>CM022707.1:12896115-13546115 GCA_012295165.1 Asparagus setaceus
TATAATTTAGATGGAAAATATTTTCTATAATTTCAAGAAAATGAACCAAACACCCCTTACTTTCAATAGTCCAGCTTCAATAGTCCAGTTTCAAGTTTGTACTATAAACTGCTATCATCTATCCGTACCTACAATTTTTAATTCCTTATAAAACCTTCTCAATTGTCTAGTTTATTTGATTTTATTTCTCTTCCAAAGTACGACGTTTCCAGATCTCACCCTTTGTCGGATATAAAATTGTTTGGCTGACCTAGTAGCTTTACTATATATAATTCTTCAGTAAGTGTGTGATATAGTATAATACAAATATAATTACTTAGGTTTATTCTCTAGGAGTTCCAGAGGCATCGGAGAAACGTCGTGAGTGGACTTTGGATTATTGTTAGATATTCTGTAAGTAAGTGGTGAATTTGAACATTGTGCGTTGTGTATTTTCTACCTAAAATTATATTAGTATATATATGTGGATCTGTTCCATGAATGACTATGTCATTTTAGATGATTTTGTTCTGGTATCTATTGCTTGTTTCGTGCTTTGTGAGGGCACAGGTATTCGATTTATTTCTTTAAAGAACACTCATGTCTTTTTTATATAGTATCAGGTTGAAATGCATATGTAGTTCGAGATTTATTATTGGTTTGCCTTTGGCATTTTAATAGAAAGTATTTGACTATTTGAACCTTGTTCACGTATTATTAAACATATGCATCTCACGTCAATATACTGGCATATGTGGGAAAAATTAATAAGTCACTGAGCTCAATATGCTTGTATATGGTTTCTATCTTTAGCGCTAAGGACCCAAATTTGAGTCTCACCATTAGGGGTGCAAAACGGTCCGGATATATCCGACCGACGCGAACCGTATCCGCTAGAAAGCGGATATGGTAGGAAAAATTGAAACCGGTCGGATATGGTTTGGATCACGGTTATGGTTTTGGTTTTCATCCGGATACGGTTTGGATCACGGTTTTGGATCGGAATGCGGATACGTTCGATATCCGGATACGTTTTCGCGACTTTTCCGCATACGGTTTCGACTTTTTGTTGTTTGATTTTCATTCGGATATGGTTTGGATCACGGTTTTAGTCGAAAATGCGGATTCGGTTGGATATCCGGATACGGTTTTTGCACTTTTTTGTTGTTTGGATTAGACTTGAGAATTACATGAGGACTAGTATTTATGTTTATGAGGTGATATTTTCTATATGGTTGAATAAACTTATCTTGATTATATTTAATAGATGAATGTTTTTTTAGTTATATTTAGTGTGCGAAATATTATAATCACATGTATTTTTTTGTCATATCCGATTCATATCCGTTTCCCAAATATCCGATTAATATCCGTATTGTATCCGTATCCGCTTATCTAATATCCGAACCGTATCCGTTTCCGTTTAGTGCGGATATGGTTATGCTTTTTTCTTACCGATGAATATCCGTATCCGTATCCGTATCCGTTTTTAGAAAGCGGATATGGATATAGTAAGTGTCATATCCGAACCGTATCCGAACCGAATGCACCCCTACTCACCATCCCCACCACGGGCTTAATAATTGTGGGATTTGCCAAGTCAATCGGAGTATCAAAATGTTGACCGCATTGAGATGTGGCTTCCCTATTTTTCCATTGCTTGAATTTATGTTTTACAAAGTGTAGCACCAAGTATTAGAGTTCATTGACGATTTTCTACTGTTTTAATTTTTTTCTTTTCAAGTCCAAATATTTTAGTTTTCGCAAAACCAGTGTATAATGTATAGATTCATCTACTTTCTGAGTTGTGAATTCATTGTGTTTATTTCAATTTTTTTTCCAGAGACTAAGGATTAGGTGAATTGGAGAGACTCATAATTCTTTGAAAGAATTGAGGAAGGTTGTTGATCTTTGATAAGTTGCAAATTGTGCGTTTACGTGAAGTTTAAATGAATACTATGATATTAGTTGAAATTTGGAAGATTTTGTAAAAGCAAATTTTCTCGTTAAGATTGAATTTTAGTTCTAGATGATAGATTACTTTTTTTTTTTCCATGTAATTGGATTGGTGTAGACCTTTAATTATAGAGAGTAATCAGTCTTGGTTTTGATTCATAAGATTATTTTGGTGGTTATTTGATGAAAGTATATTTTTGGAGTGTTTTTGTTAACAGCCTAGTCTGGCTCCAATGTTTCCTCAGAAATTGGGATCGTGACATTAGATCCTACTCATTTTACCTTATCTATCAACTAATTGTTGAGTCTCTCAAATATATATCACTATGTAAGATTATGTCCTAACCTAATGTTATTACTAAAAATCTTTTCCATCATTTCATGTATGCCCTTCTGTTTTCAATCATTTTACACCTATAAGGTTTTTTCATTTGATATAATTGATAAATTCCGTTGTAAACTTTAGAAAGAGTTTACATTCCATTGTGATGAGTTGCATATGAGCTTACGTTCAATCTCGAACTCGTACAATAACTCTGCTCTGGACAGGACATTGCCAAGGTCTGAATTGAGTTTGGATTGAACATCATCAAAGATATGGTAATGGAAGGAAAAATAATGAGAACAGTATTGAACAACATATCGCCATTATGGACCCTCGAGCCATAGCAAAGCAAAGAGCATTACACAAAGATTTAGAACTTCACCGAATTTGAGGCGTGAACTTTAATATTAATAATGTAATCTACTTTTACAAAATGTTAACAGAATAACTCATAAAAGCCACAAACTGGATTTGAAACTAAGACGCTTTGTTCCCACATTTTCTTTTTCTTCTATGTGTTTTTTCTTACTAGCTAGAAATCCCCATAAGTTGGATTTGAGAAATGTTGCAGATTTCTTCCCCATTTTCTTTCTTTTTCTACTCTGAGGGTATGCTGCAAACTCCAAAAGGAAAAAAATTAGAAAAAAACAACTTTTAGAATGTAAGGATTTGCATGAAGGATGTATATGAAATTTGATATAGAAAATATGGAATATGGTTTCTTACCTTATTTTGAACTGTTGGATTCAGTTCCACGTAGGCTTCGTGCAGAGCGCCATTCGTAGCACTAAAGCTACTAAATGATAGCATCTGTTTTAAGAGAAGAAATAAATATGAAATATTTCTGGTCTACTTTTCAGTAAACTGAAAAGCAAAATATATTCTAAGGCGATGAAAACTAGCATGAAACTCATCAAATTTTGTATCGGTAATCAATATTTGGCTGCTTCACATTTACATACTCGTCAAATCAATCATATAATAGATATTTACACAAAGAAATAGATTATGTTTATTATAAAAGTAGAAGATATGTATTAAGGAACTATTATTAATTTGTAAAATTTTCTTTAATAGAAAAAGTAGTACTAAGGTTATCTTGGATTTACATTGATTATGTATCAAGAATTTGCTTTTTTAAAATCATATGGCAAACACATAATTTTATCCCTTTGACGATTATTTTCTTACCTCCACAAAGACTACAGCTCTTTGATATTGTACTAAAAATAAAGTGTTTTTTTCTGGTCACTTGTTTTCTTTTTCATTGCATAAATAAATTTTAAAACTTAAAATTGCTTTAGCTTGTGATAAAATCATTTTCTTCGAGAAAAGGAAAAAATCAATGTTAAAATATACAAATGTATATTGGAACAATTAGAAGTTCCTATACAGAACATCATATATACATGAAAAGAAATGTATTCATATATCCTATGTATGCATATAAAGAAACCCAAAGTAAGAAAAAAAATATAAAGAAGACTGAGCTCATAATTTACCCGCACTGTGCAAACTAAGAAGATCAAATGGGATCGGCCTCTCGTGCTCGTATATGTTACTACTTCGTTAGTTGTGAGTAGCCTCCTCCTCTTTCTCTTTCTCTTTCTCTCCATTATATAAAGGAGATGTGATTTTCAATTTGATTTTATAAGCTAATTAATTCTACACCCTCTCTCATATTTATAAGATTTAAGAAATTGATCCAATGCACTTGCTCCTAATATTCATTCCCCTAACTTCACATTTTGCATAGTATCTAACTGTTCAATTAACATTCATGTATATAAATATCTCAGAATCTAAACATTAAAATTTGTGAGATTTGGTTGTTAACATTCATGAATATAAGCTTAACATTCATGTATATACACAATTCATGAATTATTGGCTTGTAGGAAGGAGATTGGTCGCCTCTACTGATAAAATGAGGATAATGCCCTAATCTAGTGCTGTTGCTAAAGTCCTAAATTAGTGTTGGGCGCGCGGACCGCGGAACCGTCGAGAGAAACCACCGCAAACAGAAAGCAAATAACACAATAAAAGAGTAAAGACACGAGATTTACGTGGTTCGGCAAGTTGCCTACGCCCACGGGTAAGGAGGGGATTTTCACTAATAGAAAGAGAGAATACAAATTAGGATTACAAGTTCTCACAAAGAAACCCTAAAACAAACCTCTCAATCTCTCAAAGATCTCCTCTCCAAAGATGCACCAAACTCTCTCAAAGGTGCTCCAAAGCGTGCTTGAAACTTACCCTAACAATCGGGTTAGGGGTTATTAATAACCTCTAAACGAATTGGGTTTAAAACCAATTCCTAATTAGACCCGCTGAATTTTGATTAGTCGACTACAACTCATATTAGTCGACTAATGCATCAGATTAGTCGACTACAATACCGATTAGTCGACTACAATACCGATTAGTCGACTACAACTCATATTAGTCGACTACAACTCATATTAGTCGACTACAACTCATATTAGTCGACTACAACTCATATTAGTCGACTACAACTCATATTAGTCGACTACAATACCGATTAGTCGACTACAATACCGATTAGTCGACTACAATGCCTAGTAGTCACTCATCAACTCAAAACCGTCTTGTGCATGTTTTGTGCATGTTCTACAATTCTCCACCTCGTACATCATTTGATTCACCTCAAATTTTGGACCGAACACCGAAGAACACCAAGAACATCTAGAGATCACCATCACCAATCCAGCCAATCCAGCCACTACACTACACATCGGCCACGCATTCCCTCCACCGGGATCAAGCTCACCGTAGTTCACCTCAAATCATCTCCACCTTACCCATTACAGCCTGAAGGGCCATGCCCTCTTGGGCAAATCAACAAGAGTGATATGAAGCAAGTCTAAGCAATGCTTAAACTTACTACCTGACCACCTTGGTTAACATGTCGCGGGATTCTCATTCGTGTGCACCTTCATGAGAGAAATATCACCTCCTCTATGACATCCCGCACAAAATGATACGACATCAATATGCTTGGTACGAGCATGATGAACTGATTCTTCGCCAAGTGAATTGCACTCATTGTCACACCACAAGTTCACGTTTTCTGCTCAATCCCCAAATCGTCTAGAAGACCCCACAACCACAATGCTTCCTTCACTCCCTCGCCATGGCCATGTACTCGGCCTCTGTAGTAGAAAGTGCCCAGAGTAGCTGCAACATCGATCGCCAACTAACCGGAGCTCCATGTATCTTAAATACATAACCGGTAGTAGATCGCCGTCTATCTAGATCGCCGCATAATCGAGTCCACAAACCCGATCAATCGACATGTTTCTCCACCAAAACACGCACTTATCAACTGTACCCTTTAAGTACGAGGACCCACTTCACCGCTTCCCATCGCCTTTCCGGATTCGCCATGAATCTACCACACTAACCGCCAGGAAATATCTGGGGTACACACCATTGCATACATTAAGCGCCATTTGCACTAGCATAGGGAACCGCGCTCCATGTCGCCTTCTCTTCCACAGAGGGGAGATTGATTACCGTAAAGCCTAAAGTGTGGAGCCAATGGAGTCACTACCGACTTAGCACTTTGCATCCCGAACCCGATCACCCGCTCTATGTAGCCCTTCGACTCAAGAACAATCGTCGATTCGCCCGCTCTCTTCTAATCTCCATACCCGTATTTTCCTAGCGGCACCCATGTCCTTCATCTCGAACTCTTCACCAAGTTGAGATTTCAACCTATCTATCTCCACCCCGCTCTTAGAAGCAATAAGCATGTCATCCACATACAAAGAAGATAGATAAAATTACCTCATGAAGCTTCAGATGTAAACACAACAATCATGATCGCCGGAAAACCCATGCTTCAAAGATGAAGGAGTCAAATCGCTTGTACCATCTGGGAGATTGCTTTAATCCATGGTGACTTCCTCAAGCGACACACATGATTCTCCTTATCCTCAACCTTGTAGCCCTCGGGTTGATGCATGTAGATCTCTTCATCCAAGTCTCCGTGCAAGAAGGTCATTTTAACATCGAGTTGATCCGACTCATAATCACCATAAGCAACAATACTCAATAGCACCGAATAGATGTGTGTTTCACCACCGGAGAAAATATCTCATTGTAATCCACACCCTCTTTTCTGCAAAACCCTTAGCCACTAGCCTCGCCTTGTATCTTACACCACCGAAGCTCGAAAGATCTTCCTTTCTTTTATACACCCACTTACAACCAATAGCTTTTCTTCCTACGGGCAATGGGACCACCTCCCATGTTTGGTTCTTCGAAGAGATTCCATCTCTTCCTCCATCGCAGCCAACCAACTCTCACTATCCTTGTCCCGAATAGCTTCCTTGAAGGAGACCGCTCGTCCTCCTCCACCGAGAGTGATTCAACCATATTAGCCCGCCCATAGTGCTTTAGGGGTTGATCACCAGCCTTCAAAACTCGCTTGTATGCTCGCTTTGGCCTAGTGGAAGCCAAATTATCCACGGTAGCTGTTGTTGTAGTGCTGTGTATTTTCTGCTGAACCTCCTCCGCTCAAGCTCATCATCTACGACTTCCCACTTGAGCACGATTAGAACCTAGTTGGTCTTTAGGTTCTATTTCAATAACCCGAGACTTAGAAGTCTCACCGGTCATAACACCATCATCCTTGGGCCCTAGCAATCATGGATTTCTCATCAAAAGTAACATCCTGTGACCACGAACTTTGAATCTTCCGTACACCAAAGGCGATAGCCTTTACGCCCTTGCATATCCCAAGAATATTGCCTTCTTGGCCCTCGCGTCAAGCTTTCCCTCGTTGGCGTGATAGTAGGCGGTACATCAGAAAATTACGAGCCTATCATAATCGCATGCTCCCGACCACCCTATAGGGTGTATCACCATCCAATGTCGAATGTGGTGAACGGTTCACAATGTAACAGCTGTAGCCACCGCCTTTCCACCATTCGTTGCCCAATCACGCATAAGATCGCATACTCACCGCTTTTCCCCGCAGTTGTTCGGTCTGGCCTCCTGACCCCATTCTCGTGGTGTAGACTGTTGTCGATGTCGAACAATTCCCTCCTCGATCACAGAACTCCTTGAAAGCACCATCCAGATACTCAGACTGTTATCGATCTCGGCGTCTTCAATTTCTTTCTGTCTGTTCTCAACCATTGTTCTCCACTTCTTGAATGTCTCGAACACCTCATTCTTATGCTTGAAAGTAAATCCAAGCATACCTAGAATAATCATCTATAAGCGAGACATAATACACGGAACCACCCTTGGAAGTTGTCGGCGGACCCCAAACATCCGTGTGCACATAATCTAGTATCCCTCTGCTCTTAGACTTGTCAGAAACTTGACCCTGTGACTTTCCATACACACAATCCTCGCAAAAATCCATGCTAGGTTCCTTGATTCTTCACAGACCCTCTTTACCAAGCGTAACTAGACCCTTCTCGACATATGCCCAAGCCGCTATGCCATAACCGTGTGTGCTCACATGGGTCTCCACCACTTCCTTCGGTCCAAGCGTGATCTCCTGCCACCGCCGTATTCGAGAGAGATAGATTACCGTGACGAACACCCTTCATCACTACTAAGGAACCACGAACAACCTTCTTCACTCCGTTTTCCGTCACAATCACGCAACCACCGAGTCCAAAGCACCAAGCGAGATAAGATTCTTCCGCAAGTCGGGAACATGCCTCACATCCGTCAAGGTTCGAACCACTCCATCATGCATCTTGATTTTGATATTACCTAGCCCCTTGTTTTACAAGCATGGTTATTCCCCATCAATACAGTTCCCCATCAATGCCTCTCAGGTAGTAAACCACTTCCTATTTGGACACATATGGTAAGAGCAACCAGAATCAAGTATCCACTTCCGGAGATCTCTCGCCACCGTGACGACATAGCACTCTCGCTTCCCTTCCTTCAAACGCTTTTCCTTGCCCTCTCTCCTCTCGGTCTTGTTGTTGTTCTTCTTTCCACCTACTCTCTTATTTGGACGGTCGACTTTGAAATGCCCACTTCACCGCGCGAAACATCCTTTTCCCGCAAGAGGTCTTGATTTAGATCTAGACTTTCCTCCCTTGCCTTTTCCTCGCTCATTGCTTCTTCCTCTTGCAAACAATCCTGCGCTTGTTCCTGTTACCGCCGGTGGCCATGTCACTAGTTGCGAGTCTTAGAAGATCGTCGCTAGAAGTGCCGTTCTAGTCTCATCCATCTTGATTTTCTCCCACAAGCCTCGGTGTTTGCACGGTTCTCATAAGACTTCGGCAGACAGTAGTAGAAGCGCTGATCCTCGTCTCCTACTTTAACATCTATGTCTTTCAAATCTGATATGATCCTATCAAACTTGTTGATGTGTTCGGATTGATGAGCCCTCCTCCATCTTGCAAGTATACAATTTGGATTTTAAGTAGATCCGGTTAGTTAGACTCTTCGTCATGAAGGTACCTCTAACTTCTTCCACACTGCAGCCGTTTCCTCTCCATCTACCAAGAAAGCTACATCCCTCTCAAGGCATAGGATAATCGGCCGTGTTTCCAGATCCAACTCCTCCCAATCCTCATCGGACATATCCTTGTTCTTCTTCTCCTTTCCATCCAAAGCCTTGTGCAATTTTTATGTAAATTAGAAAGTTTTTCATCCGCATCCTCCAATAAGAAAAATCGTTCTTCCCATTGAACTTTTCAATCTCGAATTTTCCCACTTTGGTGATTCTTGGTTGGCCATCCTCTGTTTGTCTTCGTGAATCCGCTTCTCTCAGAATCACCGAACACCCCTCAAATTAGAAATTACACCACTTCCAATCAACAATAGCTCGATACCAATTGTTGGTAGCGGACCGGGAACCGTCGAGAGAAACCACCGCAAGCAAAGCAAATAACACAATAAAAGAGTAAAGACACGAGATTTACGTGGTTCGGCAAGTTGCCTACGCCCACGGGTAAGGAGGGGATTTTCACTAATAGAAAGAGAGAATACAAATTAGGATTACAAGTTCTCACAAAGAAACCCTAAAACAAACCTCTCAATCTCTCAAAAGATCTCCTCTCCAAAGATGCACCAAACTCTCTCAAAGGTCGCTCCAAAACGTGCTTGAAACTTACCCTAACAATCGGGTTAGGGGTTATTAATAGCCTCTAAACGAATTGGGTTTAAAACCAATTCCTAATTAGACCCGTTTGAATCGCTTGATTAGTCGACTACAACTCATATTAGTCGACTACAACTCATATTAGTCGACTACAATACCGATTAGTCGACTACTGCACTCCAACGCAGAAATACACCTTTCGTTGTTTACGGTGTAGTCGACTACAATGCCTAGTAGTCGACTACCTAACCCAAAACTGTCTTGTGCATGTTTTGTGCATGTTCTACAATTAGGATTTTAGATTATTAGCTCCTACTCATTTCACCTCATCTATCAACTAATTGTTAAGTCTACCAGATACATATCATTATGTAAGATTTATGTCCTAATCTAATGTTATTACTAAACATCTTTTGCATTAATATTTCATGTATCCTCTTCTGTTTTCAATCATTTTGCACCTATAAGTTTTTCAATTGATATAATTGATAAATTTTGTTGTAAACTTTAGAAAGAGTTTACATTCAATTTTGATGTAGAATGAGTTGCATATGAGTTTACATTTGTTTGTTTATAACAAATAAGCTTTGTTACTAACGATTACACATAGTATCAGAATTAGTGAATGCTATTATCCCTTTGCATAATGTCAGTTTACTTTCACAATGTATGATTATCGAAGTGAACTCAGTTTAGATGAATTTGTTCTTCAATTATTTAAATAGAGTTTTAATACCCCTGACGCGGGGTTTTTTTTGCTAGATATAGAAATAACAAGGGGAATGTATTGGGTCAACTTGGTTACAAATTTTCTTATGAACGCGAATCCCGTCAAATTAGGAAATTGAACATCACTCAATCCATGTAATGCATTATGGTAACATAAAGCTTTTATAAAAAATTAACAAATCTGAACCTCGCAATGTATCAATGTTGAAAAAGGGTCAGATAGGTCAGTTGTGCACATAGGAAAGCATCAAGCTTAGAGATTTTATTTCTTTCTTCTTATCATATAAATTGCAAGTGAAGAGTAAAATTTTAAATAGTTTGAAGATTACCGAACCAAAACTAGGTTAAAATCTAACCCTCTTCTATTTTTCTTGTTCGTACAAGCTAGGATCTTTTAGATGCAAAAATTTTAACAGGTAAATGAGCTATCTTTTATGTTGAATGGTTGAGAGGTTTAAATATGACTCTCATGGTCCATGGTTCGATTTCGGGCTGGGTTATAAAAATAAATAAGTTCATATAAATTTTAGGCAGTGAACTTCACAAAAAAATTCTTTTCTTTTCTTGTTTCTTTTCTTCTTCGTTCTTTCCAGCATAATTGTTGATGCTTAGTTGATTGCTTCAGTGGTTGTTATTGGTACCCTCGTGATATAACCTAACAAACCAAAAGAAATTAAAAACAATTAAAAACTAAGAAATTAGGGTACATAAAATTTTTTAAATAAAAAAAGAAATATTTTTTAGCCTTACCTTGCATTGAACCATTGGTTTCTCAAGAGGCTCTAATGCAGAGCGCCATTCGTATATCAAAACTGCGAAATGATAGCATCTACATTGAAAAAATAACAGGTTAAAAGAATGAACAATATTTATTTTACCTACTTTTTCAGTTAAAAAAGAAATCAATTGAAAGGACGAAAGCTCTAAAGTTTGTTAAAAGTTATCTGTTATTAATTTTGGCATGTATCCCATTGCACACTCGCTGTACAACATTCATTTATAGACAATATATTTGGATGAAAAATTCTGTTATCGAAATAGAAGAAAAATTGCTATAAGTAGTTTGTAAACTGCACTAGAATTGAAAATTTGTTGCAAGTACGTAGTTAAAGAAAGCCTTGAAAGAGTTGAATCAGAAGCACTTTTGAAACATCAGTGAGCAGGTTGCTAGAGCTAAATATAAATTGGAAAGTATTCAATCTCTCTTGCAGCTTGACCATCTTAATTAAGATTTGATTGCAAAAGAAAAAGCTTGTCCGCTTCAATACAATAATCTTATGAGTTGTGAATTATCTCTTTATCAACAAAAAGCTAGAATAGCGTGGAGTCTACATGGTGATAGATCCTCATCTTTTTTTTTCCATTCTACTATGAAAGCACAAAGGCATAGGAACAAAGTCCTTGTTCTTTGTTCTTCTGATGGGATTCAGCTCATTGATACTGAGGATATCTCAAATGAATTTCTTAGATTCTATAGGAACCTCATGGGCTCTGCTACCTCCGTTATTTCTCCAAATGAATCTATAATTAAGAATGGATGAGAAATACATTGGATTGAAAAAAGTATTGTTGCCATGCATTCCCGTTCTACGAGAGATCTCTAAGTTGTAGTTCATTTTTCTTTCTTAATTACCATGGATGAGGAATACATTGGATTGAAAAATGTAGTGTTGCCATGCATGAATGCCAATCCAAGAAGTAGGGAATATCAAATTATATAGAAGGGTTTATTTGAGCAGCAGTGCAGACGAGACGAAACAAATTGATTATAACTTTTAACAAAAATTCATTGACATTTGGACATACTATTAGAACATCTGAATGGCTACAATTAGCAGACATCATGAAACTATTCTTTTGCAATTTTTTTGTCTGAGCAATTCCGAGAGCAATGTCCCTCTCCCAATACCCCATTTTATAGCTCTGTTCTTTTTCGAAAAAGTCAAATTTCTCTCAAAATCTTTGATTCTAAACACTTCTTTAACATTAATTACATGCTTTCGTTTTCATTGTTTTGCATTGATTTCAAGCTTTTAGGATGTTGAGTTCATACGACAACTCTGCTTATGACTGGGCATTGCCATGGATGTGGTCCAGAGAGGATAAAATAAGCGTTTCCTTTTCAAAGGTTGTTCAACATTACAAATAATACCTTTTATAGTTTGCTGGGTACGGTTGGGGGGGTGGGGTGGGGTGGGGTGGGGGGGGGGGTGTTGGAGGGGAGGGACGACTTCTCGTAATGAAGTGAAATTACAAGCATGGAGAGAAACTTGAGTTAATTTATAAGCAACCGAGGGCTATTGTCACCGTACTCTTTAACTCTTTTATGTTGAAACTTGTTGTATGAATTTGAATGCAATTAAATTGTGTATTGGAGCGAGGGCTTTGAATCATGAACAACAGTGTATTGAATCTGTGTTCATTACGAGCACATTCAATTTGTGCACATAACCTGTGGTGAATGAATTTCTGTTAGCTCTCAGTCCAGATTTGTTTCTTAAACCTGAACATGCAAGAAGATTGCACATTTGCACGGACGACCTGAACATACACTTAGCAGGCTGCAACGACTTGAACCAACACGGAGTAGAGGTACCTTAACTTTTACTAATGTAACTCTATTTCCTATGATGTAGGACGCTTAACGAACAATCTCATGGAGGAGCGGGACAATCACGAGCTAAACGCCGACTTATACATATTATTGGCTTCTACAAAAAAACGATCATATCTTTTGATCCGGAAAGCGGATTCTGACAAATTATATATGTAAATCGCCTATCTCGACGAGACGGAGCCAACCAGATTGTCAGATTTTTATAATCTCATCAGTAATCCTCAATTTTGGCTGAAATCCTAAAATAATCAGCCTTTAGTTTATTTTTAGTAATAAAGTTAGAGTCAATTTAGATTAGGAAACAAAATTAATTTTGATTTAATTAGGACTGATTTGTTTCCTATATTATAGGGAGTCTTTTTAGGGTAGGATTTGATACTTTCTATTTCTTTATAATTCTAGTCTTATTCAGTCATGTTTCTTTCTTTTAGGAATTCTATTCTTATTAGAGTCTATTTTATTTTTCTATTTAAGAAGAGTCATGTAACCCTAGAATCAATATATCTTTTCATCAATAAAATTTTGTTTATTATATTTTCTTCGTGGATTCGAAGCTCTTCGTGGATTCGGAGATCAACCCTCGGTGGATTCCGAGATTTCAACTTCTGGCCAATTGGTATCGAGACTTGTTTCTCCGATCCAGATGGCGGTGGTGAAGCCCTATTTCTCGGCGAGTTCGATGAGTTGAAGACCGATTTTAATCAGATGAAGACCGATGTTTTTCAGATTAAGACTACCGTAGATCGACTTGCGTCGGCACTGGAGCGTCTGAACACGGTAGGAGTTCAATATCGCATTGATGGTCGCCAACGACGTGATCCGACTCCACAAGATGAATTTCACAGCGACAGCAATTACTATGAAGCCCCACGCCGCGGTTATGATCGCAGAGACCGCCGTCGACGGGACAATTATGATGCTGGAGGATTCAAGATGAAGATGGATCTGCCATCTTTTAACGGGCAACTTCATATTGAAGAATTTCTTGACTGGATTGCAGAGGTGGAGAGATTTTTCGAGTATATGGAGATCCCAGATGATCGAAAGGTTAAGTTGGTGGCCTACCGACTTAAGGGTGGAGCATCTGCTTGGTGGAAATCAGTATGCATGAATCGATCTCGCCAAGGAAAGCCGAAGGTCGATAGGTGGGAGAAGATGATATTTCCAATAATTGTGCAACAACTCATAAGTATTGAGGGACTTGATAGCAATTTCAATAATTTGAGAGACTAATTAAAAAATAGCAAAGATTAAGGGACTAATATAGAAAACTCAAGAAAAAAAATGATATTTCCAAACTTTAAATGTTGTGAACCGGCGGACATAAAAACTTGCTTAGCCTAAGAAAGGAAAGATTTAATTAAGAAAATATTTTTTTAGTTAAAAGTGGTCCCCATTTTTTTCACTTACATGTGACATCCGCCCTTTTTTAGGAGAAATTGAAATTGTATTATATCTGATGTGGCAAAAATTTTGTATTTCACTTTCGCATGCACTTTCAATAAGACAAACATCGAAAGTGATAAAAGTGAGTCACTTTCACACTTTCACTTCCTACTTTCGGGTAAACAAACACCCCCTTAATGCACAAGGTTAAGTCTCTCTGGAAATACACTAACCCATTTGTTTACAAATTATGTTGTGAAAAAAATCCCCAAATTTCTCAATTGATATAGTAATCCTCCATGTAATTGAGTTAACTAACTTAAAATTGCAATTATTAAATTGCAAGAGGAGATTTATAGAAGTTGTGTTCAAAGCTACCGTCACATGTATTATCATATATCAATTGAGGGGTTAAGGGAAATTACCAAATGATCTCTTTGATTCAAAGCTACCGTCACATGTATTATCATATATCAATTGAGGGGGATAAGGGCAATTACCAAATGATCCTCAAGTATAATCAAGTTTTGAGGATAAAACTTTTGTTAAGGGAGATAATATGTAGGAACTCTAATTTTCGGGCTATAAGAAGTATTATATATTATGTATTTATATAAACTATTAAATGCGATTTGTAGGTATTGTATTGCAAGAGGGTTTTTATAATAGAGCTTTTGTTGAGGGGCTTAATGTAAATAAAACCTTAAATACAGAATACCTATGTAATTTTCTCTCGCCGCGTCCACCCAAAAAAAAAAAAAAGGCTGCGTTAAAAGAACTCGAGGTGCTTGATCGAGAAGGATAAAGCAAGGTATAATCTTATTACTAGAAATCCATAGATATGAAAGTATGCTTTGAGCTTTTGTTTGCGGGATTTATTTTTCTACCCAAGCCTTTGACCGGATGCTTAATTCTATCGGGGGGTGTTTGGTTCACAAGTTTTAGGACAAATTTTTGAGAAATGGCAGTTTCGTAAATAAAAGTTTTCCTATAATTGAGTTTTCATGTGTTTGGTTCACTCTAGATTTATGGAAAACATTTCTTAAAAAGTACAGAATAGCGGGAAAACAATTTCCTAGCATTTTGAGAGGAAATCTCATGGAAAACTGACAATACTATTAAAAAAATAATAAATCCGTACTTTTTTTACTTGTTTTTAACCAAACAACTTTCTAGAAAAGGAAAACTTGGCATTTCTATAAAGTACCAATGCTCATTTTCTTGTTTTGAACCAAATAAAAGAAAAGAAAAATTTATACTTTTTTACTTCTCAAAACTTTATTTAGATGGAAAATATTTCCTATAATTTAGATGGAAAACATTTTCTATAATTTCAAGAAAATGAACCAAACACCCCCCCTTACTTTCAATAGTCCAGCTTCAATAGTCCAGTTTCAAGTTTGTACTATAAACTGCTATCATCTATCCGTACCTACAATTTTTAATTCCTTATAAAACCTTCTCAATTGTCTAGTTTATTTGATTTTATTTCTCTTCCAAAGTACGACGTTTCCAGATCTTACCCTTTGTCGGATATAAAATTGTTTGGCTGACCTAGTAGCATTACTATATATAATTCTTCAGTAAGTGTGTGATATAGTATAATACAAATATAATTACTTGGGTTTATTCTCTAGGAGTTCCAGAGGCATCGGAGAAACGTCGTGAGTGGACTTTGGATTATTGTTAGATATTCTGTAAGTAAGTGGTGAATTTGAACATTGTGCGTTGTGTATTTTCTACCTAAAATTATATTAGTATATATATGTGGATCTGTTCCATGAATGACTATGTCATTTTAGATGATTTTGTTCGGTATCTATTGCTTGTTTCGTGCTTTGTGAGGGCACAGGTATTCGATTTATTTCTTTAAAGAACACTCATGTCTTTTTATATAGTATCAGGTTGAAATGCATATGTAGTTCGAGATTTATTATTGGTTTGCCTTTGGCATTTTAATAGAAAGTATTTGACTATTTGAACCTTGTTCACGTATTATTAAACATATGCATCTCACGTCAATATACTGGCATATGTGGGAAAAATTAATAAGTCACTGAGCTCAATATGCTTGTATATGGTTTCTATCTTTAGCGCTAAGGACCCAAATTTGAGTCTCACCATCCCCACCACGGGCTTAATAATTGTGGGATTTGCCAAGTCAATCGGAGTATCAAAATGTCGACCGCATTGAGATGTGGCTTCCCTATTTTTCCATTGCTTGAATTTATGTTTTACAAAGTGTAGCACCAAGTATTAGAGTTCATTGACGATTTTCTACTGTTTTAATATTTTTCTTTTCAAGTCCAAATATTTTAGTTTTCGCAAAACCAGTGTATAATGTATAGATTCATCTACTTTCTGAGTTGTGAATTCATTGTGTTTATTTCAATTTTTTTTCCAGAGACTAAGGATTAGGTGAATTGGAGAGACTCATAATTCTTTGAAAGAATTGAGGAAGGTTGTTGATCTTTGATAAGTTGCAAATTGTGCGTTTACGTGAAGTTTAAATGAATACTATGATATTAGTTGAAATTTGGAAGATTTTGTAAAAAGCAAATTTTCTCGTTAAGATTGAATTTTAGTTCTAGATGATAGATTACTTTTTTTTCATGTAATTGGATTGGTGTAGACCTTTAATTATAGAGAGTAATTAGTCTTGGTTTTGATTCATAAGATTATTTTGGTGGTTATTTGATGAAAGTATATTTTTGGAGTGTTTTTGTTAACAGCCTAGTCTGGCTGCAATGTTTCCTCAGAAATTGGGGTCGTGACATTAGATCCTACTCATTTCACCTTATCTATCAACTAATTGTTGAGTCTCTCAAATATATATCACTATGTAAGATTATGTCCTAACCTAATGTTATTACTAAAAATCTTTTCCATCATTTCATGTATGCCCTTCTGTTTTCAATCATTTTACACCTATAAGGTTTTTTTTCATTTGATATAATTGATAAATTCCGTTGTAAACTTTAGAAAGAGTTTACATTCCATTGTGATGAGTTGCATATGAGCTTACGTTCAATCTCGAACTCGTACAATAACTCTGCTCTGGACAGGACATTGCCAAGGTCTGAATTGAGTTTGGATTGAACATCATCAAAGATATGGTAATGGAAGGAAAAAATAATGAGAACAGTATTGAACAACATATGCGCCATTATGGACCCCTCAGAGCCATAGCAAAGCAAAGAGCGCATTACACAAAGATTTAGAACTTCACCGGAATTTGAGAGCGTGAACTTTAATATTAATAATGTAATCTACTTTTACAAAATGTTAACAGAATAACTCATAAAAGCCACAAACTGGATTTGAAACTAAGACGCTTTGTTCCCACATTTTCTTTTTCTTCTATGTGTTTTTTCTTACTAGCTAGAAATCCCCCATAAGTTGGATTTGAGAAATGTTGCAGATTTCTTCCCCATTTTCTTTCTTTTTCTACTCTGAGGGTATGCTGCAAACTCCAAAAAGGAAAAAAAAAATTAGAAAAAAAACAACTTTTAGAATGTAAGGATTTGCATGAAGGATGTATATGAAATTTGATATAGAAAATATGGAATATGGTTTCTTACCTTATTTTGAACTGTTGGATTCAGTTCCACGTAGGCTTCGTGCAGAGCGCCATTCGTAGCACTAAAGCTACTAAATGATAGCATCTGTTTTTAAGAGAAGAAATAAATATGAAATATTTCTGGTCTACTTTTTCAGTAAACTGAAAAGCAAAATATATTCTAAGGCGATGAAAACTAGCATGAAACTCATCAAATTTTGTATCGGTAATCAATATTTGGCTGCTTCACATTTACATACTCGTCAAATCAATCATATAATAGATATTTACACAAAGAAATAGATTATGTTTATTATAAAAGTAGAAGATATGTATTAAGGAACTATTATTAATTTGTAAAATTTTCTTTAATAGAAAAAAGTAGTACTAAGGTTATCTTGGATTTACATTGATTATGTATCAAGAATTTGTTTTTTTTAAAATCATATGGCAAACACATAATTTTATCCCTTTGACGATTATTTTCTTACCTCCACAAAAGACTACAGCTCTTTGATATTGTACTAAAAATAAAGTGTTTTTTTCTGGTCACTTGTTTTCTTTTTCATTGCATAAATAAATTTTAAAACTTAAAATTGCTTTAGCTTGTGATAAAATCATTTTCTTCGAGAAAAGGAAAAATCAATGTTAAAAATATACAAATGTATATTGGAACAATTAGAAGTTCCTATACAGAACATCATATATACATGAAAAGAAATGTATTCATATATCCTATGTATGCATATAAAGAAACCCAAAGTAAGAAAAAAAAATACAGTAAGACTGAGCTCATAATTTACCTGCACCAGGCAAACTAAGAAGATCAAATGGGATCGGCCTCTGTGCCTCTGGTATATGTTACTACTTCCGTTAGTTGTGAGTAGCCTCCTCCTCTTTCTCTTTCTCTTTCTCTCCATTATATAAAGGAGATGTGATTTTCAATTTGATTTTATAAGCTAATTAATTCTACACCCTCTCTCATATTTATAAGATTTAAGAAATTGATCCAATGCACTTGCTCCTAATATTCATTCCCCTAACTTCACATTTTGCATAGTATCTAACTGTTCAATTAACATTCATGTATATAAATATCTCAGAATCTAAACATTAAAATTTGTGAGATTTGGTTGTTAACATTCATGAATATAAGCTTAACATTCATGTATATACACAATTCATGAATTATTGGCTTGTAGGAAGGAGATTGGTCGCCTCTACTGATAAAAATGAGGATAATGCCCTAATCTAGTGCTGTTGCTAAAGTCCTAAATTAGGATTTTAGATTATTAGCTCCTACTCATTTCACCTCATCTATCAACTAATTGTTAAGTCTACCAGATACATATCATTATGTAAGATTTATGTCCTAATCTAATGTTATTACTAAACATCTTTTGCATTAATATTTCATGTATCCTCTTCTGTTTTCAATCATTTTGCACCTATAAGTTTTTTCAATTGATATAATTGATAAATTTTGTTGTAAACTTTAGAAAGAGTTTACATTCAATTTTGATGTAGAATGAGTTGCATATGAGTTTACATTTGTTTGTTTATAACAAATAAGCTTTGTTACTAACGATTACACATAGTATCAGAATTAGTGAATGCTATTATCCCTTTGCATAATGTCAGTTTACTTTCACAATGTATGATTATCGAAGTGAACTCAGTTTAGATGAATTTGTTCTTCAATTATTTAAATAGAGTTTTAATACCCTGACGCGGGGTTTTTTGCTAGATATAGAAATAACAAGGGAATGTATTGGGTCAACTTGGTTACAAATTTTCTTATGAACGCGAATCCCGTCAAATTAGGAAATTGAACATCACTCAATCCATGTAATGCATTATGGTAACATAAAGCTTTTATAAAAAATTAACAAATCTGAACCTCGCAATGTATCAATGTTGAAAAAGGGTCAGATAGGTCAGTTGTACACATAGGAAAGCATCAAGCTTAGAGATTTTATTTCTTTCTTCTTATCATATAAATTGCAAGTGAAGAGTAAAATTTTAAATAGTTTGAAGATTACCGAACCAAAACTAGGTTAGAATCTAACCCTCTTCTATTTTTCTTGTTAAGTACAAGCTAGGATCTTTTAGATGCAAAAATTTTAACAGGTAAATGAGCTATCTTTTATGTTGAATGGTTGAGAGGTTTAAATATGACTCCCATGGTCCATGGTTCGATTTCGGGCTGGGTTAAAAAAATAAATAAGTTCATATAAATTTTAGGCAGTGAACTTCACAAAAAAATTCTTTTCTTTTCTTGTTTCTTTTCTTGTTTCTTTTCTTCTTCGTTCTTTCCAGCATAATTGTTGATGCTTAGTTGATTGCTTCAGTGGTCGTTATTGGTACCCTCGTGATATAACCTAACAAACCAAAAGAAATTAAAAACAATCAAAAACTAAGAAATTAGGGTACATAAAAATTTTTAAATAAAAAAAGAAATATTTTTTAGCCTTACCTTGCATTGGACCATTGGTTTCTCAAGAGGCTCTAATGCAGAGCGCCATTAATTCGTATATCAAAACTGCAAAATGATAGCATCTACATTGAAAAAAATAACAGGTTAAAAGAATGAACAATATTTATTTTACCTACTTTTTCAGTAAAAAAAGAAATAAATTAAAAGGACGAAAGTTCTAAAGTTTGTTAAAAGTTTTATCTGTTATTAATTTTGGCATGTATCCCATTGCGCACTGTACAACATTCACTCATATAAAATATATTTGGATGAAAAATTCTGTTATCGAAATAGAAGAAAAATTGTTATAATTAGTTTGTAAACTGCACTAGAATTGAAAATTTGTTGTAAGTACGTAGTTAAAGAAAGCCTTGCAAGAGTTGAATCAGAAGCACTTTTGAAACATCAGTGAGCAGGTTGCTAGAGCTAAATATAAATTGGAAAGTATTCAATCTCTCTTGCAGCTTGACCATCTTAATTAAGATTTGATTGCAAAAGAAAAAGCTTGTCTGCTTCAATACAATAATCTTATGAGTTGTGAATTATCTTTTTATCAACAAAAAGCTAGAATAGCGTGGAGTCTACATGGTGATAGATCCTCATCTTTTTTTTTCCATTCTACTATGAAAGCACAAAGGCATAGGAACAAAGTCCTTGTTCTTTGTTCTTCTGATGGGATTCAGCTCATTGATACTGAGGATATCTCAAATGAATTTCTTAGATTCTATAGGAACCTCATGGGCTCTGCTACCTCCGTTATTTCTCCAAATGAATCTATAATTAAGAATGGATGAGGAATACATTGGATTGAAAAAAGTATTGTTGCCATGCATTCCCGTTCTACGAGAGATCTCTAAGTTGTAGTTCATATTTTTTTCTTAATTTCCATGGATGAGGAATACATTGGATTGAAAAATGTACTGTTGCCATGCATGAATGCCAATCCAAGAAGTAGGGAATATCAAATTATATAGAAGGGTTTGTTTGAGCAGCAGTGCAGACGAGACGAAACAAATTGATATTAACTTTTAACAAAAATTCATTGACATTTGGACATACTATTAGAACATCTGAAAGGCTACAATTAGCAGACATCATGAAACTATTCTTTTGCAATTTTTTTGTCTGAGCAATTCCGAGAGCAATGTCCCTCTCCCAATACCCCATTTTATAGCTCTGTTCTTTTTCGAAAAAGTCAAATTTCTCTCAATATCTTTGATTCTAAACACTTCTTTAACATTAATTACATGCTTTGTTTTCATTGTTTTGCAGTGATTTCAAGCTTTTAGGATGTTGAGCTCATACGACAACTCTGCTTATGACAGGGCATTGCCAAGGATGTGGTCCAGAGAGGATAAAATAAGCGTTTCCTTTCCAAAGGTTGTTGAACATTACAAATAATACCTTTTATAGTTTGCTTTTTTGGGACGACTTCTCGTAATGTGGTGAAATTACAAGCATGGAGAGAAACTTGAGTTGATTTATAAGCAACCGAGGGCTATTGTCGCCGTACTCTTTAACTCTTTTATGTTGAAACTTGTTGTATGAATTTGAATGCAATTAAATTGTGTATTGGAGCGAGGGCTTTGAATCATGAATTTGTGAATTGTAGTGAAATGTTATTTAACAGTGTATTGAAGCTGTGTTCATTACAAGCACATTCAATTTGTGCACATAACCTGTGGTGAAAGAATTTCTGTTAGCTCTCAGTCCAGATTTCTCTCTTAAACCTGAACATGCCAAGCAGATTGCACATACGACCTGAACATACACTTAGCAGGCTGCAATGACTTGAACGAACAGGGAGTAGAGGTACCTTAACTTTAACTACTGCAACTCGATCTATTTCCTGTTAATCAAGCAACTACTAAGAGTTGATATCTTAGTCTTCATATAATGAAAAGATCATCAAGAGGGAGTTTAATAAGTGCTTGAGTCTGAATTGAGTTTGGATTGAACATCATATGGCAAGGATAGGAAAATAATAATAATAGTAATAATGAGAACTGTATTGAACAACATAAGAGCCATCATGGACCCCTCAGAGCCATCGCAGAGCAAAGAGTGCAATACTTAAAGTCTTAGAACCTCACCAGAATTTGAGAGTATGAACTTTATATTAATAATGCAATCTACTTTTACAAAATGTTAACAGAATAACTTACTTTTACAAAATCTTTTATTGAACAAAAGCCACAAACTGGAGTTGAAGCTAAGATACTTTTCCTTCTTTTTCTTTTTCTTCTATGTTCTTTCTTACTGGAAATCTCTCATAAGTTGAGAAATTTTGCAGATTTCTTCTCCTTTTTCTTTCTTTTTCTACTCTGAGGGTATGCTGCAAACGCCAAAAGGAAAAAAAAAAATCACAACAATAAAAAAACTTTTAGAATGTAAGGATTTGCACAAAAGATGTATATGAAATTTGATTAAAAAAGGAATATGCTTTCTTACCTTATTTTGAACTGTCAGATTGAGTTCAAGGTATCCTTCATGTTAGCTATTCGTAGCATTAAAGCAACTAAATTATAGCATCTGCATTTGAGAGAAGAAACAAATATGAAATATTTATGGTCTACTTTTTCAGTAAAATGAAAAGAAAAAAAATACTCTAAGGAGATGAAAACTAGCATGACACTCATCAAATTCTGTATTGGTAATAAATATTTGGCTTGCATCACATTTACGTACTCATTAAATCAATGGTGTAACAGATATTTACACAAAGATATATCATATGTTTATTATAGTAGTAGAAGATATATGCTGAGGAAAAATTATTAATTTGTAAAATTATCTTTAGTAGAAAAAGTAGTATTAAGGTTGCCTTGGATCTACATTGATTATGTAGCAAGAATTAGCTTTTCAAAAATCATATGGCTAACACTTAATTTTACTCTTGTCGATTATTTTCTTACCTCCACAATAGACTACTGCTCGTTGATATTGTACTAAAAATAAATTGCTTCTTTTCTGGGTCACTTATTTACTTTTTCATTGCATAATTTAAAACTTAAAATTGCTTAAGCTTGTGATAAAATCATTTTCTCCGAGAACAGGAAGAAAATTAGAAGTTAAAATATACAAATGTGTATCGAACAATTAGAATTTATCTATATAGAACATCATATATAGATGAAAAGAAACGTATTTATATATCCTTTGTATGCATAAAGAAACCGGAAATAAGGATAACCCATCTATAAAAGATGATAATAGTCACAAAAAGAAGAAAAAATACATTTAGATTGAGCTTATTTACCTGCATGAAGTAATTGTGGAAGGATCCAATGGGATCGGCCTCTGCGCCTCAGGTGTGGTACTACTATCATGAGTTGAGAGTAGCCTCCTCCTCCTCTTTTTCTTTTTCTTTCTCTTTCTCTCCATAATAAAAAAGAGATCTGGCTTTCAATTTGATTTTGTTGCAAGATAATTCTTCACCCTCTCTCATATTTATACCATTTAAGAAATTGATCCAATGCACTTGTTCCGAATGTTCCTTCCCCTAAATTCACATTTTATATGATAGTTTCTAACTATTCAAGTAACGTTCATGTATATACATATCTTAGAATCTTAACAATAAATTTTATGAGATTTTGTTGTTAATATTCATGAATATAAGCTTAATGCACGAGGTGAAGACTCTCTGGATGTACATTAAACAATTTATTTACAAATTATGTTATGAAAAAATCCCAATCAAACTAGGAAATTAGACACCATTCATGAATTTTTTATCTTGTGGGAAAGAGATTGGTGGCTCTATTGATAAAAACGAGGATAATGTCCTAATCTAGTGCTAGTACTAAAATCCTAAATTAGGATTTTAGATTATTAGCTTCTATTCATTTCACCTTATCTATCAACTAGTTGTTGAGTCTACCAAATATATATCATTGTGTAAGATTATGTACTAATCTAATGTTATTACTAACAATCTTTTGCCTTATTTCATGTATGCCCTTCTGTTTTCAATCATTTTACAACTATAAGTTTTTCATTTGATATAATTGATAAATTGCGTTGTAAACTTTAGAAAGAGTTTACATTCAGTTTGGTGTAGAATGAGTTGCATATGAGTTCATGAAGCGACTGGACCAACATAAACCCCAACAGGGCCCAAAAAGGGTCTTTGACATGCAACTGAAGAACATGTCATATCTCCCAATCCGTATATCAGAAGCAGATATATAATATATGATTTTCTGAGACGGGTTCAACCAAACCTGCCGATATTGGATTTTCAACGCTTAAAATCGTTAAATTTTGGACATTTTTCTTAGTCTTTATGCTATTTTTAAGTAATAAAGTAGGTCTATTTGGATTGGGAAATGTGTCCAGTTTGATTTAGATTTTACCAATTACTCAATCATAGGGAGTCTTCTAGGATAATATCTGATACTTCTCTATTTTTGATAATATTTTGTTTTTCTATTGTTTTAAAAAACGTTTATAGGTTCAAAAAAGCTCGCGTTTATCTCAATTTTCTCTCTAAAAAGATCTAATTCTAAGTACATTGTTTTGCAGTGATTTGATGAAGATTTTAAGATTTTGAGCTCGTACAACTACTGATATTGGAGCTTGGTGTATCTGTGAAATAAGGGTATAAATTTGAATGAAATTGAAGCTGTGTAATGGAATAAAAGTTTTGAAACATGAACTAGTGAATTGTTCTGTAAAATTTTATTCAAACGGTGTATTGAATGAATTTTTATTAACCCTCATTGCAGATTTTTGTCCTCAACCTGAACATATAAATAGATTGCAGACATACAACCTGAACATAGTAGCAAAATCTGTATGCATTTGTGCCTTCAACTTGAGGATACAAGCAATATCTGCGCACATTACACAATCTATATTCCTTTGACAACTATAACTTTGACAGAATGCAGTTAGTTTAAGACAGTTACAATTAAGTCAATTCCTGTATTTTACTTTTTGATTATCTTTAAGATATATACTCCTCAAAGTTTGTTAAACAGAAGTGATGGCAGAAACTGCAGCAGCACCTCTACAGCTAGCTAACCATCCATGTAAATCTCCAAAATGTCTTTTGCTTTACCTGAAGATAAGTGCACGCAGCATAACCAATCCTTTCAAAATTTTCAAGCTATTTCCCCAGCAAATATCTTGCTCGACGGGTAGACTCAGTTGCGATGCCCAATCCCGAAGTGAAACCTTACAGAATTTCTATCGTTCAAGGCATATTCCAGCCTAAGAGGGCCCAATGGCGAATTTACGCATATCCCTAATCCATATCCATACCCAGTTCCTGGCTTCCCTCGAGCCCCAATAGGATCACCAGTTACAGTTGGGCCTGATCCAAAATCACTTCCATAATCAGCAAATACGACACCTTCTAATGGTCCACACAAGGGAAAGGAGAGTTCTCCGCTGCCAACAGCATATGAACGTCCAGAGCCCACTGCACCTTCTTCATAGCCTCTAACGCTGTTGGCCCCACCAATCGCAAATGCTTTGTGTGGAGGAAAACTTCCAGCCAGGTGACCACCGAATAAGCTAAGTATCAGCCGAGCAGGACCAATTTCTACTCCCTGACGAGCACGAGCAGTTGCTCTGCTGAAACAGAGCCACTCAGGTAAAATGGGAAGTCCTTGCTTCATATCGAGGGCGAGCATTGAGGACCCACGATCGCTGTAACAAGTATAGACGCTTCCAAGTTTGGCAATTAGCATGTTATCATGCGTATTGCCACTTGCAGTTAAAGGGTTGTTGTAGAGATCTCTGACAATTGGAGCTCCAATATGATCACGAGCACCAGCGCACTGAAATAAGAGCCCTGCGGTCCCTCTCAAATTTGGCCTGAGAGGTCGACTGAATTCTATTCCACCCGAGACTCGCCTAATTGTTACACCACCTTCTTGATTTCCATGCCCGAGTGTTCCTGGAGTCTTTGAATTCTGAATCATTATTCATCTGGATGTCCTTTTGTTGTCTCCTTCAATCCATGGGTCAGTATAATTAATTCGAAAATGGGAATCAACTAGGCCCTTATCTACTGAAAGATCAAATTTCTTATTTCTCCCGAAAACATTCTCATGAGAATACCTACAGCTTCCCATGAGCCCTGAGCGAGGGCTGTTTGTAATTCCACAGGAAGTACCATCCCGAGCAGAGAAACCATCACGAGGGCGGCGTTCAACAAGATTCAACACAAGGTCCACCTTGTCGGTATCCCCAGCAGGTTGCGGCTCAATTGACACATCCTTCATAATACCCATTGCTAAAATTGCTTGCTCGTCTATTTTACCTTGCACAAAACTGTAAACCTGTCCCTTCTTCGTCGCGAGTTCTCTAAGTATAGTCTCTTGCTCAGTCTTTCCAAGAGTCGGTTCCTTAGTTTTATGGTCAAAAAAGCGTATTTTTATGTCGTTAACCTCAGTCTCCGCGACTTGCAGCCTAAGGATTCCTCCAGAAAGGATCTCGACACCTGAAACCGAACCACATAGCCCACGGTCAGTATACCACCCATTGATAGATCTGATCGCCTCATTCAAATGCCGTCTATTGACTGTTTTCCCATATCGATCACGAAATGCATTCTCCAAAAACTTTGCAGGAGTACATTTGCTCCCTCGCAGATCAATCCTCGGAAATCTTGACTAGGTTCTACCTGAAACGCCAATTTGATTCCATCCCTAGTATCAACCACAACCGGGATACAAGACCAGAACAACCCACTCTCCACAACCCTATGCACGTCCTCGTGCACGTCCCTCAAGGTCAACGCCGAGTTCGGCCTGCAAGACTTGATAGCCGAGGCCGCCACTTCCTCGAGGTCTCTCCTCTCCATCACCTCCCCATCCTCATTCCTTATCAAAACCTCACTAATCAAAACGCTCTCTTTATCGTCCTCCCTCCTTTCGAGCAACGGCCCTCGCTTGAAGAGGTTGATGATGGAGTCTTTGGCTCTCTGGAGGTGCAAGTAGATATTTTGATGGGCGAAGGGGATTGGACATTGGGGTTGGGTTTCATTTCTGGGGTTTTGCAAGGGTTTCGAGGGGTACATTCCCAGCCCTTTTGCGAGGTTTTCGATGGAATCTTGAGCTCGTTGGAGATGAAAGGAGAGATTTTGGCGGGCGGAGGGGAGGAGAGAAGAGAATGGGTTAGGGTTTTGAGGCATTTCTAGGGTTTTGCCAGGGTTTATCGAGGGTTTAGCGAAGTTTCTGATGGATTCTTGAGATCTTCGGAGATGAAAGCAGGGGTTTTGATGGGCGAAAGGGAGAAAACAAGGGAAAGAGTTGGGGTTTTGAGGGGTCGATTTGCTGGCGGCCATTGATGGAGCCTGGTTTAGAGAAGAAAATTAAGCTAGGTTTGATATCAAGAGAGCGTGGGTTTTTCCGCCATTAACGATGATGCGTTGAGAGTTGAAAGATTGGAGGTTTTCCGCCATTGACGATGTTAGTGGGTCGGATCGGTTGCGGGTATAAACCTTAACCGACCCGCCCGTCGCTACTGACCCTATGGATCTAGGAAGTTGTGCGTTGTAGTGTGTAACCATTTCTGTAATCCCCAGTTTACACCCGTTGACCAGCTTCCACTAGAGTTTGAATCCACCTTAAAATTAGGATAATTAATGTAAACCACTTTTCAATTTTAATTTATATATAAATTATATTTAAAGCGAGTTTTTTTCCTAATTAAGCACCTCCTAGTTAAACTTTTCACTAAAAACGCAAAATTACATTTCAAAAACTAACATTTAAAGAACATAGCTCATTTTTTCAGTGTTTTGGTCTTGCTAGGATACAACTCACGTATCTTGAACTTGAATTTTTAAGCTTATTTTTTATTTTTAGTAAAATTAACTTGGGAGGTGGTTGATGCAACAAAAACCTACTTTAAAAATGATTTATATATGTATAGATTAAAATTAAAAGGTTGTTTTGTATAATTTGAGAGAGAGAACACAAGGAGGAAGACGAAAAGAGAAGGAAATTTTGATATAACCCCCTAGTTTACTAAAATTTGTAAATTGAATATAAAGGATATGCATTTGAATGGAAATTTTCAAATGCATATTTGAAAGGAAAATTTTATTGGACCCTAGTTATTTACACTGCTTGCAAACTGGTCCAAATTGTAAGTTGGACTTGAAAAATTATTTGTAGCCCCCTGTGCTTGCCATAATTGTTAATAGGTTCAAAAATTAGTAAAGAAGTGTTATAAAAATTATGATAAAGTTTCTAAAATTCGCATTAACCCTCTGTAAATCCATTTTATAGGTCTTAAATATTATTTGATCCTATTTGGATGTAGATTATGAAGTGTCGGACTTGACACATGCGTGAGACTTATCTTGTGCATAGATCGCTGTGGTCGTGTACCCCGTACCTATCTTCCGTTGCTGTTTTAGGGCGTGACACTCTCAACAAATATTTCTGTTTCATTCTTTGTGAACATAAAATCCACTATTTTATAGGTGTACGTAGGGGTGCAAAACGGTCCAGATATATCCGGACAGATTGCAACCGTATCCGTTTAGAAAGCGGATATGGTAGGGAAATTTTGAAACCGGCCGGATATGGTTTCGGATACGGTTATGGTTTTAGTTTTTCATCCGGATACGGTTTCGGATACGGTTTTCGGGTTGGAATTGCGGATACGGTTCGGATATCCGGATACGGTTTCTGCACTTTTTCCAGATACGGTTTCTGCACTTTTTTGTTGTTTGATTTTCATTCGGATACGGTTTTCGGGTCGAAAATGCGGATGCGGTTCGGATAACCGGATACGGTTTCTGCACTTTTTGTTGTTTGGATTAGACTTGAGAATTACATGAGGACTAGTGTTTATGTCTATGAGGTGATAATTTCTATATGCTTGAATAAACTTATCTTGATTATGTTTAATAGATGAATGTTTTTTTAGTTATATTTAGTGTGCGAAATATTATAATCATATGTATTTTTTTGTCATATCCGATTCATATCCGTTTCCCAAATATCCGATTAATATCCGTATTGTATCTGTATCCGCTTATCTAATATCCGAACCGTATCCGTTTCCGTTTAGTGCGGATATGGTCATGTTTTTTCCTTACCGATGAATATCCGTATCCGTATCCGTATCCATTTTTAGAAAGCGGATATGGATATGGTAAGTGTCATATCTGAACCGTATCCGAACCGAATGCACCCCTAGGTGTACGTGTATCCTATATAATGACTGAAGGACCACCAAAGTTGTGATAATCAAGGGAAAAAAAACCTTGCTGAATCATGGTGCATGTATTTATGTTCTAGCTAGGATACAACTCGGAAATTTTTTAACCTGCTAAGGAAATGTTTTCTTCTTGATTCTGAACATTTTCCTAACATTAAGGATTTTTCAATGTTAGTCCCTCAAATCTTCATATTTTGATATTAGTCCCTCAATTAATCTTTAGCATGTGTTGATAAAAGTCTTTCTATTTGGGTTAGGGTTGAAAACTTGAAACCATGATCGGATTAACCCTAACTATGGTTGGCCCCTGAAAAATAACCCAATTAAGTAAGTTCAAATTGGTTAAGTTCAAATGGGTTTGGGATCTAAGTTGGAGAAGGAGAAATAGAGTATGGATGAGTGGAGAATCAATACTGGCATATTATAAGCCCCTCTAATGAAATACCTATTGTTTATTATCGTTAGGAGAGAAGAAGAAGAATGGGGGAACGAGTTTCGGATTCGGAAAAACTTATTAACGGGTTGGGTTGGTGGGGTTATTAACAGGTTAGGTGAAGGTTATAATTGTCGCTTTATGGTAGGGGTTAAAATTTACGGAATATGCCCTCACATTTATAACCCCAACTAATTCTAGGGACTTATATCAACACATTATGAAGATTTGAGGGACTGATACCAAAATATGAATATTTGTGGGACTAATGTCAAATTGCTAAGGATTTAAGGGACTAATATCGAAAAGCCCCTTGTGCTTTTTACCTTGTTTTGCTGTGATTTGAAGCTTTTAAGAAGTCGAGCTCATATCAAAACTTGTTGTACCAACATTTGAGCCATCATGGACCTCAGAAATTATAGCAGAGTAAAGAGAGTGTTACACAAGGATTTGTACCAACTTCATCCATTGTACTAGAGCTTGAGAGCGTAAACTTTACATTAGTAATGCAATTGACTCTTTCAAATTGTTAGCAGAAAAATTTACATTTGACAGAAAATTAATTGAGGAGTTTGCTTCACTGTATACTACATTTTGGAAATAATAATATTTACAATGAGGTTTACAATGTTGCAGGAATTTATGCGTGCATCTTTTGAACAAAGGCTACAAATTGGATTTGAATCTGAGACATTGTTTCCCCTCTTTTTCATTCTTCTATTCGTTCTTTCACACTTGAAATCTCTCCTATGTTGCTTTGAAAAATGGACGTCAGCTGTGGAGCTCACTTCATCAGTAACATGATTTTGCAGTTCTTCTCCTTTTTCTTGCCTTTTCTACTCGAGGGTATTGGTGCTGCAAATAAAAAAATAGTAAATCACAAAAATAAAAAAATAACTTAAGAAAATAAAATTTTTGCACAAAAGAGATATATAAAAGTTGATATAAAAATTATGGAAAATTCTTTCTTACCTTATTTTAGTTCCAGGTACCCTTTCCTGCAGAGCGCCATTCGTAGCATTAAAGCTACCAAATGGCGGCATCTGTATTTGAAAGAAGCAACAATTTATATGTGATCAAATGTATATGAAAAATATATATATTTCTTAATTTTGCAGTAAATCAAAAAAGACAAAACATATAAAGACATGAAACTCATCAAAATTTTGTATCCATAATCAATTTTTGGCTTGCATTACGTTACACACTCACATATAACATACACACATAAAAACGTGGTTGTCAAAATACGAGTACATGTAAGAAATAACTATATGTTAATTTGCAAATTGCACTTTGCATAGAATGTTATCAAAGTTATCCTGGTTTACTGATTGATTATGTAACAAGAGTTATGGACAAAAACCTATGAATAATATGTAATTTTGTCCCGGTTACTTAAAATAAGCATTTAGTTTTATCTCTCTGTTGATTCTTTTCTACCACCACACAAGATTACTCTTCTTTAATCTCATGCTATACAGCTCAATTTTTCCATTCCATAAAATAAAAAATTTCATTAGATTGCCATTATTACTTTAAATTTTTCAAGGAAAGTGGAAATTAAATAAGTAGAATTTAAAATATAAAATGAAATTGACCTTGAAGTAGCTAGAATTCTCTATATACAACACGATGCACACACATACTAAGAAATGTATTTGTGTATTCTTGCGTATGTATATATGAAACTGAAGATAAAAATAGAAACCAAAATAGACTAAAGTTGAAATTTTCACCTGCACAAAGTAGAATGAGAACAATCTTTGGGATCGGCCTCTGTGCCTCTGGTATAATATCTTCTCAAAAGAAGTTGTAGATTCTCCAGGAGGTCTGAGTAGCCTTCTCTTCTGTCTCTTCATAATAAAAGGAGATGGAGCTCTCAATGTCATTTTGTTGTGAGAATATCCTCACTCCCTTTCTCTTATTTATAGTAGATTAAAGAAATCGATCCAATGCACATGCTCAACTGTTCATTCCCCTAAGTTCGATTTAATTTGATAGTATCTTATTGTTCAAATAATGTTCATGCACATACATTTCTGAATACATCCTACCAATCCCCAAATCCTAACATTAAATTCTATGAGCTGATTTGGTTGTTAATATTCATGAATCAAGCTTTGGTGCACAAGGTTAAGCCCCTCATTGACGTACATGCATGAACCTTTTGGGAATGTTTCGTTAATGAGTATTTTTTACTCTACCAAGGTTATAGCTTATGAAATAGTGAATTTTTTAAGTCAAATTATTTGCTAATAGATCAAAATGAATAAAAATATCTTAAAATGTGGGCTATAGCTCATGAAATCGTGAATTTTAGACTTCGCGAAATTATTTGCTAGTGGGCCAAAACGACTAAAAATGGCAAAAAATCATAGGTTATAGCTCATGAAATCATGAATTTCATACTCTGCAAAATTATTTGCTAATTGGTCAAAATGAATAAAAATGGTCAAAAATCATGGAGTATAGTTCATAAAATCATGAATTTTTGCCTTCGTAAATTATTTGCCAATGGGTCAAAATGATTAAAAATGCCTAATAATCATGAGTTATAACTCATGAAATCGTGAATTTTGGACTCCGTGAAATTATTTGCTAATATGTCAAAACGACTAAAAATGACCAAAATTCCTGGGATATAGCTCATGAATTTATGAAGTTTGGACCCTACAAAATTATTTGTAAATTGGTCGAGATGAAAAAAATCGCAAAAAATCATGGGTTATAGCTCATAAAATCCTAAATTTTGTACACTGAGAAAATATTTGCCAATACGTTGAAACGGCCAAAAATGGACCAAAATTATGGGCTATAGCTTATGAAATTGCGAAGTTCGTACTCTACAAACTTATTTGCCAATGCGTCTAATCGAATAAAAATGGCTAAATATTGCGGGTTATAACTCATTAAATTGTGAATTATAAGGATTATAGCACATAAAATCATTAATTTTGGACTCTTTAAAATTATTTGCTCATGGGCCGAAAAAACTAAAAAGGCCAAAATTCGTAGGTTATAGCTCACGAAATTGTGAATTTGGACTCTGTGAAATTATTTGTCAATTGATCAAAATGAATGAAAATCACCAAAAATCATGGGTTATAGCTCATAAAATCATGAATTTTATACTCTGAGAAATTATTTGCCAATGAATTAAAACGATAAAAAATGGACCAATATCATGGGCTACAGTTCATGAAATCGCGAAGTTTGTACTATACAAAATTATTTGCCATACATATATTCGGAAAAAAATGGCCAAAAATCATGAGTTATAGCCTATTAAATCATTAATTCTAAACTCCATTAAATTTTTGCCAATGGATCGAAATGTCAAAATTTAGCAAAAAATCAAGTGTTATTGCTCTTAAAATCAAGAATTTTGAACACCGGAAATTATTTGCCAATGGGGTCAAAACGAATAAAAACGATCAAAATTCTATTGTTATAGCTTATGAAATCGTGAATTTTGCACTCCATGAAATTATTTGCCAATGGGCTGAAACGATAATAAATGGACCAAATCGTGGGTGAAAATGGGCAAAAATCGTGGGTGGTAGCTCATGAAGATGTAAATTTTATACTCTTACATAATTATTTGCCAATGGGTTGAAACGATAAAAGATGTGGTTGAAACGATAAAAGATGGACTAAAATCATAGGCTATAGGTCATGGCATCATGAATTTCAAACTCCATGAAATTATTTGCTAAGGCGATTAATTGAATAAAAGTGGCAAAAAATTATGGGTTATAGCTCATAAATCGTGCATTTTGGACTGCGTGAAATTATTTGCCAATGGGTCGAAGTACCTAAAATGGCCAAAAAATATGGGTTGTAGCTCATGAAATTATAAATCTTGGACTCCACAAAATTATTTGCCAATGGATCGAAATGAATAAAAATCGCCAAAAATCATGGGTTATTTCTCGTGAAATCATGAATTTTGGACTTCGCGAAATTACTTGCTAATAAGTATAATCGAATAAACATGACCAAAAATCATGGATTATAGCTCATGAAATTATGAATTTAGTAATCTGCAAAATTATTTGTCAATAAGTTGAAACGACAAAAAATAGAGCAAAATCGTGGGCTATAGCTCTTGAAATCGTGAATTTCAAACTCCGTGAAATTATTTGCCAATTTGTTGAAACGACAAAAATGGACCAAAATCATGGGCTATAGCTCTTGAAATAATGAATCTTATATTCCTCAAAATTATTTACCAATGCAGCTAATGAAATAAAAATGGCCAAAAATCGTCGGCTATAGCTCATTGAATCGTGAATTTTGGACTCCATGAAATTACTTGACAATGAGACGAAATGAATAAAAATTGCCAAAAATCATGTGTTATAGCTCATGAAATCATGAATTTTGTACTCCACAAAAATATTTTCTAATGTGTCTAATCAAATAAAAATGGCCAATAATCATGAGTTATAGGCCATTAAATCATGAACTTTGAATCCCATGAAATTATTTGTTAATGTGTCAAATTGACTAAAAATGGCCAAAAATCATAGGTTATAGCTCATGACATCGTGAATTTTGGCATCAATGAAATTATTTACCACTGGGTCGAGCGAATAAAAATGGCCAAAAATTATGGGCTATAACTCATGAAATCGTGAATTTTAGGCTCCATGAAATTATTTGCTAATGGGTTGAAACGATAAAAGATGTGGTTGAAACGATAAAAATGGACCAAAAATCATGGGTTATAGCTCATAAAATCATTAATTTTGGCCTCCATGAAATTATTTGCCAATGGGTCAGAATAACTAATAATGACAAAAAATTATGGTATAAAGCTAATTAAATTGTGAATTCTGGACTCTATAAAATTATTGCCACTAGGTCTATTTCAAATAAAAATGACCAAAAATCACGGGTTATAAGTTATGACATTATAAATTTTGAACTCCATAAAAATATTTGCCAATGAGTCGAAATGATTAAAGAAGGGCAAAAAATATGGGTTGTAGCTCATAAAATTATAAATTTTATACTCTTACAGAATTATTTGCCAATGGAATAAAACGACAAAAAATGGCCTAAATTGTAGGCTTATAGGTCATGTCATCGTGAAATTTGGACTCCATAAAATTATTTGCTAAGATAATTAATTGAATAAAAATGGCAAAAAATAGTGGATTATAGCTCATATATCGTTAATTTTAGACTACTCAAAATTATTTACCAATGGGTCGAAGCACCTAAAATAACCAGGAATCATGGATTAAAGCTCATGAAATTGTGAATTTTGGACTTCATGAAATTATTTGTCAATGGGTTGAAATGAACAAAAATCGCCAAAAATCATGAGTTATTGCTCATGAAATCATGAATTTTGAACTCCGCAAAATTACTTGCCAATAAGTATAATCAAATAAAAATGATAAAAAATATTGGCTATGGACCAAAATAGTACGGTATCGCTCACGAAATCATGAATTTTATAGTTCGCAAAATTATTTACTAATGCGTCTAATTTAATAAAAAATGGCCAAAAATTATTGGTTATAGCTCATTGAATCTTGAATTTTAGGCTCCATGAAATTATTTGCTAAGGGATCGAAATGAATAAAAATTGCCAACAATCACGTATTATAACTCATGAAATCGTGAATTTATACTCCATAAAATTATTTGCCAATGCGTTTAATCAAATAAAATTGACCAAAAATCATGAGTTATAGGTCATTAAATCGTGAACTTTGAACTCCATAAAATTATTTGCCAATGGAATAAAACGACAAAAATGGACTAAAATCATAGGCTATAGGTCATGACATCGTGAATTTTGGACTCGGCAAAATTATTTGCCAATGGGTCGAGTGAAAAAAATGGCCAAGGATTATGGGTTATAGCTCATGAAATCGTGAATTTTAGGCTGCATAAAATTATTTGGTAATCGGTTGAAAGGACTAAAATTGACGAAAAGTGGTGGGTTATAGCTCATAAAATTATCAATTTTGGCCTCCATGAAATTATTTGCCAATGGGTCAGAACAATTTATAATAACAAAAAATTGTGGGATAAAGCTAATTAAATCATGAATTTTAGACTCCATAAAAGTATTTACCACTAAGTCTACTAAATATGGTAAAAAATTATGGGTTATAGCTTATGAAATAATAAATTTTTAACTCCGCAAAATTATTTGCTAATGAGTCGAAATGAATAAAAATGGGCAAAAATTATGGGTTATAGCTCATGAAATCATAAATTTTGTACTCTAATAAAATTTTTGCCAATGGGTTGAAACGACAAAAAATGGACTAAAATCGTAGGCTATAGGTCATGACATCGTGAATTTTGGACTCCGTAAAATTATTTGTCAAGGTAATTAATTGAATAAAAATAGCAAAAAATCGTGGGTTATAGCTCATATATCGTGAATTTTAGACTGCGCAAAATTAATTGCCTATGGGTCAAAGCACCTAAAATGGCCAAAAATCATGGGTTATAACTCATGAAATTATGAATTTTGGACTTTGTGAAATTACTTGCCAATTGGCTGAAATGAATAAAAATTATTAAAAATCATGGGTTATTGTTGATGAAATTATAAACTTTGGACTCCGCGAAATTACTTGCTAATAAGTATAATCGAATAAAAATGACCAAAAATCATAGGTACAGCTCAAGAAATCATGAATATATATCGGCAAAATTATTTGCCAATAGGTTGACATGACAATAAATGTACCAAAACAGTGGGTTATATCTCCTAAAATTATAAATTTTAAACCTCATAAAATTATTTACCAATGGGTTAAAATGACAAAAAATAGACAAAAATCATGGGCTATAGCTCATGAAATCGTGAATTTATACTCATAAATTTGTTTACTATTGCGTCTAATCAAATAAAATGGCCAAAAATTATTAATTATAGCTCATTGAAATGTGAATTTTGGACTTCATGAAATTATATGCCATTGGATCTAGATGAATAAAATTGCTAAAAATTATGTGTTATAGCTCATGAAATCGTGAATTTTGTACTCCACGAAATTATTTGCCGTGCATCTAATCAAATAAAATGGCTAAAAATCATGAGTTACAGGTCATTAAATTGTGAACTTTGAACTCAATGAAATTATTTATCAATGTGTCAAAATGACTAAAATGATCAAAAATCATAGGTTATAGCTCATGACATTTTGAATTTTAGACTCGATAAAATTATTTGCTAATGAGTGAAATGAATAAAATGGGCAAAAATTATGGGTACAGCTCAAGAAATCATGAATATATATCGCAAAATTATTTGCCAATAGGTTGACATGACAATAAATGTACCAAAACAGTGGGTTATATCTCCTAAAATTATAAATTTTAAACCTCATAAAATTATTTACCAATGGGTTAAAATGACAAAAATAGACAAAAATCATGGGCTATAGCTCATGAAATCGTGAATTTTATACTCCGCAAATTTGTTTACTATTGCGTCTAATCAAATAAAAATGGCCAAAAATTATTAATTATAGCTCATTGAAATGTGAATTTTGGACTTCATGAAATTATATGCCATTGGATCTAGATGAATAAAATTGCTAAAAATTATGTGTTATAGCTCATGAAATCGTGAATTTTGTACTCCACGAAATTATTTGCCAGTGCATCTAATCAAATAAAAATGGCTAAAAATCATGAGTTACAGGTCATTAAATTGTGAACTTTGAACTCAATGAAATTATTTATCAATGTGTCAAAATGACTAAAAATGATCAAAAATCATAGGTTATAGCTCATGACATTTTGAATTTTAGACTCGATAAAATTATCTGCCAATGGTCGAGTGAATGAAAATGGCCAAAAATTATGGCTATAGCCCATGAAATCATGAATGTTGTGCTCCGTGAAATTATTTACCATTGGGTTGAAATGACCAAAAAATGGACAAAATCTGTGGCTATAGCTCATAAAATCATGAATTGTGTACTCCGCAAAATTATTTGCCAATTCATTTAATTGAATAAAAATATCAAAAAATCATGGGTTATAGCTCATGAAATGAAGAATTTTGGACTCTGAAAAATTATTGGCTAACGCACTGAAATAAATTAAAATAACAAAAAATCATGCTTAATAGCTCATAAAATCGTAAATTTTGTACTATGTGCAACTATTTGCCAATGGATTGAAATGACTGAGAATGGCAAAAAATCACAATTTATAGCTCATGAACTCTTAGCGTTTGGACTCCACAAAAGTATTTGCTTGCTAGTCAAAACGCTAAAAAATGGCTTATGAAATCATGAATTTCGGACTCCACAAAATTATTTGCCAAAAGGGTCAAAATGAATAAAAATGATAAAAATTATTTGCTATAGCTCATAAAATTATGAATTTTATACGCTATAGCTCATAAAATTATGAATTTTATACTATGTAAAATTATTTAATGGGTTGAAATGACAGCAGATGGCAAAAAAATCGTGGATTATAGCTCATAAAATCATGAATTTTGTACTCCGCAAAATTATTTGCCAATGCGCCTAATCGAATAAAAATGGATAAAAATCACGGGTTATAGCTCATTAAATCATTAATTTTAAACTCAGCATAATTATTTGCTAATGGGTCAAAACAAATAAAAATGATGACAAATCATAGGTTCTAGCTCATGAAATCCTGAATTTTGGACTCTATGAAATTATTTAGTGGGTCAAAATGACTAAAAATAGCAAACAATTATGGAAAATGGCTACTAAAATCGAGGGTTATAGCTTATAAAATTATGAATATTAAACTCCATAAAATTATTTGCCAGTGGGTCAGAATGAATAAAAATGACCAAAATTTGTGGGTTGCTCATGAAATTGTGAATTTTGTTTTCTGCGAAATTAATTGCCAATGGGTTGAAAAGACCAAAAATAGACTAAAATCATGGATTATACTCATGAAATCAAGAATTTTAGATTTCACAAAATTATTTGCTAATGCGTCTAATAAAAAAAAGGCCAAAAATCATATGTTATAGCTCATTAAATCATTAAACTTGGACTCCATGAAATTATTTATCAATGGGTCGAAACAATAAAAAATGACCAATACATATGGGTTATAGCTCATTAAATTATGAATTTTGAACTCCACGAAATTATTTACCTATGGGTCAAAACAAGTAAAATTCGCTAAAAATTATGGCTTATAGCTCATGAAATCATGAATTTCTTACTCCGCAAAATTATTTACCAATGGATTGAAACAACCAACCGTGGGCTATAGCTCATGACATTGCAAATTTTATACCTCACAAAACTATTTGCCAATGCGTCTAATTGAAACGACTAATAATGGATCGAAATTATTTGCCAATGGGTTTTAATGAATATAACTGGCAAAAAAATCATGGGTTATAGCTCATGAAATCCTAATTTTAGATTCTGTGAAATTATTTTCCAATCGGTCAAAAGGAAAAAAGGTAAAAAATTATGGGTTATAACTCGTGAAATCATAAATCTTTTACTACGCAAAATTATTTGCCAATAGGATAAAATGATTGAAAATGGCCTAAAATAGTGGGTTATAGCTCATGACAAAATTAATTTTGTACTCCATGAAATTATTTGCCAATGGGTCAAAGAATAAAAAATGGGTAAAAATCATGGGTTATAGCTCATGCAATCTTGAATTTTATACTCCACGAAATTATTTGCCAATGGGTCAAAATGAATAAAAATGATTAAAAATCATTAAGTTATAGCTCATTAAATTGTAAATTGTACTTCACAAAACTAATTGCCAATTAGTTGAAATGACAAAAAATGGACCAAAATTATGGGCAATAGCTCATGAAATTCTTAATTCTATCCTCTGTAAAATTATTTAACAGTGCATCAAATCAAATTAAATTGCTAAAAATCATTAGTTATACCTCATTAAATTGGGAATTTGAACTATAGGAAATTATATGCTAATGGGTCAAAACGACTAAAATGGCCAAAAATTGTGGGTTATAGCGCATGAAACGTGAATTTTTGACTCCACAAAATTATTTGCCAATGGGTAAAAATGAATAAAAAATTGTGAGTTAGAGCTCATCAAATCTTGAATTTTTTACTTGACAAAAATATTTGCCAATGGGTGAAAATGACTAGAAATGGACCTAAATCCTGGGTTATATAGCTCACGATATTGTGAATTTTAGACTCCAAGAATTTATTTGTTAATAGGTCGAAACAAATAAAATTCGCCAAAATCACTACATAAAGTTGTCAAAATAGTGAATTTTGTACTCCGTGAATTTGCCAATGGGTTAAAACAAGCAAAAATGGACCAATCCTGGGGTATAGCTCTTAAAATCGTGAATTTTATACTCCACGAAATTATTTGCCAATGCGTGCAGTTGAATAAAAATAAGCAAAAATCATGGGTTATAGCTCATTAAATTATGAATTTTGAACTCTATGCAATTATTTTCCAATGGGTTGAAAGGAATAAAATTGGCAAAAAAATCATGGGTTATAACTCAAAAAATCATGAATTTTGTTCTATGCATAATAATTTGCCAATAGGTTGAAATGACTAAAAATGATAAAAGTTTATGTGTTATAGCTTATGAGATCCTGAAATTGGGACTCTGTAAAATTAGTTACAGGTTGAAACTACAAACAAAATGGCCGAAAATTATGGGTTATAGCTCATGAAATTGTTAAGTTTGGACTCCGTGAAATTATTTGCCAATGGGTTAAAATGAGTAAAAATGAGCAAAAATGGTGGGTTATAACTCATGAAATCGTTAAGTTTTGCCTCTGTGAAATTATTTGCTCATGGGTCAGAATGACTAAAAATGACCAAAAATTGAGGGAAACAGCTAATGAAATTGTGGGTTATAGCTTACAAAATCATGAATTTTGGTGTTCACAAAATTATTTACCAATGGGCCGAAATGAATAAAAATGTGCAAAAATCATAGGATATAGCTCATGAAATTATGAATTTTATTTTTTACAAAATAATTTGCCAATGGGTTGTAAAGATGAAAAATGGACAAAAATCATGGGCTACAGCTGATGAAATTGTGAAATTGTGAATTTTAGACTCCGAGAAATTATTTGCTAATGTGGCTAATTGAATAAAAATAACAAAAAATCATGGGGTATAGTTCATTAAATTGTTAATTTTCCACTCCATGAAATTATTTACAATGGGCTGAAATAACAAAAAAAAATACAAATAGTGGGTTGTAGCGCATCAAATTATGAATTTTGAACTCCGCAAAATTATTTTCCAGTGGGTCAAAACAGATAAAATTTGGTAAAAATAATGGATTATAGGTAATGAAATCATAGATAAAACCCCATTAATTATTAGTTTTGGACTTTGTGAAATTATTTGCCAATGGTAAAAGCAATAAAATGGCCAAAAGTTTGGAATTATAGATCATGAAATTCTAAATTTTGGACTTCACGAAATTATAAACCAATGCTTAAAATTGAAAAAAATAGCAAATATCATTGTTTTTTAGCTCAAGAAATCATGAATATTTTATTCTACAAAATTATTTATCAATGGTTGAAATGACAAACAATAGATCAAAATCGTGGGCTACAGTCATGAAATCGTAAATTTTTATACTCCGTGAAATTATTTGATAATGCGACTAATTGAAACAAAATGGCAAAAAAATGTGGGTTATATGTCATTAAATCGTAAATTTAGACTCCACGTAATTATCTACCAATGAGTCCAAACGAATAAAAATAGCAAAAATCATGGGTTGTAGCTTATAAAATCGTAAATTATCTTGTATGAAATTCTTTACTAATTGGTTGAAATGACTAAAAGCAAAACATCATGGGTTATAGCCCATGAAATCCTAACTTTAGACTTCATGAAATTATTTGCTAATTGGTTGAAATGACTAGAAATGTCTACAAATCATGGGTTAGCTCATGAAATCATGAATTTTGGACCATGCTAAATTATTTACCAATGTATCGAAAGAAATAAAATGGCAAAAAATCATGGTTATAGCTCATGAAATCATAAATTTTATACTATTAACAATTATTTATTAATTGAAATGACTAAAATGGACTAAAATCGTGAGTTATAGATCATGAAATCGTTAATTTTGTACTCATAAAATTATTTGCTAATGTGGCTAATTGAATAAAAATAACAAAAATCATGGGGTATAGTTCATTAAATTGTTAATTTTCCACTCCATGAAATTATTTACAATGGGCTGAAATAACAAAAAAATACAAATAGTGGGTTGTAAGCATCAAATTATGAATTTTGAACTCCGCAAAATTATTTTCCAATGGGTCAAAATGACTAAAAATTACAAAAATCATGGGTTATAGCTCATGAAATCATAAATTTTATACTATTAACAATTATTTATTAATTGAAATGACTAAAAATTACAAAAATCATGGGTTAGCTCATGAAAATTATTTGCCAATGGTAAAAGCAATAAAATGGCCAAAAGTTTGGAATTATAGATCATGAAATTCTAAATTTTGGACTTCACGAAATTATAAACCAATGCTTAAAATTGAAAAAATAGCAAATATCATTGTTTTTAGCTCAAGAAATCATGAATATTTTATTCTACAAAATTATTTATCAATGGTTGAAATGACAAACAATAGATCAAAATCGTGGGCTACAGTCATGAAATCAGAATTTTATACTCAGTGAAATTATTTGATAATGCGACTAATTGAAACAAAATGGCAAAAAATGTGGGTTATATGTCATTAAATCGTAAATTTAGACTCCACGTAATTATCTACCAATGAGTCCAAACGAATAAAAATAGCAAAAATCATGGGTTGTAGCTTATAAAATCGTAAATTATCTTGTATGAAATTCTTTACTAATTGGTTGAAATGACTAAAAGCAAAACATCATGGGTTATAGCCCATGAAATCCTAACTTTAGACTTCATGAAATTATTTGCTAATTGGTTGAAATGACTAGAAATGTCTACAAATCATGGGTTAGCTCATGAAATCATGAATTTTGGACCATGCTAAATTATTTACCAATGTATCGAAAGAAATAAAATGGCAAAAAATCATGGTTATAGCTCATGAAATCATAAATTTTATACTATTAACAATTATTTATTAATTGAAATGACTAAAAATGGACTAAAATCGTGAGTTATAGATCATGAAATCGTTAATTTTTGTACTCTGCGAATTATTTGACAATGGGTCAAAATGACTAAAAATTACAAAAAATCATGGGTTATAGCATATAAAATTGTGAATTTGTACTTTATGAAATTAATTGTCAATGGGTGGAAACGACAAAAAATGGACCAAAATTGTGGGCTAAAGATCATGAAATTGTGAGTTCTATACTCCGCAAAATTATTTACCAATGCATCTAGTCAAATAAAAATGGGGAAAATGTGAATTATAGCTCATTAAAGCATGAATATTAAACTATGTTTAATTATTTGCCAATGGACCGAAAAGAATAAAAATGGCAAAAAAATCATGGGTTATAGCTCTGGAATTTGAGAATTTTGTTCTACACAAAATTATTTACCAATGGGTTGACATGATAGAAAATGGTAAAAAATTATTGGTTAGAGTTCATGAAATCATGAATGTCAAACTCCTTAAAATTATTCACAAGTCGAAATAATTAAAAATTGCCAAAAATCATGAGTTATAGTCATAAAATCATGAATTTTGGACTCCACAAAATTATTTGCTAATGGGTTGAGACGAAGAAAAATGAATAAAAGTGGCGGGTTATAACTCATGAAAATAAGCAAAAATCATGGAAAATAGCTAATGAAATTGTAAATATCGGTCTCTATGAAATTATTTGCCAATGGGTCAGAATGACTAAAAATGAGCAAAAATTGTGGGAAATAACTAATGAAATCGTGAGTTACGACTTATGAATCATGAATTTAGACTCCACAAAATTAATTACTAATTGGTCAAAATGAAAGAAAGGGGAGAAATTATGGGTTATATCTCATGAAATATTAAATTTTTTTACAAAATTTTTGCTAATGGGTTGCAAATACGTAAAATTGACTAAATTATTGGCTATAATGAAGAAATCATGAATTTCAGACTCTATAAAATTATTTGTTAATACATTTAATCAAATAACCAAAAATTATGGGTTATAGCTCATTAAATTATTATTGTTGGACCCATGAAATTATTTTCCAATGGGTCAAAATAACTAAAATGATAAAAAATCATGGGTTATAGCGCATGAAACTATGAACTTTTGACTCAACAAAATTATTTGCCAATGGATCAAAATAAATAAAGATCACCAAATTTCACGACTTATTCCTAATGAAATCATGGATAAAACCCCATGAAATCATAAATTTTAGACTACATGAAATTATTTTCCAATGGATAAAACAACTAAAATGGTCAAAATTTTAGGATTATAGCTAATAAAATCTTGAATTTTAGACTCCACGAAGTTATTAGCCAATAGGGAAAATAACAAAAAATGATCAAAATTTTGGGGTTATTGCTCATGAAATCTTGAATTTTGGACTTCACGAAATTGTTTGCCAATGCATCTAATTGAATAAAAATACTTTAAAATCGTAAGCTATAGCTTATAAAATCATAAATTTTAGACTCTGCGTAATTATTTACCAGTGGGTCAAAAGGAATGAAAATGTAAAAATGCCTTGGGCTGTAGCTCGTGAAATCATTAGCCAATGGGTCAAAATGACAAAAAATGAACCAAAATCGGAGGCTATAGCTCATAAAATTATGAATTTTGTATTATGTGAAATTATTTGTCAATAGGTTGAAACGATAAAAAATGGACTAAAATTGTGGGCTATACAGCTCATGAAATCGTGAATTTTGTGCTCCACTAAATTATTTACCAATGGGTTGAAACGACCAAAAAGGGACCAAAATCATAGTCTATAAATCATGACATCATGAAATTTATACTTTGTGAAATTTTTTGCTCATTCATCTAATCGAATAAAAATGATAAAAAATTATGGGTCAAAACTACTAAAAATGACCAAAATCATGTGTTGTTGCTAATGAAATCGTGAATTTTTGTCTCCAGGAAATTTTTTGCCAATCAAAACGGTGAAAAATGGCCAAGAATTGTGAGCGATAACTCATGAAATTGTGAATTTTAGACTTAGCACAATTATTTGTCATTAGGTTGAAACGGCTAAAATGAACAAAAATTAAGAGTTGTAGCTCATGAAATCTCAAACTCTGCAAAATAATTTATCAATGGATCGAAATGAACATAAATGGCCAAAAACCATAGGTTATATGCTCATGATTTCATAAATTTTGTACTCCACGAAGCTATATGCCAATGAGATGAAACAAACAAAAAGCCAAAAATGGTGGGTTATAGCTCATGAAATCGTGAATTTTAGACTCTGTAAAATTATTTGCTAATGTGTCGAGATGAATAAAATAGACAAAAATAGTGGGTTATAGCTTATGAAATCATTAATTTTGTACTCATTTTCCAATGGGTTGAAATGATAAAAATAATAAAAAATCATCGATTATAGCTCATGAAATCGTTAATTTTGGCATCCTCAAAATTATTTGCCATTGAGTTAGAATGACTAAAAATGTCAAAAAATCATAGGATGTAGCCAATTAAATCATGAATTTCAAACTTATGAAATTATTTGCCAATCTATTTGAATAGAAATAGCTAAAAATCATGGGTTATAGCTTATGAAATCATGAATTTTAGACTCCACAAAATTATTTGTTAATGGGCCGAAACGAATAAAAATGGGTGAAAATGAAATGTCTTAGCTCATGAAATTGTGAGTTTTATCTTCTGCGAATTTATTTGTCAATGGGTTTAAAAGACCAAAATGGACTAAAATCATGGGCAATAGCTAATGAAATCATGAATTTTGGATTTCGCAAAATTATTTGTGAATGCGTCTATCGAATAAAAATCTCTAAAATCGTGGGTTATACCGCATAAAATTGTTTATTTTAGACTCTGTGAATTTATTTACCAATGGGTCAAAATAGTTAACAATGGCAAAAAATCATGGGTTATAGCTTATGAAATTGTGAATTTTGGACTCCATTAAATTATTTGCCAATAGGACGAAATAAATAAAAATTACCAAAAATCATGTAGCTCATGAAATCAAGAATTTTCTACTCCACAAATTTATTAGCCAATGGGTTGAAAAGACCGAAAATGGACCAAAAGTGTGGGCTATAGCAAATGAAATCACGAATTTTATATTTTACAAAATTATTTGCCAATGGGTCTGATTGAATTAAAATGGCCAAAAAAATCATGGGCAATAGCTCATTAAATCATGAATTTTTAGCACATGAAATTATTTACTAATTAGTCAAATTGTCAAAAAATGGTTAAAAATTGTTGGTTCTATAGCATATAAGGTAGTGAATTTTAACTCCAGAAACTTATTTTTCTAATGGGTCAAAACGAATAAAAATGACAAGAGTTATAGCTTATAAAATCGTGAAATTTGTACACCGTGATGTTATTTGCCAATTGCTTGAAACTAAAAGAAGGACCAAATTCGTGATCTATAGCTCATGAAATCATGAATTTTGGACTCTGTAAAGATTATTTGCTTATTAGTCTAATAGAATAAAAATGTCCAAAAATTATGAGTTATAGCTCATAAAATCGTAAATTTTGGACTCCTAAAAATTACTTGTCAATGGTTCTCAACGACTAGAAATGGCCAAAAATTATGAGTAAAACCTCATGAAATCGAAATTTGGACTCCATTAAATTATTTGCCAATAGGATCTAAATAAATAAAATTACCAAAAATCATGGGTTATAGCTTATGAAATCTTGAAGTTTAGACTCCGTGAAATTATTTGCTAATGGGTTAAAACAAATAAAAATGGCCAAAAGTCATGGGATTTAGCTCATGAAATCATGAATTTTGTACTCCTCGAAATTATTTGATAATGGGTTGAAACGATAAAAAATGGACCAAATCATGGGTTATAGCTCATGAAATCCTGAATTTTATACTCTGTGAAATTTTTTGCCAATGCATCTAATCAAATAAAAATGGCCAAAAATTATGAGTTATAGCTCAGTAAATCATGAAATTTGGACTCTGCGTAATATTTGCTAATGGGTCAAAACGAATAAAAATGGCAAAAAATCATGGGTTGTAGCTTAGAAAATCATGAATTTTTGCATAAAACTTTATTCCAGCTGTGTAATATTGAATGTGCACATTGTTGCTATTAGTTGGCCCATGAACTGCTGGCCCATTTGATGCAGAGGCCCAGTTCACTTACCTATTTACCGACCCGCTGCTCTTTCCTCATTTGGTCCGTTGCCTTTCGAAACCCTAGTTCATTCTCCCCTCCTTTGTCGTGACTTTCGAAACCCTAGAAATCTCTCTCGTGGCTGCCCTCTTCTATATATAGAAGGGTTGGTAGTAGCTTCGATGTAGAGGAGATTGAGAGGGCTTTGTCTGAACCTCTCCCTGTTTCTCTGTGAGGCTCTTCTCCGATCCCTTTGCTTTGTGCGATCCCTCTTTCTTTGTGAGAGACCGAGTTGATTTCTCCCCTTTGTGTCCTTGGTGGTGCACACGAGAAGGAACATCGTGGATTGATTGAAGCGGGCTTCGAGCCAAACGATGACACCGATCCTCAACAGTGGTATCGAGACTTCGTTGAGTCGTCGCCGTTCAAAACCGCCGGTCGCTGTCGCTGGATCTCGCTGAGCCGCCGTTCCAGCGAGATCGCTGAGCCGAACTGCTGCCGAACCGACGCAGGACCACCGCCGACCGCCGTCGAACCGCCGCCGCCGTCGTCGCGTGGGTAAGGTCGAAACCCTCTCATAGGGTTTCGCTCAGGTATATTACAGTATTCAGTGATTGTGGTTATCAATTTTTTCTTTTTCACTGCATTTAAATCTCTGGTTTTATTTCGCTGCGTTTAACTGCTGAAGTGGAAATTTGTTTGTGCTCGTGCGAAAGCACAAAGGGTTTGAACCCGAGCTTCGTGCTCATCGTTTATTTTTCCTGTGTGAAGAATGTCTGCTACTAATCACTATGGTATGGTTCAATATGGTTTGGTTCCGTTCAACGGAAAATCTGATTTTAGCATTTGGAAACAAAAAATAAAATGTATTTTAATTCAACAGAAGTCTGTTAGGGCTATTGGTCAGACTTATTTGGCTTCTGACACTGAAGAAAAAAGGGCTGAAATGAACGAAAATGCATGTTCCACAATTTATTTGAACTTATCTGACTCTGTGCTTAGAAAAGTTAGAATTTTGGAATCTGCTAAAACCCTTTGGGATAAACTTGAAGAACTATATACAGAAACCTCTTTACCCAAGAAATGTTTTTGCTTGAAAAATTTTTCAAATTTAGATTGGATATGTCTAAGGACATTGAGGAGAACCTAGATGTTTTCACAAAACTTATTTCGGACATTAAGTTAACCGGTGATAAACATATAGACGAATATACTCCTATTGCACTTCTAAATGCTATTCGACTCATATAGTGATGTAAAATCGCTATTAAATATGGTAGAGATGAGGTTACCCTTGATATTGTGATCAATGGTCTTAAGAGTAAGGAATTAGATTTAAAACATTCAGGGAAAATAAAAATTCGGTGAGGTTATGCATGTGAGGGTAGGCCTCGAGAATAGGTCTAATAACCAAAAGAATGCAAGTAATGGGGAATCAAGTAAGAAAAATTTGAAAATGGAAGGGGTAGATCTAAGTCCGTGTTTAAAGTTAAAAATGCTATAATTGTCATGAACCGGTCACTTTATTAAAGATTGTCCTAAACCTAAGAAATATCAGCAAAATGATCATGCTAATATGGTCATGCGTGAGGGCAAAATGGGTGAAATTTTCATGATTAATAATCTTTGTGATTATGCATATTTGAACTCTGTGTTGTCCGATTCTTTGTGTAAATCAGTTGGTTATTAGACTCGGTTGTACTTTTCATATGACTCCTTTTAAAAACATGTTTTCAAACTACAAGAAAATAGAGAATGGCTTTGTGTCAATGGCAAATGAAAAGAAAAGCAATGTTTTAGGAACTGGTGATGTATGCCTTAGGTTTTCTTCAGGTTCTGAGTTTACTTTGAAGAATGTTAGGCATGTTCCTGATTTAAGTTATAACTTGATTTCTTGTGCATCTCTAGAAAATGATGGTTTGGAGGGAAAATGGGGTAAATGGGTTATGAAAATTCTGAAAGGGTCTCTTGTTATTTTTACTGCTGAAAAACAAAATAACTTATATGTTTGTCATGCTGAACCTGTGCTTGATTCTGTTAACTCTGTGATAGGTGATAAATCTGTTTTATGGCATAATAGATTAGGTCACATGAGTAATAAAGGATTAGAAATTTTACATAAAGGAGGTCACTTTGGTAGTGATAAAATATCCACCATCCCTTCGTGAATCTTGTGTGCTAGGAAAACAACATAGGTTAGTTTTCCGTTTCTTCTTTTCCTAATCGGTCTAAGTGTCTTGATGTACTTGAATATTTGCATCTTGATGTGTGGGGTCCCTCTAGTGTTTCTACGCATGGAGGGAACCAATATTTTCTTTCCATAATTGATGACTACTCTAGGAAAGTTTGGGTTTTACTCATGAAACAAAAATCGAAGTTTTGATAAATTTAAAAGCGGAAAATTATGATTGAAAACCAAACGGAAAGAAAATTAAAACTCTTAGGACAGATAATGGTCTTGAGTTTTGTAACAAACAATTGAATGACTTGTGTGCTACTTGGGGTATTAAAGACATAAAGCTGTTCCCTACACACCACAAAGAAAATGGGGTTGCCGAAAGGATGAATAGAACTCTCTTAGAGAGGGTGAGGGCTATGTTGGCCACATCCGGCTCTCCAAGAAGTTCGGGAGAAGCTGTTTGTACCGCTGCTTATTTGATTAATAGGTCTCTTCTGTTCCCTTAGGAGGGAAATGCCCTGAATTTGTGTTCACGGGCAAACCTCTTGATTTAAATAACTTGAGAATTTTCGGGAGTGCTGGCTATGTGCATCAAAAGATTGATAAGTTAGAACCTAGATCTAAGAAATGTGTTTTCTTAGGATACCCTGAAGGGGTAAAAGGTTATAGGCTTTGGAATAAGTGTGAACCGGGGTTTAAGATAGTAATAAGTAGAGATGTTGTTTTTAATGAAAATGAATTTCCTTGTTTATCTTTACATGTTCCTATTTTTGAAAATGATGCTCCAAATGAGGTGGAGCAAATGCCTATTATTAATCAATCTGAATTACCTCCCGAAGAGAAATTGAATGATATAATTATTGAAAATCAAGATGAGATTATTCCTAATGAGGTGGAGCATAATATGCGTGAAATAGATAACATGCATGATTTGAATGATTATCAACTCACTAGGGATAGAAATAAAAGAACCATTAGGAAACCTGATAGATATAGAGATTGCAATTTGACTGATTGTAATATGTCCGAGTTTGCCTTTAATGTGTTTGAATCCCTTGAGTGCAATGAACCTAAGACTTATAGTGAAGCATTAAGGTCAAAATATTCTAAAGAATGGATTAGTGCTATGAAGAGTGAGATGGAATCCCTGAGAATTAACCAAACATGGAAACTTGTTCCTAAACCTGCTAGTTGTTCTGTAGTGGACTGTAAGTGGTTGTTTAACGTGAAACAAGAATCTGAAGGTGTTAGGTTTAAGGCTAGGTTAGTAGCTAAGGGATTTACTCAAAAGGAGGGAATTGATTATCTTTGAAATTTTTACCCTGTTGTCAAATTCACTCTTGTTAGAATTATGCTTGCTTTAGTTGCTCATTTTAATTGGGAATTAAAACAAATGGATGTTACTCTTGCTTTCTTACATGGTGACCTTGACAAAAATATTTATATGCACCAACCCGAGGGCTTTGTGGACCCTAAATTGCCCGATCATGTGTGTTTGTTAAAAAGGCTTTGTATGGTTTAAAACAATCACCTAGGCAATGGAATATAAGATTTGATAAATGCATGCAATCTTTAAAGTTTAAAAGGAGTTCTCGCTAATCATTGCACGTATTATAAGAATATAGACTCGTACTGTATTTCTTTTAATTTATGTGGATGACATGTTAATTGTTAGCCCTTGTTTGAAGTCCATTGAGCATGTTCAAAAATGTCTTTGTGAAAATTTTGACATGAAAGACTTAGGCGATGCAAAAAGAATTCTAGGCATGAATATTATTAGAGACAAAACAAATCTCGCTAGTTTTAAATCAAAGTTCATACGTCGAAAAACTTTTGAGTAAATTTGCTATGTCGATGCCAAATCTGTGAATGTGCCTCTTGCTTCCCATTTTGTGTTGAGTAAGGATCAGTCCCCAAAGCTGGCCCGAAATAAATGATATGAAGAAGGTGCCATATTCGAATGCTATAGGATCATCATGTATCTCATGGTTAGCACTAGACGACATTGCATATGCAGTTAGTTGCTTGAGTAGATATATGTCAAATCTGGTATGCCTCATTGGAATGCCTTGAAATGGCTTTTAAGATATTTAAAATCCTCTGTGAATGTAGGATTAACCTTCTCTAAGTGTTCTGAAGGTGTTAAACTAGTTGGCTATGTAGATTCCAATTATGCAAATGATAGAGATAATAGAAAATCTACTACTTCCTATGTGTTCACTTTGTGTGGCTCTTGCATAAGTTGGAAATCTCAACTACAACCCATTGTTGCTTTATCTACTCTTGAATCGAGTATGTTGTCGCCAATCAAGCTTTTAAAGAAGCTATTTGGCTTAGGGGCCTTATATCTGAAATTGGTTTTCTTGATAAAAATGTGGTTGTATTTTCTGATAGTCAATCTGCTATTCAACTTTGCAAAAATCCTGTTTTTCATGATAGAACTAAACATATTGATGTCAGATTTCATTACATTCGGGATATAGTTGAAAAGGGCATTGTGAAGTTGGAGAAAATTCCCTCAGAATTTAATCCGGCTGACATGGGTACTAAGTGTTTGCCTGCTGAAAAATTTATCTCGTGTCAAAGAATTTTGAACTTTGACATTGGGTAATTTTTTCCCTTTGCTTTGTGTGTTGCCTTTGTGGCCTATTAACTTACTTTGTGTTTGTTAGTAGCTTTGTGATTTTTTCCCTTTGAACTCGATGACCGTTTGGTAGAGTTCGGTCCTTTGTGGACTTGGCATGCTTGGTGATCTTGCCCCGATCTTTGTGATCTGAGTTTACTTTGTGTATTCTCTTCCATTGCTTGTATCCTCTTTGTGATCATACAGGTAATGGTAATGTTATGGCGATGATGAGTCCTGCAGTTCCGTGTTCTTTTTCTTCAGTGCACTACCTTGGGCCAAAGGTGGAGATTGTTGTTATTAGTTGGCCCATGAACTGCTGGCCCATTTGATGCAGAGGCCCAGTTCACTTACCTATTTACCGACCATTGCTCTTTCCTCATTTGGTCCTGCCTTTGAAACCCTAGTTCATTCTCCCCCCCTCCTTTGTCGGCGGCTTTCGAAAACCCTAGAAATCTCTCTCGTGACGGCTGCCCTCTTCTATATATAGAAGGGTTGGTAGTAGCTCGATGTAGAGGAGATTGAGAGGGCTTTGTGCGAACCTCTCCCCTGTTTCTCTGTGAGGCTCTTCTCCGTCCACTGCTTTGTGCGATCCCCTCTTTCTTTGTGAGAGACTGAGTTGATTTCTCCCCTTTGTGTCCTTGGTGGTGCACACGAGAAGGAACATCGTGACTGATTGAAGCAGGCTTCTGAGCCAAACGACGACACCGATCCTCAACACACATAACCAGTGTATTTAATTTGTGCACATAGTCTGAGTTGAATGAATTTTTTTTTCACCCTCATTGCAAATTTGTGTCTTCAACCTGAACATACAAGCTTATAGCAGAACTACAACTTGAACATACAAGCAACATATCCCCAATTTGTCACAACCTGAACATGGCACGTTGCGTAATTGGATAATTAGTAATACAAAGAACATACGAGCTAGCAAAATCTGTATCCATTCGTGCTTTCGACCTGAACACACAAGCAAATTCTATGTTCTTTTGACAACTAAAGAACCAAAAATAGGATGAAAATTTGTAGAGTGATTGGATTTCTAATACATAAGAATTATAGCTTTGCCAAAATCGAGTAGTTATAGGAGTCTTAAGACACTAACAATTAAGTCAATTCCTGAAAGGATAAAGAATACATATGCACACAATTAGGGAATGGTTCTGCAAGTAATTCTATACATAAGCCAGATAGCTGTCATGCAACATTTTAGTTTAGTTTTTTTTTTTGTAACAAAAACCTAAAATTCAAAGTAAAAAATTAACTCACAAGGCACGTTGCAAATTGTCACATAATATACAAAGGTATAGTACGGGAACAAAAAGATCTATATTGAACAACATATGAGCCATCATGGACCTCAGAATGAATATAGCAGAGTAAAGAGAGCATTACACAAGGATTTGTACCAACTTCATTCATTTTTACTAGAATTTGAGAGCGTAAACTTCACATTAGTAATGCAATTTACTCTTACAAATTGTTAGAACAAAAATTTACATTTGACATAAAATTGAGGAGTTTGCTTCGCTGTATACTACATTTTGGAAATAATAATATTTAAGATGAGGTTTACAATGTTGCAGGAAATTGTGCTCTTGTAACTTTTTTGAACAGGAGCACATTTTTTTTCCCTCCCTTTCTTTTTCTTCTATTTGTTCTTCCATACTTGAAATCTCTCGTACGTTGACTGCGAAACATGGACATCAGATCCTTGTCCTGTTTCTTGCTTTTTCTACTCGAGGGTATTGGTGCTGCAAATAAAAACAATAATAAATCACAAAACTTAAGAATTTGCACAAATTGTATATAAAAGTTAATATAAAAATTATGGAAAATCCTTTCTTACCTTGTTTTGAAGATTCTTTTAGTTTTAGGTACCCTTCCTGCAGAGCGCCATTCGTAGCAGTAAAGCTACCAAATGACAACATCTGCATTTGAGAGAAGCTAACAATTTATATGTGATTGAATGCATATGAAATATATAGCCTAATTTTGCAGTAAAATAAAAATGACAAAACATATAAAGACATGAATCTCATCAAAATTTTGTATCCATAATCATTTTTTTCTTGCATCATGTGACACACTCACATACAACATACACACATAAAAACATGGTTGTCAAAATACAAGTACATGTAAGATATGACTATATGTTAATTTTCAAATTGCACTTGCATAGAAGGTTATCAAAGTTATCTTGGTTTACTGAATGATTATGTAACAAGAATTATAGACCAAAAGCTTTGAATAATATTTAATTTTGTCTTGATTTCTCAGCAAACCATTTATCTCTTTGTCGATTTTTTCTACTACCACGAAAGATTGATCCTCTTTAATCTCGTGCTATACGGATAACTTGTTTTTTCACTTCAAACAAATTGAAAATTAAATTTCATTAGATTGTTCTTTTTTTCCAAGAAAGGGAAAATTAATTAGAATTTAAAATAAGTTACACTGAAGTAGTTAGAAGTTTTCTATATATAACACCATACACAAAATAGATTAAAATTCAAAAGTTTACCTGCATAATATAGACTTAAAGAACCTCTTGGGATCGGCCTCTGTGCCTCTGATATAATTTCTTTTCAAAAGAAGTTGTAGCTTCTCCGTGAGGCATGAGTAGCTCTCTCTTCTTTCTCTTCATAATAAAAATAGATGGAGCTCTCAATGTCATTTTATTGTGAGAATCTTCTCTCCTTCTCCTATTTATAATAGATAGAAGAAATTGATCCAATGCATTTGCTAAACTGTTCATTCCCTAAGTTCACATTTAATTTGATAGTATCTTATTATTCAAAAATATTCATGCACATACATCTCTTAAAACATCCTATCTTCATCTCCCCAAATCTTAACATTAAATTCTATGAGATTTGATTGTTAATATTCATGAATCAAGCTTAATTTGGTGCACAAGGTTAAGCCCCTCTGGATGTCCATTTGTTACAAATTATCTTATGAAAATTCATTTCCGCTGTAACCTAGTAAACAAGGAGAAGTGTGCTTTCTTTTGTATGCTCGGGCAAACTTTGTTAGCTTTTGGGAATGTTTCGTTAAATACTCATTACTAAAACAACGAGTATGCCTGTATCCACCGTCTGTTTTATTATTAAAAAATCAAAATAAGCTGGATCATTGTATTGATGATGTATCAAGAAAAAAACCATTATATTTATCCTATTTCTCAATCTTCGTGGTATTTCACTAGTTGAAGTTAAAAATTATGTCACTTTATATGTTTTTCGGAGATGCATATGTCTCTACCTTTGGCGTAATTTCATACACGCCCTTTTGGTATTTAGTTATTTTACAACTATAAGATTTTTTTTCATGTGATAATTATTACTAATATCGGTAAATCTAATTTATTAACATATATACATAAGTTCAGTTTTATGATTTGTAGGGTAAATCTAACTTCAAATATTTTTAATTATTTTACCAAGCATATGATGCATGTTAAAGCTCCTATTTTGGTGTTGATATTTAATGAAAAATAATATGACTATTCTTCTTAAAAATGTTTTTAAATGGGTATGTTAAGATTGAGAATAAAGTCACAGATGTCGCCACAACCAAGTGAATCATAATTTTAATGCGAGAGAGAAAGAAGAACATAAAAAATTGTACTCCACGAAATTATTTGTTAATGGGTCAAAACGATAAAAAAAAGACAAAAATCATGGGCTATTGTTCATGAAATCTTGAATTTTATACTCCACAAAATTATTTACTGATGCATCTAATCGAATAAAAATGACAAAAAATCATGGGTTATAACTCATTGAATCGTGAATTTTGAACTCCGAGAGATTATTTGCCAATAAGTCGGTTCGAATAAAAATAGCCAAAAAATTATGGGTTATAGCTCATGAAATCATGAATTTTGTACTCCGCAAAAGTTTTTGTCAATGGGTTGAAATAATAAAAAATGGACGAAAAATTTAGGCTATAGCTCATGCAATCGTGAATTTTATACTTTGCAAAATTATTTGCCAATTCGTCTAATCCAATAAAAATGGTCAAAAATTGTGGGTTAAATCTCATCAAATCATGAATTTTTGCCTCCAAGAAATTATTTACCTATGAGATGAATGGCTAAAAATGGCTAAAAATCATGCGTTATAGCTCATAAAATGATGAATTTATGACGCCGCACTATTTTTTGCCAATGGGTCTAAACCAATTAAAATGTCAAAAATCATGGGCTATAGCTCATGAAATCATGAATTTTGGACTCCGTGATATTATTTTTCAATGGATCTAAACGAATAAAAATTGCTAAAAATTATAAGCTATAGCTCATGAAATCGTAAATTTTAGACTTCATGAAATTATTTATCAATGAGTCAAAATAAATAAAAGTAGCCAAAAATCATGGGTTACAGCTCATGAAATTTTAAATTTCGAATTTTGTAAAATTATTTGCCAATGGGTTAAAATGAATAAGATGGCCAAAATTATAGGTTATAGCTCATAAAATCATGAATTTTTTTCCTCCGTGAAGTTTTTTCCTTAGGTCAAAAATGATAAAAATAGACAAAAATCATGGTTTATAGCTCATAATATTGTGAATTTTTGACTCCATGAATTTTTATTTACTATTGGGTTAAAATGAATAAAAATATCCAAAAATCATGGGTTATAACTCATAATATCATAAATTTTGGCGCCATAAAATTATTTGCTAATGGGTCGAAATGAGTAAAATGACCAAAATGTGGGTTATAGCTTATAAAATAGTGAATTTTTACTCGCCAAATTATTTGCTAATAGATCAAAATGAATAAAAGTATCTAAAAATGTGGGTTATAGATCATGAAATCGCTAATTTTAGACTTCATGAAATTATTTGCTAGTGGGCCAAAATGACTAAAATGGTAAAAATCGTAGGTTATAGCTCATGAAATCATGAATTTCATACTCTTCAAAATTATTTGCTAATTGTTCAAAATGAATAAAATGGTCAAAATCATGGATTATAGTTCATAAAATGATGAATTTTGCCTCCAAGAAATTATTTACCTATGAGATGAATGGCTAAAATGGCTAAAAATCATGCGTTATAGCTCATAAAATGATGAATTTATGGCCGCACTATTTTTGCCAATGGGTCTAAACCAATTAAAATGTCAAAAATCATGGGCTATAGCTCATGAAATCATGAATTTTGGACTCCGTGATATTATTTTTCAATGGATCTAAGCGAATAAAATTGCTAAAAATTATAAGCTATAGCTCATGAAATCGTAAATTTTAGACTTCATGAAATTATTTATCAATGAGTCAAAATAAATAAAAGTAGCCAAAAATCATGGGTTCTGACTCATGAAATTTTAAATTTCGAATTTTGTAAAATTATTTGCCAATGGGTTAAAATGAATAAGATGGCCAAAATTATAGGTTATAGCTCATAAAATCATGAATTTTTTTCCTCCGTGAAGTTTTTTCCTTAGGTCAAAAATGATAAAAATAGACAAAAATCATGGTTTATAGCTCATAATATTGTGAATTTTTGACTCCATGAATTTTTATTTACTATTGGGTTAAAATGAATAAAAATATCCAAAAATCATGGGTTATAACTCATAATATCATAAATTTTGGCCGCCATAAAATTATTTGCTAATGGGTGAAATGAGTAAAATGACCAAAATGTGGGTTATAGCTTATAAAATAGTGAATTTTTACTCGCCAAATTATTTGCTAATAGATCAAAATGAATAAAAGTATCTAAAAATGTGGGTTATAGATCATGAAATCGCGAATTTTAGACTTCGCGAAATTATTTGCTAGTGGGCCAAAATGACTAAAAATGGTAAAAATCGTAGGTTATAGCTCATGAAATCATGAATTTCATACTCTTCAAAATTATTTGCTAATTGGTCAAAATGAATAAAATGGTCAAAATCATGGATTATAGTTCATAAAATGATGAATTTTTGCCTTCGTAAATTATTTGTCAATGGGTCAAAATGATTAAAAATACCTAATAATCATGGGTTATAATTCATGAAATCGTGAATTTTGGACTCCGTGAAATTATTTGCTAATATGTCAAAATGACTAAAATGGTCAAAATCATGGATTATAGTTCATAAAATGATGAATTTTTGCCTTCGTAAATTATTTGTCAATTGGTCAAAACGAATAAAAATTACCTAAAATCATGGGTTATAGCTCATGATATCCTAAATTTTGTAGTCGAGAAAATATTTGTCAATATGTTGAAACGACAAAAATGGACCAAAATTACAGGATATAGCTCATGCAATTTTGAAGTTTGTACTCTGAAAACTTATTAGCCAATGCATCTAATCGTATAAAAATGGCCAAATATCATAGGTTATAACTCATTAAATTGTGAATTATAAGGTTTATGGCTCATAAAATCATTAATTGTGGACTCTATGAAATTATTTGCCAATGGACTGAAAAAACTAAAAATGGCCAAAATTCGTGGGTTATCGCTCACGAAATTGTGAATTTTGGACTCTGTGAAATTATTTGTCAATTGGTCAAAACGAATAAAAATTACCTAAAATCATGGGTTATAGCTCATGAAATCATGAATTTTATACTCTGAGAAATTATTTGCCAATGAGTTGAAACGATAAAAAATGGACCAATATCATGGTCTATAGTTCATGAAATTGCAAAGTTTGTACTCTACAAAATTATTTGCATACATATAATCAAATAAAAATGACAAAAAATCATGAGTTATAGCTTATTAAATCGTTAATTTTAAACTCCATGAAAATTTTGCCAATGGATCAAAATGTCAAAATTTGGCAAACAATCAAGGGTTATTGCTCTTAAAATCAAGAATTTTGAACACCGGAAATTATTTGCAGAGGTTCGGTCGAAGGGGTTTAGCGTGGCAGTGGCAGCGAGGTTTTTGGTGGCGGGAGTTTTTGGGAGGAAGTTTGTGATGAGGAGCTTGATTGGGTTGTTTAGGGATGGGAGGTTGTTTTATTTGTTTGGGTGGTGGGTTGGGTTGATGAGTGGGTTTGTTTGGTTTTTTGTGCCGGAGATGGTGGGTTTGGGGGTTGAGCAGATGGAGGTTGTGTGGGGTGCATTGGTTTTGGAGGAGGATGGTGGTTGGTGAGGATGAGGTGCAAGGTTGAAGATGACCTAGTTTGGTATAATTACTCTATTTTGACCGCGTTGGAACAAAACCAGTTTTAGTCCTGATTCTAGTTTGATAAATGGCTGAATGGGACTTAAATCGGTTTTGTTAGGCCAAGTTTTGACTTAAACTTGTTTTATTTTGGTCCATCTTTTTCTGGAGTGCAGAACTAAACTGGTTTAGATCAAAATTGAGTTTAGAATGGAGTTGCCAAACTAATCATATAGACTATATGTTGTAAGAATACATTATGGTTTTTCACATATAATTTCTTACTCATGAAGAAGATTTTTTTCCCCCTCTATATTTCTCATTCACAACAAGTAGAGAGTAATGCCACATACTGTCTATAAGAAAAGGGGAAAAAGGCAAAATATACCACATACTGTCTATAAGAAGTTAAATTTAAATGAAAACTGTTACGAGAAAATGAAATTTATAGTAAAGAAATTTCCTAAAGAGTTCATGAGATCTAAATTTGCCTTCTAAATTTTTTTCACTTACTAATTTATCTCTTATTGTACACTCTTCAACTACATTCATCAAAACATCAAACATTGAAATAAAAAACAATATTCAACTTATTGTACTCTTCACCCTCATGGAAATTTGCAAGAAGAAGGTTATGCATCCCTAATTTATAGAAACTCTGGTTTATATTTTACTAACCATTCGGATACAGTTTGTATCCTTTTTTGTAACTATTTTTTTTTGTAAAACTCTTTTATTTTCAATGAATGGGGAAATTATCCCTTGTTTTTCCTTCAATAAAAAAATATTCAACTTATTGCCCACAAGAATTATCCCCTTCTTGTTTCTCTCCATCACCAACAATATTTTAGAACCGAACCGAACTGAAGTTTTTCTAAAACCAAACTGAACCGAAATTCGATCGATTCGGTCGGTTTAATTGGTTTGCACCGAACTATGCTCACCTCTAGTTGAGAGGGATTTATCAATTTTCGAAAAATAAATTGCAAGTAATTAACATTCCTTTTTCTCATGAATTAAGGGAGGCTAAGTGCTAATAAATGTGTTGGGAGGAGTTTAGTGCAACTCAAGGCGGGACGGATCAATGTTGTGTCATGGTGCACAGTTGCACCCTTGACAATTTCAAAATTACCTTCTAAACCTTCTCAAATTACCATCCGCCCCTATAATGTTAAAATCTTTGCATCCCAATGGCCCATTATTTACTTTTATAACCACTAAGCAAGCTAATATAGCTATTTGAGCCCATTTGCATTTGTCCACCCATTTGCATATAGTTTTAAAATATTATATATATATATATCTATATATATATATATCTATATATATATATATATATATATATATATATATATATAAAAGGTAAATAGATATTTGTCTTCCATCCCTTCAAGAAATTTTTTCTGGATCCACCGCTAACTTTAAGAGGTTGCTTGGAAGAGCTTCTAAGCTATGCTTGGTTTAGGTTTAAAGTACAGCCACAACTTTGTAGTTTTAGACCACCAAATTGTACGGATAGGAATTTGATGATAGCTCTAGCTCTTTAATGTAATAAAGTAGTTAAATTTACCTAAAATAAATACATGCCCACATTGTGCTTTGGATCACCAAAAAACAGTCAAAATTCTATTGGTATAGCTTATGAAATCGTGAATTTTGTACTCCATGAAATTATTTGCCAATGGGCTGAAACTACAATAAATGGACCAAATCATGAGTGAAAATGGGCAAAAATCATGGGTGGTAGCTCATGAAGATGTAAATTTTATACTCTTACATAATTATTTGCCAATGGGTTGAAATGATAAAAGATGGACTAAAATCGTAGGCTATAGGTCATGACATCATGAATTTCAGACTCCATAAAATTATTTGCCAAGGAGATTAATTGAATAAAAGTGGCAAAAAATTATGTGTTATAGCTAATAAATCGTGAATTTTGGACAGCGTGAAATTATTTGCCAATCGGTCGAAGTACTTAAAATAGCCAAAAATAATGGATTATGGCTCATGAAATTGTGAATTTTGGACTCCACGAAATTATTTTCCAATGAGTCGAAATGAATAAAAATCGCCAAAAATCATGGGTTATTGCTCATGAAATCATGAATTTTGAACTTTGCAAAATTACTTGCTAATAAGTATAATCGAATAAACATGATAAAAAATCATGGGTTATAGCTCATGAAATTGTGAATTTTGTAATATATAAAATTATTTGTCAATAGGTTGAAACGATAAAAAATAGAAAAAAATCGTGGGCTATAGATCATGAAATCGTGAATTTCAAACTCCGTGAAAGTATTTGCCAATTTGTTGAAATGATAAAAAATGGACCAAAATCATGGGCTATAGCTCTTGAAATCATGAATCTTATATTCCTCAAAATTATTTACTAATGCGCCTAATGAAATAAAATGGCTAAAAATCATTGGTTATAGCTCATTGAATCGTGAATTTTGGACTCCATTAAATTACTTGACAATGGGACAAAATGAATAAAAATTGTCAAAAATTATGTGTTAAAGCTCATGAAATCATAAATTTTGTACTCCACAAAATTATTTGCCAATGCGACTAATCAAACAAAAATATCCAAAAATCATGAGTTATAGGCCATTAAATCATGAACTTTGAACCCCATGAAATTATTTGTCAATGTGTCAAAATGACTAAAAATCTTAGGTTATAGCTCATGACATCGTGAATTTTAGCATCAGCGAAATTATTTGCCACTAGGTCGAGTGAATAAAAATGGCCAAAAATTATGGCCTATAACTCATGAAATCGTGAATTTTAGACTGCAAAAGATTATTTGGTAATCGGTTGAAATCTATAAAATTGATAAAAAAAATTATGAATTATAGCTCATAAAATCATCAATTTTGGCCTCCATAAAGTTATTTGCCAATGGGTCAGAATAACTAATAATGACAAAAAATTGTGGTATAAAGCTAATTAAATTGTGAATTCTGGACTCCATAAAATTATTTGCCACTAGGTCTATTTGAATAAAAATGGCCAAAAATCATGGGTTATAACTTATGAAATAATAAATTTTGAACTCCATAAAATTATTTGCCAATGAGTCGAAATGATTAAAGAAGGGCAAAAAACAAGAGTTGTAGCTCATAAATTTGTAAAGTTTATACTCTTACAAAATTATTTGCCAATGGATTAAAACGACAAAAAATAGACTAAAATCGTAGGCTTATAGGTCATATCATCGTGAATTTGGACTCCATAAAATTATTTGCTAAGGTAATTAATTGAATAAAAATGGCAAAAAATAGTGGATTATAGCTAATATATCGTTATTTTTAGACTACTAAAAATTATTTACTAATGGGTCGAAGCACCTCAAATAGCCAGGAATCATGGGTTAAAGCTCATGAAATTGTGAATTTTGGACCCCGTGAAATTATTTTCTAATGGGTCGAAATGAATAAAAATTACCAAAAATTATGAGTTATTGCTCATGAAATCATGAATTTTAAACTCCGCAAAATTACTTGCCAATAAGTATAATCAAATAAAAATGACCAAAAATTTAGGCTATAGCTCATGAAATTGTGGATTTTGTAATCTATAAAATTATTTCCTAATAGGTTGAAATGACAAAAAATAGAGGAAAATCATGAGGTAGCTCATGAAATTGTGAATTTTAAATGTCGTGAAATTATTTGCCAATGGATTGAAACAGCAAAAAATATATCAAAATAGTGCACTATAGCTCACGAAATCATGAATTTTATAGGCCGCAAAAGTATTTACCAATGCGTCTAATCAAATAAAAATGACCAAAAATCATTGGTTATAGCTCATTGAATCTTGAATTTTTGGCTCTATGAAATTATTTGCCAAGGGTTCAAAATGAGTAAAAATTACCAACAATCACGTATTATAGCTCATGAAATCGTGAATTTGTACTCCATGAATTTATTTGCCAATGCGTCTAACCAAATAAAATTGACCAAAATTATGAGTTATAGGTCATTAAATCGTGAACTTTGAACTCCATAAAATTATTTACCAATCTATCAAAATAACTAAAAATGGCCAAAAATCATATGTTATCGCTCATGACATCGTGAATTTTGGACTCAGCAAAATTATTTGTCAATGGGTCAAGTGAATAAAAATGGCCAAGAATTATGTGTTATAGCTCATGAAATCGTGAATTTTAGACTGCATTAAATTATTTGCTAATCGGTTGAAAGGACTAAAATTGACAAAATTGGTGGGTTATAGCTCATAAAATCATCAATTTTGGCCTCCATAAAATTATTTGCCAATGGGTCAGAACAATTAATAATAACAAAAAATCATGAATTTTAGACTCCATAAAATTATTTACCACTAGGTCTACTCGAGTAAAAATGGCCAAAAATTATGAGTTATAGCATATGAAATAATAAATTTTGGACTCGCAAAATTATTTGCTAATGAGTCAAAATGAATAAAATGGGCAAAAAAGTGTGGGTTATAGCTCATAAAATTATAAATTTTGTACTCTAATAAAATTTTGCCAATGGGTTGAAACGAAAAAAATGGACTAAAATCGTAGGCTATAGGTCATGACATCGTGAATTTTGGACTCGTAAAATTATTTATCAAGGTGATTAATTGAATAAAAATAGCAAAAATTGTGGGTTATATATATCGTGAATTTTAGACTGCATTAAATTATTTGCTAATCGGTTGAAAGGACTAAAATTGACAAAATTGGTGGGTTATAGCTCATAAAATCATCAATTTTGGCCTCCATAAAATTATTTGCCAATGGGTCGAACAATTAATAATAACAAAAATCATGAATTTTAGACTCCATAAAATTATTTACCACTAGGTCTACTCGAGTAAAATGGCCAAAATTATGAGTTATAGCATATGAAATAATAAATTTTGGACTCGCAAAATTATTTGCTAATGAGTCAAAATGAATAAAATGGGCAAAAAGTGTGGGTTATAGCTCATAAAATTATAAATTTTGTACTCTAATAAAATTTTGCCAATGGGTTGAAACGAAAAAAATGGACTAAAATCGTAGGCTATAGGTCATGACATCGTGAATTTTGGACTCTGTAAAATTATTTATCAAGGTGATTAATTGAATAAAAATAGCAAAAAATTGTGGGTTATATATATCGTGAATTTTAGACTGTGCAAAATTATTTGCCAATGGGTCAAAGCACCTAAAATGGCCAAAAATCATGGGTTATAGCTCATAAAATTATGAGTTTTAGACTTTGTGAAATTATTTGCCAATGGGCTGAAATAAATAAAAATTATTAAAAATTATGGGTTATTGCTAATGAAATTATGAATTTTGGATTCCGCAAAATTACTTGCTAATTAGTTTAATCAAATAAAAATGACCGAAATTCATAGATTATAGCTCATGAAATCATGAATCAGATCCGCAAGATTATTTGCGAATAGGTTGAAATGATAATAAATGTACGAAAATCGTGGGTTATAGCTCATAAAATTATGAATTTTAAACTTCATAAAATTATTTACCAAGGGGTTCACAATTTTAAACTTCATGAAATCTTGAATTTTATACTCTGCAAATTTATTTACCAATTCATTTAATCAAATAAAATAGCCAAAAATTGTTGGTTATAGCTCATTGAATTGTGAATTTTGGACTTCATAAAATTATTTGCCAATGGGTCGAAATAAATAAAAATTACAAAAAATCATGTGTTATGGCTCATAAAATCATGAATTTTGTACTCCACAAAATTATTTGCCAGTGCATCTAATCAAATAAAAATGGCTAAAAATCATGTTTTATAGGTCATTAAATTGTGAACTTTAAACTCCATGAAATTATTTTCCAATGTGTCAAAACGACTAAAAATGGCCAAAAATCATAGGTTATAGCTCTTGACATTTTGAATTTTGAACTCGATAAAATTATTTGCCAATGGCCGAGTGAATGAAAATGGCCAAAAAGTATGGCTATAGCCCTAAAATCATGAATTTTGTACTTCGTGAAATTATATTTCAAAAACTAACATTTAAGGGATATAGCTCATTTTTTTAGGGTTTAGGTCTTGCTAAGATGCAACTCACGTATCTTGAACTTGAATTTTTAAGCTTATGTTTTATTTTTTTGTGAAATTTTAACTAGGAGATGGTTGATGCGATAAAAAACCTACTTTAAAAATATTTTATATATGTATAGATTAAAATTAAAAGGTGGCTTTTGTATAATTACAGAGAGAAAATGCAAGGAGAAAGATGAAAAGAGAAGGAAAATTTGATATAACCCCCTAGTTTACTGAAATTAGTAAATTGAATATAAAAGGTATGCATTTGAATGGAAAATTTCAAATGCATATTTGAAAGGAAAATTTTATTCGGACACCAGTTATTTGCGCTGCTTGCAAACTGGTCCAAGCTGACAAAGTTGGACTTGGAAATTTATCTGTAGCCCCCTGTGCTTGCCAAAATTGTTACTAGTTTCAGAATTTAGTAAAGAAGTGTTATAAAATTTATGATAAAGTTTCTAAAATTAGTAATAGCCCTATGTGAATCCATTTTATGGGTCTCAAATATTATTTGATCCTATTTGGATCTAGATTATGAAGTGTCAGACTTGACACATGTGTGAGAGTTATCTTGTGCATGGATCGCCGCGGTCGCGTACCCGTTACATATCTTCCATTGCTGTTTTAGGGCGTGACACTCTCAACAAATATTTCTGTTTCATTCTTTGTGAACCTAAAATCCAGTATATATAGGTGTGTATCCTATATAATGACTGAAGGACCACCAAAGTTGTGATAATCAAGGAAAAAAAACCTTGCTGAATCATTGTGCATGTATTTATGATCTAGCTAGGATACAACTCGGAAATTTTTTAAACTGCTAAGGAAATGTTTTCTTCTTGATTCTGAACATTTCCCTGACATTAAGGATTTTTCGATGTTAGTCCCTCAAAGTTTCATAGTTTGATATTAGTCCCTCAAATATTTAGCATGTGTTGATAAAAGTCCTTCTATTTGGGTTAGGGTTGAAAACTTGAAACCGTGATCGGATTAACCCTAACTATGGTTGGCCCCTACAAATAAACCAATTACGTAAGTTCAAATTGGTTAAGTTCAAATGGGTTTGGAATCTAAATTGGAGAAGGAGAAATAGAGTATGGATGAGTGGAGAATCAATATTGGAATTTTATAAGCCCCTCTAATGAAATACCTATAGTATATTATCGTTAGGACAGAAGAAGAAGAATGAGCGAACGGGTTTCGGATTCGGATAAACTTATTAACGGGTTGGGTTGGTGGGGTTATTAACGGGTTGGGTTGGTGGGGTTATTAACAGGTTAGGTGACGGTTATAATTGTCGTTTTATGGTAGGGGTTATTGTTTACGGAATATGCCCGCACATTTATAACCCCAACTAATTCTAGGGACTTATATCAACACATAATGAAGATTTGAGGGACTGATACCAAAATATGAATATCTGTGGGACTAATGTCAAATTGCTAAGGATTTAAGGGACTAATATTGAAAAGCCCCTTGTGCTTTTTACCTTGTTTTGCTGTGATTTGAAGCTTTTAAGAAGTCGAGCTCATATCAAAGCTTGTTGTATGAAGCTGAATGAAATTTTAGTGAAATTTGAATGAAACTCAAACTATGCATTTGAATGAGGGCTTTGAAACAATTTGTGAATTTTTTTCGTGAAACTTTATTCCAACTGTATTGAATTTGTACATAACCACTGTGTTTAATGTGTGCACACAGTCTGTGTTGAATGAATTTTATTAGCTCTCATTGCAAATTTGTGTCTTCAACCTGAACATACAATAAGCTTATAGCAGAACTGCAACTTGAACATACAAGCAACATGTTTTTGATTTGTCACAACCTGAACATGGCACCTTGCGGTATTGGATAGTTTGTAATACAAAGAACATTCAAGCAAAATCTGTATCCATTCGTGCCTTCGACCTGAACACACAAGCAAATTCTATGTTCATTTGACAACTAAAGAACCAAAAATAGGATAAAATTTTGTGATTATAGCTTGGCCAAAATTGAGTAGTTATAACAGTCTTAACTCTTAAGACAGTAACAATTAACTCAATTCTTGAAAGGATAAAGAATACATATGCACACAAGGGAATGGTTCTGCAAATAGTATTATACATAAGCCAGATAGCTGTCATGCAACATTCCTGTTCTTTTTCTTACAAAAACCTAAAATCAAGAGAGGAAAAAATAAAAAATCACAAGGCACGTTGCAAATAGTCGCATAATATACCAAGGTATATTATGGAAACAAAAAGATATATATTGATCAACATATGAGCCATCATGGACCTCAGAAATTATAGCAGAGTAAAGAGAGTGTAACACAAGGATTTGTACCAACTTCATCCATTGTACTAGAGCTTGAGAGCGCAAACTTTACATTAGTAATGCAATTGACTCTTACAAATTTTTAGCAGAAAAATTTACATTTGACAGAAAATTAATTGAGGAGTTTGCTTCACTGTATACTACATTTTGGAAATAATAATATTTACAATGAGGTTTACAATGTTGCAGGAATTTATGCTTGCATCTTTTGAACAAAGGCTACAAATTGGATTTGAATCTGAGACATTGTTTCCCCTCTTTTTCATTCTTCTACTCGTTCTTTCATACTTGAAATCTCTCCTATGTTGCTTCGAAAAATGGACGTCAGCTGTGGAGCTCGCTTCATCAGTAACATGATTTTGCAGTTCTCCTTTTTCTTGCCTTTTCTACTCGAGGGTATTGGTGCTGCAAATAAAAAAAATAGTAAATCACAAAAATAAAAAATAACTTAAGAAAATAAAATTTTTGCACAAAAGAGATATATAAATTAAAGTTGATATAAAAATTATGGAAAATTCTTTCTTACCTTATTTTAGTTCCAGGTACCCTTTCCTGCAGAGCGCCATTCGTAGCATTAAAGCTACCAAATGACAGCATCTGTATTTGAAAGAAGCAACAATTTATATGTGATCAAATGTATATGAAATATATATATCTTAATTTTGCAGTAAATAAAAAAAAGACAAAACATATAAAGCCATGAAAGTAATCAAAATTTTGTATCCATGATCATTTTTTGGCTTGCATTACCTTACACACTCGCATACAACATACACACATAAAAACGTGGTTGTCAAAATACGAGTACATGTAAGAAATAACTATATGTTAATTTGAAAATTGCACTTGCATAGAAGGTTATCAAAGTTATCTTGGTTTACTGATTGATTATGTAATAAGAGTTATAAGCAAAAAACTTATGAATAATATTTATGTCCGTCGATTCTTTTCTACTATCACAAAAGATTATTCTTCTTTAATCTCGTGCCATATGCATAACTTGCTTCTTTCCTTCTAGGCCATTCATTTTTTTTCCATTCCGTAAGACAAATTAAAAGTTAAAATTTCATTTGATTTTTCTTAATTTTATTTTTTTTCCAAGAAAGGGAAAATTAATTAGAATTTAAAAATATAAATACAATGTATACTGAAGTAGTTAGAAGTTTTCTAAATATAACACCATACAAATTTAAATGTATTTGCATATTGCATGTGAGATATATATATATATATATATATATATATATATATATATATATATATATATATATATATATATATATATATATATATATATATATATATATATGAGAGAGAGATAATAGTCAAAACTAGACTGAAAGAAACCAAAATAGGTTAAAACTGAAAAGTTTACCTGGATAAAAAGAGAAAAAGAATCTCTTGGGATCGGCCTCTGTGCCTCTGATATAATTTCTTTTCAAAAGAAGTTGTAGCTTCTCCAGGAGGCATGAATAGCCTTCTCTTCTTTCTCTTCATAATACAAAGAGATAGAGCTCTCAATGTCATTTTGTTGTGAGAATATCCTCACTCCCTTTCTCTTATTTATAATAGATTAAAGAAATCGATCCAATGCACTTGCTCAACTGTTCATTCCCCAAGTTCGATTTAATTTGATAGTATCTTATTGCTCACATAATGTTCATGCACATACATTTCTGAATACATCCTATTATAATCCCCAAATCTTAACATTAAATTCTATGAGCTGATTTGGTTGTTAATATTCATGAATCAAGCTTTGGTGCACAAGGTTACGCCCCTCATTGATGTACATGCATGAACCTTTTGGGAATGTTTTGTTAATGAGTATTTTTTACTGTACCAAGGTTATAGCTTATGAAATAGTAAATTTTTTAAGTCAATATATTTGCTAATAGATCAAAATGAATAAAAATATATAAAAATATGGGTTATAGCTCATGAAATCGTGAATTTTAGACTCTGCGAAATTATTTGCTAATGGGCCAAAACGACTAAATATGGCCAAAAATCGTAGGTTATAGCTCATGAAATCATGAATTTCATACTCTACAAAATTATTTGCCAATTGGTCAAAATGAATAAAAATGGTCAAAAATCATGGATTATAGTTCATAAAATCATGAATTTTTGCCTTCGTAAATTATTTACCAATGGGTCAAAATGATTAAAAATACCTAATAATCATGGGTCAACTCATGAAATCATGAATTTTGGACTCTGTGAAATTATTTGCTAATATGTCAAAACGACTAAAAATGACCAAAATTCTTGGGATATAGCTCATGAATTTATGAATTTTGGACCCTACGAAATTATTTGTAAATTGGTCGAGATGAACAAAATCACAAAAAATCATGAGTTATAGCTCATAAAATCCTAAGTTTTGTACACTGAGAAAATATTTGCCAATATGTTGAAACGACCAAAACTGGACCAAAATTATGGGCTATAACTTATGAAATTGCGAAGTTCGTACTCTACAGACTTATTTGCCAATGCGTCTAATCGAATAAAAATGGCCAAATATTATGGGTTATAACTCATTAAATTGTGAATTATAAAGATTATAGCTCATAAAATCATTAATTTTGGACTCTGTGAAATTATTTGCTCATGGGCCAAAAAAACTAAAAAGGCCAAAATTCGTGGGTTATAGCTCATGAAATTGTGAATTTTAGACTCTGTGAAATTATTTGTCAATTGATCAAAACGAATGAAAATCACCAAAAATCATGGGTTATAGCTCATAAAATCACGAATTTTATACTCAGAGAAATTATTTGCCAATGAGTTGAAACAATAAAAAATGAACCAATATCATGGGCTATAGTTCATGAAATCGCGAAATTTGCACTATACAAAATTATTTGCCATACATATAATCAAATAAAAATGGCCAAAAATCATGAGTTATAGCTTATTAAATCGTTAATTCTAAACTCCATGAAATTTTTGCCAATGGATTGAAATATCAAAATTTGGCAAAAAAATCAAGGGTTATTGCTCTTAAAATCAAGAATTTTGAACACCGGAAATTATTTGCCAATGGGTCAAAACGAATAAAAACGGTCAAAATTCTATTGTTATAGCTTATGAAATCGTGAATTTTGTACTCCATGAAATTATTTGCCAATGGGCTAAAATGACAATAAACGGACCAAATCGTGGGTGAAAATGGGCAAAAATCGTGGGTGGTAGCTCATGAAGATGTAAATTTTATACTTTTACATAAGTAGTTGTCAATGGGTTGAAACAATAAAAGACGGACTAAAATCGTAGGCTATAGGTCATGGCATCATGAATTTCAAACTCCATGAAATTATTTGCCAAGGCGATTAATTGAATAAAAGTGGCAAAAAATTATGGGTTATAGCTCATAAATCGTGAATTTTGGACTGCGTGAAATTATTTTCCAATGGGTCAAAGTACCTAAAATAGCCAAAAAAACATGGGTTGTAGCTCGTGAAATTATAAATTTTGGACTCCACAAAATTATTTGCCAATGGATCGAAATGAATAAAAATCGCCAAAAATCATGGGTTATTTCTCATGAAATCATGAATTTTGGACTCCACAAAATTATTTGCCAATGCGTCAAAATGAATAAAATTACCAAAAATCATGGGTTATAGCTCATGAAATTGTGAATTTAGTAATCTGCAAAATTATTTGTCAATAAGTTGAAACGATAAAAAATGGAGCAAAATCATGGGCTATAGCTCTTTAAATAGTGAATTTCAAACTCCGTGAAATTATTTGCTAATTTGTTGAAACGATAAAAAATGGACCAAAATCGTGGGCTGTGGCTCTTGAAATCATGAATCTTATATTCCTCAAAATTATTTACCAATGCATCTAATGAAATAAAAATGGCCAAAAATCGTTGGCTACAGCTCATTGAATCGTGAATTTTGAACTCCATGAAATTACTTGACAATGGGACGAAATGAATAAAAATTGCCAAAAATCATGTGTTATAGCTCATGAAATCATGAATTTTGTAATCCACAAAAATATTTTCCAATGTGTCTAATCAAATAAAAATGGCCAAAAATCATGAGTTATAGGCCATTAAATCATGAACTTTGAACCCCATGAAATTATTTGTCAATGTGTCAAAATGACTAAAAATGGCCAAAAATCATAGGTTATAGCTCATGACATCGTGAATTTTAGCATCAGTGAAATTATTTACCACTAGGTCGAGCGAATAAAAATGGCCAAAAATGATGGGCTATAACTCATGAAATCGTGAATTTTAGACTGCAAAAAATATTTGGTAATCGGTTGAAAGAACTAAAATTAATTAAAAAAATTATGTGCTATAGCTCATAAAATCATCAATTTTGGCCTCCATGAAATTATTTGTCAATGGGTCAGAACAACTAATAATGACAAATAATTATGGTATAAAGCTAATTAAATTGTGAATTTTGGACTGCATAAAATTATTTGCCAAACGTCACGGGTTATAACTTATAACATAATAAATTTTGAACTCCATAAAAGTATTTGCCAATGAGTGAAATGATTAAATTGTAAATTTTATACTCCTACAAAATTATTTGCCAATGGATTAAAATGATAAAAATGGCCTAAATTGTAGGCTTATAGGTCATGTCATCATGAAATTTGGACTCCATAAAATTATTTGCTAAGGTAATTAATTGAATAAAAATGATAAAAAATTATGGATTATAGCTCATATATAGTTAATTTTAGACTACTCAAAATTATTTACCAGTGGATCGAAGCACCTAAAATAACTAGGAATCATGGGTTAAAGCTCATGAAATTGTGAATTTTGGACTCCATGAAATTATTTGTCAATGTGTGAAATAAATAAAAATCGTCAAAAATCATGGGTTATTGCTCATGAAATCTTGAATTTTGAACTCCATAAAATTACTTGCCAATAAGTATAATCAAATAAAAATGACCAAAAATATTGACTATGGACCAAAATAGTGCGCTATAGCTCACGAAATCATGAATTTTATAGTTCGCAAAATTATTTACTAATGCGTCTAATCTAATAAAATGGCCAAAAATCATTGGCTATAGCTCATTGAATCTTGAATTTTAGGCTCCATGAAATTATTTGCTAAGCGGTTGAAATGAATAAAAATTACCAAAAAATCACGTATTATAACTCATGAAATCATGAATTTGTACTCCATAAAATTATTTGCCAATGCTTTTAATCAAATAAAATTGACCAAAAATCATGAGTTATAGGTCATTAAATCGTGAACTTTGAACTCCATAAAATTATTTACTAATCTGTCGAAATGACTAAAAATGGCTAAAAATCATATGTTATAGCTCATGATATCGTGAATTTTAGACTCAGCAAAATTATTTGTCGATGGGTCGAGTGAATAAAAATGGCCAAGGATTATAGGTTATAGCTCATGAAATCGTGAAATTTAGGCAGCATAAAACTATTTGGTAACCGGTTGAAAGGACTAAAATTGATGAAAAGTGGTGGGTTATAGCTCATAAAATTATCAATTTTGACCTCCATGAAATTATTTGCCAATGGGGCAGAACAATTAATAATAACAAAAAATTGTGGGATAAATCTAATTAAATCGTCAATTTTAGACTCCATAAAAGTATTTACCACTAGGTCTACTCGAGTAAAAATGGCCAAAAATTATGGGTTATAGCTTATGAAACAATAAATTTTGGACTCCGCAAAATTATTTGCTAATGAGTCAAAATGAATAAAAATAGGTAAAAAATCGTGGGTTATAGCTTATGAAATTATAAATTTTATACTCTAATAAAATTTTCACCAATGGGTTGAAACGACAAAAAATAGACTAAAATCGTAGGCTATAGGTCATGACATCGTGAATTTTGGACTTCGTAAAATTATTTGTTAAGGTAATTAATTGAATAAAAATAGCAAAAAATTATGGGTTATAGCTCATATATCGTGAATTTTAGACTATACAAAATTAGTTGCTGATAGGTCAAAGTACCGAAAATGGCCAAAAATCATGGGTTATAACTCATGAAATTATGAATTTTGGACTTTTGAAATTATTTACCAATTGGCTGAAATGAATAAAAATTATTAAAACCATGCGTTATTCTTGATGAAATTTTGAATTTTGGACTCCGTGAAATTACTTGCTAATAAGTATAATCGAATAAACCAAAAATCATAGGTACAACTCAAGAAATCATGAATTTATATCTGCAAGATTATTTGCCAATAGGTTGAAATGACAACAAATATACCAAAATCATGGGTTAGGGCTCATAAAATTATGAATTTTGAACTTCATAAAATTATTTACCATTGGGTTAAAATGACTGATAGGTTAAAAATAAATATTATACCTAAAATTGCAAGTGCACAACTATCAAGTTATAGTATAAAAAGTTATCGATCCCACGAGGAAGGTGTTGTAGGAATTAATTAAAATCGGTTCACAAGTTGTGCGTGTGACAATTAGGAGTGATAAATGTAATTGTGGAGAGATAAGAGAGTGTGGTTGTGATTATATGTAAATAAAAAAAAACTAAATTGAGAGGGAGAAAGAATAGAAGAAAATAAAATTAAGAAATAAATAAATAAAAATCAAGAATAAAGAGGAAAATCAAGAAAGTAAAGATGGAGGATTCAATTAGAGATATGAGGAATCTAGAATTGAATCTACTAGCCAATTTCACTTATAAATTATGAATCATTCTCGTTTTATCACACTTTACTTTAGATTTATTAAGCATAGACTATCAAACCACTTAAGGAAAGCATAACTTATCAAATTGTCATCCAAGTAAAATTAATACTCATGAAAAGAATAAAAACTAGATAGTAATTCTAGCATTCATAAGCATAACCTATCAAATCAATCGGGATAAGCATAGATTATCAAATTCTTCTTCTACCAATTAGTTCTCTAGTTGATTATCCTAAACATGATTAATTTAAGCACAAGAAAATAATTTACAAATTATAAAAGAGATCAAACTAGTTTTATACAATTCTAGAATTCCTACAAGAATTAGTTCCACATCTTAGAAAATAAAAGCGAAGAAAAAAATAAAAGGAAGAGAATGAAAATAAAACTAACTCCAAAGAGGGTTCTAGCCTCTTTGAGAGAAAAAGAATGAAAATAAAACTAACTCTAAAGAGGGTTCTAGCCTCTTTGAGAGAGAAAGAAAATAAAGACTAATTACAAAGAGGGTTCTAGCCTCTTGAAAATAATGCAAGAAAATAAATTTATACTATAAAATAAATGCAAGAAAGTAATACAAAATTAAAGACATGAAAATAAATCTTCTCTTCAAAATATCAAAATAAATCTAAAACAAGAGGGTTCTAGCCTCTTGAATATCTAAAACAAGAAAAAATATTACAAGAAAATAAAAGATAAAAGAGAAAACTTACATTCCAAGAGGGTTCTAGCCTCTTGATGAAGACAAATCTTCATCTTGATCTTCATCTTAATCTTAGCTTCATCTTCATGATCAAATAAAGAGAAGAAAAGAAAAATATGAAGAGGTTAAAATTTTTTTTTATTAATTGCAACAAAAGTTACAAGTTTGGAAGGTTTTCTCAATTAAGAGTAACTCTCCTCTCCAAATGGAGTTATTATAAAATTTTTCACACTCAAACCTCTCACCCTCTACCCCTATTTATAGCCTACAGTAATGAATGAGAATCCTTGGATGAAACTTAGAGATCAAGGATTAAAATCCAACCCTAAATCTGTTTTCTGTTGCGAACCATTTGGTTGGCCCCTTGGTTGGCCAATCGGTTGGCCCCTTGGTTGGTTTGCAGTAGATTTTTATTTTTATTGATTTCTTAACCCGATTTCTTCATGGATCCTTGAGCTTTCTTGGGCCTTCTTTTGTCTTCATTTTTGGGCTTCAATAAATGATAGAAAATCAGGGGGTTTGAGTCCTTTGGGCTTTTATTCATTAATTCTTCATTAACACGTAAATTAAGATAAAAATATATTATTAGCAGTATATTTATTGATGTAAACTAGATAATGAGGGTGTAAAATTATAATAAAAATATGATTATCAATGACCAAAAATAGATAAAAATCATGGGCTATAGCTCATGAAATTGTGAATTTTATACTCTACAAATTTATTTACTAATCGTCTAATCAAATAAAATGGCCAAAAATTATTGATTATAACTCATTGAATTGTGAATTTTGGACTTCATGAAATTATTTGCCATTGGATCAAAATGAATAAAATTGCTAAAAATCATGTGTTATAGCTCATGAAATCGTGAATTTTGTACTCCACAAAATTATTTTCCAGTGCATCTAATCAAATAAAAATGACTAAAAATCATGAATCATAGGTCATTAAATTGTGAACTTTGAACTCAATGAAATTATTTGTCAATGTGTCAAAATGACTAAAAATAATCAAAAATCATAGGTTATAGCCCATGACATTTTGAATTTTAGACTCAATAAAATTATCTGCCAGTGGCCGAGTGAATGAAAATGGCCAAAAATTATGGCTATAGCCCATGAAATCATGAATTTTATACTCCGTGAAATTATTTACCATTGGGTTGAAATGACCAAAAATGGACAAAATTTGTGGCTATAGCTCATAAAATCATGAATTTTGTACTCCGCAAAATTATTTGTCAATTTATTTAATTGAATTAAAATATCAAAAAATCATGGGTTATAGCTCATGAAATCATGAATTCTGGACTCTGCAAAATTATTAGCTAACGCATTTGTTCGCGAGAAAAATTTGAGAAATGTAAGATCGGAGTTATTCTCTCTAACTGACTTAGAAAAAGAATGAATACAATCTCTCAAAGTAATCCCTCTCTAACTGACTTAGAAAAAGAAATTACAAAATTTCTCGATCGGTTCCCCGATTTATAAAAGAAGGAAAGATCAACGGAGATCCTTCCCTTTGTTTAACCTGGGTTCTTCACGGTAGCGATGGGAGCTTGAATCTTGTATCCCGTTGACTATCCGAACGTCTCGACTCGTGGAACAATGTTGAAAAGAACTTGCAAAGCAAATTTGGAACTCTAACGAGTTTGAGAACTTTACTTAGAAAGAGCTCCCTCCGAGAAGAATTGATCTGTCAAGCCAAAGTCTCCAAAAGCCGATCCAAAAGCAAAGGTTAAATGCTCCAATGCCCCTCCTCCAATTGATCCCAAGAACTCCCCTATCGATCCAAAAAGAACTCCTCGATCGATCCAAAAGAACCCCCCCTTCTTCAGCTATTATTACAACTATTTATAGGGGTTTAAGGGGTGTAACTGATCCCTTAAATCTCTCCTTAATGAGGGTTCAAGGCCCTCAAATCGTGTAAAATAATTTTAGAACCATTTACTACGTGTTTGAACGGGTCAAATACGAGGTCCGTGTTTTGAAAATGACCCCTGCGCCTTGACTTAAGAACGCACTGGTGAGCTCTGCGTGATGAGCTCTGCATTTTAAACTTGTAAACGCAGTGATGAGCTTTGCGTTTTAAACTTGGAAATGCGATGGTGAGCCTTGTGTTTTGAGCTTGAAAATACAGTGGTGAGCCTTGCGTTTTGAGCTTGAAAACGCAATGGTGAGCTCCGCGTTTTTTAATCAAAGAGACCATCAATTTGTAATCTCTTTTCAAAGATCATCATCTTGTGATCTTTGTCATGTTTTCTTAAAATATAGGAGTCATTGATTGTAACTCCTATTGGTGATTGTGAAGACCGTAGAAATTTAAATTCCCATTGGTTAGCGTGAAGGTTGTTGAATTATATCCTTCGTTGATTGCTGTAGAAAACCCTCGAATTGTGGTCTCCTGAAAGACATTACGTCGTGACTTTCATTGTTCGTATTAAATGAGGAGTGACTATCTGCAGTGATTTTTTAGACAGCCTACAGAACCCCCTCCAAAGTTTTCGAAAGTTCGTAGTTGACTGGAATGAATTTTCGAAATACTTTAGACTTTAATTTCATTATAACGGGTCTACTTATCATCCCCATTTTCCTCACTTTGATGGTTATACCCCGTTCTTCTCTGATTATATGATATGTGTGACAATTTTATTGGTAGGGATGGGTCGTAGTAGGCATTCCTGACCCTGGGAGACGTTTCAGCTTCACCGCGAAGTTGAATTTCGCCATCAAGAACGCGCTGGAGAACTTTGCGTTGGAGGATTTTAGAACGCATTGGTGAGCCTTGCGTTACGAGTTTGAAACGGGGAGGTGACCTTTGCGTTATGAGCTTAAAATACGCGGAGGTGACCCTCGCGTTCAAAAGTTAAAAAGCTGAGGTGACCTCTGCGTAGAGGTGGCCCTGGTACTTAAAAGTCAGTTCTAACCGACTTAGCAACGAAACACGGAGATCGCGTTTAGGCGGGATTCTTCGAATCTCGTGCTGATTTGATGGCTCCAGCTGTTTATAAATAAACCGCTAAGAATCAAATCAAAAAGTCTCCAGATTTTTATACTCGTCTTCTCTGATCTTCCGTTTAACTCTCCGGCGATCTCAACTTCGACCAGAAGAAAATTCTCATGGCTCCCAAGAAGGTTGCCTACAAGCCCAAAAGAACTGTATCGGTTCGTGCGTCATACCGACCATCGGGCCACCGACCGCATCACCCTCCGACGTCCCTCTCCTCAGTGGTGAGTGTCAAAATTTGACCCTGGAAAATTTATTTTGATAAGTTTCTGTACAAACGCAGGGGGGAATCTCTGCATTTAGCATTGAAAACGAGGGGACGACCTCTGCGTTTCGAAGTCGAAACGTTGGGGGTTGACCCTTGCGTTTTTGGACTTGAAACGCAGGGTTGAACTCTGCTTTTTGGGCTTGAAACACAGGGTTGAGCTCTGCGCGGGGTTGAGCTCTGTGTTTTGGGCTTGGATCGCAAGGTAGAGCTCTGCGTTTTGGGCTTGGATCGCAGGGTTGAGCTCTGCATTTTGAAGTTGGAACGCAGGGTTAAGCCCTGCATTTTTGAACTTGAGACGCAGGGGTGACCTTTGCGTGTTGAACTTGAGACGCAGGGGTGTCCTCTGCGTGTTAAAGTTGCAGCGCAGGGTTTATTACTGTGCTTTAAGGACTAAGTTTTATCATACTTTTTTCACTAATCTAATTTCTCCTTCTGCAGTACGTTACTCAAGTGAGCCTTTATCGTTCCGTCACCACTTTGGATATGAAGGTGGTGCGGACTTGAATGTGCCTTTCAGCTCCCGCTTAGAGCTTCCTATCTTTTAGGACCGAACTCCGGAGCGTGTGGAGATCATCACTTAGGCTTCTCCTACAACTATTCGGGCCATTGTTACTGCCACTAAGCTCGAAACTTTAGATCGTAAGATTCTGAAGAAGCCCACCTTCTTTTTGGGGATTCAGTTGATATTGACACCTCCATCATGTATGACGGGAACTACAAATGACTACGGGATATTGGTGGCCGTCGCCTCTTCTTACCAAACATGGAGCGGATGTTCCCGATCTCCTGCTTCCAGCATGCGTCCATCCCCAAATTGATGAACTGGGATATTGTCCGCGAGCAGGGTGGCGTATCAGTTGGACAACTTACTTCTCATGGTGTCCATCCGGCTGGATACAGCCGACAACTGGTGACATTGAAACCTGGGTCCATTAAGAAGGACCACCCGGCGGGTGAAACTTCCAAGTCAGCGAATACATTTATCAGGAAATTCCTCTCGGTGAAGGGAGAATTTCCCGCTCAAGGCTTCAGGACCCCTGGGTGGGTGCATTCCACCAGTTTTGGGTGGTGGTCTCGCATGGTTAACTTCGTAATGGAGGAATTGAGCGGGCCCATTGAGAATTCTGGTCTCGGGATCCCTATATTAGCGACTCGTTATGGGATTGTGCAAAACCATTATGGTTTCTTTGCCATGCTGGAGCTTTACAACCTGGATACGTGTACTTTCTTCACACCGGTTGGGGAGCTTGGTTTTGCCCTACACGAGATGTTCGAAGTTTCTGGGTTACCCTTCGGGGAGTTACCCTATGAAGAATTTATTCCGGGCACTGAAGAATTAGCCATTTTGAAAAAGATCAGCCCCGGGATTTATGACACTTATTGGGAGTTAATGTGTCATTTCCACATATGTGCGCAGGTGACCAGAATGCGTGGAGGAGGTGTTAAACAAGGTTCTTGGGCTGACTATCTCTTCCAGAACTTGAATGATAAGGAGCTGGAGGTGGCACGCCTACCCCCTAGCACACTTGAGGTGATGAATACCCGTATTGACGCGGCTACTGCTCACTACATCAATGAGGCTATGGAGGATAGGTTTTCTGCCCACACCGCATTTGATAGCTTCCATCATCAAGCCCAAACCCCCATTTTTGACATGACCTTATTTGATGGCTTTCTCATGCTTTGGTTGAAACGATGTGTCGTTCCCACCAAACCGATAGATGCCCTTGTTGCGGAAGTGGTATATCCTGCCATGCTTCTGGCTTACGGATGGCCTCTTAACCTTCTCTCAGCCATGGTAAGTTGTTTGCAAAGTGGCTTGAGAGAGTTATCTTCGGAATTTATTTTGATCAGGGAGACGAGTTCCGACGGGGTGAAAATTTTTGAGACCCCCTGCCCTCGAGTTCCTCTGCCTTACACCTATTTGGTGTCATGGTTTGTTCTCCACTGCCCTTCTCTAATGACCACGCCTGCAGTCAGTGACGCTTCTATTCCTCTTGTTCACCTGCTTGACACGGCGCAATGGGCAGGCTGGTACCAAGTGTTTTTTCGCCAGATGTTATCAAGGGAATTCAACTACACCATCTTTCATTGTTTTTCCAATTTTGAGGGAGGCGTGTATGGGGCAGTTCATCAAGATACAAAGGGTAGTAATTTATTTACTACTCTTAATAAAGGTGTTTTTCGGTGGCTTCTGAATATACGCCCGGGCTACCTTATTTTCCGACAGGGGAGGAAGTGCTTCATTGAGCCTTATCAGCCGTATCGCTTCTCAAGGCAATTCGGCTATGATCAGCTGTACATCGAGATCCCCAATCCTCGTCTCGCATTAACCGACAATATTTACGAAGGGGCGAGGGCTTGGTATTACTCAGTAGCGGGTTGCACCGTGTAGGCGGGAAAAATTGCCAACCCCGCTAGTCAAAGAGATGAACTCGCCTGCACGAGCTCAACACAGCTTATTGGGCAAGCTCGCCCAAAACTCCTACCGCCTGTCCAACGAACTCGCCCGCACGAGGTCGTCCCACTCGTTGAGCTCGCCTGCAAGAGCTCAAGAGCCGCCTGTCTAACGAGCTCGCCTGCATGAGATCGTCCCATGCGATGGGCTCGCCCACATGAGTCCAACATCGCTCACCAGTCAACCTCGCATGTGCACCAAGCACGCCTGCAAGGGGCTCGCCTGCATGACGGACACCAGCTCACACGTTGAGGGGACCCGCCAGTTAGCCCCGCCCATTCGGCAAGCTCGTCTGAGCATTTAAAACAACTCTCGAGCTCGCCCGCCTGCTCAACAAGGTTGGGTGGTCGCTATTTGGGGAAGTGGGCCCACCCACTTTCCACATCTTGGGTAATGATGAGACATGGCTCTCATTACCCTATAGCGGTCACATCCCGCAGCTAGAGGGCATGGCGCTTCTCACCTATTAGTGGTCACATCCCACAAGTCAAGGGGGTGGCCACTTGCTCGGCGAAAGCTCGCCCGTTAGGAGAACTCGCCTATACAAGTTCAACCATGCCTGCATGCTTCGTTGGCCTGCGAATCAAGCACGCCCGCAAGGGGCCCGCCAGCTAACCTCGTTAGGCAAGCTCGCCTGCAAGCTCGCCCGAGTATTCAAAAGGCTCGCCTGCCCACCCACTTTACACATCCTGAGTTGTGGTAAGGCATAGTTCTCATTACCTCATCTGGGGTCACATCCCACAACTAGAGGAGGGCATGGTGCCCCTTACCTATCAGTGGTCACATCCCACAAGTCAAAGGGGTGGCCTATCCCACCCCTTGGCCTATTTATAAGCCTCCTTAGCAACAAGAAAAGGGGCTGGAAGGTTGAAGACAGGAGGCTGGCTGAAAGAAGGTTTAGATTGTTAAAGTAGACTCCATCTGAGCCCTCAGATTTGGAGGCTCTCGAGCTCTTTGCAAACTCTTGCATCGTAGCCCTATCCAAGCAAGCTCGGGTAGAACCGAACTCAACCGTGCCGGAGCTTCTACTGCGTACTAAAGCCCGACCGCAACGTCGATCGGATCGTCCAAGGGAAGCAAACTCGGCTCGAGCATCGAGGGAGGCATCCTATCGCTACCGACAAACCCACGTTAAACAAGAAGGACCTTCCCTTCATTTCTTTTGTAAAAAGCGATTCTTGATTTGTAACCAACAATTCAACCAATACAAATCCGAGAGGAGATTTTTTTACACCAAACACACCGGAGCCACATTCCAACTCCCATACAAAGTACCCAACTCTTATACTTACTTGAGTTTCTGCACGTGGTCCCATGCTGCGTCAAAGATTCCCGAGTACAGGATTTACACCTCTTGCCTCAAGACAATCCGCAAGATGTATGAATCAAAGCGAAGCTCTAAGAAGTCATCGTGCTTGCGGGGGATCGAGGAATCTCTATCTTTCGAGCAGGAAGTTGCAGAAGGGGAGAAAGTTGAAGCTGCTGCTGCAACCAAGCAAGGGTCCATGGTTGCTGAGGCTGAGGCAAAGAAGGGGGCAGGAAAATGGGCTTTAACGGCCGAAGAAACACGCCGTTATGACAAACGGGCACGGCGGAAACTCTTGGTGGAGTCCCCGACCTCCAAAGCTGAACAAGGAACAAAATTTATGGAGAGTGCTTTCAGGTCTGCACCTGATGTTCCTGTATTGGAAGAGGAAGTGCAGGAATCATCTGTGGCGGGCCTCTCCCATCAAGTTGGGCTTCGTTCAACGGGGCCTGCATTGGCAGGCGGGGCTTCCTCTTATCACCCCATTGATGAGGAAGGCGGTGATGAGTCTGAAGTGGGGGATGCAGAATCTGCTCCTGTAGTGGTTCCCAGCGCTTGGCTACCTGCAGAGGGTTCCACCGGAGCCGAAGTTGAGAAGGCTAGTGGATCTCTCTCCTCTTCGGCGTTAATATCTATGCCGGAGGCTTCGGGAGTTAGTCCAACAACTGGATTACTATCTAAGCCGATTACCACCTAAAGTCCAGGGAGGTCTTCTGAGAAGGTATCCTATGGAACTTCTGAAGATGACGACTTTTGGGCTGAACTTCCGGTGTCGTCCCCCGGTAAAGCGTCGGCTTACGCGTCCAATTCCCCTCAAGGTAAATATTACCATCTTAAATTTCTTTTGCACTTCTCTTTTGTATTTCTCATGGTTTTCCTTGTGTAGGATCTCCAACCAGAGAGGCAACTCTTCCACCCGATCAACCGGCGGCTACCACTCCTCCTCCGGATCAACAAGCAGTAGCTATTTTTCTGGTAGCAACTCCTCCTTCCGTGAGGCCGGCGCCACTTGTGATTTCTCTCCGCCCTACCCTTGAGACGAGCATTCCTGATTCACTCCCTGCAGAGGCCTTCACTGTTCTCCCCTCGAGTCCCTTGACTCTGGGAGTTTTGGTGTCGTCCATCGCATCTTCGCCAGTTTCTTCAGCCGCCATCACACCTGTACTCGCGACTTCGGTGGCAACTTTGTCATCTCCTATATCCTTCTTGAGCCCGATGGATGCTCCCAATTTGCTTGGGACATTCGTCGAACAGTTAGAACAAATGATGAGGATGACAGTGGAAGTCGTTAGTGCTGGTCGAGGCAATTTTGAGTCCTTCAGACCGTTCTTGCTGAATTATCTGAACAACATCGAATACTTGGGCGACGCTCAATGCACTAAGCGTTGCTCAGAAGGCATTTCACGCCTGGAAGGAGACTTGAAAGCACTTCAAGACTTAAACTGCATTGACCTTGAGGCTCGTCTTGAGTCAACATTTGCCGATGTTCGAACCCAAGCCATGCACCGTTATGAAATCATTCAGAAGAACTTAGGCGAAAAGGAAATACAAGTTGCATCCTCGAAAACTCAATGCGATCAATGGCAAAACGAATTGACTTCCATGACCTCTATTATGCAGACCACCCAAGAATCGATTGCCACTACTGAAGAGACCATTGCTCAACTCCAAGCAGAGTTGGCTCAGCAAAAGGCCAAGTTCTCTCGGGAGGAAGCTAACGTGAAGGATCTCGTTTGCAAGAGTATGGAAACATACAATGATTATTGCAAAGAGGTCCAGGCTTTGGAGGAGATGAAAAGAGAAGCTACCGCCGCGGCACCAGATGAGGAGAGATTGAGAAGAGAGGCCGCGGCAATGGTGCGAGCTGCTCATGAAAAGGATGTTGCTGAAGTTAAATCCCGACTGGCATCCATCACGCTGAGGGGACCATCGGCTTAATTTTGTACCCACCCCCTTTTTTTGGACAATAATGATTTGAATAAAAATGATACTATTTTGCTTTTTCATCATCTCTTTTCTGTGTTTGACACAATGAAAAACAAATGAGAATGCCAGATGTACATTGTTAACTTAGCCTGACTATATACTTGAGGTTTGAACACGATTTTGAGGACCTATCGCTCTATTGATGAGAGTCGATAAGTTTAGATTTTGTGATTTGAACGAGGTTTTGGGCTTGTGGTGTGAACAAGGCTTAGGGCTTGTGGTGTGAACAAGGCTTTGGGCTTGTGTTGTGAACAAGACTTAGGGCTTGTGGTGTGAACAAGGCTTTGGGCTTGTGGTGTGAACAAGGCTTAGGGTTTATTATCTCATTTAGCAGGGTTGATAAGCTAATTATGATTTAAGCGAATTCGAGGACTTATCATCCTATTGAGGAGGATTGATAAGTTAATTGTCAGAGGTGTGAGGTTAACGTGACAAGGATATGTTACGATCAGAGCAACTTTGAGGACTTATCGCTCTATTGAAGAGAGTCGATAAGTTGATTGTCAGAGGTGAGAGGTTGACATGATAAGGATATGTTGCGATCGGAGCAACTTTGAGGACTTGTCGCTCTATTGAAGAGAGTCGATAAGTTGATTGTCAGAGGTATGAGGTTAACATGACAAGGATATGTTGCAATCGGAGCAACTTTGAGGACTTATCGCTCTATTGAAGAGAGTCGATAAGTTAATTGTCAGAGGTGTGAGGTTGACATGATAAGGATATGTTGCAATCGGAGCAACTTTGAGGACTTATCGCTCTATTGAAGAGAGTCGATAAGTTGATTGTCAGAGGTGTGAGGTTAACATGACAAGGATATGTTGTAATCGGAGCAACTTTGAGGACTTATCGCTCTATTGAAGAGAGTCGATAAGTTAATTGTCAGAAGAGTTCGCCTTGCTAATAACGAGACGAGCTAATCTTAACTTTGTGGGGAGGTTAATCATCAGAGGTGTGATTTTAACTAGACGATGCTTTGTGAATTTCATGGTTGATAGAGGTATTCTATGATAACTCAGAAGATTTATTACTCATAATCCAACGAAAAACCCCCAGTCTTGAACAAGTGCAAGGGGAAAAGGGGTAGGCAGGGCATATCGCCAAATGGGCCACTATCCCTCAAGTCATTCATTGACATTGGAGTATACCGACTATGACCAGAACAGAGGCACATCACACGGCAGGCCGCTATTTGAAGAGTTTGGTGGGGAAATTTGGAGGAAATGGACTATCAGAGGTAACTGTTAACATGATAGCTTTGCGGACCTGCTGTAGGCATAAAAAATTGCTTATCAGTACCCGAACGAAACTCGTGACGGTGGGTTGACAACCGACGATCCATTCGACAAACCGACGTCGCAAAACGCATCACGCCGCAAAGCAGCGTGAAGCGGTCGGCGAGCACATGAAGTGAGTCGGCAAGGCGTCTGAGCCAATGAAGCGGCGTGCGAGTTGGTCGCTCAAACGTCGATGAGAAGGAATCAACCGTACTTAGTCCGTCAATGCAAACGGGCCGCTTAAGCTCTGAAAGTTGATCGGGCACGGACTCAAACACGACGGCGACATTACCGGAGCAAAACTAAGCCCGGAAGACCGAAAGAATCGACGAAGAATCGACGGAGAAACGACGCAAAACGACGGAAAACGCCGCAAGACGGCGCCGCGGCCAAACCTCGGCCAAAGTGGCCAAGGTGGCTCGGCCACTTTGGCCGAGCCACCTCGGCCAACTTGGCCGAGGTGCCTCGGCCAAGTGGCCGAGGAGGCTCGGCCACTTTGGCCGAGCCACCTCGACAGCTTGGCCAGAAGTGCCCTGACAAGTGGTAGAGCCACGAGTGGCGGGCACCCCTTCCATTGTATAAATAGGGGGGGGTGTCATCTTCGAGAGGCACTTCGGACGGGGGTTTTTGGAGCGGGCTTCCGATTGGATTTTTGGGATCTTTCAAAGGCTCGGACTTCTGAAGAGTTCTTGCGAGATCTACGAGTAATCGGCGCACGGTTCTGAGCAACGGCGAGCACAAGTCCAGTCAACGTCAGATCTTCAATCAAAAGGTAACGAATTGGTCGAACTCTGAGATACCCTCTAGATTAAGCCGTCTTAATCTCGGGGATAGCTTGTGATTTCTCCTAGTAGATCTCACCGCTCGGCGATCCTCTCCTTCGTGAGTGTGATCCCCTCGGTAACCGTTTCCTTCGTGAAGCGAGCCCCTTTACATCTGTAGTTCCGTAGGGTCTCTACGGATCGGATTGCGCGGTGGTCCACGGACACAATAAGTCCCGACACGGGCAAAGAACCCATAGCGAGGATCCGATATAGAGATCCTCGTGTTTGTTCCAAGGATAAAAAGTTGTAATCTTTTTGATTTTCATTGTAAGCCTTAAAATAAAAGCGATATTTCTCTTTGAATTTGTTTGGTGAAGTTTGTAAGCAAGTTCAAATCAATGACAATCATCCCAACTTTTACGCGCGAACAAATTTGCGACCAGTGGGAACCACCGGCCTCGGAGGTCGGGAGGTAGAGTTCGTCGCATAACCGCGGATCCTTATCGGTGGAGGAAGAGGTCGAGTTCGAGTTCGACCAAGAGAAGTTCGAGTACTTGTCCTCACCCTCTTCGAGATCCAGTTCCCCGCCGCTCCAAGAAGGACTCGGCGCAAGGAGAACCCGATGGGTCTCGAGGTAGAGCCCGGGGCGAGAGTCCCGGCTGCCACGGGTGGCGAAATCCCCGGCGTCTCAAGTCCGAACTACAACGGCGTCCGAGATGAGCGTCGATGGCGCCCGCCTCTCAGCGAGCCCGCCAAAGGCGGCAATGAGCATGGCGCAAACTTCGCCAAGGCCATGCAATCCACGGATGGAGTCGCTATGAAGCGGATCTAAGGTCCAAACTCACGCAGAGGCTTGACCTCAAGTGATCGACGGTTTATCCAAGCCGTCAACCCAGCCGGGAAGGTCCGTGTCAAGCGGAACCGCTCCACACCGAGGCGCATCCGGGCGCGCACTCGCTAGCAAGCCAGCGAGCTTTGGTGCGGCGGGCTCGTGAGTTAAAGAAAGAAGTGGCAAAGAAGCCACCAACGCACCGCCGAGGTTTGGAGGCCCAAGTCTAATGGTGTCCCAACCTCGGTTACCCACTCCGTCTCGGCGCTTAAGCCGAAGGATCTGGCGTTACAAATCCAGCGCCAAAGTCAAAGGCGGCGCCTCAAAGACAAAGCGTGCGCATCGAATCGATGGTGAAGCCAACTCCGTCACCACCACCAAACCGACTATCAAAGATCGTCTCGGTCCTCGAAGAGAATCACGGGTCACTCCTCATGCGGGAGGTCGCACCCGTTCCAACAAGGACAAGAAGACTCTGCGGCCTCTCCTATCGGATTGAAAATCGAAGTCAGAAGTCTGCTAGGACTTCAGCCCACATCGGCGAAAGTCTAGGCGAGTCACTTTCGGAAGTTTCGATGGATTGACCCGTCCTCGGAAGGAGGCGTTTTCATCGGCGATGAGGGCGTTATACCGAAAGATCACGCCAATCTGGCGGGTTGCCGATACACACACCGATGAGCTGTACTACCGTGCAAAGTGCGAGAAAATCTCGAAGGATTCCCCAAATTGGCGATCATGCTTGTGCTCGAGCTCATCAAGGCGATGCTCTCGGTGCAATTGCCATCAAGCTCGAAAGGGTGTGATCTTCGAGACTCACCACGGAGATGCCGAGACCTAGGACAAAGCGATTCCGCAAAGGATGATCTCGAGAGGGTGAGTTGCGAAGGTCACTAATAATATGACCAGAAAGAATCATCGTCACGGGCTATTCCAGCGCATCGCAGCGGCTGACTTCGTTTGCGGTCGGGACTATCAAGCGGTCGAATCGATAAGCACGAAGGGTTACCCTTGGAGGATGATCGTCGGATATTGGCTCATAATCGCATCGATCATCTTGTATCTAGCGAAGGGAGCCCCCAAGAAACACTTATGATCAGTACAGATCAAGTGGCCAAAATGCTAGACGAAGCGTTGAATAAACAACGGGAAAACTTCAAATTAGAAATGGAGTTGGCCATGCAGACGATGAGAGAAATGCATGACCAACAGATCCAAGCTTTAACGAAGCATCGAGGGGAATCAAGTCAACACATTGGCGTTGATCAAGATAGCGGCGACTTCGGATCGGGGAGGAAGCACTAGAAGATGATAACCCTCACGAACCGCGGCGGCTGCTGTTGCTCATGAGAACGAGAAGATCAAAGACTTGGAGAGCAAAATCAATTCATTGATTTCTGCTCAAGAAGTAAAGAAGACGGTATTCCTTGCCCATACAGGAGTGGGAATCAATCCCTGCCGTCGAAGTTTAACTTAATAAACTTCACACCATTTGTGGAAGGGTTCCCCGACGCGACACTTGATTTATTTCAAGTCACACCTCGGAGTTATTTACGACACGAACCCACGATGGTTCGGTCATTCGTTAGCACCCTTCGTGGGGCTGCCGAATAGTACCGCCGTCTCAAGCGGGGAGCATTCACATTTGGGGCGACATGGAGTCTAACTTCCTTACCAATTTCTTTGATGGCGATACCGAGGTATCGATCGGGACATTGCTCGACGAAGCGAAAGACGGAGAAACCGTGGATATCTTTGTCAAGCGATTCGGAACAAGGCAATGGCTGTCGGGATCAATAACGGAGGAGTTCATCCTCCAAACCTGCCGACAACTTATCGATAGATGTGCTTGAAGCAATGGGTACAGCACCATCGATAGCGTGGAAGGACTTGAAGGTTCATGGAGAGCAAGCGAGAGGTTCCTCAAAAGGAAAAAGGCCGAGAGAGGTCAGCCGACAACGGAAGCTCCGAAGCGTAACTTTGTCCCACGCGGCAAAGGGAAAGAGCAAGCCAAGATGGCGGTTCGCGAACAAGCGTTCAACTCAACCCAATGGCCCGGCAATGGTAGCCATGAGCACAATCAGCGTGGCAACTGGGCCACAAAAGCGAAGGCCTTAAATGAGATTCCGAAGTCCTATTCCTTTAGGGACGGCGAGATTCGGTCTCTTCAAATATCTTGTGGAAAATAACAAGATCAAGCTCCCTCAGATTCGAATCAAGAGGAGGCGATGAAGCGAATGACCCAAGATCTGCATACCATAGGCGGTTCATCACCCCACTAAATCTGTTTCACCTTAAGGACAAAATCGAGGCTTTAATTGATGTAGGGTCATTACTATGAAGCCGTCCAAAGAAAAGAAGGTCGAGGCGAATCACGGTATCCATAAGTTTGGTCGGTGCCGTTGACATGGTTTGAACTGAACCGGTGGTCAAAGTTGCGGTGAAGGCGGTAAATGGCGACCCACACAAGCAACGCCGTAAAGGACTTGTATCATTATCTGACCCGAATGGCGAAGTCTTGTGGGTCCACCGAACTTCTTGGAAGATGAGCAATGGGTAGCCTCTTCTTGAAGAATAAGCGAAGCGAAGGAAAGGCATGCCATGCTACTTCCAAATGATGCGGAGGCGATGAGCAGTGGTAACATTCCGGTGTCAGAAGGAACAGAAGCCCATACACGAGTGGACCACAGTACAAATACAAGTACCCTGAAATCTCTGACCCAAATGCCAAGACGCTATCAGAGCTGGGGGTACCAACAAACCCCTCACTGCCTGAAAAGGCGAAGATAGCGACGGGAAGTTCAACTCCGGCGGTCGATTGATGCGCCCGATTGGAAGAGATAAGCCGGAACTTCGAACTCCCATATAAACCGGCGTGATGGCACAATTGGCAAATATCCCGCAGGATCACTCTCTATGAGTTGCTACGGTTATCAAAGAGGCGAGAGAAGCTCTTCAAGAAGCCCTCGCCGATTCAGAAGTCTTCCTCACCCAGATTAGGCCGAGTCCAGAAGAGTTGGCCCAACAATGCAATCTTGCGACTAAACACTTCCCATGCATCACTTTTACAAAGGAGGATATGCAGACGAGGAATTCCAAGCACGATAGGCGCTATACTTCCGCAGGGTATATTGGCTCTAGTGAAGTTAGCAGGATCCAAGTCGATCCGGGTTCATTTGTGAGCATCATGCCCCTGCGCCTCATGTATCACCTTGGAATCCCTGCCAGCAAGCTAGCATCAACTGGCACAATGATCTACGGATTTAACACCAGTGGGTCCCGCCCACTTGGTAAAATCCGGATTAAGTGCCAAATGGGGACTTAAAGTCGAAGTCACTTGCTATGTGATTGGCGAGACTTCCTATAACTTATTGTTGGGTCGACCTTGGATCCACAATAGCGTTATAGTCCGTCTACTCTTCATCGGTGTCTCAAATATGTAGACACGAATAATGAGTCAAGGCGGTGGTGTGGACAAACAACGTTTAAGGGGATGGAGAATTATTTCAGCGATTCTCTCCTCTCGGTAATGAGTCGGCGAATCATCGGCCCAAAGATGCGGACGGCGGTGAAGAAGGCGTCTAGAAACGGGCTTGGTTATAGTGGAGGTTTTGTTTTAAATGACATTGTACCTTGTAATCAATCTTGGCGATGAAGAATGCGTCGGATGAACATTATAATTGGCAAATTGCCGATGAATCAATAAATGGCGATTTAGAGTATCCTTTATCTTTGAATGATGTGATAGCGAGTTATACAATGATCGAGTTGCACACACTTCGATCATCTTACTTCACAAAAGCGTTAGGGACTCCTTTGGGACAACACTTGTCATCCCACGAAGATCAAGTAGTGAAAGAGACTTGGTTTCTGAGGAAGGAGATGCAGCGAATCATTTCTTTGAAGAAGGTGAAGATGACAATGGGCCTATCCTCCACATTCGGATATAGTCGAAACAAGGTATCATGAAAAGATGGGGGTATGACTTGACACGAGGGAAGGTCTATGTTTGGACGAGGCCCTCGAACCCCTCCTAAGCGGCATATGTCCCAAGAGGAAAGCCGGATAACTACTATGCATTTAGAAGGGATTGGGATACGAATCCTCCTCGGAAGATGAATGCTGTGGGTGATTGATAATAATCCACCGGTGAGAGCGGACATTAGTCGACTCTTGGCTTGGGATTGACACGGCCTCGGAGAAGCTTTCAAGGCTTTGATGTCGAATATGGCCACGATCGATCCTGCTACTATTGAGGGTGATGAAGATATGCCAACATGGGAAGACCCATGGATCCATCAACTTCGAAGCGGTTTGGGGATAGGTTGAACAAAGAGAACCCCCACTAAGGATGAGGTAGTCGAGGTTAATATGGGTGATGAAGAGCATCCCAAACTCATAAACATCAGCAATACTCTCCCTTGGAAGAAAGGAAGAGTTGATTGCCCTAATCGGGGAGTATATCGATGTATTAGCACTGGTTACGAGGACATGCGGGGACTCGACCCTAATGTGGCAACACATCGCCTCAACATCAAAGGCGGATGTCAAACTGTCAAGCAACGGCAAAGGCGGTTTAGATCCACAAATATTGGAGGCAATTGTTGTGAAGTGAAGAAACTCATAGAATCGGGATTAATGAGGAAATTCAACATCCGGATTGGGTGGCGAATATAGTCGGTCATGAAGAAGAATGGTTCGATTAGGATGCGTATGCGACTCTGAGACCTAAGCTGCTTGCCCAAAGGATGATTTCCCTCGCCAATCACCGGCGTCATAGTTGACAATACATGTGGATTGAGAGGATGTCCTTTATGGATGGCTTTTGGGTATAATCGGATCAAGATGTACCCGATGGCGTAAACACGGCGTTGAGCAGCCCATCGGCATATATTGCTACGGTCATGCCGTTCGGCCTCAAAATGCGGCGCAACATACCGGCCGAGCAATGGCGGAGATTTTCGGGATCATCTTGGGAAAGCGGTCGAATGCTCGTCGGCGATTTGGTGCGTGGCCGTGACAAAGGAGATCACATCAAAGATCTTAGAGCGGTATTGAACTCATGCGAACTCATCAACTAAAGATGAACCACGCCAAATCCTTCCTTGGGATGTCTAGTGGCAAGTTCCCGGCTTTGTCGTCACAAATAAGGGCATCCACGTCGATCGATAAAGTGAAGGCAATTCAAGAGTTGCAACCTCAGAAATCGAGAGAACTTCGGGGGTTACAAGGGCGATTGGCGTACATCCGGCGGTTCATATCGAACCTATCAGGAAGTGCCGGCCGTTCTCCAAGTTGAACAAGAAGAGCGTGTCGTTTATTTGGGGCGGCGCTGCGGAAAGCATTGAAGAGATCAAATCATATCTCGCTAAACCTCTGTTCTTGTTGCACGCGGTCAGGAAAACCGTTTTTGATCTCGTCAAGGCAGCGGATCATTAGTTAAGCGCTTTACTTGCACAAGGCGGCGGCGGCGGTCCGCGAGCGGCGATGTATTACGAGTCGAACATTGGTGGTGAGTCTCGATATCCAATGGTGAAGCGATGCCTTGCATTAGTGTTAGCGATTGAGAAAATGCGGCACTATTTAGTCGGACGGGCGATTTATGTTATCTCTAGCGTAAATCCGGTCGGATATTTATGACCGGCCGGCCTCAATGAGTTGGCGTTTGGCGAAATGGGCCTTGCTCTTGTCCCAATATGACTTGTATTTCAAACAACGAAGTCGGTCAAAGGACAAGCGATTTGTGATCTCTTACCGACAACGGATGGCTTGAGCTATATGATGATCTTCGGATGAAGTTCAAGAAGTCAACACTACATCGCACCAACAAATATGGCGATTGTATTTTGGCCGGAGCTTCTCGGGCCACCAATGTGGCAAGTACCCGGGCGTTCTAAAATCTCATTTGGAGTCGGAGTTGTCTTGATTTCAGGGAATCATGTCATGCCCGTGCTTATTAAGCTCACGAACCTGTTCCAATAGCGTGGCGAATACAACGCTACTTATCGGACTTAGCCGCCAAAGATGGGGTCGAATATCTCGGCGTATGGGGATTCACAAGCGATAGTTAAGCGGTCGTGGTGACTCGAAGTGAGGAACCGATCAGTCCCCTATCATCGGTAGCCGTTGAAATAGCGGACTCATTGAAGAGTTTTCATCGAATATATCCAGCGCCTCAAAAGCGCTTATCGCGGATGCTGGCGGCGTTAGGCGTGTCGTTAGCACAACCTTAGAGACCGAGCAACTAGTTACGGTCGGGACTCACCAACTCTTTGTACCATTATACGATGAGGCACAAGAAGATAAGGGGTAGTTACCAAAAGTACATGCAACCCAAACCAAGTTGGAGCCGAGATTGGCTTTCCTATCATCGACTACGTCTTACATGGCATTCTACCGAAGACGGAGGGAGAGAGAGTCAATCCGCTAAGAGCTCCAAGATTCTTTTATGACACTCAAACCCTGACGCTTATATCGCCAGGGTACGATGGTCTTTGCTCGATGCCTCTCAAACAAGGAGGCGTAAGAGGTCCTTCGAAGCACACGAGGGTGAATGTGGTGCACACCGGCTGGTCCCAAACTCTGATCGAATCGGAGAATGGGTTACTTTTGGCCCACAATGATTAATGACGCAATGAGCACGCCGAAATGCCACGCGCGTCAAATTCACGCTAATTATATGCATCACCGCCAGAAAGCAATCAGCATCCTTCGCCACATCCTCGCCATTCGAGACATGGGGAATGGGCGTGGTAGGTCCCATTTTCCTCCGTCGGTTAAAGGAGATCGGTTTATTCTAGCGATCACCGACTACTTCTCCAAGTGGTGAAGCAATCGCTAAAGGAAGTAAAGGCGAAGTACCGCCATCAAGTTTATCAAACACCATGTCATCTATCGACACGGTGTCCCAAAGCGGATCGTGCATGACAACGGTCCCCAATTTATCGGCAATTCCTTCATCGGGTTTTGTAGAAATTCAAGATACAAGATGTCGTCAGCGGCTTATAATCCGGCTGACAAATGGATTAGCGAAGCATTCAACAAGGCGATTATCAAAATGCAGCCGAAGCTTGTGAAAAGTAACAAAGCGAGGCTGGGATGATAAACTTCGGGCTTTCACGGCGTATCGCTGCTTGATGCATACGCCAACTGGGCGACCCGTACTCTACGGTCTGGTGTGAAGCGGTTCTCCCATTGGAAATTCAGATCCGTCGCCGCGCCAGCCCTTTCAGCGAGATGGCGGCCAGAAGAACAACATCAAAAGCGTCTCGAAGAGCTTGAGATGTTAGATGAGAAGCGCTGGAGGCTCAACAATGCATTGAGTTCTACCAAGCTAGGATGTGAAGGCTTTCAACAAGAAAGTTCGACAGAGAACCTTTAGAGAAGGAGATTTGGTCCTCATTTGCTTTCGGACCGATAATCCTCACTTCAAAAAGAAAGGTAAATTCGAACCTAAATGGGAGGCCGTTTGTAATAAAGCGGTTTACTCAATGGTGCGTATCGCCTAATTACCCAAAATGGCGGCCGGATTAATCTTAGATAAATGGGAAGTTCTGAAGAAATACTACCCATAGTATCTTGGGATAACCCGTTCGGCGGAAGTTCCTCGTGGGATGTTTCACCCACTTTTAGCGAGGATAACCTTAGATTTATCCTCCATCACAATTTCCCCACCGATCAAATTCCTTGGCGGTGGGTCTACCTATTTTACGGTACATTACCAAAATCCCTCTTGATTCCTTCTATGAACAAGAGGCCCACTCAAAAATCCCTTTTCTGTAGGAGATAGAATATAAAATTCTTCCTCTCAAGCGTAAGATCCTTTCGTGATAAGCGGAAGGGTTCCTTCCATCTTCATCTTAGGTAGCGCCGGTGAAGGTATCTTGTAGGGATTTTGAGACCGGGTTGTCCGTGAAGGTCGCTGAGTCTCTTCGGTTCTCGGTGGAGATCCCACTCTTAGTTCCATCTTCATCTTAGGTAGCGCCGGTGAAGGTATCTTGGGATTTTCAGACCGGGTTGTCCGTGAAGGTCACACGAGTCTTTCGGTTCTCGGAGTGGAGATCCACTCTTAGTTCCATCTTCATCTTAGGTAGCGCCATTGAAGGTATCTTGTGGGATTTTCGGACCGGGTTGTCCGGTGAAGGTCACACGAGTCTTTAGGTTCTCGGTGGAGATCCCACTCTTAGTTCCATCTTCATCTTAGGTAGCGCCGGTGAAGGTATCTTGTGGGATTTTCGGACAGTTGTCGTGAAGGTCACACGAGTCTTTTCGGTTCTCGGTGGAGATCCCACTCTTAGTTCCATCTTCATCTTAGGTAGCGCCGTGAAGGTATCTTGTGGGATTTTCGGACGGGTTGTCCGTGAAGGTGCTGAGTCTCTTCGGTTCTCGAGTGGAGATCCCTCTTAGTTCCATCTTCATCTTAGGTAGCGCCCGAAGGTATCTTGTAGAGATTTTGAGACCGGGTTGTCCGTGAAGGTCACGAGTCTTTTCAATTCAGCTAAGAGAATCTCTTGTTAAGCCTCATCAGGAAATAGAACACATTCTTCCTTCCCCACCTCAATCAATCTTAATCCGGTTCGGTCATTCTCGGTCAAAGAGGACACCAAGGTTCATCTTGGGGCATTTTATCGAAGCCTAAGAAGGGATAAAGCCAGCGCTGCCGTTGCGGTTTAGTCTTTTAGATTGAAGAAGACACGAGTTCGATTACGGGGCATTTTATCCGAAGCCTAAGAAGGGATAAAGCCAGCGCCTCACCGCAGCGTTGCGGTTTAGTCTTTCTCCGATTGAAGAAGACACGAGTTCAATGCAGGGCATTTTATCGAAGCCTAAGAAGGGATAAAGCCAGCGCCTACCGCAGCGTTGCGGGTAGTCTATTCCGTGACAAAAGCGAAGCCTCGTATTCAACATCGTAGCATTAAGTCTAAGAGTTTCATTCTTTTAGCACAACGTTGTGTGTAGAGCGGTTTAGATAATCTACATGCTAGCCCACTCAAGCGGTAGTTGGTAAAGGCTCATCAAACCCGTTGAGGGCGGGGGTTGGCCAATAACCCTAAAGTCAGCGCCTCACAGCGTTGCGGTTTAGTCTTTTCGATTGAAGAAGACACGAGTTGATTCAGGGCATTTTATCCGAAGCCTAAGAAGGGATAAAGTCAGCGCCTCACAGCGTTGCGGTTTAGTCTTTCTCCGATTGAAGAAGACGAGTTGATTAAGGGTATTTAGTCCGAAGCCTAAGAAGGGATGAGTCTACGTGTAACAGCGTTCTTGGGGTGGTCTCTTGCGGTAAAGAGTCTGAAGCCTATGTATTCGATATCATAGCAACAAGTCTAGAAGAGTTTCATTCTTTTAGCACAGCGTCCGTGTGGAGCGGATCGGATGATCCATACGCTAGCCAACTCAAGCGGTAGTTGGTAAAGGCTAATCAAACCCGTTGATGGCTGAGGGTTTGCCAAAAATCCTATAAGTATTATGGTTAATTATTTCTGACGAAGTAAAAGAATCATAATAAACAATGAAAGGAATGGATCTTATTCATTTGAAGCAAATATAGAAAGAACTACAACTGCTTAAACATCAAGTCTATGACAAAGGATTTGCTGTTCAAGCTGAGACACTTCACCATTGTAGGCCTGGTGGAGTTCTTCCTGCAACTCTGCCCTGAAGGACTCCTCATCGGTGTTCAGTGTCTTCGTAGTTGCCTCCTCGAGCTCGGCCGGTTTACGCCCGACGGTCGAGCTCCCTAGGCATAGCGATGAGGGCTTCTTCCTTGTTGGCCTTGGCGACTCAAGCTGCTCATCCTATCTTCCTCGGCATGGAGCTCTCCCGGCGGTATTATCCTCTCCGCTTTTCGCCACAATATCGGTCGGATGTGGCTTAGGAAGAATATGTCGGCAACAACAGCTCCAAGCTGATCGGTCGCGGTCTCTGCATCGGACTTGAGCCCGGTAAAACACGAGCATCAGCGCCATGCCTCTAAGCGAGCCGTATGGCGGCTACATATGAGGAAGCCCGGCTACCGCGGCTCTTGCGGTTCGAAGCTTTCCCTCGGATGGGCAAGGTCATCAACAATGGTGCGAGCCATTTCGGGATAACCCATATCCGTATCAAAGCCATCAGGGGATCAGCGGTGGCCTGGCCGATGAAGAAAGCCGCCATGAAGGACCTTTTCGATCCGCGGTGTTCACCAAAGAAAGAATGGCGTATTTCCAAGCGGATAATGAGATGGGATGGATCTTCATCCGGCATCAGCGCTCTCACCGGATCATGGAGTCGAGATGTAGGCTCTGCCGCGAGAAGAAAAGAGGACTTTAGGATTTTAGTAAAAATTGGCGAAAGCTTATTTGGCTAAAGACCCTTACCGTCTCCTTCGATTGTAGCTTCATAGGCTAGTGAGTCCACCGGGCGTATCTATCATTTGGGATCTTTGTCAACCGCTGACTAAGTCCTCGGTGTGCTCATCTATCTCAGCGATTATTTGTGGTAGCTGATTAAAGCGACGGAAAGAGGTACCGCCGCGCACAAATGGAATATCTCGGCCTCTTTTAATTATAGTGGTATTGGCCAAGCGGTGGTCCTATAATTAATCGAAGAAAGTTCATACCTTCTTCAGGGATAGTAGCTTCGGGTAAATCCTCACCAAGGGTATCTCCATCTTGTGACCAAGCGCGTAGCAAGTCATCCACGGAAGTGTTGCCATATAAACCAGATCCCACGAAATCTGCCATGGAGAATTCTAAAAAAAGGGAAGGCATTAGGAAGGCGAATGCAATTAAGGCAAACAATAGGTAAAGCTACATACCTCCTATAGTGGAGTTAGCTCGCCTAGTCTCGGCTTGTGCACTTGTCTCCTGCAATCCCTCTAAAAGAACAAAAAAGGCAAAGAGGCAATTAGTGGGGGTACAAATCCCGAGTCATTCCATTCTCGCATTCGCCACCCAGAAGAGCAATTATCGATGTTAGATGTACCTGGGTCCGCCGGATCAGGTCCTACATCGGCCTCTTCCGCCATAGCTCCATACATTTGTTGAGTAAAGCGGGCTCAAGACGGCGAACGGGCTCAGGAATGGTGAGCAAAATCAAAGCGGGATCATAATCCCTAGAACCCCGCATGCGAGCGGAGAAATGTCGGTCTTCAAAAGTCGAAATTCAGATTTCATCACGGTGAATTATTACCTCCGTCACCGACGGAACATTACGGTCAAGTCTATATCAAAGGGCCGAGGATTCACGTGATTCTTGTGGGCTAGCCTCTTCGTTTAACCCTTGAGAGGGTCGAAATTCTTCCTCTTCAATAGATTTTCACGAAAATTCAATTGGATGAGAACTCTAATGGAAAGGATGAGAAAACAAAGGGAAAAGGAGAAAGTACGAGATCCTTCTCATGAGCTGCGACCTCAGCTTGGTCCTCTCCTAAAGTAGCGGCGTCGAGTGTGGAACTCCTCCTCGGCCTCACCGGTCGATAAGATTGGCGGCTTCCTCTGAGCTTGACCGGCATCTGCAGGTGTCTGAATGCCGGCTGCAAGCGATGCTTCGGCTACCGGATCTGAGATGGCCCTCACAGGGGCTGACTCGTTAGCTACTAATAGCCAACTACAATGGAGGAATGTCGACTCGGTGGCGGTGCGAGCTCGGAGGCTGAATCTAGCACCGGTACATCCCATGGCTCCACAACCATGCTCGAAGGCCATCCACAAGTCCACCTCGATGCGGGCTGCCGGTTCGGGTTCCCAACATAAAGTTGGTGCGTAACGGCGAGCAAAGCGACGAGGAAAATAAGGCTCAATGAAACATTCCTCACTTACCGGAAGGTGAGATACCACGGCACGATATTCACTAACCGGTTGAAATAGCCAATGTTAAGTGAAGTCTGGCGTGTCTTGGCACCTCCTCGTCGACCAAGGACTCACCATATTGACCGGAGAATCGAGGAAAACATCACGGAAAAGATCCACCCTTTGTGAATGCATCGTTTCTTGATCTCTGCAAAACCACGCCCTTCCATCGCAATCCTCTACCAAGCTGTAAGAAGAGTGAAGCGAATCTGTGGAACCGGTGCCGACATCATGTCGGGGCGATGAAGGACCAACGGTCATCAAATAGGTATATGGGAGCTCTACCGGACGGAAGGGATGCGTGATGATGGCTCGTCCTTTCTCCAGTGCGCCGAACTATATCGCAATCCACGGTGAATCTGGCCACCATCAGGAAGGAGAGAGTTCCTTCTTGTGGGCGAGTTGAGCTGCGGGATAAAGGACCTCCAAAGGTAAAGCATCATCAGTTGATATGGAACCACACACTTCTTGAGCAGTTGCAAGATAGCACGCTAGAAGAGTTGTCGGTTGGATAGGCTTCACCGCATGCCACGAAAAGTCGCAAACTTGGTCCACTGAAGGAAAGCCTTCTTTGGCGTGGCGAGTGTATAAGAGTTAGCCTCGGACTTCTTGATCAGTTCATTAACCTTGAAGGAGTGGCGGTGATAGTTCACATATTTCCTCGCCATTTGTCCTCCAAATCTTTGGAACAAGTAATTAACAAAGCGCTTGGACTCACTGCGATTTCCTCTTAAGCGCAAGGTTCAGATTGGGCGAGCTATATGGTAATGACAAGTGAGATCCCATAAAGTCTTATAACGATCGGGCGCGTTCCTTTAGCCGGCTCGGTTCGATTGGAGGAAAGTACTCGATATAGCATCTTCCCCATGGGTAGACACGAAATACGGTACATCTCATGCAAAGCCAACTAACTTCGCCATGTTTGGTGAAAGCGTGTCGAATCACGGATTATAAAGCTCGAATAAGGTAAAGAAATGGTTGGCACTGAGTGGAAGGCCATACATAGTGGCACGAATCGGCGAATCTGAGGCCAGCACGAAGTTCTCCATCCCATCGGTGAGGGCGTGGCGGTCGGCGACCCACCGGTGCTTACTTGGCGAGTGTACCCACCGAAGAATCTATGGTAGACGGCGGCATCTCGCCCCAATTTAGCAAGGCGATTCTTCAAAGTCGGCGAGGAGCGAAAAGCTCATCGCAGGCGGTGTGTCGACCCTACAACCCGAGGTGAAGGCCGATGGCGATTCTGTTGGAACCCGGAACCGGCTGGCGGGTAATAAACCCACAATGAATATGATCATGCTCCTCGGTCGGGCGCCATGACATACGGTGTCCGCGACATGGTGTCTAAGGTCGGTCAATGAGGCGGCGAGGTATCCGGGAATATACAAGGGGCCTCCGTCGTCTTTGTTCAACCACCTCTCACTCTCGATAAGAGCGTATCCGGATCCTTAAGCGAGTCGCCGAATAGATAATCGTCTTCGCAAAGGTTCGATGAAATGGCGTCCCCATCACGGCGTCGGTGACCAATCGTCGGAGAAGCGGGAACTCCCCTCAAATCTGACTGGATCGTCTCGCTGATGTCGGCGCAAATCGGCGAGATAGAAATCGCGGGATCATCACACATGGAATAATAGTCACTATGGCGTCCATCGACCGCGTAAGTTGGAAAAGCTCGAGGAATAATCAAGCGAAATCGAGAAAATACTCAGTTAGTAAATGGCGTTGAATTCATCTTACATAGATTGAGTCACGACCTTATAACGGGTATGACGATTTCATCCGTATTAAATACCCGGAGAACGATGAATATAGTCGTGTAAACAAAGCGACAATATATATCCCGTTCTACGAAGCAAGAGTACGGTATGAAATCGCTCCCGTTAAAAACATCGAGACGGGTGATCTTTGAAGCCTCAATCCTCACGAAGGAGAATCACGGCTCTTCCCAATCGCCTCACAAAGGAGAACGAAGCGGGGTCATAACGAACGTGCACAATCTGAAGCGTCGGTCCCCACAAAGGAGGATTTCGGCTCTTCCCAATCGCCTCACAAAGGAGAACGAAGCGGGGATACAACGCATATATGTACGAGAATATGATAACGCTGGCGCACCACCGAAAGAAGGAGGCGTGCATTCACGCGCCGTGCGAGTTGATCGACTCCTCGAGACGCGTGATCTTCCCGACGACATCGGAAAGCGCAAAAGACAAATAAAGTCGGATATCGATGAAAATCAACAAAAGGCATCAAAGAAGACCGTCGCGGCTCACCGTCAACGATCGGTTACTGCCGGCGACAATTTGACGACGAGCGCCAATACCGAGCAGGCGGCCAGGCGTAATGGCCGACGAGCGTCAGCGCCAGCGCCAATGCAGGCAGGCGTAGCGGCAAAGCGCCAATTCTGCGAGGCAGCGCCAGCGACCAGCGCCAACCCAGCGGGAGACGGTGCCAGCGGCGAGCAGTAGCCAGCCTGGCGAAGTGGCTTCTGTAGCCGGCGGCGCTACCCGTGGCGCCGCCGCGGCAGCTTCGCCGCCGCCGCTTGGCCATTCGCCCGCATACGGTCGTTCCCTCGCGGTCTCGTCACTGCATGCGAGAAGAAAAAAAGAAAAAAAAAAAAAAAGAAAAGAATTTACAAAACCCTCGTACACGTACCTCGTTGCTCGGAGGAGAAAGACGGCGCGAGACGAGATGAAAACAAGAGGAAGAGAGCAAAAGGGGGGGCCGGCCTAGGTCAGCAAGAAAGAAGCCTTGTGGGTATTTATAACATCCCCATATGCACCCAATCCTCTTGGAACAAGGACTCCTATTTGGCAAGAAGTAGGAATTCTAATTGGAGTCCAAATCAATTCTAATTAGGACTCTAATCAGCCCCTAATTAGGAGTCCTAATTGGAATCTTGTTTGGATGTCAAGATGGCGTCAAATCAGTCCGTTGATTGACCCCTACTCCCTCCGCTATATTTGGAAAGATTAGAAAGTTTATTGGCGGATAACACCTCTGAAGCCCCCATCGACGTGCGATCAGCGTCGCTAATCCTACTCCAACTAGGATTACAGTATAAACTGTTTCCTAATTTATCGAGAAGTTCGGAAGAATATTTTCACAAAAATATTCTTAGGGATAACTTCGATCGTCTTGGATTGCATCGGCCGATCAACGCGTTGCCCAATCCTACTCCAACTAGGATTACGAGTATAAACTGTTTCCTAATTTATCGAGAAGTTCCCGGAAGAATATTTTCACAAAAAATATTCTTAGGGATAACTTCGATCGTCGGATTGCATCGGCCGATCAGCGTTGCCCAATCCTACTCCAACTAGGATTACGGTATAAAGCTGTTTCCTAATTTATCGAGAAGTTCGGAAGAATATTTTCACAAAAATATTCTTAGGGATAACTTCGATCGTCGCGGATTGCATCGGCGCCGATCAGCGCGTTGCCCAATCCTACTCCAACTAGGATTACGGTATAAAGCTGTTTCCTAATTTATCGAAGTTCAGGAAGAATATTTTCACAAAAATATTCTTAGGGATAACTTCGATCGTGCGGATTGCATCGGCGCCGATCAGCGTTGCCCAATCCTACTCCAACTAGGATTACGGTATAAACTGTTTCCTAATTTATCGAAGTTCAGGAAGAATATTTTCACAAAAATATTCTTAGGGATAACTTCGATCGTGCGGATTGCATCGGCGCCGATCAGCGTTGCCCAATCCTACTCCAACTAGGATTACGGTATAAACTGTTTCCTAATTTATCGAGAAGTTCGGAAGAATATTTTCACAAAAATATTCTTAGGGATAACTTCGATCGTCGGATTGCATCGGCCGATCAGCAGCGTTGCCCAATCCTACTCAACTAGGATTACGGTATAAACTGTTTCCTAATTTATCGAGTTCAGGAAGAATATTTTCACAAAAATATTCTTAGGGATAACTTCGATCGTCTTGGATGCATCGGCGCCGATCAGCGCGTTGCCAATCCTACTCCAACTAGGATTACGGTATAAAGCTGTTTCCTAATTTATCGAGAAGTTCGGAAGAATATTTTCACAAAAATATTCTTAGGGATAACTTCGATCGTGCGGATTGCATCGGCCCGATCAGCGTTGCCCAATCCTACTCAACTAGGATTACGGTATAAAGCTGTTTCCTAATTTATCGAGAAGTTCAGGAAGAATATTTTCACAAAAATATTCTTAGGGATAACTTCGATCGTCTTGGATTGCATCGGCCCGATCAGCGCGTTGCCAATCCTACTCCAACTAGGATTACAGTATAAAGCTGTTTCCTAATTTATCGAAGTTCAGGAAGAATATTTTCACAAAAATATTCTTAGGGATAACTTCGATCGTCGCGGATTGCATCGGCCCGATCAACGCGTTGCCCAATCCTACTCCAACTAGGATTACAGTATAAAGCTGTTTCCTAATTTATCGAGAAGTTCAGGAAGAATATTTTCACAAAAATATTCTTAGGGATAACTTCGATCGTCTTGGATTGCATCGGCGCCGATCAGCGTTGCCCAATCCTACTCAACTAGGATTACAGTATAAAGCTGTTTCCTAATTTATCGAAGTTCGGAAGAATATTTTCACAAAAATATTCTTAGGGATAACTCGATCGTGCGGATGCATCGGCGCCGATCAGCGTTGCCCAATCCTACTCCAACTAGGATTACGGTATAAACTGTTTCCTAATTTATCGAGAAGTTCGGAAGAATATTTTCACAAAAATATTCTTAGGGATAACTTCGATCGTGCGGATTGCATCGGCCCGATCAACGTTGCCCAATCCTACTCCAACTAGGATTACGGTATAAAGCTGTTTCCTAATTTATCGAGAAGTTCCGGAAGAATATTTTCACAAAAATATTCTTAGGGATAACTCGATCGTGCGGATGCATCGGCGCCGATCAGCGCGTTGCCAATCCTACTCAACTAGGATTACAGTATAAGCTGTTTCCTAATTTATCGAGTTCGGAAGAATATTTTCACAAAAATATTCTTAGGGATAACTTCGATCGTCGCGGATTGCATCGGCCGATCAGCGTTGCCCAATCCTACTCCAACTAGGATTACGGTATAAAGCTGTTTCCTAATTTATCGAAGTTCGGAAGAATATTTTCACAAAAATATTCTTAGGGATAACTTCGATCGTCTTGGATTGCATCGGCCGATCAGCGTTGCCCAATCCTACTCCAACTAGGATTCAGTATAAAGCTGTTTCCTAATTTATCGAGAAGTTCGGAAGAATATTTTCACAAAAATATTCTTAGGGATAACTTCGATCGTCGCGGATGCATCGGCCGATCAGCGTTGCCCAATCCTACTCAACTAGGATTCACAGTATAAAGCTGTTTCCTAATTTATCGAGTTCAGGAAGAATATTTTCACAAAAATATTCTTAGGGATAACTTCGATCGTCTTGGATTGCATCGGCGCCGATCAGCGTTGCCCAATCCTACTCAACTAGGATTACGGTATAAACTGTTTCCTAATTTGTCGAGTTCCGGAAGAATATTTTCACAAAAATATTCTTAGGGATAACTTCGATCGTCGCGGATTGCATCGGCCCGATCAGCGTCGCTAATCCTACTCAACTAGGATTCACAGTATAAAGCTGTTTCCTAATTTATCGAAGTTCAGGAAGAATATTTTCACAAAAATATTCTTAGGGATAACTTCGATCGTCGCGGATTGCATCGGCGCCGATCAGCGTCGCTAATCCTACTCCAACTAGGATTACAGTATAAAGCTGTTTCCTAATTTATCGAGAAGTTCAGGAGAATATTTTCACAAAAATATTCTTAGGGATAACTTCGATCGTGCGGATTGCATCGGCCCGATCAGCGTCGCCTAATCCTACTCAACTAGGATTACGGTATAAGCTGTTTCCAAAATTTCAACGAGGAGTTCCCGGAGAATAAACCCATATTCTTAAGGATAACTTCGGTAACCCTTAATTTCCTCCACCATAATCTCCAAGAGAGGAATAATCGGCGAGTGAAGGTCATGTTGACATCGGATAATCATATCCTCCGTAGTTAAACCAACAACACCGTCATGATGGAGGAATTAGCGAGTGAAGGTTATGAAGTTCCATGTATTCGACCACGATAGCGTCGCCAACAAGGAGTTCGCCGACATACGGAGAAGTCAAAAATCGATGGTTAGTCAAACAACGACCAACCGACCACGAGTTACAAACAAAACTCACCCACCAGCTTGAGTCAAGATAACAAGCGGTCGGACAATAAATGCGCAAGTGATCTTATCGGGAATCCTACAAAGAAGCTGGATGATCTGAAAGAATCGAAGATTTGAAGCTATCTTTTGGGACCCTCGGTAGGCGAAGGCGGGAACCATCATGTCCAAAGCATCGGACTCATCAAGAATCGAGGCGAGGCGGCTTTGGAGGGTATCTGTAGGCATAAAAATTGCTTATCGATGCGAGCGAAACTTCGTGGCGGTGGGTTGACAACCGGCGATCCATTCGACAAACCGGCGTCGCCAAAACGCATCAGCCTTAAGCCGTGAAGCGAGTCGGCGAGCACATGAAGTGAGTCGGCAAGGCGTCTGAGCCAATGAAGCGGCGTGCGAGTTGGTCGCTCAAGCGTCGATGAGAAGAATCAACCGTGCCAGTCCGTCAATGCAAGCGGGCGCAAGCTCGAAAGTTGATCGGGCACGGACTCAAACCACGGCAGCGACATTACGAACAAAACTAAGCCGGAAGACCGAAAGAATCGGCGAAGAATCGGCGAGACGGCATAAAGCGGCGAAAGCGCCGCAAAGGCGGCGCCAGTAAACCTCGGCCAAAGTGGCCAAGGTGGCTCGGCCACTTTGGCGAACCACCTTAACGGCCAGGCACCTTCCGTAGCCGAACCACCTCGAACTTGGCAGGAGTGGCTCGGCAATGGCAGAGCCACCAAGATGGCGGGCACCCCTTCCATTGTATAAATAGGGGTGTCATCTTCGAGAGGCACTTGGACGGGGATTTTTGGGCGGGCTTCGATTGGATTTTGGGATCTTTCAAAGGCTCGGACTTGAAGAGTTCTTGCGAGATCTCACAGTGTCGGCGCAGTTACGAGCAGCGGCGAGCACAAGTCCATCAACGTCGGATCTTCAATCAAAGGTAACCGAATTGGGTCGAACTCTGAGATACCCTCTAGATTAAGCCGTCTTAATCTCGGGGATAGCTGTGATTTCTCCTAGTAGATCTCACCGCTCGTGATCCTCTCCTTCGTGAGTGTGATCCCTCGGTAACCGTTTCCTTCGTGAAGCGAGCCTTTATCTGTAGTTCGAACCGGGTCTCTACGGATCGGGATTGCGGTGGTCCACGGACACAATAAGTCCCGACACGGGCAAAGAACCCATAGCGAGGATCCGATATAACAGAGATCCTCGTGTTTGTTCACAAGGATAAAAGTTGTAATCTTTTTGATTTTCATTGTAAGCCTTAAAATAAAAGCGATATTTCTCTTTGAATTTGTTTGGTATGAAGTTTGTAAGCAAGTTCAAATCAATGACAATCATCCCAACTTTTACCGCGAACACCTGCCATCCTATTGAAGAGGATTATTTTCAGTGTCCGTAGTATCTTATCCTTCTGGCTGAGAAGATTGGGCTTGGTCCCATTGCTCGCTTTCTTCTTCAGCTTTGATTCTGACAATAATTTTTTAAGCCTGTTCACCTTGAGACATTAACTGTCTCCAGGAATGGCATTCTGCAACTCCCATTCGGGCTAGGAGTTTCATTTGTAAGTTGTGTCGACAGGCTTCCACCAGTGCATATTGCGTCATACCTGTCGGGCATCGAAGAGCCACGCTTCGGAACCTCTTGACAAAGGCTTTGATGGACTCTCCCTTCTTTTACTTAGTGGCAAGCAGGGTATGGACAGAGACTTCAGTGTCGTCTTTAAAGAATCTTGATAGAAAGAGTCTCTCTAGATCTGTCCATTTCTGAATACATCCTGCGGGCAGTTTCATAAACCATTCAAAGGCAACCCCATTGAGGGTGCCAATGAACAAGCGAGTTAGTATGGTGTCGTTTGATATCACATTCCCAGTCTGTGACTTAAAATGATAGACATGTTGGTTCGGTGACCCCTTGCCGTCAAAAGCTTGTAATGTCGGGGCCTCGAATTTTGGAGGATAAGGAGCTGTGTCCCATTCAGCGGGATAAGGCCTAACAACTCCCTCGTCTGGCTTCGCTTCTATTGGCAATAATGTGGGGCTTCAAGCTGCCGTGAGGATCTGCTTGTGCTCAGTCCTCTTCTCCTCTTCAGATGAAGATTCTATGTGATGAGCTTCTTGATCAGAAGCTTCATTCACTTTTTCTTTTTGTTTTGAAGATTGACCCCTCCTTCGTGATGATTCCGACTGAGGTGTTGAGCCAGACATCTGAGATTGAGCTCTATCCGTAACAATTTGGGCCATCATATCTCGAAGTTGATCGATGGACTCTTGTTGTGATCGTAGGGTCTCTCGCATGGCTTCCTGTTGCGACCGCATCACAGCCTGATACTCTTCGAATCTCTTCCTGAGATCTTCAATATTCTCCATCATGTAGACATCGTTCTCACGTTCCACGAAAGCACTGGAAGATTGGAAATCTGTAATGGCTGAGTGCTCATCATCAGGTTTTAGCCTTTTAGCTAGCCTCTGATAATTGACAGGAGGTATGACTCCCTTTCGTGTCCGAGTGTGTTGGTAAATCCCTTCAAATTTATCCGAGATTTCTCTAACACTTGGAGAACGATTGGTACCCGATTCATCTGAACTGGAGGCTGGTGACTTTCCCCTGCTAACCATATTGACGGTAACTCCAGGGTATTCATCCTCTGAAGCAACGTTCATTGGTGGGTTGAATACCGATGAAATGGCTGTGCATGAGCAACATTGGCATCTCGAGGGGACCGTAGAAATTAATCGTTCGCATTGACATGAATGAAGGATTTGTGGTATCGGTCTTTCTCTCGATAGGAACTCTCTCAAATCTGTTGCAGAGACTCGAGAAGAGTTACTCACCACTCGTGAGGTTTGAACTGGAACCCCCAGTCTATGATTGGACGGGACTAGCTCTTATTGAATCTGGATCTTGTTGAGATGCCTTGAGTTCGTAGACTTCTTAGATGCACTTTTTAATCTAGTCGTGCTCCACAGTATACATCAGGTTCTGTATTGGGTTTCCTTACTTGAGCCCAATACTGCCGTTTGAAGCTCATGTCGGTTGCCCTGAACTCGACTTGACACATAAGCGGCTTGAGGGTCGTGTTTGAAAGTGGAGCGGGAGACTTGAGGTGCATTTTGGTTGAGCAGCAGTCTTAGATCTGCGTTTGGATTTTGAAATGTACTCACGAGTTGCGTTTTGTTTGAAGCAGCACCTCTAAGGTCGGCGTTGGATTCGAAGCGCTCACGAGCTGCGTTTTGTTTGAGAAATCGCATCGAGGTCTGCGTTTTGTTTACGAAGCGCGCTCTCTTGGAATTTCGTTTGAGAAGCAGCCTCCGGGATCGCATTTTGCTTGGCTTACCGAGCTTATGTTTGGGCATATAACCACGAGGGTTGCGTTCTAAAATAGAAGCGAGTTCATGTTGAGGCTCACAAGCGCAAAGCTCATGTTGATTGGAGGATTGGCTCTCTCGGAGTTGTGCTCGTCGTTGGGATCTTCTCCTTCGTCGAGCGGTATTTTTCTTAGCCTGTTTTAAAAATTTTGTAACGATGTCACCATCTGTACTGATCAGGTTAATCACGGTGATAGGCCTCTTGTGACCCGTTCCCTTAGATTTGGGCACGGGTGCGAGGCTTCTAACTCGATTGACGAGTTTGATTAGAGCCGAGCCTTCTCCTTCAAAGAGGGGACTGTATGAATAGTTCAACCCCCAGGGGAGACACTCCTTTGACGAGTCAACCATGGATGGAGCTTTAGTCTTTTTGGAAACTTTACGGATCTTGCGCATAGCCTTGGGGCTAAGGGATCCCAAGGAGAGTGTCTCCTCGTACTTGGCTTGGTCAAACTCTACGATAAGAATTTCGACCGTTGTTCCTGCGAGCTTGACGTCAGATTGCGCCACCACTTCTTCGTCGATGAAGCTAGTCCCCAGCGGAGTCGCCATCTTTTGTTCGTGAGAAAAATTTGAGAAATGTAAGATCGGAGTTATTCTCTCTAACTGACTTAGAAAAAGAATGAATACAATCTCTCAAAGTAATCCCTCTCCAATTGACTTAGAAAAAGAAATTATAAAACTCCTCGATCGGTTGACCGATTTACAAAAGAAGGAAAGATCAATGGAGATCCTTCCCTTTGTTTAACCTGGGTTCTTCACGGTAGCGATGTGAGCTTGAATCTTGTATCTCATTGACTATCCGAACGTCTCGACTCATGGAACAACGTTGAAAAGAACTTGCAAAGCAAGTTTGGAATTCTAACGAGTTTGAGAACTTTACTTAGAAAGAGCTCCCTCCGAGAAGAATTGATCTGCCAAGTCAAAGTCTCCAAAAGCCGATCCAAAAGCAAAGGTTGAATGCTCCAAAGCCCCTCCTCCGATTGATCCCAAGAACTCTCCTATCGATCCAAAAAGAACTCCTCGATCGATCCAAAAGAATCCCCCCTTCTTCAGCTGTTATTGTAGCTATTTATAGGGGTTTAAGGGGTGTAACTGACCCCTTAAATCTCTCCTTAATGAGGGTTCAAGGCCCTCAAATCGTGCAAAATGGTTTTGGAACTGTTTACTACGTGTTTGAACGAGTCAAATACGAGGTCCGCGTTCTGAAAATGACCTCTGCGCCTTGACTTAAGAACGCAGTGGTGAGCTCTGCGTGATGAGCTCTGCGTTTTGAACTTGTAAACGCAGTGATGAGCTCTGCGTTTTGAACTTGGAAACGCGATGGTGAGCCTTGCGTTTTGAGTTTGAAAACGCAGTAGTGAGCCTTGCGTTTTGAGCTTGAAAACGCAGTGGTGAGCTCCTCGTTTTTTAATTAAAGAGACCATCAATTTGTAATCTCTTTTCAAAGATCATCATCTTGTGATCTTTGTCATGTTTTCTTGAAATATGGGAGTCATTGATTGTAACTTCTGTTGGTGATTGTGAAGACAATAGAAATTGGAATTCCCATTGGTTAGCGTGAAGGTTGTTGAATTGTATCCTTCGTTGATTGCTGTAGAAAACCCTCGAATGGTCTCCTGAAAGTCGTTACGTCGTGACTTTCATTGTTCGTATTAAATGAGGAGTGACTATCTGCAATAATTTTTTAGACAGCCTACAGCATTGAAATAAATTAAAATAACAAAAAATCATGCTTTATAGCTCATAAAATCGTGAATTTTGTACTATGTGCAATTATTTGCCAATGGATTGAAATGACTGAGAATGGCAAAAAATCACAATTTATAGCTCATGAACTCTTAGCGGTTGGACTCCACGAAAGTATTTGCTTACTAGTCAAAACGCTAAAAAATGGCTAAAAATCATGAGTTATAGGTTATCAACTCATGAATTTCGGACTCCACAAAATTATTTGTCAAAAGGGTCAAAATAAATAAAAATGATAAAACTTATTGGCTATAACTCATAAAATTGTGAATTTTATACTATGTAAAATTATTTGCCAATGGGTTGAAAAGACCAAAATAGACTAAAATCATGAGTTATAGGTTATCAACTCATGAATTTCGGACTCCACAAAATTATTTGCCAATGCGCCTAATAGAATAAAAATGGATAAAAATCATGGGTTATAGCTCATTAAATCAATAATTTTAAACTCAGCATAAATATTTGCTAATGGGTCAAAGCAAATAAAAATGACGACAAATCATAGGTTATAGCTCATGAAATCCTGAATTTTGGACTCTATGAAATTATTTAGTGGGTCGAAATGACTAAAAATGGCAAACAAATATGGAAAATGGCTACTAAAATCGAGGGTTATAGCTTATAAAATTATGAATATTAAACTCCACAAAATTATTTGCCAATGGGTCAGAATGAATAAAAATGGCCAAAATTTGTGGGTTGCTCATGAAATTGTGAATTTTATTTTTTGCAAAATTAATTGCCAATGGGTTGAAAAGACCAAAAATAGACTAAAATCATGATTATACTCATGAAATCAAGAATTCCAGATTTCACAAAATTATTTGCTAATGCGTCTAATCGAAAAAATGGCCAAAAATCATATGTTATAGCTCATTAAATCATTAAACTTGGACTCCATGAAATTATTATGCCAATGGGCCAAAAAAAAATAAAAATGACCGATAAATATGGGTTATAGCTCATTAAATTGTAAATTTTGAACTCCACGAAATTATTTACCTATAGATCAAAATAAGTAAAATTCGCTAAAAATTATGGATTATAGCTCATGAAATCATGAGTTTCTTACTCTGCAAAATTATTTACCAATGGATTGAAACAACCGTGGGCTATAGCTCATGACATTGCAAATTTTATACCTCACAAAACTATGTGCCAATGCGTCCAATCGAATAAAAATGGCCAAAAGTCTTGGCTCATAGCTCATTACATTGCGAATTTAAAATACACGAAATTATTTGTCAATGGGTCAAAATATAATAGCTCATAAAATCGTGAATTATGGACTCCGCAAAATTATATACCAATGGGTCAAAATGAATAAAAATGGCCAAAATTCTTGAGTTATAGCTCATGATGACATGAATTTATTCCCCAGGAAATTATTTGCCAATTGGTTGAAACTAAAAAAAATGGACAAAATTTGTGGGCTATAGCCCATGAGATCGTGAATTTTGGGCTCTGCCAAATTGTTTGTCAATAAGTCTAATCGAATAAAAATGATAAAAAGTTATGGGTTATAGTTCATGAAATTATAAATTTTGGACTCTCTGAAATTATTTGTCAATGGATCGCAGTGACTAAAAATGGTCAGAAATAATGGATAAAACCCCATAAAATCATGAATTTTGGACTACATGAAATTATTGGCCAATATGTAGAAACAACTAAAATGATAAAAAAAAACAATTGGGGTTATAGCTCATGAAACTAAGAATTTTAGACTCCACGAAATTACTTGTCAATGCATGTAATCGAATAAAAGTGGTGAAAATTTATGGGTTATAGCTTATAAAATCGTGAATTTTGAACTCTGTATAATTATTTACCAATGGATCAAAATAAATAAAAATAGAAAAACAAATCTTGGGCTATAGCATAGCAAATCATAAATTTTATCTAGCAAAATTATTTGCCAATGGGATGACAAAAAATGGCAAAACAAACCATGGTTTGTAGCTCATGAAATATTAAATTTTGGACTCTATAAAATTATTAACCAATGGATCGAAATGGCCAAAAATAAAGGTTTTTGCTCATAAAATTCTGAAGTTTAGACTTCATAAAATTATTTTCCAATAGGTCAAAATGAATTAAAATGGAAAAATAATCATGGATCATAGATCATGAAATCATCAATTTTGTGTTATGCAAAATTTTTTGCCAATGGGTTGAAATGACTAAAAATGACCAAAAATCATGGGTTATAGCTCATGAAATCATGAATTTTATACAGTGCAAAATTATTTCATACTGGGTCAAAAGGACTAAAACTGGCTAAAAATTATGGGTTATAGTTCATAAAATCATGAATTTTGACATCTCAAAATTATTTGCTAAAGAGTTAAAATGAATAAAAAAGTAAAAATCATGGATTATAGCTCTTGAAATCGTGAATTTTATACTCTGCAAAATTAATTGCTAATGTATTGAAATGATAAAAAATAAACCAAAATCATGAATTTAATACTCCATGAGATTATTTGCCAATCCATCTAATTGAATAATAAATGATAAAAATTGTGGGTTTTGAACTCAGTGAAATTATTTGTCTCTGGGTCTAAACGACTAAAAATGGCTACAAATCATCTGTTATTGCTCATGAAATCATGAATTTTTGTCCTTGCAAAACTTTTTGCCAATGGGTCGAAATGACTAAAAATAACCAAGAGTCATGGATGATAGCTCATGAAATCATGAATTCTAGACTCAGTGAAATTATTTGCATTAGGTCAAAATTGCTATGAATAAAAATTATGAGTTTTAGCTCATGAATCATGAATTTTGGGCTCCGACAAAATAATTTATCAATAGGTCGAAATGAATAAAAATAGCTAAAAATTACGGGTAATAGCTTATGAAATTCTGAATTTTATACTTAGAAAATTATGTGCTAATAGAATGAAATGAATAAAAATGGACAAAATTGTGGGGTATAGCTCATGATATCATTAATTTTGAACTCTACGAAATTATTTGTCAATGGATCGAAATGACTAATAATGGATAAACGTCGTGGGTTATTGCTCACGAAATCGTTAATTTTGGACCGTACAAAATTATTTATCAACGGGTTGAAATGATAAAAAAAGACCAAAAATTATGAGTTATAGCTCATGAAATTGTTAATTTTGGCCTTCGCAAAATTATTGGCCAATGGGTTAGAGCGACTAAAAATGATCAAAAATTATGGGATGTAGCTAATAAAATTATGAATTTCAAACTCTATAAAATTATTTGCTAATGGGTCTATTCAAATAAAAATGGCTAGAAATAATGGGCTAAAGCTTATGAAATCATGAATTTTTGACTCCCCAAAATTATTTTTCAATGGGTCGAAATGAATAAGAATGGTAAAAATTATGGGTTATAGTTCACAAAATTATGAGTTTTGTTTTTTGTGAAATTATTTTCCAATGGGTTGAAAAGACCAAAAACGGACTCAAATCGTGGGCTATAGCTCATAAAATCGTGAATTTTGGACTCCGTGAAATTATTTTCTAATGCGTCTAATCGAATAAAAATAGGCAAAAATTATGGGTTATACCTTATTAAATCATTAATTTTGGACTCTAAGAATTTATTTGCTAACGGGTCAAAATGACTAAAAATGGCCAAAAAACCATTGGTTATAGCGCATGAAATCATGATTTTTAAACATCGTAGAATTACTTGTCAATGGGTCAAACAAATAGAAATGGCTTAAATCATTTGCTTTATGATAATCACATTTTTATTATATTTTTATACCCTCATTATCTATTTTATTTAAATAAAAATATCACTAATAACATATTTTTCTCTTAATTTGTAGGTTAATGAAGAATCAGTGAATAAAAGCCAAAAAGAACTCAATTTCATCATTTTCTAACCCCTTATTGAAGCCCGGGATTAAACCAAGCAATCTACACAAACCGAAGAAATAAGGATCAAAAATAAAATGAAATCAAGTCAAAATCATATTCGGGATGATTAGTTGCGAAGAAACGACAATATCTCCCAATCCGGAAGACGAAATTTAACATATAATATATGAAAATCGCCTATCTCGACGAGACGAAACCATCTATGAAGTCAGATTGTTAATACTAGTATCGATACTAGTATCAATACCGGTATCGATAGGGGTATCGATACCCGTATCGATACCTAGTTTTCTGTTACGATTCAAAGGCTGAAATTGATTAACTTGGGGATCAAGTTTAATCCAAGGGTTGATATTAGTTGTAATACTCTATAAATAGGGATAGAGGGTGAGGGGTTTGAGTGTGAAATGTTTTATAAAAATTCTATTTGGAGAGGAGGGTTACTCTTAATTGAGAAAACCTTCCAAATTTGTAACTTTTAGTTGCAATTAATAAAAAATATTTTCACCCCTTCATATGTTCTTTTCTTCTCTTTGTCCAAGAATGAAAAGTGGATGAAGATGAAGATGAGGGTTTGTCTTTTATTCCTTTCTTTTCCTTTCTTGTAATATTTTCTTTTCTTATTTATTTTAATGCTTTGTAGAATAGATTTACTTTCATGTCTTTACTTTCATGTATTTACTTTCATGTCTTTAATTTCATGTCTTTACTTTCTTGCATTTATTTTGTAGTTTAGATTTTCTTTTCTTTGATTCACCTTGAGGTTAGAACCCTCTAAGAAATTATCCTTTTCTAAATGTGGAGCTAATATTTGTGGGAATTCTAGAAATTATTTGAAACTAGCTTTATATCCTACTTATTCACATACGATTGAGATTAGCTAAATGGATATATTCTAGATTCCTCATATCTTTAATTAATTCTTCATATTTTACTTTCTTGATCTTCCTCTTTATTCTTGCTTTTTATTTCTTTGTTTTCTTTTCTTTGATTCACCTTGAGGCTAGAACCCTCTAGGAATTGCCCTTTCTAAATGTGGAGCTAATATTTGTTGGAATTCTAAAATTATTTAAAACTAGCTTTATATCCTACTTATTCACATAAGATTGAGATTAGCTAAGTGAATCTATTCTAGATTCCTCATATCTTTAATTAATCCTCCATATTTCACTTTCTTGATCTTCCTCTTTGTTCTTACTTTTAATTTGTTTGTTTTATTTTTCTTTATCATCTTCTTTACTTTTCTTTATTTTATTCATCATTCTTTCTCCTCTCTCAAACTTGTTTTGTTTTATTTGCACATATTCACAACCACTCTTTATCTTTCCACTCTCAATCTTATTTTGTTTTATTTGCACTTTATCACAACCACTCTCTTAATCTCCACAATCCATCACATTTCTTTTATCACTCCTAATTGTCGCACACACAATATAAGAATCGATTTTGATTAACTCTTACAACACCTTCCTCGTGGGATCGATAACTTTTTATACTATAACTTGATAGTTGTATGCTTACAACTTTAGGTATTGTTTAAATTCCTATCACTTTGAATTTTGTACTCTGCGAAATTATTTACCAAATGGGTAAAATAAAAAAATGGACCAAAATCATGAGCTACAGCTAATGAAATCATGAATTTTGTACATCGCAAAATTATTTGTCAATGCATCTAATTGAATAAAAATAGCCAAAAATCATGCTATATAGTTCATTAAACGTGAATTTTAGACTTGACAAAATTATTTGCCAATGGGTTTTAATGAATATAAGCGGCAAAAATATCATGAGTTATAGCTCATGAAATCCTAATTTTAGACTCTGTGAAATTATTTTCCAATCGGTCAAAAGGAATAAAAAGGCAAAAAATTATGGGTTATAACTTCATTGAAATCATAAATTTTGTACCATGCAAAATTATTTGCCAATAGGATAAAATAACTAAAAATGGCCTAAAATAGTGGGTTATAGCTCATGAAAAAATTAATTTTGTACTCCATGAAATTATTTGCCAATGGGTCAAAGAATAAAAATGGCCAAAAATTATGGGTTATAGCTCACGAAATCATTAATTTTATACTCCACGAAATTATTTACCAATGGGTCAAAATGAATAAAATGGTCAAAAATTATTAAGTTATAGCTCATGAAATTATGAATTGTACCTCACAAAATTAATTGCCAATGGGTTGAAACGAAAAAAAATGGATAAAAATTATGGGTAATAGCTCATGAAATTCTAAATTTTGTACTCTGTAAAATTATTTAACAGTGCATCAAATCAAATTAAATTGCTAAAATTATTAGTTATACTTCATTAAATTGTGAATTTTGAACTATAGGAAATTATAAGCTAATGGGTCAAAACGACTAAAATGACCAAAAATCATGGGTTATAGCGAATGAAACGTGAATTTTTGACTCAACAAAATTATTTGCCAATGAATAAAAATGAATAAAAATTGTGAGTTATAGCTCATCAAATCTTGAATTTTGTACTCGACAAAAATATTTGCTAATGGGTGAAAATGACTAGAAATGGACCTAAATCGAGTTATAGCTCATGATATTGTGAATTTTAGACTCCAAGAATTTATTTGTTAATAGGTCGAAACAAATAAAATTCGCCAAAACCACTACATAAAGTTGACGAAATAGTGAATTTTATACTCCGCAAATTTGCCAATGGGTTAAAACAACCAAAAATGGACCAATTCTAGGCTATAGCTCTTAAAATCGTGAATTTTATATTCGACGAAATTCTTTGCCAATGCGTACAGTTGAATAAAAATAAGCAAAAATCATGGGTTATAGTTCATTAAATTGTGAATTTTGGACTCTATGTAATTATTTTCCAATGGTTTGAAAAGAATAAAAATGGCAAAAAATCATGGGTTATAACTCAAAAATCGTGAATTTTGTTCTATACATAATAATTTGCTAATAGGTTGAAATGACTAAAAATGACAAAAATTTATGTGTTATAGCTTATGAAATCCTGAAATTGGGACTCTATAAAATTAGTTACAGGTTGAAACTATAAAAAAAATGGCCGAAAATCATGTGTTATAGCTCATGAAATTGTTAATTTTGGACTCGGTGAAATTATTTGTCATTAGGTTGAAATGAGTAAAAATGAGCAAAAATGGTGGGTTATAACTCATGAAATCGTTAAGTTTTGCCTCTGTGAAATTATTTACTCATGGGTCAGAATGACTAAAAATGATCAAAAATTGAGGGAAACAGCTAATGAAATTGTGGGTTGTAGCTTACAAAATCATGAATTTTAAAGTTCATAAAATTATTTACCAATTGGTCAAAATGAATAAAAATGTGCAAAAATCATAGGATATAGCTCATGAAATTATGAATTTTATTTTTTGCAAAATAATTTGCCAATGGGTTGTAAAGAGGAAAAATGGACAAAAATCATGGGCTACAGCTGATGACATTGTGAAATTGTGAATTTTGGACTCCAAGAAATTATTTGCTAATGTGTCTAATTGAATTAAAATGGCAAAAAATCATGGGTTATAGTTCATTAAATCGTTAATTTTTCACTCTATGAAATTATTTGCATTGGGCTGAAATAACAAAAAAAAAATACAAATCGTGGGTTATAGCGCATGAAATTGTGAATTTTAGACTCATAAAATTATTTTCCAATGGTTTGAAAAGAATAAAATGGCAAAAATCATGGGTTATAGTTCATTAAATCATGAATATTAAACTATGTATAATTATTAAATCATGAATATTAAACTATGTATAATTATTTGCCAATGGTAAAAGCAATAAAATGGCCAAAATTTTGGGGTTATAGATCATGAAATCCTAAATTTTGGACTTCACGAAATTATAAGCCAATGCTTAAAATTGAAAAAATAGCAAATATCATTGTTTTTAGCTCAAGAAATCATGAATATTTTATTCTACAAAATTATTTATCAATGGGTTGAAATGACAAGCAATAGATCAAAATCGTGGCTCTGACTCATAAAATCGTAAATTTTATACTCAGTGAAATTATTTGATAATGCCTAATTGAAACAAAATGGCCAAAAATGTGGGTTAATATCTCATTAAATCGTAAATTTTAGACTCCACGTAATTATCGCCAATGAGTCCAAACAAATAAAAATAGCAAAAATTATGGGTTGTAGCTCATGAAATCATAAATTATCTTGTATAAAATTCTTTACTAATTGGTTGGAATGACTAAAAGCAAAACATCATGGGTTATAGCTCATGAAATCCTAACTTTAGACTTCATGAAAATTATTTGCTAATTGGTTGAAATGACTAAAAATGGCTAAAAATCATGGGTTAGACCCAGCGAAATTATTTGCCAATGTATCGAAAGGAATAAAATGGCAAAAATCATGTTATACCTCATGAAATCATAAATTTTATAGTATTAAAATTATTTGTTAATTGAAATGACTAAAAGTGGACTAAAATCATGAGTTATAGATCTTGAAATCGTTACTTTTTGTACTCTACGAATTATTTGACAATGGGTCAAAATGACTAAAAATTATAAAAAATTGTGGGCTATAGCATATGAAATTTTGGATTTATACTTTATGAAATTAATTGTCAATGGGTGGAAACGACAAAAAATGGACCAAAATCGTGGGCTAAAGATCGTGAAATTGTGAGTTCTATACTCCGCAAAATTATTTACCAATGCATCTAGTCAAATAAAAATGGGGAAAATGTGAATTATAGTTCATTAAATCATGAATATTAAACTATGTATAATTATTTGCCAATGGACCAAAAAGAATATTAAACTATGTATAATTATTAAATCATGAATATTAAATTATATATAATTATTTGCCAATGGACCAAAAAGAATAAAAATGGCAAAAAAATCATGGGTTATAGCTCTGGAAATTGAGCATTTTGTTCTACACAAAATTATTTACCAATGGGTTGACATGATAAAAAATGGCAAAAAATTATTGGTTATAGCTCATGAAATCTTGAATTTGGACTCCAAGAAATTATTTGCCAATGTATCGAAAGGAATAAAAATGGCAAAAATCATGGGTTATAGTTCATTAAATCATGAATATTTTATTCTACAAAATTATTTGCCTATGGGTTGCGACGAAGAAAAATGAATAAAAGTGGCAGGTTATAACTCATGAAAATGAGCAAAAATCATGGGAAATAGCTAATGAAATCGTAAATATTGGTCTCTATGAAATTATTTTCCAATGGGTCGAATGACTAAAATGAGCAAAAATCATGGGAAATAACTAATAAAATCGTGAGTGACGACTTATGAAATCATGAATTTGGACTCCACAAAATTATTTACTAATTGGTCAAAGTGAAAAAAAGGGGAGAAATTATGGGTTATATTTCATGAAATATTAATTTTTTACAAAATTATTTGCAAATGGGTTCCAAATACGAAAAATTGACTAAATCATTGGCTATAGCTGAAGAAATCATGAATTTTAGACTCTGTAAAATTATTTGCTCATTCATCTAATCGAATAAAAATGATAAAAATCATGGGTTATAGCTCATGAAATCTTGAATTTTAGACTCCACAAAATTATTTGCCAATGGACCAAAAAGAATAAAAATGGCAAAAAATCATGGGTTATAGCTCATGAAATCGTGAATTTTAGACTCCACAAAATTATTTGCCAATGGATCAAAATATGTAAAGATCACCAAATTTCATGACTTATTCCTAATGAAATCATGGATAAAACCCCATGAAATCATAAATTTTAGACTACATTGAAATTATTTTCCAATGGATAAAACAACTAAAATGGTTAAAGTTTTGGGGTTATAGCTAATAAAATCGTGAATTTTAGACTCCACGAAGTTATTAGCCAATAGAGAAAATAACTAAAAATGATCAAAATTTTGGGGTTTTGCTCATGAAATCTTGAATTTTGGACTTCACGAAATTGTTTTCCAATGCATCTAATTAAATAAAAAAACTTTAAAATCGTAAGCTATAGCTCATAAAATCATAAATTTTAGACTCTGCATAATTATTACTAGTGGGTCGAAATGAATGAAAATGTAAAAATGCCTTGGGTTATAGCTCGTGAAATCATTAGCCAATGGGTCAAAATTACAAAAAATAAACTAAAATCGGAGACTATAGCTCATAAAATTATAAATTTTTTATTCCGCAAAATTATTTACGAATAGGTTGAAACGATAAAAAATAGACTAAAATTGTGGGCTATACAGCTCATGAAATCGTGAATTTTGTACTCCACTAAATTATTTACCACTGGGTTGAAACGACCAAAAAGGGACCAAAATCGTAGTCTATAAATCATGACATCATGAACTTTATACTTTGTGAAATTATTTGCTCATTCATCTAATCGAATAAAAATGATAAAAAATTATGGGTTGAAACTACTGAAAATGGCCAAAATCATGTGTTGTTGCTAATGAAATCGTGAATTTTTGTCTCCAGGAAATTTTTTGCCACATAAAATGGTGAAAAATGGCCAAGAATCGTGAGCGATAACTCATGAAATTATGAAGTTTAGACTTAGCAAAATTATTTATCATTAGGTTGAAATGGCTAAAATGAAAAAAAAAATCAAGAGTTGTAGCTCATGAAATCTCAGACTCTGCAAAATAATTTATCAATGGATCGAAATGAACATAAATGGCCAAAAACCATAGGTTATATGCTCATGATATCATAAATTTTGTACTCCATGAAGTTATATGCCAATGAGATGAAACAAATAAAAAAAGCCAAAAATGGTGGGTTATAGCTCATGAAATCGTGAATTTTAGACTCTGTAAAATTATTTGCTAATGTGTCGAGATGACTAAAATAGACAAAAATAGTGGGTTATAGCTTATAAAATCATTAATTTTGGACTCATTTTCCAATGGGTTGAAATGATAAAAATCATGGGTTATAGCTCATGAAATCGTTAATTTTGACATCCTTAAAATTATTTGCCAATGAGTTAGAGTGACTAAAAATATCAAAAATCATAGGATGTAGCTAATTAAATCATGAATTTCAAACTCATGAAATTATTTTCCAATCTATTTGAATAGAAATAGCTAAAAATCATGGGTTATAGCTTATGAAATTATATATTTTGGACTCCACAAAATTATTTGTTAATGGGCGAAATGAATAAAAATGAGTGAAAATGAAATGTCATAGGTTATAGCTCATGACATCACGAATTTTGGACTCGACAAAATTATTTGCTAATGGGTCGGTGAATAAAATGACCAAAATTTATGGATTATAACTCATGAAATTGTGAATTTTAGACTCTGTAAAATTATTTGCCAATGAGTTGAAATGATTAAAATGAGCAAAATTCATGGGCTGTAGCTCATAAATTTTAAATTTTTACTCTAACAAAATTATTTGCCAATGAGTTGAAATGATTAAAATGAGCAAAATTCATGGGCTGTAGCTCATAAATTTTAAATTTTTACTCTAACAAAATTATTTGCCAATGAGTTGAAATGATTAAAATGAGCAAAATTCATGGGCTGTAGCTCATAAATTTTAAATTTTTACTCTAACAAAATTATTTGCCAATGAGTTGAAATGATTAAAATGAGCAAAATTCATGGGCTGTAGCTCATAAATTTTAAATTTTTACTCTAACAAAATTATTTGCCAATGAGTTGAAATGATTAAAAATGGACTAAAAGCGTAGGCTATAGGTCATGTCAGCGTGAAATTTGGACTCCATAAAATTATTTGCCAATGAGTTAGAGTGACTAAAAATATCAAAAATCATAGGATGTAGCTAATTAAATCATGAATTTCAAACTCATGAAATTATTTTCCAATCTATTTGAATAGAAATAGCTAAAAATCATGGGTTATAGCTTATAAAATCATTAATTTTGGACTCATTTTCCAATGGGTTGAAATGATAAAAATCATGGGTTATAGCTCATGAAATTGTGAATTTTAGACTGCATAAAATTATTTGATAATCAGTTGAAAGGATTAAAATTGATTAAAAAATTTGTAGGTTATAGCTTATAAAATTGTCAATTTTGGCCTCCATGAAATTATTTATCAATGGATCGAGCGACTAATAATGATAAAAATCATGGTATAAAGCTAATTAAATTGTGAATTCTAGACTCCATAAAATTATTTGTCACTAGGTCTATTTAAATAAAAATAGCAAAAATCGTGGGTCATAACTTATAAAATAATAAATTTTGAACTCTGTAAAATTATTTGCCAATGAGTTGAAATGATTAAAATGAGCAAAATTCATGGGCTGTAGCTCATAAATTTTAAATTTTTACTCTAACAAAATTATTTGCCAATGAGTTGAAATGATTAAAAATGGACTAAAAGCGTAGGCTATAGGTCATGTCAGCGTGAAATTTGGACTCCATAAAATTATTTGCCAAGGCGTTAGAGTGACTAAAAATATCAAAAATCATAGGATGTAGCTAATTAAATCATGAATTTCAAACTCATGAAATTATTTTCCAATCTATTTGAATAGAAATAGCTAAAAATCATGGGTTATAGCTTATAAAATCATTAATTTTGGACTCATTTTCCAATGGGTTGAAATGATAAAAATCATGGGTTATAGCTCATGAAATTGTGAATTTTGTACTCTGCAAAATTATTTGTCAATAGGTTGAAGCGATAAAAATAGAGCAAAATTATGTGCTATAGCTCATGAAATCGTGAATTTTGTACTCCATTAAATTATTTGCCAATGAGTTAGAGTGACTAAAAATATCAAAAATCATAGGATGTAGCTAATTAAATCATGAATTTTAGACTCCATGAAATTATTTGCCAATCGTCTAATCAAATAAAAATGACCAAAATCATGGGTTATAGCTTATAAAATCATTAATTTTGGACTCGACAAAATTATTTGCCAATGAGTTGAAATGATTAAAATGAGCAAAATTCATGGGCTGTAGCTCATAAATTTTAAATTTTTACTCTAACAAAATTATTTGCCAATGGGTTAAAATGATTAAAAAATGGACTAAAAGCGTAGGCTATAGGTCATGTCAACGTGAAATTTGGACTCCATAAAATTATTTGCCAAGGCGATTAATTGAATAAAAATGATAAAAAAATTTATGAGTTATAGCTCAGAAATTATTAATTTTTGACTGCTCAAAATTTTTTGTTAATGGGTCAAAGCACCTAAATAGCCAAAAATCATGGGTTAAAGCTCATGATATTGCGAATTCTGGACTCCTTGAAGTTATTTGCCAATGGGTTGAAATGAATACAAATTGTCAAAAATTATGGGTTATTGCTCATGAAATCATGAATTTTGACCTCTGTAAAATTACTTGCTAATAAGTATAATAAAACAATTACCAAAAATATTGGTTATAGCTCATAAAATTGTGAATTTTGTACTCTGCAAAATTATTTGTCAATAGGTTGAAGCGATAAAAATAGAGCAAAATTATGTGCTATAGCTCATGAAATTGTGAATTTTAAACTCCATAAAATTATTTGCCAATGGATTAAAATAACAAAAATGGACCAAAATCATGGGCAAAAGCCCATGAAATCAATTTTATACTCCACGAAATTATTTACCAATGCATCTAATCAAATAAAAATGACAAAAATATTGGTTATAGCTCATTGAATCATGAATTTTAGACTCCATGAAATTATTTGCTAATGAGTCAAAACAAATAAAATTAACAAAAGTCATGTGTTATAGCTCATAAAATTGTGAATTTTGTACTCCATTAAATTATTTGCCAATCGTCTAATCAAATAAAAATGACCAAAAATAATGGGTTATAGGTCATTAAATTGTGAACTTTAAACTCGATTAGATTATTTGTCAATTGTAGGCGTTGAAAATTGCCTATAAGTCCCCGAACGTAGCTCGTGATGACGAGAATAATCGACAAGTCATCCGATGAAGTAATGGCAAACCATTGACGACACAAACGCTCTCCTCAAGACGCCCTACGCAGAGTTTTCGGCGGTCCCGCTAGCCGGTTAGCGGTGAGGTCAAGGGGGCGGCTATGAGTCCGAGCGTACCGAAATTACGAAAAGAGCTCTCTCCTTTCGAGCTGTCGGTGATTCGGAACCTTGGTGAACTGATCGCCATGAGTCGCGGCGAAGGATAAACCGACTTTGAAGCCTCAAATTAAGCTCGGAAAACCAGCGAAGAAACCAGCGGCCTTCGGTCAAAACCGAGACACCGAGGTGTCTCGCCGGCGAACACCAGAGGTGTCTCGCCGGCGAACACCAGAGGTGTCTCGCCGGCGAACACCAGAGGTGTCTCGCCGGCGAACACCAGAGGTGTCTCGCCGGCGAACACCAGAGGTGTCTCGCCGGCGAACACCAGAGGTGTCTCGCCGGCGAGACACCAAGGCCGAATGGGCTTTTTGCCCAGTTTCGCCCGCATCCGCTGCTGCACCTATAAATATGACGGCTAGGGTTTCATTTTCAGAGGTCGGAAAAATAAAAAAAAGAGAAGAGACTCTGCCGAACTCTTGTGTGTGCCAAGGGTTAGAGAATTTCCAAGGGAGAGGAGATCAAGATCTAGACTTGCGGGAGGTGAGATCGAGATCCAAAGTTTTGAGATCGGATCTACAACAACAAACCATCCTTTGGATCAAGCTTGGCCTTGATCTGAAGAAGAGTAACGGGTTCGCTTGGCCGATCTCGTTTACTACGTTGATTAGTTCCTTGGCGAATTAATCTCCGTATTCGTTTAGATCTCAGATCTGATCGATCTAAGAATTCCCACGTAAAAGAGGAGGGATTTTTAGATCTAGATCGAATCGGATCTCGTTGATCAACACTTGGGAAAGGAATCGCGGTGGTCCACGGAACACATCCCGAAGCAGGGCAAAGAATCCCATAGCGAGGATCCGATAAGCGGATCCGCGTTTGTTCTAAGGAGGAAAGTTGTAATTTTTATCCTTTTCATTGTAAAAGCCTTATAAAAGGTGATTTTTATTTGAAACTCATTTGTAATCCCATCAAGGTAGAATGATTTCACCAATGAAAAGATAATGACTTTCAGGAACAAGTGGCGACCACGATGGGAGCCACCGGTCTTGCATCCGAGATCGTTGTGCGCGATCCACGGATTCGATCCGGTGATCGAAGAGGTCGATACAATTGACCAGGAGAAATTTGAGGCCTATCTCTCTGCCTCATCCAACTCCTTTTCCCCCCGCAAGGCGAAGAAGCCCTCCGCTGCAAGGAGGACTCACAAGGCGTCACCGACTGAAGCTGACGCTCTCCTCGCCGCCGCCAACAACAATGACGGCAATAACTCCCCCGCGCCATCCAAAGGCGCCAGATCTGATCTCCCTCCTCCGGCCAATGAGGAGAAGTCCACCGAAGGCGATGTGACTCTCTCAAAGAGAGCCCGCCAACGGCGTCGACAACGCCTTGCGTTGCAATACGCAAAGGCGTTAGAATCCATGGACGGTGTCCGATACAAGCCGGATCCGAAGTCCCGACGGGGGCACGAGCCCCAGAAGACGAAGATAGGTGGTAACTCCTCTAAACCGCCGACCGAAGAATGGATCCGCGTCAAGCGAGATCGCTCCACCCTCGGCGGATCCAAAATGATGTGCCCTACGTGCGGCGTGCGTCGTTGGTTCGAGCTACTCAACAGCCCAAAGGGCGAGAGGTGACCAAGAAGTCACCGAAGCAAGTCGAACTTCGGCCTCCCGGACCGGGAGCTTTTTCCTCGATGCGGCGCTTTCCACAAAGACTCGGCCAACACCACACCCTTTCGATAAGGGTTCGGTGTTTCAACGCCTAGGTCGGTTCAGTTGGATCAAGGTGAAAGGTCAACTCCTGCGAGGCTTGTTGAAGAGATCGGGACAACTTCGCAATCTTTGGGGATAGCTCTTGCCCGCCGACGGAAGCCGCCGGAGAATCCACCAACCGGTTTGCGGATCGAGGTCCAAAGCTCTTGAGGCGTCAGCGCGCAAAAGCGTCGCGTTAAAGGCGTAACTTTCAAAGACCGTGGCGCCAACCCAACCTCGGATGGAGCGTCGTCATCGATGATGGCGTTATACACGAGATTATTATGCGCCGCCGCGGTAGGTTGCTCCGGCACTCATGCCGATGAGTTGTACTATCGTGCTGGGGGTAGGAAGAAGTCTCGTAGACAAAGCTCTCCAGAAACCGCATCCTCTTGCATTTGTACTAAATTGATCAAGGCAGTGCTCTCGGAGTGTAAATGCTGCCATAAAACTCCGGAAAGGGTGTCAGTCTTCCAAAGACTGAGCACCAACGAACCACCAAGACCTCGGTCAAGGCGTTCCCGAAGAAGACATGCACTCTGTCAAGGCAAGGATGAGCTGCTTGAGGTCACCATCAATATGACCAACAAGGCAACGTCGTCACGCGGCATTCCAGAGCCCTCCCAACGTGTGACTCGGTTGCGGGCCGGTACTATCAGACGGCCTAACTATCACGACACAGCGAGGATCCCTTCAAGGCACAGTCCGCAACGAAGAGTACCTTCGGAAGATGAAGTATCGGATGACGGCTCGGCAATGGCATCCGATAACACCGTCTCTAGTGAAGGTCATACTCGTGAAGCACTCATGATTAGTGCAGCTGAGGTGGCCAAGCTACTTGAAGAAGCCTTGGCAAAACAGAAAGACAACTTCAAACTCGAGATGGACATGGCCATGCAGCAGATGAGAGAAATGCATGACCGGCAGATGCAAGCGATGATTAATCGCCCGGGGTGAAGCGTCGTCGCAACAACGTCAATTTGGCGGATAGCGACGGATGAAGAGCAAGACCTTAACACCGATGAAGCGAGCGCCAATGATGACACCATGGTCCCACCTCAAAATCAGGGACGAAATGCAAGTGAAAATGACAAGATCAAGGATCACGGAGAGCAAGGTCAACTTCGCTCATCTCGGCTCAAGAAGTGAAGAAGACGGGGATTCCGTGCCCTTACCCGAGAGAGTGAGAGTCAATCCCCTATCCGGCGAAGTTTAATTTAATAAACTTCACGCCGTTCGATGGGAGAGGGTCCCCCACTCAACATCTTATCTACTTCAAGAGCCATTTGGGAGTCATCTCCGGTAATGAGCCCTTGATGGTTCGGTCATTCGTCGGCACCTTGCGAGGGGCGGCCTTCGATTGGTACCGCCGTCTCAAAGCGGGCAGCATCAACAGCTGGGAATCAACAGCTGGGAAGACATGGAATCTATGTTCCTGGCGAACTTCTTCGATGGCGACCGCAGAGGTTTCACTCGGTGCGTTATGGGGCGAAGCGAAGGATGGAGAAACCGTGGATAATTTTGTCAAGCGGTTCCGCAACAAAGGCGATGAAGCTGTCGTGACCCAATCACGGAGGAATTCATCCTCAAGACCTGCCAGCATAACCTCTCGCTGGACGTGATCAGGGCGATGGGCACTGCACCGTCTAGAACCTGGAAAGACTTGAAAGTCCGAGGGGAAGAGGCGGCGTTTCCTCAAAAGGGAGAAGCGGGCGAGGTCGTGGCGCCAAATCCACGAAACCAAAATTTTGTCCCCCGGAACAAGGGGAAGGCGCCAATGAAGGATGTTGATCGCATCAAACTTTCCAGCTACAGCCACAACGACATAGCGAGCGAAGCGGACCCCATCGCGGCAACAACGGTCGAAACCGAGGCGTCCGCCCGGGTTTCCCAAGACGTATTCTTCGAGGGGCGAAGAGGTGCACAGGATCTTTAAGTACTTGCTAGACAACAACAAGATCCAAGCGCCACCGATCGTCAACGGGAGGAAGCTCAAAGGGCGGCGGACCCCAAATCTGCGCCTATCATAGGCGATACACCACCGACCAAGTCATGCTACGGTTAAAGGACAAGATCAAGCTTTGATTGAAGTGGGGTGATCACCCCAAAACCAAATAAGGAAAGCAAGTGGGCAAGCAGCGGCGTCCATAGGCTTTGGGGCCGTGCCTACAACTGGTTCCGCCGAACCGTGGTCAAAGTGGGAATGAAGGCGGTAAATTACGATCCCCACAAGCGGAGAGAAGGGGTTAGTGCCGCACTGACCCCAAATGGTGAACTCCTATGGGTCCACCGGACTTACTTAAAGGCGATCGATGGGCGGCGTCTTCGTCTAAAAAGAAGTCCAAGGAAAGGGCAAATCTTGCAATGCTACCTCGGCGGTTCTACTCGGCGGCGGCGAGCAAATTCCTCGTGTTCTTTGTTGGAGGAGGAACAGAAGCCTTTGTCACGAGGAGTGGGCGTGAGTGCGCTTACAAATACCCGATGACTCCAACCTTAATGCTAAAAGCGTTAGCGGGCTTGGGGTAGTAACAATTCCACGGTTCCGCCACCCCTAAGGAGGGCGCCACCGAGCGAAGGGAAACAACACGTAAATCTGAGGTGCAACTCGGCGATCCCGGTTTAATCGCCCGATTGGAAGGGATAGACCGGGAACACAAGCTCTCCCTACCGCTTGATGTGATGGCACAATTGGCCAACATCCGGCAAGAATAACTTTATACGAGCTATTGAGGCTGTCCAAGGAAACCAGCGGCGTTCTGAGAAGCGTTGGCGGACTTCGAAGTCTTCTAACCCACATTAAATCAAGTCGAGGAGGAGTCATCAGCCGGGAATGCAATGTGGCCTCAAGCATATTCCACGCATCACGTTCTCTAAGGAGGATATGCGACGAAGACGTCGAAGCATGACAAGCGCTCTACTTCACGGGGTACATTGGTTCAGCGAAGTCAGCGGATCAAGTTGATCCGGGTTCGGCTGTGAGCATCATGCCTTTCGCGATGTATAGCACGGGGATTCTGTCGGCGAGGCTCGCTTCGGCGGCACCGTGATATCTGGATTTAACACCGGTGGGTCACCGGCCACTTGGTAAAATCCGCATTAAGTGTCGGATGGGGACTTAAAGTCGAAGTCACCTTTCGTCATTGGCGAGACTTCCTATAACTTGTTGTTGGGTGGCCCTTGGATCCATAACCATGTTATAGTCCCTCTACCCTCCATCGATTAATGCGAAATATGTCGACACTAATAGCGAGGTTAAGGCGGTGGTCGCGGACAAACAACCGTTTAAAGGGCGGAGAATTATTTCATGACTCCCTCCTACGGTAATGAGTCCGATCTTGAATCATCGGCCCATGGCACGGACAGCGGTGAGGGCGATACGAAGCGGGCTTGACTATAAAGGTGGTTTTGTTACGAATGACATTGTACCCTTAGTAGTCAATCTTGGCGAAGAGGATCTTAGATGAAAGTTGTAATTGGCGGCTTAGAAGAAGAAATAAAAGATGATTTAGAGTACTCGTTGTTATGCGAGCGATGTAATGAAAAGTTGTATAATGACCACGAATTGCATATGCCAATTCGGTCATCTGTGTATCTGAAGCACCTTGAGACTCATCCAAGGCGACTTTCGTCGTCCAAGGGAAGAGAGGCCGCAAGAAGGACTTAGTCTGGCGAGAGGAGTTGACTCCCAGCCAACTACTTCTGGACGGGTTCGATGAAGATAAACCGAAACTTCATCTTTCGGATATAGCCAGCGCAGCACCTCATGAAGAAGTGGGGAGTGCGACTTTGCGTTGGGAGAAGGACTTTATTTTGGTGAGGATCTCGGTTCCACCCAAAGTGCATATGTACCGAAGGAAAACCCGATAATTATTACAGTTCAAAGGAGATTGGGATCGCATCCTCTTGAGAAGATGAGTGTTGTTGGCTGATCAATAACCAACCACCCAACCTAGATGGCGAGTACTCATCCGATTCATTTGCACAGGACTCGGCGTCGGTATCGACAAGATGTTCGGGGGTTGATGTCCAACATGGCTCTGATGGACCCCACTACTTGGAAGAAGATGAAGAATTGCCAACATGGGAAGACCCATGGGTCCATCACCTCAACATGCGATATGGGGACGGTTTGGCGAGAGGAGCCTCCGGCGAAGGCGAGGTAGTCGAGATCAACATGGGTAATGAAGCACACCTAAACTTATAAATATTAGCAGTCTTCCCCGGAGGAAAAGAAAAGGTTGATCGCTCTTGTCGGAGAGTATATCGATGTTTTCGCACGGAGCTCTGAGGACATGCGGGGCTCGACCCCAATGTGGCAATGCACCGCCTCGACATTAAAGTGGATGCCAAACCTGTCAAATAGCAACAGAGACGGTTTCGTCCACAGATTATGGAGGCAATTGTTGCGGAAGTAAAGAAGCTCATAGCCTCGGGTTTCATCCGGAGGTTCAACATCGATTGGGTGGCGAATATCGTTCGGTGCTAAAAAGCGGAGACGATCGAGAATGCATGTCGACTACGAGATCTGAATGCGCATGTCCAAAAGCGACTTCCCACTTCCAATCACGATGTGATGCGTCGATAATACATGTGGATTTGGCGAATGTCCTTCATGGATGGGTTCTCGGGTTACAACCAAATCAAGATGCATCCGGATGGCCTTAAAGCACGGCGTTGAGAACTCCTCTAGGCATCTTACATTTACCGATCATGCCATTGGTTGAAGAATCGCCACTTACCGGTAGCGCAATGACAAAGATCTTCGGGATCATCTTGGGAAGGCGGTCGAATGTTACGTCGATGACTTGGTTGTGAAAAGTCATGACAAAGATGACCATACCCAGGACTTGAGGACGGTATTGACCTCATGCGGACTCATCAATTAAAGATGAACCCCACCAAGTCTTTCCTCGGAATGTCTAGCGGCAAATTCCTCGGGTTTGTTGTTATCAACAAAGGTATCCACATTGACCCGACAAAATAAAGGCAATCAATGAATTGCAACCCCAAAGAATCTAAGGGAACTTCGGAGGATTACGAGGCGATTAGCGTACATCCGGCTTCATTTCCAACCTCTCGGAAAATGTCGGCCATTCTCTAAAATTTGAACAAAAGGGGTGTCCTTTATGCGGGATGGCGCTGTCGAGAAGGCATTGAAGATATCAAAACATATCGGCGAATCCTCACGTACTCGTTACACGAAATCGGGTAAACCGTTCTTGATTTATATCAAAGCGGCGAACCATTAGTTGAGTGCTTTACTTGCGCAAGGCGGCGACCACGGTCCGCGGCAGGCGGTTTATTATCTAAGCCGAACCTTGGTGGGTGCGGAATCTCGCTACCAATGGTCGAGAAAGAGTGTCTGTGGCTGGTCTTTGCGATTGAGAAAATGCGACACTACTTAGTTGGGCAAGCGATCTCGTCATTTCGCGTAAATCCCGTTCGGTGTTCATGGCGCAACCGGCCTCTATGAATTGGCGCTGGCGAAATGGGCTTTACTTTTGTCCCGGTATGACGCACTTCAAGCGGCGAAGTCAATTAAGGGACAAGCCATCTGCGATCTTTTGGCGACCAACCCAACAAAGGATACGGTGAAATATTTGATGATCTACGGATGAGACCCACGAGGTTAACACAACTCGCACCAACAGGTGTGGCATTTATATTTTGATGGGCGTCGAGCTACCAGCGTGGCGGCGCCCGGATGTTCTAAGATCTCCGCGGTCGGAGTAGTCTTAGTTTCCCAGGAAGCATGTCATGCCTCGGGCTTATTCAGCGGCCGAGCCTGCTCTAACAATGTCGCAGAGTACAACGCTCCTCATTGGACTTAGCTTAGCTAAAGAGCTGGGGTAGAGTATCTCGAAGCTTCGGGGATTCCCAACTCATTGTCAAAGCAGACTTCGCGGGGACTATGAGGTCGGGAACCAGATTTAGTCCCATACCATCGGTACGCTATCGAGTTAGCGGACTCGTTTGAAGGATTCTTCATCGAGTACATTCAGCGCCTCGAGAATGCATATCTGGTCTGCTGGCGGCATTAGCGGTGTCTTTGGCGCAACCCGAGGCCGAGCAAATGGTCACGGTGAGGACCCACCAGTTATTCATTCCTATTTATGATAGGGCGAAAATGGCGAAAGGGTAGTCACTAAGGAAGTGTATGCAACCCAAGTCGGACTTGAGCCGAGATTGGCTTCCTATTATTGACTTCGTCTTGCGGCATCTGCCATAAGATATGAAGGGCGTGAATCAGTCCGTAGAAGCGCCAAGGTTCTTCTATCTAGAACCAGGCGGCTCTATCGGCGTGGGTATAGCGGTTTGCTACTCGGCGCCTTTCAAACAAAGAGAGGAAGTTCTCCAAGAAGCACACGGAGGAGAATGCGGTGCGCACCGGCCAGTCCTAAGCTCTATGATCGGATCGGAAGGATGGGGTACTCTTGGCCTACTATGGTCAATGATGCGGTCGCATATGCTCGGAAGTGTCCGCGTGCCAAATACCGCGAACTACGCATCAACCTCCGGAGCAACTTCACCCGTCGGCCACATCTTGGCCATTGAGACATGGGGCATGGATGTGGTAGGCCCAATCTTTCCTCTATCGGCCAAAGGTGATCGGTTTATCTGGCGATCACCGATTACTTCTCAAGTGGGCGAGGCGATTCCCCTCAAGGAGGTAAAAGCCGGCAATGTAATTCGGTTCATCAAGCACCCGTCATCTATCGACCACGGTGTACCAAGGCGGATCGTACATGATAGCGGTCCCGGTTCATTAGCAATGCCTTCATTCGGTTTTGCGAAATTTAAGATCGGGGCGTCTCCTCAGCTGCGTACAATCCGCTGCAAGCGGATTGGCGGAGGCCTTCAACAAAATGATCATTAAAATTCTCAAGAAGGCGGTGAAAAATAACAAGCGGGATGATAAACTTCGGAGAAGCACTCAGGCGTATCGCACGATGGTCGCACACCGGCCAGGGGCTACCCGTACTCTACGGTATATGGGTGTGAAGCAGTCCACGCCCTTGGAAGTTGATTCCATCTCTCGCATTGCTCATAGCGAGATGACGACAGAGGAGCTACATCAAAAGCGCCTCGAAGAACTTCGAGATGCTAGATGAAAAGCGCTTGGAAGCTCAACGGCACATTGAGTTTTACCAAGCAAGGATGTCAGGGCCTTCAACAAGAAAGTCCGACAAAGGAGCTTCAAGGAGGGAGACTTGGTCCTCACGCTTTCGGCGGCCAGATAATTCTCGACTCCAAGAGGAAGGGTAAGTTTGAACCCAAGTGGGAAGGGCCGTTTGTGATTGAAACGGTCTATTCCAATGGCGCATATCGCCTTATCACCCAGGAAGGCGATAGGCAATTAATGCCGATCAATGGGAAGTTCCTGAAGAAGTACTATCCTTAGTACCTCTAGGATAACCCGTTTTGGAGGGAAGTTCTTCGGGAAATACTTTCCTCGGAGAAAACCTAATCCTTTCCTCGAAATTCCCCACCGATCAAACTCATTGACGGTGGGTCCACAAAATTTTCTCTGGTCCCTCCACCAGCAAAATTCCCCCCTTGACTTCTTTCAATAAGCAAGGGGTCCACGAAATTTTTTGATCCTCTATCAAAATCCCCTCTTGATTCCTTTCAATGAACAAGAGGTCCACTTTCAAATTAGAGATCACTTTCGATGAGCAGAAAGCCTCCATCGTTCTATTTGATCCAGCCCTCCATGGCGGTAGTACTAAAATTGGAACACTCTCGATAAACGAGACCCTCGGATCGGTGTGAATCCTATAAAAGTGAAAGCTACGTATCTCTTCGATTCTCGGTGGAGATCCCACTCTTAGTTTCACCTTAAGAGATTCTCGAAGTGGAGATCCCACTCTTAGTTTCACCTTAAGAGATTCTCGAAGTGGAGATCCCACTTTTAGTTTCCCTTTCTTGGAGATAGGATATAAAATCCTTCCTCTCCATCTTCCAGAGATAGAATATAAAATTCTTCCTCTCCAAGACTAAGAAGCAGGATATAAAATCCTTCTTTTCATATGTTCACTTGGGGTTCGTCTCTACCCAGACAAAAGGAGACCTGGAAATAGAATATAAAATTCTTTCTTTCCAGCACTTGGAGACAGGATATAAAATCCTTCCTCTCCGACATCGGGAAATAGAATATAAAATTCTTCCTCTCCAAGACTAAGAAACAGGATATAAAATCCTTCTTTTCATATGTTCACTTGGGGTTCGTCTCTACCCAGACAAAAGGAGACCTGGAAATAGAATATAAAATTCTTTCTTTCCAGCACTTGGAGACAGGATATAAAATCCTTCCTCTCCGACATCGGGAAATAGAATATAAAATTCTTTCTTTCCCACAATCAATTCCATTCACCAGTTCGATCCGGTTCAGTCGCTCTCCGGTCAAAAAGAAGACACCAAGATTCATCTTGGGGTATTTTATCCCGAAGCCTAAGAAGGGATAAAGCCAACGCCTACCACGCGTTGCCGGGTAGTCTATTCCCGTGAAAAAGACGAAGCCTACGTATTCAACATCGTAGCATTAAGTCTAAGAGAGTTTCATTCTTTTAGCACAACGTCACATGCGGAACGGGATTCGATAATCCGCATGCTAGCCCGGTCCAAACGGTGATCGGTAAAGGCCAATCAAATCCGTTGAGGGTGGGGTTGGCAATAACCCCAAAGTCACCGCCTAACATGCGGCGCCGGTTAGTCTTTTACCCGTGAAAAGTGACAAAGTCTATGTATTCAAAATCATAGCACCAAGTCTAAAAGAGTTTCATTCTTTTAGCACAACGTCACATGCGGAACGGGATTCGATAATCCATGCTAGCCGGTTTAAGCGGTGTCGGTAAAGGCAAATCAAATCCGTTGAAGGCTGAGGGTTTGCCAAGAATTCTATGAATGCTGTGACAGTGAAAATGACAAATCGCAAGTCACAACAACAATGGAACTACCGTCGGCCTTGACTTCGCGGTTGGTCCTCGGCGAGCCCTTTGGCGTAGTAACCACCGCTATACCTAGCTTTGGAGGAACATCTTACCAATAGAAAAGAATTCATCAAAACCGCCAAATTGAGGATGAACTAGCTAACAGACTAGTCCCCCAATTAAACGGGATGGAGACTCAAGTGTTTCCAGGTGGGCTATCATAGAGAGCCGACCTCATTGCACCAAGAAATGGGATATGTCAACCTAGATGCATGGAGTCAATGGGGATGTACACAAGGGTCACTCATTACTCCTATGTGGTGGATTCATCGAGATCTCCCACAGGAGAGTATAGGGTCACAAGCGCACCATGCAGAGCTTCTTTCATTTCGTGGCGGGAGCCCTATCATGAGGCACCTCCTCAAAGGAGATCTTAAATGCGGTCCCATAAGAAAAACTCCATTGAGGCACTAATAGTATACAAGTGAACATTGATCTCCTCAAGCACCATATTGATCTCCAAAGGGGAAAGAGGCGTCAATTTGCGGTCTAGCCCTCTCCAAGTTGTCCCTAGAAGTTTGAACAAGGCCCGACAAGTTACTTCATGGTCACCAGTTCCAACCACGACCAACGGATCAACTTGCGTCGGGACAATGAATGCAACTCTTGAAGGGTTCCTTCTCGGTAGGATCGATAAATCCCCATGATGGTGAACCCACAGTATACTCAATAAGGAACATGAGTATAAACTGTTCCCTAATTTATTGGAAAGTTCACGGAGGATAACCTAATTCTATTCCAACAAGGAGTAGGATTCTCCCACATGATACTCCAACTAGGTATCTGAGTCTAAACTATTTCCTATTTTGTCGAGAAGTTCGGAGAATAGTTTTATATTCTTAAGGATAACTTCGACAATCCCAATTTGCTTCCAGGTTCGACCTACGGCTTGACAATTCGTTGTGATGAAAAATGCCAATTGGAGGTTGAATTCGAGAAAATTTTTGATCTTGGGACAACGTCACATCTCGAGAAAATCCCTCAGTAGTCAGTCTGCTTGAGCATCGCGATAGAGTTCACCAATCAAAGGATGAATCCTCAATATCCTCCCAGGGGTTAGTCTTATGCCAAGCCATGCGGTGGAGATTTCAGCGATTCAAAGCTAAGTCTCACGAATTGGATGAGCAGTTCGGCGACAACTCACGATCCACGAGCTAAAATAAGAAAATTCATTCATCGGCCATCGAATCAAGATTTCGGCGGTCAGACAATAAATGCAGCACCGCGACACTTTTAGTTATCCTACAAAGCACTGGATAGTCCGAAAGAATCGGAGAGATCAAGATTTGAAGTCGTTTTCAGGTCCTATTACACCGAAGGTGCGGGCCAATCACATCAAAGTATTTGACTTCTTCTATAAAAGGCGAGGCCGAAACACTTTGGAGGGTATCTGTAAGCGTTGAAAATTGCCTATAAGTCCCGAGCGTAGCTTCGTGATGGCGAGAATAATCGACAAGTCATCCGATGAAGTAATGGCAAACCGTTGGCGACACAAGCGCTCTCCTCAAGGCGCCCTCTGCGAGTTTTGGCGGTCCCGCTAGCCGGTTAGCGGGAGTCAAAGGCGGGCCCTTCGGAGTCGAGCGCCCGCGAAATTTTTGAAAAGAGCTCTCTCCTTTACGAGCTGTCGGTGATTCGGAACCTTGGTGAACTGATGCGCCATGAGTCGGCGAAGGATAAACCGACTTTGAAGCCTCAAATTAAGCTCGGAAAACCAGCGAGAGAAGCCGCGGCCTTCGGTCAAAGCGAACACCGAGGTGTCTCGCCCGGCGAACACCGAGGTGTCTCGCCCGGCGAACACCGAGGTGTCTCGCCCGGCGAACACCGAGAGGTGTCTCGCTTCGGCGAACACCGAGGTGTCTCGCCCGGCGAACACCGAGAGGTGTCTCGCCGGCGAACACCGAGGTGTCTCGCCGGCGAACACCGAGAGGTGTCTCGCTTCGGCGAACACCGAGAGGTGTCTCGCCGGCGAACACCGAGAGGTGTCTCGCCCGGCGAACACCGAGGTGTCTCGCCGGCGAACACCGAGGTGTCTCGCCCGGCGAACACCGAGGTGTCTCGGCTGGCGAGACACCAAGGCCAAATGGGCTTTTGCCCGGTTCGCCCGCATCGGCTGCTGCACCTATAAATATGGCGGCTAGGGTTTCATTTTCGAGGTCGGAAAAATAAAAAAGAAGAGACTCTGCCGAACTCTTGTGTGTGCCAAGGGTTAGAAATTTCCAAGGAGAGGAGATCAAGATCTAGACTTGCGGGAGGTGAGATCCAGAGATCCAAAGTTTTGAGATCGGATCTACAACAACAAACCATCCTTTGGATCAAGCTTGGCCTTGATCGAAGAAGAGTAGCGGGTTAGCTTGGCGATCTCGTTTACTCGTTGATTAGTTCCTTGGCGAATTAATCTCGTATTCGTTTAGATCTCGGATCGATCGATCTAAGAATTCCCGTAAAAAGGAGGGATTTTTAGATCTAGATCGAATCGAGATCTCGTTTGATCAACACTTGGGAAAGGAATCGCGGTGGTCCACGGAACACATCCCGACGCAGGCAAAGAATCCCATAGCGAGGATCCGATAAGCGGATCCGTTTGTTCTAAGGAGGAAAGTTGTAATTTTTATCCTTTTCATTGTAAAAGCCTTATAAAAGGTGATTTTTATTTGAAACTCATTTGTAATCCCATCAAGGTAGAATGATTTCACCAATGAAAAAGATAATGACTTTTCCCGGGAACATCAATGTGTCAAAACGACTAAAAATAGTTAAAAATCGTAGGTTATAGCTCATGATATCGTGAATTTTGGACTAAGCAGAATTATTTGCCAATGGGTCTAGTGAATCAAAATCATCAATATTTATGGGTTATAGCTCATGAAATTATGAATTTTAGACTGCATGAAATTATTTGCTAATCATTGAATGGACTAAAATTGACAAAAAATTTTGGGTTGTAGCTCATAAAATCGTCAATTTTAACCTCCATAAAATTATTTACTAATGGGTCAGAACAATTAATAATGACAAAAAATTATGGGATAAAGCTAATTAAATCGTGAAATTTGGACTCCATACAATTATTTGCCACTAGGTCTACTTAAATAAAAATGGCCAAAAATTATGGGTTATAGCTTATGAAATAATAAATTTTGGACTACGCAAAATTATTTGTCAATGAGTCAAAATGAATAACATGGGCAAAAATTATGAGTTGTAACTCATGAAATTGTAAATTTTGTACTCTTATAAAATTATATACCAATGGGTTGAAGCGATAAAAATGGACTAAAATCATAGGCTATACATCATGACATCGTACATTTTGGAATCAGTAAAATTATTTACCAAGGTGATTAATTGAATAACAATGCATAAAAATCATGGGTTATAGCTTATAAATTGTGAATTTTGGACTGCACAAAATTATTTGTCAATGGGTCGAAGCACCTAAAATGGCCAAAAATCATGGGTTATAGCTCATAAATTTGTGAATTTTCGACTCCACGAAATTATTTGCTAATGAGTTAAAATGAATAAAAATTATCAAAAATCTTGGGTTATTGCTTATAAAATCATGAATTTTGGACTCAGTGAAATTACTTGCTAATAAGTATAATCGAATAAAAATGACAAAAAATCAAAGGTTATAGCTCATAAAATCATGAATTTTGCATCTGCGAGATTATTTGCCAATAGGTTGAGACGATAAAAAATGGACCAAAATCATGGCCTATAGCTCATGAAATCGTGAATTTTAAACCCCATGAAATTATGTTCCAATGGGTTGAAACGACCAAAAATAGACCAAAGCATGGGCTATATAGCTCATGAAATCGTGAATTTTATATTCCGCAAAATTATTTACCAATGCGTCTAATCAAACAAAAATGGATAAAAATCATGAGTTATAGCTCATTAAATCGTGAAATTTGGACTCCATACAATTATTTGCCAATGGGTTGAAACGATAAAAATGGACCAAAATCATGGCCTATAGCTCATGAAATCGTGAATTTTATATTCTACGAAATTATTTACCAATGCGTCTAATCAAATATCAAAAATCATGGGTTATAGATCATCAAATCGTAAACTTTAAACTCCATAAAATTATTCAATGTGTTGAAATGACTAAAAATGGCAAAATTTTATAGGTTATATAGCTCGTGGCATTTTGAATTTTAGAGTCGACGAAATAGTTTGCCAATGGGCTAAGCGAATAAAAATGGCCAAAATTTTTGGGCTATAGCTCATGAAATCGTGAATTTTATATTCCGCAAAATTATTTACCATTGGGTTGAAATGACCAAAAATGGACAAAATTCGTGGGCTATAGTTCATGAAATGATGAATTTTATACTTCGCAAAATTATTTACCAATTTACTTAATCGAATAAAAATATCAAAAAATCATGGGTTATAGCTCATGAAATCGTGAAGTTTAGACTCAGTAAAATTATTAGCTAACAAGCCAAAATAAATTAAAATAATAAAAATTATTAGCTATAGCTCATGAAATCTTGAATTTTGTACTACACAAAATTATTTGCCAATGGGTTGAAATAACTGCATATGGCAAAAAAATCATGGGTTATAGCTCATGAAATCATGAATTTTATACTCCACAAAATTATTTGCCAATGCGCCTAATCAAATAAAAATGGATAAAAATCATGAGTTATAGCTCATTAAATCGTGAATTTTGGACTCGGCATAATTATTTGCTAATGGGTTGAAACAAATAAAAATGGAAATAAATCATAGGTTATAGCTCATGAAATCCTAAATTTTGGACTCTGTGAAATTATTTAGTAGGTCAAAATGACTAAAATGGCCATTTATGGGAAATGGCTACTGAAATTGAGGGTTATAGCTTATAAAATCATAAATTTTATAAAATCATGAATGTTGAACTTTAAAAATTATTTGTCAATGGGTGAGAATGAATAAAAATGGTAAAAATTATCGGTTGCTCATGAAAATGTGAATTTTTTGTGAAATTAATTACCAATAGGTTGAAAAGACCAAAATGGACTAAAATTATGGGCTATACTCATGAAATCAAAATTTTAGACTCCACAAAATTATTTGCCAATCGCCTAATCAAATAAAAATGGATAAAAATCATGAGTTATAGCTCATTAAATCGTGAATTTTGGACTCGGCATAATTATTTGCTAATGGGTTGAAACAAATAAAAATGGAAATAAATCATAGGTTATAGCTCATGAAATCCTAAATTTTGGACTCTGTGAAATTATTTAGTAGGTCAAAACGACTAAAATGGCCATTTATGGGAAATGGCTACTGAAATTGAGGGTTATAGCTTATAAAATCATAAATTTTATAAAATCATGAATGTTGAACTTTAAAAATTATTTGTCAATGGGTCGAATGAATAAAAATGGTAAAAATTATCGGTTGCTCATGAAAATGTGAATTTTTTGTGAAATTAATTACCAATAGGTTGAAAAGACCAAAATGGACTAAAATTATGGGCTATACTCATGAAATCAAGAATTTTAGACTCCACAAAATTATTTGCTTATGCGTCTAATCGAATAAAAATGGTCAAAAATTGTAGGTTATATAGCTCATTAAATCATTAATTTTGGACTCCATGAAATTATTTATCATCGAGTGAAACAACTAAAATGATCAATAAGCGTGGGTTATAACTCATGAAATTGTGAATTTTAGACTTTCTGAAATTATTTGTCAATGGATCAAAATAAGTAAAATTAGCTAAGAATCATGGATTATAGCTCATGAAATCATGAATTTCTTACTCTGCGAAATTATTTGCCAATGGGTTGAAATAACCAACTGTGGGCTATAGCTTATGAAATTGTAAATTTTATACTCTACAAAACTATTTGCCAATGTGTCTAATCAAAAAAATGGCTAAAAATCTTGGCTTATAGCTCATTACATCATGAATTTTAAAATACACAAAATTATTTATCAATTTTAAAATCTTGGCTTATAGTTCAACCAATGAGAGCAATACTTTTCTCTTCTCTGTCCATAAATAAACTGAAACATCAACTTCCAAATCCTTTTATGAGAATATATGATGGATTCAAGGAAATTGGTGCAATGCACTTGTTCAAAATGTTCATTCCCTTTATGCGTACATCAAATTTGATGATATCTAATTCTTGCATTCTTGCATCAACATTCATGCACCCAGCTCTTCATTTTATTCATGAACGAAATCTCATTTCATAGATGTCCATGAACTTCTCATATTACCCATAAGTATCAACATTGCCGATGATGGAAATCAAAAGGCTATGATTCTTTTCATTTGGAAAACAAGTTAAGCATCTTCAATACTGATGTAGAACGTGTTGCGGACATATTCATGAAGAAACGGGACCGTCACAAGCCCAAACGCAAATCCGGCTGAAGAAAATAGCTTGCAACGAAGAACAGATCGTATCTTTCAAACCGTAAGTCGGAATTAGACGAATTTTTTTTTAATCGCGTATTTTTTCGAGATGGAGTCAACCAAACCAACTGAAGTTTGGTTTGCCACCGTCCATTTCGCCAAATTCCCTCCGGATTGAGAGATATCAGCGTTTTTTTTCAGTTTTTTTACTATTTTTAGTAATGTTTTAGGAGTCTGTTTTGATTAGGAAGCAAATCCGGTTTGATTCCAAATTTGACCGATTTACTTCCCTAATCATAGGGAGTCTTTTAAGAATAGTTTTCTTATTTTTATTTTTGACAAAGTTCGGGTCAATTAGAAGTCTTGTTTCTATTTTTAGTAAAGTTCGAGTCATAGTAGGAGTCTTGTTTATTTTCTACTTAAACAGAGTCTTCTAAACCCTAGAGTCATATCTTTTCATCAATAAAATTTCGTTTATTATATTTTCTTCGTGGATTCGAAGCTCTTCGTGGATTCGGAGATCGCTCTTTGTGGATTCAGAGAGCAACCCTTGGTGGATTCCGAGGTTTATCACTTCCGCGCTGCGTCAATTACCCTGAACTTATTATTATCAAGAAACACATCCTCCACATATTGAGACAAACAATACAAGTTGATCACTGAAATGTCTTCGTGAAAATAACACATTCTAGGCTTATTACATGAACACAGAAATAAACTCAGAACTTCTTGATGAAGTCAAGGATGTGCTCGGTTACTTCATGCGCCTTCTCTTGATTGATCCAGTGGCTAACTCCGGGCATTACTACTACTTCCTCAAGGAGCGGAACAAACTTCTTGAAACCACCTTTGTGTATGTAGTCTTGGATTCCTGGGTAGTGATAAGTCAGGTCCATGTCTCCTACGATGAACTTTGTCGGTACTTTGATCTGGCATCCTTGCCATGGCTCCGTTAGCTCCCAGTTCCTGCACCAACAAGATCGAATTAAAGGACAAACCTGTCACTTTCCGCATAAAGATATAAGTAGAATAGACGGTACCTAAAGAAAAAGGATCAGAAGTAGAAAATAGGGGGGTGAAATTACATTTTAATACTGGTCACAAAAACTTAATAAAAGATTGCGCGTTATACATGCAAACTCTCTGTAAACAAAACGTATAGGTAAAATAGGGTATATTTCACATAACTCCCAAATAGTTTGGCCCATTTTGACATAGCGCCAAAAACTTTTTAAAATGTCACATAACACCAAAAGGTTGTCAGTACATGACCACAATTTGACACAACTTTTGGTGTTATGTGACATTTTTTCAAGCTTTGGATATTATCTCAAAATGCAAGAAACTTGGTCGTGTGAAATTTACCGTAAACTTAACACTCGCAATGTAAAGAGAAGTTCATTGTGTCTTTTTTAGGGAAAAAAGGCCTCAGCCATATTGTTATGAAAGTGAAAGAGAAAAATAATAGCTTGATACCAAGCGGTTACATGAATGCAATTTTACTCTTTCCTGCCAAAATGAATGAGCTAATAATTGCAAGTTAGCAGAATTGTAAATAGCTCCTAAAATTCTACTAGGCTCTAAAATAAAAGAATTTGATCTCACTAAAAATAGGAATTTTGATGCACCACTCTTGTTATAGCTGTGGGCTTCTCAAACACAGAAGATGTCTATACAAAGTAAAAAGATAATAGAACTGAATAGACGTAATAGAGAGTGAAAAAACAGCACACAAGAATTTAATGTGTTTCAGTTAGTATCCTGACTTACATCCACGGGAGAAAACATCTTGAGGGTTTCACTAATCAAAGAAAAGGCTACAATCAAAGAGATGCTCCCTAATCTCACTCGTACCGTTACCTCAGATTGCTTTTCCACCTTTCACATGCTTCTTCCATTCTTTTCATCAATAATACCCTAACACTCCTTATATAATGAACCCAATCCTAAATTGAATTAGACAAGTCGTAGTTAGGTGTAATAGCGGAGCTAATGGGCTGGTGGAGTAGTTCTCTGACCTAAAATTATCACAGGGTAAATGTGATAAGAAAAGGAGACTAATTTTGAATTGGACACAATCAACACATGTTACTTAGCACTTTGTAAAGTAAAAGGGTATGGGAACTTACAAATCCAAATTCCTGTAGTAGTTGATTGGTTTGGCAAATCCAGTCTTCTCATATTTGCTTGCAAAATAGTTGACGTCTTCTTCCGAGAGCCACGAAGGCAGTGCAATTTCATCATTTGGTGAACCCAAACCGTGCCCCTCTTGTATCAAGAATGGCCCTGGATCCCGTGAGCTCAAGAATCTCTTGTGAGCTAATTTACTATCATACCGACCAAATTCTGCCTCAGCAACTCCAGGTTTCTATCATACCATCATGAAATTCTTAGTAGACAATAAAGTTCAGAAAAAACGTGCAGAGAAACAACACAAGTAAAATTAATGTAACATCAAGCCGATAATCCACGACAATTTCATTTGCAAAAGATTAAATGCACAAGTATACTCAATCAAAACCTGGAATTTGCAGATGTAGTAATCATCTCCATAAATAGACTGAAAGTAGTCGACAGGCTTCTTGGCAGGGTTCCGAGGATTAAATGCTACACTGAGGTTCACAAGTGCCTTCACCCTGTCTGGCCTGAACATGCACAAACTCCAAGCCACCAGCGCACCCCAGTCATGCCCTACCACAAACACCTGCAAGAATAGGAAAAGGATGTCAATAAAATTGACACTTCAAATAAATAAATAAATAAGAAGTTTAAACAAAGACATCCTTTGTTTAAACTTTGGAGGGGCGAATAGACCCCTTGTAGTGTCGTTGTTCTGAACTTACTACTTCTCTAGTTTTATTTTGCAGATAGACCCCCGAGTGATTTTTTTCTGACTCTTTTACTCTCAAGGGGTCTATTTGACCAAAAAAAAAAACAATTTTGTCTTTCTCTGAGGGTAGAAGAGTCTAAGGAAATTTTCACTACAAGGGTTATCTGCAAAAATAAAACTGTAGAGGTAGTAAGTTTAAACCTGTGATGTGACGGGGTTCTATCCGCTACTAACCCCTGTTTAAAAGATGTTAATACTTTAGGCTAAACCATGAACCTGATACTGTCAATAATGACAATAAACTGTGCCAGGTGTACAAGATTAGCTAATTTAATCTTGAATCATGAATATTGATGCACTCAACCAAGAGGATTGAAGACTTCATATCGGCCAAGTGCTAGCTGGTAGATAGCTTCCATGATGATCCATATACTACAAAACTTCTTCATATCCTTTGACTGTCAAGTAATTTTCATAAGACAATCCAAGTGGTCCTGAAAAACCCCCCAACCCCCTAATTAGTCAAGCAGCAACAAGCTTGTGTGGTTCCATGGACTTAAACTTTTGCAACCTCTTCTTGACATGTGGAACCCGTGTGCAGTTAAAGTAAATATATTGTTTGGGATCATTCATTGGATCCAAACACATCAAGCCTCTACGCAAGAATACTCTGACTAGAAACAAACAAACAATGGTTTCTCCAACATAAACAATATGTCAAAACAATCCGGACCCAAGTATTAAGTAAAGGGTTTTTCCCCCCCTAGAAAACACCTTTAAAATATGGTAATCATACAAAAAACCTTTGTTTTTCAATTTATACATCTTCAAAGTTGGTTTGTGTTGCAATTAATCTCCTCCTACTCAAAATTTCACTAGAAAACCAAAAATAAGCTTAAAAAATTCATGTTCATACATGAACTGTATTTTAATAGGATCTAAACATTAACAAAATTAGTCACTTGCCTTAGATGTAGGGGTGGTGGTAGGCCCGACTGCGTTAGGTCAAGACTGGCCTGACATGATGGAGTCAAGCCCAACCCTACTGTGATATACGAGGCGTGGGCCGTGTTGGGTTCTGCTCTAAACCAAGGGACAAATAAGTAGGCCCAACCCACTCCTAACCCGGCCCACGTCCGACCTGGCTCGGCTTAGCTATGACCGGCCCGCCTTACGTGATAGTTATATTTTGGTGTAATTTTAGTAGCAACTCAATTGAAAATTGCAATTTCGAGGAGTTTGAGTTGTAATTTTAGTAGTAATAGAGATTTTTTGAACTCTATTCAGTATTTTAATGAATAATTATAGTCATTTTGATTTACTAAAAATGCTCAAATTATTGTGAATCTTTTGTTCTTTGAAATAATTCTATCACCAATTGTAAATTTATAGGGTTTACACTTTTTAGAAAAATAAAATCTGAGTTTTCTCTTTAAATTATACATAATAATCTAACAAAAATTTTGAAAAAAAAGTTTAAAAAGAAATTGAAAAAAATGCAGGCCTACCAGCGACCTGAACCGTGGGCCGAGTTGGGCCCCACCCGGTCCCATGCGGACCGTGGGCCGGGCCAGGTCTAGCCCCAAGCCGGAGACTAAGTCCTCGCCCTGACCCGTCGAGGCCAGCCTAGGCTCAGGTTTGAATAGGCCCGGTCCTGGCGGGCCATTTCACAGATCAGGCCTGTCTCGGCCCACACCCACCCCTACTTAGATGTGAGTTTTTTAAAAGCATTTTGGGTTTCAGTGTAAAACTTGACTTGAAAGTGATTAATTGCACCACAAAGCCACCTAAGAGGCGTACATAAAGTACGTCCACAGACAGCCAGCGTACACGGTATACCTCATATGGTCTACTCTCACTTTGTCAAAAAGCATCAATATTCCCAACAACAACAAAAGATGTATTAAAAAGTAGTCTGATCTAACACCAATGCCATAAAAGCTCTGAGAACTTTTTCAAGCCATTGAATGCAGAACTCTGTCCAATTTGTACTTTGCTTCTTAAATAGCTAATAAATATTTTGGATTCCAACATATGAAATGATCTAGAACTGCTCCAACACTCCATTCCCAAACTTGTTGCTATGTCACAATCATTTAAGGTCCCACATTTTGTCCCCAGTTACCCAAATCAGTTCAAAATTAGGATCTCAAATGCCACAAATAATAACAGTAATTATGATATAAAAAAAGACAATATTTGGTTTATAGATACCTTTAAGAACCCCACACAATTTGTTAGGTCATTGAATGCAGCACCCTGCTCAAACCATACTTTCTTCTTATGTAACTAGATTAGATTTTTGCCTCGAATTAGACCGTAGAAACTTGAAATTACTGCCATTGGTGATTCCTTGCCAACAAAATTCTATTTGTGATTTCTAGTTGAATAAGGATTCTATTTGTGGTTGCTAGTTCAACAAGGATTCGATCTATGCTTCCTAGTTTAATCAAAATGGAGTCAATAAATACATCATAATAGCGAGAGGATGTGTATGGTTGCTTGGATATCTTTATGCTTCTTCATAAAGAGTATAATTAATCTAAAGAGTTCATGAGTTTATGCAAGGCAGGCAGTGATCCAAACCTTGTACCCTTCTCGGATCTAGTTACAACCCGTTTGGATGAGGGGAATGAAGGGGAAGGGGAGGGAGGTGAAAAAGTCCACCTTGTCTAGGAGTTTTTTTTGTGGGTGATGGAGTCAACAAGTGCGAACTTTCCACACCCATTCACTCCCATCCACCCCCTACCAATGTGGTTTGGTTCCTCCAAATTGGGGGAAACAAAGGAAAGGTGAATGAGGCTTTTGTTCCCTTTCCTTCCTCACCCTTCTAACTCCCCAACAAGTTCTCAGTGAAAGTTTCTAATTGCTTCAGCAAATCTCGTGTGTTCTATTTCTTTATTCTCATTGGTTTAGCAAGTACTCGGGGAGGCCTCTTAAACCTAAGCGGTACCTAGATCGCCCGCCTAAGTCATGGGAGTGTCTAGGGGAGCAAGCGCTGCTTACACAGACTGCACCACGCTAAAACTAGGTATATTACTCGCTTAAGCATAACAACGGTTGGAGAGAATAGGCCAGGTTAAAATGGATCAGAACAAAACTCGTCCAAGTCCACTCAGGTAAAACAATGAGAACATTGCTTTGAATCTTCAGAAACATTCCTTTCTCTCTTGATGTTAAAAATGTTTGTGTGTTGTCTCGGTGTCTGCTTAGGCGTCTGGGAGCTAGGCGCTAGGTATGACACCTAGAAGCGCCTAGCGCTTTCGAAAACATTATTTATTCTGTACTATGGCCATAATTTTTATCGGCAGTGCCGACGACAATTCATCGTTCGAAAAGATTTTCCTGCACTGTCCCAACAGATCTCTTCCTCAAAAGAACTGATCCAAAACCACAAGTTCTAATCGCTAGGTCGCAAACAGTAAAAGGTCCCACTTTTGGTCTCCAGTCAATCCAATTAATCAAACCTTATGGGTCTGGATTACCCCCAGATAAATCAGGCATCAACGTCATCAAGACCCACAATTAGTCCCTAATTAATTATCCAAATAGTTTCCATTAATCATGACAATTAATTAAAATAAAAATGGAGAAAATCAAGAACTGCACTTCCTCCTAAATTTGTAGCGTATGTCCCAATCACTAAAGGTCCCACTTTTATTCCTCAATCATCCAACTCAATCCAACCCGATCTCAACCACCAAAAATAACCAAAAAAAAACCAAGACTCAATAAGTGATAACAATTACTAAAAAGGAAAATCAAGAATCAAATAACTAACAAATACCAAATCAAGGATCCAGGACTAATCTCAAACCCTGACCTTGTCTTGGCCGAGGGAGTCGATGAGGGCCACGATATCGCCGACGAGGTGGAAGATGGAGTAGGCGGCGACGTCGTCCGGGCCGCCGGAGTCGCCGTAGCCTCGGAGATCGGGGGCGACGGCGCGGTATCCTTTTCCGGCGAGGCCGAGGATCTGGTGGCGCCAAGAGTACCAGAGCTCGGGGAAGCCGTGGAGGAGGAGGACGGTGGGGCCCTCGCCCTTCTCCGCCACGTGGAGCTTGATCCCGTTGGCCTCCACAGTTCTATGAGTTATGGTGTCCATGGAGTGGAGAGGAGCGTGCAAGTTTGTTATAGTTTTTCTTTTTTTAGAGAGAGAGAGAATGTCCTGCAAGAAAAGGCGGCGATCAGTTTGGATGTGGGCCCCAGCTTGGGTTTCTAGAACAAAGTTAATTTCATAAAAACCCCTTAACTTGAGGGTGTTTTAAATAGTCCCCTTGAATACTTTAATTTTGGGAAAGCTCTTTTGAAGTTTCCTGAACTTTCAATTCTCTCACAAAGCCTCGTAAGCTTTGGACTTTTCTCAACAGACTTCTATCTGTAAATGGCATGACAAATTACTAAACTGAGGATTTTCTGCGATTTTGAAAGTTTTTATAAGGGTTTACTATGGAGCACTGAAAGTAATTTACCCCATTTATTATGTTAGAATAATTATTTTTCTTTATTAATTATCACTCTCTTCTTTAAAGCAACAGTTGACTAAACCTTTTTAAATTCGTGGATTTTAATCCACGTTAACGGGTGCTCAAGGGGATCCGTTGAAAAACCCATAAAACTTTGGCCTTCCCAAGATTCACCAATGTAGTTATATCTTAATAGGCGGATTATCCAATGAGGTTGTCTTGTAATTATGTCATAATCACTACAAGAAAAGTAATAAATTATGATACAATTTTTATCTCTACACGACACACATTTTTGTGTCGCACAAATAGAGCGCAGAATATATCAAAAGTGTGGTTGGAGCATGTGCGGAGAGTGTTTTTCTACACATGTACATGTGTCACAAAACTCGTGACACATATATGTGTTAAGAGTAGTGACACATAGTTGTGTTTAGACCATAAAAATGTAAAAAGTATCATCATTTAACACTATAACTTCCCAGAAGGTCACCCATCCTAGAATTACTCTCATCAAAGCACATTTAACTATGGAGTTGTTTAGCTTATACACTATCATAAATGTTTAATCATCATCATAATTAAAAACTAAGATTTATTATTTAAGCCCATTAATAGATCCTCTCATAATCCATGTTAGACTATTAACCTATTTTAATTATATTTAATTGTCTATCTAATGTCACAAATATATGTCGTGATTTGCTACACTTTTTATTTGTGTGACTATTGTTTAATCCTTTACAAATAAAATAATACTTTTATATGTATCATAAAATAAGTGTGGACACATACAACTTTTATTGTAGCGAATATTCTTGAATCTTACTTAGGAGCATCCAATGTTTTCTCCTTGAGATTGGAGAAGAGGTTATAAATGAAAAAAGGGCTCACTATCAGACCCCTGAAAGAATATCATATTGTCCCCCATAACTTTCAAAATATAAGAATCCCCCTAAGTTTAGGGGTATCAGAAAATCCTCGAACAGCATTAACCATAATTTGCACATGAGTGTGAAAATTATGGAAGTGAGTGCTTTTAGGGGGAGATGAGGTTCTAACAAAATCTCAAAGTTAAAAAAGATTTTCTAATAATCCCTAAACTTAAAAGGGTTTCTAATATTTTGAAAGTTCTGAGGATTTCTGATAATCGTCCAAAGCTAAGGAGGGTTTCTAATATTTAGCTTTAAAAATGTTAGGAACTTTGGAATCCTCAATCCTACCTTATCTAAATATTTATCTCCTTACTAAACGCTGATGGGGATTTTTATACGGCACTACTATTATGGAAAGTGAAGGTTTATAGTTATTTTTCATTTTATTGTCGGTCATATTTCTTCGGGGGTGTTATTCGTTCCGGATTGTTGATTTGGACTCGGACAATTGTTCATGAATCCGACATTCTTGGATTGGGACCTGGACTCAGATTTTATGGTTAGAGCCCCGGACTCTTAGATTGGATTTTGATTTTTGTGAATAGAATTCTTGAACTTTTAATTTGGATTCTTAAACTTTTGCTTTGGATTCATAGATTGAGGGTCGGATTCTCGGACTAAATTTTAGATTTGTGGATTATTTGCATTAGGAGTTTCAAATTAAATTATTATATTAAATAATAAGCATTAACAAAAAAATGTTAATTTAAAAATCACTCTGATTTCGATTAACGGATGACAACAACAAAGCTAAATACATCGTGTAATTCATTTAAACAGTTCAAACGAAATGTATGTAATATAGTATTAAATATTTGAAATATTTGTATATTTAAGAAATGTTAAATAATGAACATATCTAAGTTAATATTAAATATATTAAGTGATTGTATGTAGTATTAAATATATTTCATTTTAAATGAATTAAATAAATTTGATTAAAAATATTTTAAAATTAAATACATTCAATGTTTGTATAAAAATATGAAATATTGTAAAATTAAATATATTTAATTTATATGTTAAATATTTAAATAAGTAAAGAGAAGAGGAGAGAGGAAATCCACATAGTAACATCGAATCCATCAATTTTAACTTGGACTTTCTATTAAAATTTTTCATTAAAAACTATAGAGTTGGAATGGAGTGTGTATTTTGACATTCTAGTTCTAATATAATCCTAGACAACCAATAACATCTTAAATTCAAATCTAAATCCTAGTCCTAAACCAATAACGCGTTAAATTCAAATCCAAATCCTAGTCCTAAACCAATAACACATTAAATTCAAATCCGAATCCTAGTCCCAAACCAATAACACCTTAAATTTAAATCCAAGTTTTAATCCGAAACGAATAGCACCCTAAATTGAAATCCAATAAAAAATCCGAGTCCAAGTCAACAATCCTCAACCAATAACCCCCTTCCATTTGACGAGATGTCCTCAAGACTAGACTAGTGCTCTGTCTCGATTTGAAAATTAATATATGGTTTTATATCATTGGATTTTTAAATTAGACCTTGTCTTTTGCTTCCTACATATTTTCGGAATTGTTTGGAATCATCCATCTTTATTATTATTAATTTGTCAAATTAAATGACTTCATCGCAATAAAGTTTGGCCGCCCTCACCGTTAGCAAACAAATCATATTGGACAAAGAAATTCAAATATGAGCCAAGTTAGCAGTATGATCATCTATATCTAATGAAATGAGAAAATTGTTCCAATATGAGATCAGATCCTATATGCATTCCTAGTGAAAAGAAAGCCAAGAAATTACTTTGACAATCAAATCAACATGACAAATGGGCATATACATATCGTGCCATATGTATCATGCATGCAATTGGTGCTAACGTGGAACTTCTGTTAGGTTGTATTTTGTTAAAATAACAAAATTTTACTTCTTACAAAGAAAAGGATCAATGAAATTGGTAATAATGGTATGAGATTTAAAGGACTCACGTCCACTCAATATTTGATGCAACACAAGAAAAGATATAGGCCTAGCATGAAAGTTAAGAGCCACTTAGCTTAGCCAAGGAGACTTGCCTATTGAGCCCAAATTGAGATCTCAATTTATCACTTTAGGCTTAGCTTGAGCTATATAGATAGCCCGAAGCAACCAAAAAGACCTCATATATAGGATTTATGAGGCAAGTCATCCTTGGCTACCAAAGTTAGGCTCTTATCCTCATGTAAGGCCTCCCTTCAACATTATATACTTCTTGATTTTTGTTATGTTCTATCTCTAAACTTCACAATATTTCTCAATTTATAGAGCTTGCTAAACCTATCAAGAACTTTAGTTGTTCTCTTCATGAGGAATATATTCCTCTGGTCTAAAGAGATCAATAAGTCTTCAATGGATAAGAAGATATATGTGCAAAAAAGAAGAATACAGAGTTCTGGATTAGCCAAATGTGTCCTCTAAGCTATATCAAAGGTCATGATACCATAAGATTGTACTTTAATTTTTTTTTCTTTGAAAAGGTTAATGTTTTCAGTACACACTTGTAAACTAAGTTTGACTTAGTTACAGGATAAGAGCAAGGAACAATGTCGATGTGTCATCGTTGTGCTTGTTGATGGTTGATCAAGCCTTCAACAGGGCAGTGGCCGTTGACATTCTGTTAGTGGTAATTCTTGATATTCTCCTTTAATTTGAAATTTTGATCCTTCATTAATTTGACAGAAAAGAGACTACTTTCAAATCATAACTGTCCATATATAAGACCATTATATTACATTTCAATTAACATTTTTCTTTTGCAGATATGGGTCATGCAGACTTACCCTACATACATGTGCATTTCTATCATGACCTTTGTAATATGGTGTGTGTGTGTATGTGTGTGTGTGTCTATATATATATATATATATATATATATATATATATATATATATATATATATATATATATATATATATATATATATATATATATATATATATATATATATATATATATATATATATATATATATATATATATATATATATATATATATATATATATATATATATATATATATAAAAAGCTCTTGAGCTATGGCTCTCTCTTATCGAAAAGCTAATAGATAAAAATCGTGCTCATGATTTTCATCATAGATTGTCTTTACAGATGTCGATTTCTTCCCCTTAATTTTTTAGTCGTACTACAACATTTAGCAAGTGCAAATGCACATGCAAAATATAAAGTTGTTATCAGTTAAATTTTTATTGTACATATTAATGTTTGATAACATGACATATTAAATCATTATCAAACATTAATTTTTTCATTTATAAGAAAAATGTTTGATAATGATTTAATATGTAATGTTGACATAGAGTTGGATGTAGAAATGCATCATGAACTGTTATTTAGTATATAAATCAACAAACATTCTTAACATAATTTTGTTGAAGAATTTTCTTATTAAGAATAATTTAATTAAGCAAGTGACTAAAATAAAAAAGGAAAAATAGTGAATATTATAATTTAATTATGTGAGTTTCTATTCTCATGCATGTCATGATTTAGAGTATTCTAAAATAAGAAAAGAAAATAAAGGAAAAATATCTCTTGCAAAATTACAATTTTAATTATGTGAGTTCAGATAATATCTTTATGTTATGACTTTAGAATATTCTAGAAATAAGAAATGGAAAGTAAAGAAAGGAGGAAAATCTCTTTGCAAAATTTTGATTTTACCCCCACAATTTCAATAGAAAGGAGGATAATGTCCTCCATTCATCCAACTTTTCATTACCCTCACTAACTTCTTTATATATTAGTATAAATTTGTACTAGAGATTAGTTATTTATCAAAAAGCAAATTAGTACTATCAAGATGAATACAGGATGAGTGACTCCTTTATAAACTTTCAAATGTTTTTTCCTTGGACAGCAGAAACTACCAGCTGATTTCTATTATTTCAAATTTAGTTTGTAGCTTGCCGGTAACTGATGCATTTTGGCTTAACTACTTCATACCGATAAGCATTCTTGAGCTTTCATGCTTTAAATAAGATCTCTGGTACTTCAGGAATACAAATTTGGCTTAACTAACTTGAAAACTTTTTAGGGTGATCCTCATGCATAGTGATTACAGTGGAAAGAAACTTGTAGTCTCTCGTTAAGTCAAGATTTGGTTAAAAATATGCAACTAGTATTAACTTCTACAATTAAGTACTGATCGCATATCTGATTCAATAGCTAATTATACCGCAGTGTTTATCATTATCTGATTCGGTGTTGTTGGTTAATTATAGTGTGTGGACAGTAGCCATTTTCAGGGATACATTGATCTTTTATACCAATCCATGGATGATGGAAACTAAGCTCACAGGTATGTCACCAAGAAACAAAAGGATCGTTCGCCTTTTTAACCTGTCCAAAGACGCTTAAATGGCCAAACAAGCACACATGACTATGGAATCCATTCATCAATTCTTACCTTTTTTTTTTGGAGGGTATTTTGTGTATATACCCCTTAAATCATGCGTATTTGCAAAACTACCCCGTAAATCTCAATGTTTGCAGAACTACTCTACATCATCAACTTTGAGAAGAAAAAAATGCCTCCAAATTAAACGTTGGAGTTACAATTTAGCCTATTAAAGTTCTCCAAAGTTGATAATTTGGGGGTAGTTTTGCAAAATACTAAGTTTGGGATAGTTTTGCAAGTATGCATGACTTAAGGGGTACATATACATAGGAAAACACCTTCCTTTTTCATTCCCCAACCTTGTTACATGTGATACTCTTGCCATTTTGTGGCTTTTCAGTTTAGTTACTTTCATGATATTGTTGAGTTTGTGATACCTTTGTTTTCTTCTGTAAAACTTACATACCAACATTGCCGTTTTAATGTGTTTTTCGAATGACATTGTCATAACTTAAGTATTAGAGTCTGTCAACTATAGCACTGAGGATATATGCAGTCAAATTGACATTATGTTCACTGTAATGAATAAGTGTATAACCTTAATTAGCTAATCTAACATTTTAAGTACATAATCCATATCGTTCTTGTATAAATAAATTCATGTATACTTATCATCAACTTTTCATACAATTCATATGATACAATTTCACTCGACATTCAGACCCTGTACTAAGAAGAAAAAAAACTCTGACTGAATTTTAGAATGTGAGCCTGTTTGAAATAACTAATTGCTTGAATTCTTTCAAACATTACCATTCTTCTAAGTGCCCCAAAATGTTAATACTATGAATACAATGACAACAACGTAACGAGTTAATACTATGAATACAATGACAACAACGTAACGATGCTAGAAGAGATATAGACCTAGCATGTAAGATAAGAGCCACTTAGAATAGCCAAGGAGATTGCCTATGAACCAACACTATGATCTCAATTTCTTATAGCTCAAGTTATCAAAGACCTAAATGAGGATATAGGCAAATCATCCTTGGCTACCAAAGATAGGCTCTTATCTTCATGTAAGGCCCTTCCTCTTGTTCATGTTGTGATAATGCTTGTCTCAAATGGCTCTATAAATAGGGGAGTCTATGCTTGTTTTCATCTAATAACGTTATCCTATGATCAATAATTTGCCTTCCCCAATAAAGAATATATTCCCATAATCTAGAGGGACCCCTCAACCTTATAATCCACCAAATAGATAAGAGGATATATGGAGATAGTATGACGTGTATCTCCATACTTCACTTATATAAAATGCATATTATTATGCTCTATTATCCCACAAAGGGTATATCAAAAGTTCTCTCCTTATCTTAGTGAAGTTCCTATAGAAATGTAATTATCCCTAAAAGATGGCTAGTAATAACCAAAAGGTTTATAATCCAAAACAAAAGCTTTGACTTGTGTTATAGGACTCAAAGGAAAGAAACTCAATGTCTAGGCATATTGCAATGGTGGCCATTGACATTCGTAATATACTTTCGGGCTAGTTGTGAGTATGAAGAGTGGAAGCATATTCGACTCTGCAATCACAGAGTTATTCATTTTGCTATCTTATTTCATTAATGTTACGCACAAATCATTCTCATGTAGATGTCTTACATCAAACAAAATCTAGACTTAGTGCTTTGAAACGAAAACATTGTACTGGAAAATATACATGTTGTTCAAATGGATGATCCATGCTATCCAAATGATCATAGAACAGAATTGATTTTGGATAGCATATTATTGAGATATAAACTTTGCCCTTCACCTTGATATGAACTAATCATTTTATATTACCTGATGATTTCTATTTCATCAGATTAGTTTATAGCCTGTCTGTAACTGCTGTATTTTGGCTTAACTACTTCACACTGATAAGCATTAGTGACCTTTCGCACAATAAATAAGATCTCAGGTAATTCAGGAATACAAATTTGGCTTAACTAACTAGAAAACTTTTCGGTTGATCCTCATGCATACTGATTACTGTGTGGAAAGAAACTTGTACTCTCACTTAGTCAAGATTTGGCGAAAAATATGCAACTAGTATTAACTTCTACAATTTAAGTACTGATTGCATATCTGATTCAATTGCTAATTATACCAAAGTTTTAATCTTATCTGATTTGGTGTTGTTGGTTATAGTGTGTGGACAGTGGCCAATTTCAGGGATACATTGATCTTTAATACCAATCCATGGATGATGGAACAAAGCTCACAGTTTATGTCACCAAGAAACAAAAGGATTGTTTGCCTTTTTTTCACCTGTCCAAAGAAAGCTTAATTAAATGGCCAAACAAAGCACACATGACTATGACTCCATTCATCAATTATTACCCTTTTTCAGAGTTTTTTGTATATATACTCCTTAAATCATGCGTACTTGCAAAAGTACCCCGGATATCTCAATATTTGCAGAACTACTGCAAATCGTAACTTTCGAGAGAGAACAAAATACACCTCCAAATCAACAAATCATTAACTTCGTTGAATACAGTGAGTAAAAAAATTGACTATTTTCTTATATATTTATATTGGAGTTACAAATTAGCCTATTAAAGTTAACGATTTGTTGGGGGGTATTTTTTCCAAAGTAGATAATTTGGGAGTAGTTTTGCAAATACTGAGTTTGGGGGTTGGAAGTATGCGTGATTTAAGGGGTACATATCAGAAAATACCTCCTTTTATCGCTCCCCAACCTTGTTACATGTGATGCTCATGCCATTTTGTAACTCTTCAGTTTAGTTACTTCTGTCAGTTCTCACCAAAGAAAAGATGAACATTGTTCTGCCCACAGGATGTGAGTATTCATTATGGATAACGAATGCTAGTTTCATGATATTTTTGAGTTTCTGATACGTGTTTTCCCCCCTTCTGTAAACTTCTGGTTGCTGAGTTGAAGCAAATTTTGCTGTGAATAAAAGTTACATACCAACATTGCCATTTTAATGTGTTTTTCGAATGTAATTGTCACAATTAACTTTCCTTTAAGTATTAAAGACTGTCAACTGCATTCACTGAGTATATGTACAGTAAAATTGACATTATGCTCACTATAATGCAAAAGTCTATATCCTTAGCTAATCTAACATTTTAAGTATATAAACCATATCATGCTTGTATAAATAAATTCCTGTACGACTTGTCATTGATTTTCCATCTACTTCACATGATATAATTTTACTCGATATTCAGACCCTGTACTAAGAGGGGGGAAAAACACACACACACACACACAGAATTTTAGAATGTGAGGCTCTTTGAAATAACTACATTGCTTGAATTCGATACAAACATTTACCTTTCTTCTAAGATCCTCAAAATTTACTATGAATACAATGACAACAACAGTAACGATGCTAGAAGAGATATAGGCCTAGCATGTAAGATGAGAGCCACTTAGAATAGCCAAGGAGATTGCCTATGCACCAACATTATGATCCCAATTTCTCTATAGCTCAAGTTATCAAAGACCTAAATGAGGATATAGGCAAATCATCCTTGGCTACCAAAGATAGGCTCTTATCTTCATGTAAGGCCCTTCTTCTTGTTCATGTTGTGATAATGATTGTGTCAAATGGCTCTATAAATAGGGAAGTCTATGCTTGTTTTCATGTAATAACATTATCCTATAATCAATAATTTGCCCTCCCCCATAAGGAATATATTCCCATAATCTAGAGGGACCCCTCAAACCATCAAATAGAAAAGAGGATATATGGAGATAGTATGACATGTATCTCCATACTTCATTTTAACCAAATTAATGCATATTATTATGTTCTATTATTCAGAAAAGGGTACTTCAAAAGCTCTCTTCTTATCTTAGTGAAGTTCCTATAGAAATCTAAATGTCCCTAAAAAGATGACTAGCAATAACCAAAAGATTTATAATCCACAATAAAAGGTTTGACTTATGTTGTAGGATTCAAAAGAAGAAATTCAAAGTCTAGGCATATTGTAATGGTGGCCATTGACATTCTTAACATACTTTCAGGCTAGTTGAGCGTATGAAGAGTGGAAGCATATTCGACGTAATCACAGAGCTATCCATCTTGCATCTTATTTCATAAAGTTTAGGCACAAATCATTCTCATATAGATGTCTTAAATCAAACAAAATCTAGACTTAGAACTTTAAAACTAAAACATTGCACTGGAAAATATACATGTTGTTCAAATGGATAATCCATGCTATCCAAATGATCATAGAGCAGAATTGATTTTCGATAGCATAATTGAGACAAACTTTGCCCTTCACCTCGCCGTAAACTAAACATTTCATATATCCAAAAAAAATGGAAATCTTTGTTGACTGATATAATTATCTTCTAACCTACAACTACTGTTGTAGATTATAGCATGAACTTTTAAGAACTTAATGTTACCTGAAGACATAACCCTTCTATACAATTAAAGTATGGGTTTTGCAGGTGAGATTAGTGTTTCAGATATTGACTGTAATCCTTGTTGAGTATTAATGGAATCATGACCTGATTATACTTAGACGACGTAGGTAATCACATTGATTGCCAAACCTCATTAAATCCATGTGTTTCTCTGTTTTTGTTTCTGATTTGTAGTTATTACTCCGCTGTATTGCTTACTGTAATCCCACTTAAATTCAGCAAATAAGCATTCAATCATCTATAAGCTGTGTTGATGCAAACTCTTTGCACTTGAAATGCAAATATACTTGAAAGTCATTATTCAGCTCATACAATTAGGAGCCAAGAATGTCAACCATCAGTTCCGTTAAGTCTTTAGCCTCGTCACCAAATTTGACAACTACCTTATTGGCATATCATAGTCATTGAATTTGATCATGCAAAGATACACAACTTTATACTCTCATCCATTATGTGATAAATGCAGTCATCTCTCTGTTGTTGTGCTGAACAATAAACCTCCGGTTTGGCATGTTATGCACTTTTTCTTTATTGATTGTTAATTTTTTTTACTATTATATGTTATTATTATTACTCTCTTATTTTTATTTTTTGTATTGATTTGATTCTGTTTCTAAACATCAGGTTTATTCCAGATAGACAAGACACCAATTACCATTTCATAGTTTTAAGTAAGGAACATGGCAAAACAAAGACTTGAAGGAAATATGGATTAAATCCAGTAGGAAAGTAACACAAAGAAATTATACAACGACTAGCCGAAGACATTCATATACGTTATACACAGAATAACCCATATGTATCGAAAAGATCAATGTTGGACCCATGGAGTTCTCGGCTATATATCTTTCTATATTCCCTTCCTCTAGTTTGCAGCATCACTGAGGAGTTTCCTAGTCAATCTGATCTGCATTTGATATACACAAAACAAATTACCTATCATTATACTTTAAGCATGTGCAAGTTCGGCTTAGATAGCAATGGTGGTCATAGTTTTTCCTTTAGAATAAAATAGTTTTTAAATTTTCAACTTTTATGGTAATGTAGTGCTTCTTATGTTAGTAAATGCATATATTACTATATTACTTGTCTTCCAATTCCCAAATTGTTAGAGTTCTGAAAGTAGAGAACTTCTGAGCCTTACCATTAGCATAATGGACACTAAATAAAAGTATGAGAAGAGATATAGGCCTAGCATGAGAGAGAAGAACCACTTAGCATAGCCAAGGAGATTGCCTATGAACCAACATTAAGATCTCAATATTTCTATAACTCAAGCTACCAAAGATCTCAATGAGGATATAGGCAAATCATCCTTGGCTATACCAAAGGTAGGTTCTTATCTTCATGTAAGGCCTCTCTTCCACTCTGTTGCTTGTTGTTGATATTATTGTAATGCTTGTTTCAAATGGCTCTATATATAAATAGGGAAGGTTATATGCTTGTACGAAGTTCATAACATTATCCTATCAATAAAGCGCCCTCTCCCCCATAAAGAATATATTCTCATGATCTAAAGAGACCCTCAAGCTCACAATTTTCTTTATGGATAAGATGGTATAGATTAGTAATACATGTACCTTCCAAGAACCAAATGCATCTTCGACTTTATTGTTCCATAAAGGGATAGCTCAAAATCTTTCTCCTTTCTCATTGAAAATTTTCAATAGATTGACGCATTATTCAACTGTCAAAATCATCCACATCCTCTTATTCCAAAAAAATAAGTGAGTGTAAATAATCCACCAAATATATATTTTTCCCCCTGCAAATTGAAGTTGACTTACGACCACAGTATCAAGAAAATGAAAGTCAATGTGGCCAAATTCTGGCTCTAGTGTGCTAAAATTAATTTGATGTTCAAGCATATAGATTGTTGTTTTAATTAAATCCCTTATTAAGATGAGGGACAAGTTTTTTTTTTTTCGTTCTTTGAAGGACGATTCATACTCTTCATGGCCATCACCACATTTAAAGTGATATATATTGGCAACCACAAAGCAATTCTAACCTAACCATATAATCGTGCATTTGACTGCCTCCTCAATAGTCTACTATTGATATTTAAAGCAAGTAATTTGTATATTTCTATGAACTTTTGAAGCATTTTATATTGTTTCGCACTACTATTATTTTTCAATCTACTGTCAGATTGAGTATGTGATTGTCTGCTTAAAGTTCCTCAGAAAAAAAGGGAAAAAAAAAAAAAAGAAAGGTGCCTCTATGCATATTTTCACAATTAAGAAAAGTTTTATCATTCGACATACTCTTCAACGCGAAGATATTATGCATGAGGATGCACAAATATGCAGAGTCACCGAGATTTTGTATCCTTTAATTTCCATTGAAATTAATTTATGATGCTCAGTTGGCCCTTTTCCATAATTTAAAAGGATTAACATATAATGCAGAAGATGTCATTGAGATATACAATTATGAAATAATTTTAAAGAACATATCTGTGAAGGACAGAGAAAATAGTGACAATTAAGGTATCTCTAGCATAATTTTCGATCTTTCATGTAATTAGCTATGAATTGGAAGTCTCTTTGCCCTCGAATATGTAATAACATAACTGAAGTATTAGAACCCAAATATGATTTCTATAACGACAAATTAAAACAGCTAGGCTTTGAAACAACATAAAGACCTTAGTTTTTGGTGTCCTCTTCTTGATTGCCATCCTTTTTTTTTTTTTCAGTGTATCTGATTCTTTCTTTTGTATTGGGTTTTTTCATCAATTGGCAAGGTAGCATTGCAGGATTTGTGTCATAAAACAAACATGGAAAAGTTTTAAAGACATTGATCAAATACCAATACAATCTAAAAGAACAATTCTGCAATAGATTTATAGCAAAATACGTATAACATCTGAGGAAATACATCCATAGTACAAAGACATTTATATTATAAAGTATCCAATAAGAACATGGCGCAAGCAAGACTAGTTACCTGTTATATGTCTCTGAATAATGTGCGTAGCTTGATATTCGTAGCTTGATATTCAATCAATGGTAATCTTTTACAAGAAAATTAATATGGCCAATTCAAAGTATATATACACAATAAATCTCTAATTTAGCTTCAAAACTATCAACCCCATTGAAGCTAACTTCCATTAGGTCTCAGTCTTCACTAATATATTATCAACTCATTGGCAATTCAAAGTTATTGGATCAAATGCCAGAATACAAATAACTCAAAGAAAGACAACTAGACATAGAACAAAACATTCATATGCATAATACACAAAATATCTCATAGAAACATGAGTATATGACAAAGACTAACTTCCTTGTCTCAGATAAACAAAAGGAACCGACAACGAGAACAATGTCAATAAAGTGAGAAAATGTAGCGTTCCCGGAGACTGAAGTAGGGGCAGCTAAAGTATCAGAAAGATCAGTATTGGAACCAGACAACATTCTCAGCTGCATTCATTACTTTATAGATCTCCTTTCCTCTTGTTTGCAGCATCACTGAGGTTTTTCCTTCTTCAATCCATCTGCATTTTATATACTCGAAACAAACTTAACAGCATTGTACTTTAAGCCAGAGGCAGGTTTTGATTGCATAGAGATGGTGGCCATAGTTTTTCATTAAGGTAATAAAATGTTGATAGAATGTTCATTTATGGTATGCAGTCCATATCATGTGTGTAAATGTATATATTACTATCTGCCTTAAAATTTCCACCTAATTAATATTCTGTAAGTGGAGAACATACCCAATTTAAGCCTTACCATTAGCACAATGACAACTAGATAAAAGTATTAATAGAAGAGATACAGGCCTAGCATGAGAGATAAGAGCCACTTAGCATAGCCAAGGAGATTGCCTATCAACCAACATTAAGATCTCAATTCGTCTATAAGCTCAAAATACCAAATTAAGACCTCAATGAGGATATAGGCAAATCATCCTTGGCTACCAAAGATAGACTCTTTTCTTCATGTAAGGCCTCGCTTCCACTCTATTTCTTCTTCTTGTTGATGTTATGGTAATGCTTGTTTCAGATGGTTCTATAAATAGGAAAGGTTATGCTTGTATGAAGCTCATAACAATATTATCCTATCAACAATATGTCCTCCCCCATGAAGAATATATTCTCATTATCAAAAGACACCCTCAAGCTTGCAATCTTCTTAATGGATAAGATGTAGAGATTAGTAATACATGTATCTTCCATGAACCATATGCATTTTCCACTTTATTGTCCCATAAAGGGATAGTTCAAAAGCTTTCTCCTTTTTCCATTGAAAATTTTTCAATGGATTGATGCATTGTTCAACTATCAAAATCATCGAAATTCTCTTATTCCAAAAAAAAGTGAGTGTAAACAATCCACCAAATATTTTTTTCCCTGCAAATTGAAGTTGACCTACATCCACAGTATCCAGAAAATGAAAGTCAATGTGGCCAAATTCTGGCTCAAGTGTGCTGAAATTAATTCGATGTTCAAGCATATTCTGGCCATTGACATTCTTAATGTACTTTTAACCTACTTGCTATATGAGAATGGAAGCATATATAGATTGTTGTTTTAATTATATCTTTTATTAAGATGAGGTACAATTTTTTTTCAAAGGATGATCCATACTCTTCATGGCCATCAAAATATTTAAAGTGACATATATTGGCAACCGCAAAGAAATTAGAACTACCCATATAATCGTGCATTTGAATGCCTATTCAATTGTCTGCTACTGAGATTTAAAGCAAGTAATTAGTATATTTCTACAAACTTTTGAAGTATTTTATATTTTTGTCATACTTCTTTTACATTTGAATGTGCTGTCAGATTGAATATGTGATTGTCTACTTAAATTGGCTGTATGCACATTTACACTATTAAGTATAACTTTTATCATTCGACATACTCTTCGGTGCATAGATATTATGCACAGGGATGGACAAAGGCAGATCATCAAGACTTTATCTTGGACCATTGCAATTCATTTATGATGCTAAGTTGGCCCTTTTCTAGAATTTAAAAGGATTAACATATAATGCAGGAGATGTCATTGATATATACAATTATGAAATAATTTTATGGAACACATTTGTGAAGGACAGAGAAAACACTGACAATTGGAGGGGGCTGTTATAAGGAAAGGGATCTCTAGCACAAAATTCTCAATCTTTCATGTAATTAGCTATGAATTTGCCGTCTCTTTGGCGCCCTTGAATACGTTTAACGTGACTCCAGTATTAGAACCTAAATATGATTTCTATAACCTCAAATTAATACAGGTAGGCTTTGAAACAGCAGGAAGATAGCTTTGGGTATCTACTTCTAGCATTGCCATCTTTTTTTAGTGTATCTAATTCTGTTCTTCTGCGTTAGGTTTTTTCGTTAATTGACAAGGGAGCATTTCATGATTTGAGTAATAAAAAAACATGGAAAAAGTTTGAGGACATTGATCAAATACCAATACTATCTAAAAAAACCAATTCTGCATCAGATCTATCGCAAAATACGTATAGTATCTGAGGAAATACTTCCACAGTACCAAGATATTTATATGTATAAAGTATCCAATAAAAACATGGTGCAAGAAAGACTAGCTACCTGTTATATGTCTCCTTGTTTCTTTCTTTTCAGAAAGGGTGGGCGATAAAGATATTTCTGATGAAGTGTAGCATTCAATAGTCTTTCTCCTTCTCTGTTAACCTTAAGTTTCTTCTCTTAACATATACTAGCATCTTCTTGAGTGGCATTCAGTATCCTTCCTCTTAAACCATTAATGATGTTTTTCATGAGGATTTTCATCTTACTCGGTTCCACAGTTCTTTCTAGATTATTATAATCCCATGGGAAGATGACAATTTTGATTTTAATTAACACCATTTTGCTGATACTTTTTTGGATTAATATCCTACATTCGTATCTTTCTCTGTGCAGATACCCATACTTCTTTATGTGACAGTTACATCTTTTTATCGAAATATAGACCAATGAACTCAGTGCTGGGTACTGTTTGGAAATTGTGTGTTTCCGCCTAATAAGTATAATGTGCATACTTGCCGAGATTTAGACAATTAGACTCCCTTCTACATACCTGTAATTGAATAATGTGCATAGCTTGATATACAACTAATGGCAATTTTCAAAAGAAAATATGGCCAATTCAAAGTATATATACACAGTAAATCTTTAATTTAGCTTCAAAATTATGAACCACCACTGAAGCTAGCTTCCTTTAGGTCTCGGTCACTACTATATTTATCAACTTATTGTCAATTCAAAGTAATTGGATCAAAATGCCAGAATAAAAATAACACAAAGGAAGAAGACTAGACATAGGACAAAGACATTCACATACATAATACACAAAATACCTCATAGAAACATGAGTCTCTAATAGAGACTAACTCTTGTCTCAAATATACAGAAGAAACAGACAACAAGAACAAAGTCAATAAAGTGAAAAAATATGGTGTGCTCGGAGACTGAAGTTGGGGCAGTTAAAGTATCAGAAAGATCGGTATTGGAACCATACAACATTCTCGGCTGTATTCATTATTTCCTCGATCTCCTTTCCTCTTGTTTGCAGCACCACTGAGGTTTTTCCTTCTTCAATCTGTCTGCATTTTATATACTCGAAACGAACTTAACAGCATTGTACTTTAAGCCAGACTCAGATTTTGATTGCATAGCGATGATGGCTATAGTTTTCTCTTAAAGTAATAAAATGTGGATATAATGTTCATTTATGGTATGCAGTCCATATCATGTTTGTACATGTTTAGATTACTATCTGTCTCAAAATTTCCATCTAATTACTATTCTGTAAGTAGAGAATGACATACCCAATTTAAGCTTGCCATTAGCACAATGACAACTAGATAAAAGTATTAATAGAAGAGATATAGGTCTAGCATGAGAGATAACAGCCACTTAGAATAGCCAAGGAGATTGCCTATCAACCAACATTTGGATCTCAATTTGTCTATAAGCTACCAAATTAAGATCTCAATGAGGATATAGGCAAATCATCCTTGGCTACCAAAGATAGGCTCTTATCTTCATGTAAGGCCTCTCTTCCACTCTATTGTTTATTGTTGATGTTATGATAATGCTTGTTTCAAATGGCTTTATAAATAGGGAAGGTGATATGCTTGTCTGAAGCACATAACATTATCCTATAATACAATAATTTGTCCTGATCCCCCATAAAGAATTTATTCTCATGATCTAAAGAGACTCTCAAGCTCACAGTCTTCTTAATGGATAAGATGATAGAGTTGAGTAAATAGTTGCATTTTCCGCTTTATTGACCCATAAAGGGGTAGTTCAAAAGCTTTCTCCTTTCTTCATTGAAAACAATCAATAAATGGGTGGATTAATTGTTCTGCTATTAAAATCATTCAAACTCTCCTTTTCCAACAAAAAAAGTGAGTGTAACTAATAACCAAATTTTTTATCTTGCAAATTGAGTTTGACCAATATTCAAGGTATCCGGAAAAAGGAAAATCAATGTGGCCAACTTCTGGCTCAAGTGTTGATGGCGTGCTGAAATCAATTCGATGTTCGAGCATATTCTTGCCATTGACATTCTTAATGTTTACTTTCAGCCTACTTGAGTATGAGAATGCAAGCGTATATAAAATCTTGCTTTGTTATAGATTTATCCATCTTATAATCTTCATCTGTTAAGGTAAGACAACTTTTTTCATAGTTGCTTTTAACTAAACCAAATCTAGACTTTCGATTTTGGAATTAAATTGTAGTGATGAAATGTCATTAAGATACACTGATAAGCCCCATATATGTGCACATGAGTTCTAGGATGCACACACATTCAGAGTTATCGACATCTTTAAAGTTTTCAGAATATTTGCCCAAAAGAAAAACTTTTTTCAGCATTTAAAAGGATTACACATGATTCAGGAGATGTATTTAAGATACAAGGTTAAAATTTTATTGTTAGGAAACATATTTGGTTTTATTTTAGGCACAACTGTGCAATAGACCTGCTTATAAAACTTTGCTTTTTGTTTCCTTCTAATAAATCTTACTTATTCACACAGTCCTTGGTTAATGTTTACTTTAATGAATATGTAAAAAGAAAATTGTAGGTTAATTATGTTCGCGGGGAAAGTTGGTTTGTTATTCATTGCTTGTTTGAACTCGTTTACAGCTTCGTTGGCCTACAACAAAATTTCAAACAAAAGAAATGCCTTTATTTCAGGCGTATAATGAAAACCGAAAATTACAACTTTCTTCCTTTTGTGAACAAACGCCGGATCTCTATTTTCCCGATCCTCGCTATGCGTTCTTTTGCCCCGCCGGACTTTTATTCGTCCATGGACCACCGCGCAATTCCGATCCTCGTGTAAACCCGGGTTCTGGAACTACAGACGTAGAGGGGCTCGCTTCACGAAGGAAACGAAGCGCCTGAGGGGATCACACTCACGAAGGAGAGGATCGCCATGGGATCACACTCACGAAGGAGAGGATCACGAGCGGGTGAGATCTACAAGGAGAAATCATGGCCTATCCCCGAGGTTAAGACGGCTTAACCTAGAGGGTATCTGTAGTTCGACCGAGTTTGCTTACCTTCCGCCTATAGATCGGCGTCGACTGGACTTGAGCTCGCCGGTGCTCGGAACCGTGCGTCGTAGATCTCGCGAGGGCTCTTCAGAAGTCCGCCAAAATCCCAAAGAAAATCCCGAGTCCAAGATCCCCAAAAATCCCTCCATGAGCAAGACCCCCTATTTATACAAAAAGAGGCTACGGTGCCAACGGGTGGTTTCGGCCATGGTGGCGAGCCACCTCGACAAGTTGGCGAGGTGGCTCGGCCAAAGTGGCCGAGCCACCTTGGCCAATTTGGTCAGGTTTTCAGGGCGCCGGCCGCCTCGCTGCTCCGCCGACCTCCGGCCGATTTTCACGCATTCTTCGGTCTTTCGCTTAGTTTTGCTCGGTGATGTCGCCGTTGGGTTTGAGTCCGTGCCGATCAACTTTGAGCTCAAGCGGCTCGTTTGCATCGACGGACTAAGTACGGTTGATTTCGCCTCGCCGACGTTTGAGTTTAGCCAACTTCGCCTCGTTGAGCTTCGCCGTCGTTTTCCACGACGCCGTTGCTTTCATTGCTCGTGACGTCACGAATTCTTCATGGGTTAGTCGACTCACTTTATGCTTTTGCCAATCACGCCGACGGCGTTTCGGTCGCTGTCGGATGGATCGTCGGTTGTCAACCCACCGCTAGTCTTGTTCTGCATCCGATAAGCAATTTTAACGCCTACAGATACCCCTTCAAAGCGTCTCGGTCTCGATTCTTGATGAGTGCGGGATGCTTTGACATGATGAGCCCTTCACTCTTTAATTGGCGTGATAGGACTTGTGAATGACCGCGTTTGATCTCTCCATTCCCTCAGCTTTTTCCCTGCTTTGTAGGATTCTGAAGGTATTACGGTGATCGTATTTTTGTCCGACCGTTGTCGAAATCTCGACCGAAGTCGATAGATGAATTTCTTTTGAGGTTGGCTCGGATTTGATTCCTCCAATTCTCGGGTTCTCGGTGCTTTGTAGGATACACAGGGGTGTTGCGATCTTGCATTTATTGCTTGACCGTTGTCGAATTTCAAAGCGTAGCTAATTGAGTTCATTTGCCGTTGACTCGTCGGTGGATTGTCTTCAATTGACCATCGAGGTTCCTCCGCTGATCGGGAATTCTTCGTGGATCCGAACCGTTGATCGGTGAATCCTTCGCCGACGACGCTGGTTGGCGCCGCTATCGCATTACTGCTGCGCAGTGTTCATCCACGGTGGGAGGTATTCTTCCTCATTGTTGATTGGTAGGCCCTCGGGCCGCGATGCATGAATCCAAGACTTCATACGGAGGAATTCTTTCAAGGTTGAACGCTACTGTCCGGGCCAACATAAGCACCGCCGACGCCAATTTATCCCTTTTGAGGTTCCCAGTGGGAGGAAGTTGAGGGTTATCGAAGTTATCCTTAAGAATATGGTAATATTCTCCGGGAACTTCTCATTAAGAACCGTGAATTAGTTTATACTGTAATCCTATTTGGAGTAGGGCATGGGAGAATATCCGGAAGATTGAGTCCGCCTGTGCCACCTTGCCGATGATTTCACCATTTAGAGGTTAAGCTCCAAAGTCTACAAGATTTTAGTACGGCCCGCCATCGAGGTCAGCCTCGCCTGATGCTTGGCGCATACTTCGACTGGAGTTCAAATGCACAGGCCGTGCATCATTTGGAGATCGGCCGCTGTCAAGCTTCATCTTCCGTGGGACATTTTGGTCTTGTGTCGCCAGCCGGAGAAGCGAGGATAGTAGAGCTCGAACAGAGCTTCAAGCGGCGAGGAGAGCCCGATCGCCTTGAAGTTTCCAAGGCCAACAAAGAAAAGACTCTCGCGGTCGCGTCTCGGGAATTTGAACTCGGGCGTAAGCCGGTTGACATCAAGAAGGAGATCATGGAGGCCCTTAATGGCGAGGAGACTTTCGTAATGAAGCTCAGAGGAACTTCAACAAGCTTTCCTCAATAAAGTATCCGAAGTTAAAGCAAAACATATTTCTGTCCTCTTTTGTGCTCTATTATGATTCTTTTATTTCGTCAGAAATAATTAACCATAATACTTATAGGATTTTTGGCAAACCCTCAGCCGTCAACGGATTTGATTAGCCTTTACCAACTACCGTTTGAATTGGGCTAGCGTGCGGATTGTCCAAATCCGTTCCGCCGCGTGACGTTGTCTTTGGAAGAATGAAACTCTTCTAGACTTGTTGCTATGATATTGAATACATAGGCTTGGTACTCTTTACGGGCAAGAGACCACCCGACAGCGTGTGGCGTTGGCTTAATCCTTCTTAGGCTTGGGATGATGTACCCCAATCGAACTCGTGTCTTCTTCAATCTAAAAGACTAAACCGCAACGCTGTAAGGCGCTGACTTTAGGTTATTGGCCAACCCCACCTTCAACGGGTTTGATGAGCCTTTACCAACTACCGCTTGAATTGGGCTAGCGTGCGGATTGTCCAAATCCGTTCCGCCGCGTGGCGTTGTGCTAAAAGAATGAAACTCTTCTAGACTTGTTGCTATGATATTGAATACATAGGCTTGGTACTCTTTACGGGCAAGAGACCACCCGACAGCGCGTGTGAGGCGTTGGCTTAATCCTTCTTAGGCTTCGGATGAAATACCCGTAATCAACTCGTGTCTTCTTCAATCGAAAAAGACTAAACCGCAACGCTGTAAGGCGCTGGCTTTATCCCTTCTTAGGCTTCGGATAAAATGCCCTGAATCGAACTCTCGTGTCTTCTTCAATCGAAAAAGACTAAACCGCAACGCTGTAAGGCGCTGGCTTTATCCCTTCTTAGGCTTCGATAAAATACCCCAAGATGAATCTTGGCCCCTTCTTTGACCGGAGAAGGGTTGAACCGAGTAAGATTGATTGAGGTGGGAAAGGAAGAATGTATTCTATTTCCCGAAGGTGGAGAGGAAGGAGGATCTTGTCTCCTATCTCCTGTAAGGGATGAACAAGAGAGGAAGGTTTTGTATCCTATCTCTTGCCGGTAGAGAGGAAGGTTTTGTGTCCTATCTCCAGGTGCTCACGAAAATAAGAGAGGAAGGTTTTGTATCCTATCTCTTATTGATGGAGAGGAAGGAGGATCTTGTCTCCTATCTCCCAAAGCCGGAAAGGAAGGATTTTGTCCTCAGCTCTGAAAGAGACTAAAATGGGATCTCCATCTTGAGAATCTTGAAAGATGAAACTAAGAGTGGGATCTCCACTCAGAATCTAAGACAAGAGAGGAAGAATGTATTCTATCTCTTGCTTCAAGAGGAAGGATATGTCCTATCTCCAGGTGAAGGTGGAAAAGGAAGAATGTATTCTATTTCCCGATGAGAAACTAAGAGTGGGGTCTCCACTCCGAGAATCTTGGAAGGGTATGGATAGCTTTCGCTTTTGTAGGATTGCGCAACCTGACTGAAGTGGACCTCTGCTCGAAGGAATCGAGAGGGAATTTGCCGGTGGTGGACCGTGGAGATTTTAGTGGGCCCACCGTCAATGAATTTGATCGGTGAGAGAATTTTGGAGGAAAACACAATAATTTAGGGTTATCCTCATGAATATGAGTGAGATATTCTCTGAGGAACTTCCCATCAAAATGGGTTATCCTGAATGTACTAAGGATAATACTTTTGAAACTTCCCATTTATCTAAGATAATTGCCGCCATTCTCGGTGATAGGCGATATGCACCGCTTGAATAGACTGTGTCTATTATAAACGGTCCTTCCCATTTGGGTTCGAATTTACCTTTCTTTTTGGAGTTGAGAATTATCGGCCGTCTAGCGGCGAGGACGAGATCTCCCTCCTTAAAGGTTCTCTGTCGAACTTTCTTGTTGAAAGCCCTCGACATTCTAGCCCGATAGAACTCAATGCATTGTTGTGCCTCCAGCTTCTCATCTAACATCTCAAGCTCTTCGAGACGCTTTTGATGTTGTTCTTGGTCGTCATCTCATTTGCAAGAGGCGGTGAACGAAATCTGGATTTCCAACGGAGAATTGCTTCACACCGTAGACGAGAGAGTACGGTAGCTCTGGCGTCGCATACCGTTGTGCGATATGCCCGAGTGCTTCTCAGTTTATCATCCCGGTCTCGCTTGTTATTCTTCACAAGCCGACAAAATCTTGATTATCGTCTTGTTGAGCATCCGGCTAACCCATTCATTTCTTTGGATTATAGGCTGTCGGCGAGACATCTTGTATCTTGAATTTTGCAAAACCCGATGAAGGAATTGCCGATAAATGGGGACCGTTGTCATGCGATCCGTCTTGGGACACCATGTCGATAGATGACATGGTGTTTGATGAATCTGACGGCGGTACTGCGCCTTGACCTCTTTAGTGGGATTGCTTCAGCCCACTTGGAGAAGTGGGTGATCGCTAGAATAAACCGATCTCCTTTAACCGACGGAGGAAAATGGGACCTACAACGCCCATTCCCCATGTCTCGAATGGCGGGGCGTGGCGAAGGATGCAGTGCTCACGGGCTGATGCATATAATTGTGAATCGACGCAGCGTGGCATTTGGCGTGCTTCATTGCGTCATTAATCATCGTGGGCCAAAAGTAGCCCATTCTCGATGCTTCGTAGAGAGCAGGACGGTAGTGCGCACCACATTCACCTTCGTGGTGCTTCCGAAGGACCTCTTACGCCTCTTTGTTTGAGAGGCATCGGAGTAAAAGACCATCGTACCCCCGACGATATAGCATCTGGGTTTCTGTGTCGTAAAAGAATCTTGGAGCTCTTCGCCGGATTGACTCTCTCTCCTTCACGTCTTCTGGTAGAATACCATGTAAGACGTAATCGATGATAGGAAAGCGCCAATCTCGGGGCTCCAACTTGGTTTGGGTTGCATGTACTTCTTTGGACACCATCCCTTTGTCTTCCCGTACCTCATTACATATTGGTACGAAGAGTTGGTGAGTCCTGACCGTAACTAGTTGCTCGGTCTCGGAAGGTTGTGCTAACGACATTGCATCTCGTGGCGTTTTGGGCGTGGGATATATTCGATGAAGAATCCCGAATGAGTCCGCCATTTCAACAGCCTATCCGATGATAGGGGATTAGATCAGTTCACGACCGTAGTCACGAACTGCCTTAACTATCGGTTGTGAATCATGCGTATGCTTGAGATATTCGACCCCCAGCTCCTTGGCGAAGCTAAGTCCGATAAGTAACGCGTTGTATTCGGCTACGTTATTGGAACAAGGTTCGGTGAGTGAATAAGCACGGGGCATGACATGATTCCCCGGGGAAATCAAGACAACTCCGACTCCAGCGGAGATTTTAGAACATCCGGGGGTACTTGCCACGTTAGTGGCCCGAGAAGCTCCGTCAAAATATAATCGCCATATTTGTTGGTGCGATGTAGTGTTGACTTCCTGAACTTCATCCGGGAGATCATCATATAGCTCAACTGCGTCCGTTGTCGGGCTGGCAGCCAAGAGATCACAAATCGCTTGTCCTTTGACTGACTTCTGTTGTTTGAAGTGCAAGTCATATTGGGACAAAAGCAAAGCCCATTTTGCCAAACGCCAACTCATTGAGGCCGGCTTGGTCATAAATATTCGACCGGATTTACGTTAGAGATAACATAAATCGCTCGTCCGACCAAATAGTGTCGATTTTTTCAATTGCGAACACTAATGCAAGGCACCGCCGACCATTGGGTATCGAGATTCACACCAATGTTGGCTCGGGTAATAATCGCCTGCTCGCGGGATCATTGCCGCCGTCCGCCAGTAAGGCGCTTAACGAGTGATCCGTTGCCTTGACGTAGATCGTGAACGGTTTTCCGATCGGTGCAACAAGAACAGAGGTTTAGCGAGATACGATTTTATCTCTTCAAACGCTTCACATGCGCCGTCCCAAATAAACGACGCCCTTCTTGTTCAACTTGGAGAACGGTGGCACTTCCGGATAGGTTCGATATGAACCGTCGGATGTACGCCATCGTCTGTAACCCCTCGAGTTCTCTCGCATTTCTGAGGTTACAATTCTTGAATCGCCTTCACTTTGTCGTGATCGACGTGGATTCCTTTGTCGGTGACATTTAAACCGAGGAATTTGCTTGACATTCCAAGGAAGGATTTTAAGGATTCATCTTTAGCTGATGAGTTCGCATGAGCTCGAATACCGTTCTAAGATCTTTGATGTGATCTCCTTTGTCACGGCTTTTCACGACCAAGTCGTCGACGTAGCATTCGACCGTTTTCCGGAGATGATCTTGGAAAATCTCCGTCATTGCTCACCGGTATGTTGCGTCATGCTCTTCAAGCCGAATGGCATGACCGTAGCAAAATATACCATGGGCTGCTCAACGCCGTGTGTTTACGCCATCGGGTGCATCTTGATTTGATTATACCCCGAAACCATCCATGAACGACATTCTTTCAAATCCACACGTATTGTCGACTATGACATCGGTGATTGGAAGAGGGAAGTCGTCTTTGGGCGCAAAGATTCAGATCTCTCTGAGTCAATACAGCATCCTCGACGAACCATTCTTCTTCATGACCGACTATATTCGCCACCCAACTGATGTTGAATTTCCTCGATGAATCCGATTCTATGAGTTTCTTCACTTCCGACGATTGCTCGCAAGATTTGTGGACGAAACCGCCTTTGTGGTTGCTTGACGGGTTTGACATCCGCTTTGATGTTGGTATGTGTCGCTACATTAGGGTCGAGTCCCGCATGTCCTCATAACTCCAAGCTAATACATCGATATACCCCGATTAGGGCTTATCAACTCTTCCTTTCTTCCGAGGGAAGGGTATTGCTGATGTTTATGAGCTTAGGATGCTCTTCATTACCCATATTAACCTGGACTACTCGTTCTTCTTTGTTCTAACTCGCCCCAAACCGTTCTTGGAGTTGATGGATCCATGGGTCTTCCCATGTTGCACGCCATCAACTCTCAACAAGAGTGTGATCGATCGTAGCCATATTTGACATCAAAGCCTTGAAAGCTTCTCCAGGTGGTGTCGTAATCCCAAGCCGAAGAATCGACGAATGTCCGCCTCCTCATCGTGGATTATCATCAATTAGCCATGAGCATTCATCTTCCGAGGAGGATTCAGTATCCCAACCCCTTCTAAATGCATAGTAGTTATCCGCTTTTTGGGACATATGCCTTTAGGAGGGACTCGGACCTCGCCCAAACATAGACCTTTCTCCTCAAGTCGCACTCCCCACTTCTTCATGATACCCGTCTCCTGGACTATATCGAATGTGTTGAGGATAGGCCCGTTGTCATCTTCATCTTCTTCTAAGAAATGATTCGTTGGAACTGATCTCCTTTCCGTAAACCAAGTCTTTTTCACTACTTGATCGTGGGATGACGAAGTGTTGTCCCAAAGGAGTCCTGAATTGCTTTTGTGTAAAGCAAGAAGACCGAAGTTGGTAAGTGCAACTCGATCGTTGTATAAACCTCGCCATTACATCATTCAAAGACAAAGGGTACTCTAAATCGCCATTTATTGATTCATCGGTAATTTGCCAATTACAATGTTCATCCGACGATTCTTCATCGCCAAGATTGATTACAAGGGGTACAATGTCATTTAAAACAAAACCACCACTATAATCAAGCCCGCTTCTCGACGCTTCTTCACCGTCTGCCTTGGCCGATGATTCGCCGGACTCATTACCAGAGGAGAGAATCATAAAATAATTCTCCACCCCTTAAACGGTTGTTTGTCCGCGACCACCGTCTTGACTCATTATTCGTGTTACATATTTGAGACACGATGAAGAGTAGATGGGACTATAACGCTACCGTGGATCCCCAATCCAACAATAAGTTATAGGAAGTCTCGCGTCAATCACATAGTGTGACTTCGGACTTTAAATCCCCATTTGGCACTTTATCCGATCTTACCAAGCGGCAGAACCGCTGGTGTTAAACCCATAGATCATTGTGCTCGTTGATGCATTTCATCGCGTGGATCCAAGGTGATACATGAGGCTAGGGCATAATGCTCACAATGGAACCCGGATCGACTTGGATCCTAAGTTAACTGCTAGAGCCAATATACCCTGAAGTATAGCGCCGATCGCTTAGAATCTCGCCCCGATATCCTCCTTTGTAAAAGTAATGCGGGAAGTGCTTGTTGCCAAGTTGCATTGTTGTGTGATTCTTCCTGAATCGGCTTGATCTCGAGTGAGAAACACCTCGAGTCAGCCTTTAGCTTTTGAGAGCTTCGGTTTCTTTGACAATCGGAGCAACTCGTAGAGAGTTATTCGCCGGATGTTCGCCAACTGGCCATGACGTCAAACGGTATGGAGAGCCCGATGTTCGGCCTATCCCTCACAATCGGGCGATTGAATCTGGACTCGAGTTGAGCTTCTCGACCGAGGTCGCTTTCTCCTTTGCTTCACTGCTTTCTTCTCGCACGAGTGAGGAGTCATGGTCACCCCCACCGCATGTCTTAGCTTAGATTTGGAGTGTTCGGATACTTGTAGGAGTATTCTTGTCCACTCCTAGTAGCGAAGACTTCCCGTTCTTCTTCTGGAATTGGAAGGTGGATACTTTTTCATCATCCTTCTCCGAATTGCCGGCAAAGATGGCATAGCTTGCCTTTTCCCTTGGACTTCTTCATGGCCGAGGATGTAGTCCATCGATCGCCTTCCAAAGAAGTCGTGGTGGACCCAAAGGATTTCTCCGCTTGTGCCGTAGCAGACGAGCCCTTTCTTACGCTGCGTTCGTGAGGATCTTCATTCACCATCTTCATTCCTACCTTCACAATCCGGGCCGGTTGGAACCAATCCAAGGAACTGATCCAAGCTTATAGAGACCGATTTGCTCCCACCTTCTTCTCTTTAGAGGGTTTTGGAGTAATGACTCAACATCGATCAAGGCCCTAATCTTGTCCTTGAGATGGTAGCGTAACTTTGTAGGATGATGTACCGCCTCGCGGTGCTAAGCATTAGGATCAGAACCTTGTTTGCCTCCTCTGGTTTACAATTGGGGCAACCGATTTTGTTATTTTCCGTAGGTATTTGAAGATTCAACTTCCTCGCCCTGAACGGTAAGTCAAACCCGAACCGGATGGTTTTCGATTCGAGTTTGTTGGCGCCATTGAGGCCGGGATTGCCGGGTGCACGCTGTTGCGATCGCCGCTGTGGTTGCGCTCGAACGCTTGATTAGCTTCCTGCACTTTGCCGCTTTACCTTTGCCACGGGGACAAAGTTCTCACGCTGAGCATCGACCATATCGACCTCTCTCCGCTTCCTCCTCGTGAATCGCCTGCTCTCCACGTGATCCAATCTTTCCGTGTCTCGACGTGCGCTCCCATTGCTTCCAACACGCCCAATGACAAGTTTATGACAAGTTTGGAGAATGAACTTCTCCGTTATCGTCTCGCAATTCATTGCCTTATTTATGAACCTCTTGACGGTTATCCATCGCTTTCCCCTCGCTTTCGCCGTCAACAAAGAACCGATGGATACCTGTCATCGCCAAAGAAATTGGTGAGAAACATGGCCTCCATATCATCCCAGCCTATTAACGCCCGGTTTGAGACGGCGGTATCAATCGCGCTCCCAATGGGGTGCCAACGAATGACCGAACCATCAAGGCTCAAGTTGTCGAGATAACACCTAGATGAGACTTGAAGTAGATCAAGTCCGAGTGGGCGATCCCTTCCGCCAAACGGTGTAAAGTTGATGAGGTTGAATTTCGGATAACGGATTGATTCCCACTCCCTTGGTAAGGACATGGTATACCGTTTTCTTTACCTCTTGAGCGGAAATCAAAGTATTGATTTTGCTCTCGAGGTCTTTATTTTCATTTTCCCCACGCCTCCGCTCGTAAACTTGGGGAGGAATGACTGTTATCGCTACGCTTTGCCGAGCAAAGACGATCACCTACGCTTTGGCCTCCTTCCCTCGTCTCGCCTATCTGTTGTTGACATTATTACGACGACTTGGCTCGCTTTGGCGGTTCATTATCGCTCGATCTGTTGGTCATGCATTGCTCTCATCCGGCCGCATGGCCCATTTCAAGCTTAAAGTTGTCCTTTTGCTTGGTTAGGCCTCTTCAAGCATCCGGACACTTGTTCCAAGGCTGATCATGAACGCCATGAGGTTGTCCTATGTCGGAAATTATATTATCAAGCCATTGCGGAGCCGATCCGACACTTCATCATCTGAGGGTAATCCTTTCGTGATCTTGGCGATAATTGTCGCTTCAATCCCGACCGCAATCGAAGTCATTCGCGCGATGCCCCTGAACGCACGGACGACGCCCCTCACGGGTCATATTGATGGTAACACTCGGCACCATCACCGAGGCGCCCATCTTTTCTACGGAAGCGCCTTTGACTTGGTTCGCATTCTCGCCGAAGCCTATCAAAGACCGAGCTTTTCCGGAGTCGTTCTAGCTAGCTTGCACTCCGATAACACCGCTTTGATCAGTTTCGAGCACAAGGCATGTTTGATTCTCTGCCTTTTCGATTTACTTAGACCCCAAAGACGATAGTACAACTCGCCGGTATGAATACCGGAGCAACCTATCGGTGTTGGCACGACTTCTCGTATAACGCTGTCATCGCCGATGAGAGCCGCCTCCTTCCGAGAACAAATAGGTTTCATAAGTCACACGCATCGCACGCGAGTGTGAATTCGACGCCCTCTGACTTCGATTTGAAGCCCGGCGCAGCAGCCGCAGTTTCTTCTTATCTTTGTGGGTGCGACTCCCCGACGAGTGACCCGGATTCCTTTAGCGACCTAGGCGATCCTTAATGGCAAGCCTGGCCGGTCTGGCGAGTTAGCTTCACGGAAGTTCGGGTATAGACGCCGGAGGTGACTTCGTGTCAACGCCACTTTTGCGAGGTGCTCACATTTCGATTTGAGCACGGAGCAGGAGTTGGGCTCGGGCAGAGCTAGGCTTGGGTGTTGGGTTCATCGGGTTAAGCTTCCCTCGACGGCTTGGGCTTCCAAGCTACCGACGGTTTCGACACTTCTGGTCAGCCTCCTTCAACTCAAGCGCTTGTTGCACCAAAGCCTGTTTGCGCAAGGAGCGCTGGCGCTCGGATACGCTCTGGAAGCGGAACGATTCCGCTTGACTCGACCCATTCGCTCGCCGGCCCCAGGAATCGGCTACGATTCTGACTTCTCCGAGTCAACTTGATCTTAGATCCGCCATAGCGACCCCATCCGCTGATTCTTTTGCTCAGGCTAATTGTTTCGCCAGCGCCGACGTCCGCCTCTCGACGGCTCTCTTGAGAGTCACGACGCCATTGGCGGATCGACCCCGCGGAAGACAGGGTTCTCAAGGTTTGGCCGTTGTTAGGCCGGGAACCACCGCTGTCTCCGCAGCCTTGACGCGTGGTGGTGGATTTTCTCGCCCGATTCGAGGCCGATCGGGTCTTCTTGCAGCGAGACCATCTTGACTTGCGGGGAACCGGATCTCGACGAGGAGGAGAGGTATTCTTCATACTTTCCGTCGAACTCAACTCGACTCTCCTCGATGACCGGATCGGATCCGGGTTACACACTCGACGCTTTCTTTGTTGAGCCGCTGGCTCCCACTGGCGCCACCTTGTTCAAGGAAAGTTGGTTTGTTATTCATTGCTTGTTTGAACTCGCATGCCTTGGCCTGGCTACAACAAAATTTCAAACAAAAGAAATGCCTTTATTTCAGCGCATAAATGAAAACGAAAATTATAACTTTCTTCCTTTTGTGAACAAACGCCGGATCTCTATTTTCCGGATCCTCGCTTGCGTGGGTTCTTTACTGTCTTGGGGACTTTTATTCGTCCATGGACCACGCAAGCATTCGATCTCCGTGTAAACCCGGGTTCCGGAACTACAGACGAGAGGGGCTCGCTTCAAAGGCGGAAGCCCGAGGGGATCACACTCACGGCGAGAGGATCGCCGGGGATCACACTCACGAAGGAGAGGATCGCTGCGGGGATCACACTCACGAAGGAGAGGATCGCCGGGCGGGTGAGATCTACAAGGAGAAATCACAAGCTATCCCCGAGGTTAAGACGGCTTAACCTAGAGGGTATCTGTAGTTCGACCGAGTTTGCTTACCTTCCGCCTATAGATCGGCGTCGTGGACTTGAGCTCGCCGGTGCTCGAACCGTCGCGTCGTAGATCTCGCGAGGGCTCTTGAAGTCCGCCAAAATCCCAAAGAAAATCCGAGTCCAAGATCCCCAAAAATCCTCAATGAGCAAGACCCCCTATTTATACAAAAAGAGATGTATGCGACCAGCGGTGGCTCGGCCACTTGGTAAAGCCTCGACGAGGTGGCGGTGGCTCGACCATGGTGGCCGAGCCACCTCGGCCACTTGTAGAGCACCTCGGCAAGTTGGCCGGTGGCTCAACCAAGTGGCGAGACCTCCGACCACTGGCGAGGCACCTCGACCAAGTTGGTAGAGCCACCTTGGCCAATTTGGTAGAGGTTTGTATGGCGCTCGTCGTCTCGCGTCGTTTTTCCGTCGACTCCTCCGTCGATTCTTCGTCGATTCTTCGGTCTTCGGGCTTAGTTTTGCTCGGTGATGTCGCCGTTGGGTTTGAGTCGTGCCGATCAACTTCGAGCTCAAACGGTTCGCTTGCATCGACGGACTAAGTACGGTTGATTCCGCCTCGCCGACGTTTGAGTTTAGCCAACTTCGCCTCGTTGAGCCGTGTCGGGTTTCTCCACGACGCGTCGTTCGTTGGCTTTCAAATGCGCCTCGCCGACTCCTTCATGGGTTAGTCGACTCACTTTATCGTTTTAGCGTAATCCGTCGGCGTTACGATTCCGGCGCCGGATGGATGGATCGTCGGTTGTCAACCCACCGTTCACAGTCTGTTCGAATCTTGATAAGCAATTTTTAACGCCTACAAATTATACAATATATATATATTTATTGAAATAACAAGATTTTGGTACAAAATAACAACCTATGGTTGGTTTTTCACATTGAACCCATAGCTATAGCTATATTCTGCAAACATAAAGTCATCATAACATAGTCAACATGTAGGACAAAGAATTCTTTGGATAAATTAAAATTGAATCTTAATAGTTTCCAATGCCAATATGCTAGTAGATAATATTGGATCTTTAAGCTCTCTGCATCACTGGTTCGCAGGTGCTGATGGAAAGACACCTGGAAACAGGGAGAAGAAGCGGAAGGCTCGTAAATCCGCTGACTTTTTAATTTGCAAGTCATTTAGAAGGTATTTCTTCAATTCTACAAGTACTAAATGTACTGTTTGTGTTTTTGTTTCGCGCTCAAAAGTATTTCATTCCTATTTATTTTATCTTTTTCAAGGACTGTACCTCGGGTATTCACTTTGTTTATGTCCAGGCTCCTCAAGGCTCGTAAATCGTGGTTTAGTAGTTACAAATTTATTATGATATATATGTACTTAAGAGCTCTACTTAGAACCAGAACATATTATCATGCATGATGAGATGGCAACAAGAAAAATTTTCTGAAGACGTATAGCATTCACCAGTCGTTTTTCTTCTCTTAATATATGCTAACCTTTTCTTAGTAGCATTCAGTGTCCTTCCTCTTGAATCATTGCTGATGATTTTCATGGAAATTTTCATCTAATTCGGTTTATAGTTCTTTCTAGATTATTGTAAACTCGCAGATGAAGAAGAAGACAATTTTGATCTTGACACCACATCGCCTACATTTATTTGGAATAATAGTCGAAATTAGTATCTTTCTCTATTCAGATACACAAACTTCTTTATGTGACAGATATACTTACTTTGTGCGTGTGTGTGTGTCTTTTTTTTTGGGGAAGGGGTGTGACAGACATACTTACTTCGTTCACTTGTCTAGATGCATAGAATAAGGTATCAGATACTCGTACTACTCTGTGACACAGATACACAGCTTGCCGAATATAGATAAATGAACTCACTTCTACATAATTGTGGTTGAATTAATGTGGCATAGCTTGTTAATCAACTAATATGATTCTTACAAGAAAATTTGTCGAATTCGCAATTTCATCCATTTATTACTAGTGCATATACTCATGATCAATGGATCATCCTCTTGTTCGTGGAGCCTAATTTACATGGAGAATACATATCACTGGGACCCAGAATTCGAAGCGGAGTGAATTGCACCCTAACTGAGGGTGTCGCTAGGGAAATTCTTCGAGGACGTAGGTAATCACATTGATTGTCGAACATCATTAAATCTGTATTTTTGTTATTGTTTCTCTAGTTTGCGTTCTTTTTACTGTTGATATGTGGTTTGTTTTCCGCTTTTGCTGCTAACCCGACCTACTTTTCGTCAATTTCTCCTCTGATGGCACATTGTTTATGTCACAATGTAGGAAAAGATGTAGGCCTAGCATGAAGGATAATAGCCACTTAGCTTAGCCAAGGAGACTGCCTATGAATCGCATTGAAATATCCATCACGAAATACCTCAAGGAGGATACAGGCAAGTCATCCTTGGCTACCAAAGATAAAGCTACTATCCCCATGTAAGGCCTATCTTCCACTCTATACTCTTGTGTTGTACCAAGCTCTCAGTTTCCATGCCACTATTTATAGCAAATTACATCTCATCCTCAGCTTGCTGTACCGTAGCTTTTTGAGAGGCTATCGATAATTTCTTTCCCGGCAAAAGGAACATATTCCTATCGCCGAAAGTATTAATGGTAATAGATAGAGTTTTTCACCATAATCAACTATATATGGTACAACCAAATGTGCCTTTTCAGCTCTCTCAGAGGCTAAAAGTCTCTCTCTGAAAAGAAAAAAAAAAGATGCTAAAGTTTTTACTTAGTCCAAAAGGGTTTGCGAGTATTGTAGTACAAGAGCCGAATTATCATGCAAGCATTCATTTTTTCCACTGTCAAAATCAGAGTAAATTGAAGATTTTGATTCTTGTTGTATTCTGACTCATCTTGAGGATTCGCTAATACTTTCTTTTCCTCTCCTATTATATGCTTATTATTGGTAGATTTTAGTGTGATAAAGTGATGATACAATATTCCGGAGATGGCCATTTACATTCTCGAAATTCCTTTGCGCTACTTGAATGCCTACATGTGATACCCCCAAATAGTTTAGTCCCACATCGATGGATGACTAAACAATTGTATGGTTTATATAGTAAAGCATGGGGTTCAAGTGTAGCATCAGTTAGTCGATTTTGGGTGGTTTGAGCCAAACAACACGCTACACTCAGTGAGTCCCATGGCTTACACCGCGCCAATAGGCACGCGAGCCGGGGCGTGATAAATTGTATTAGAGCAATTTGCCAGTCGGAAGTGTGGAGCTAAGTGCTATATGGGGCTAAGTGCTTCACCGCGCTCACTCGGTGGGAGCCACCTCTAGAGCCCATAGGAGCCACCTCTAGAGTCCACGTGGCCTGGCAGTGATACTGAGATGTGCCAATTGTCATGTCTCGATGAGGACATCACATACATATGTAAGGTGGGGTGATTGTGATAGATACCCCCAAATAGTTTAGTCCCACATCGATGGGTGACTAAAAGACAATTGAATGGTTTATATAGTAAAAGCATGAGGTTCAAGTGTAGCATCGGCTAGTCAATTTTGGTAGTGGTTTGAGCCAAACAACACGCTACACTCAGTAAGTCCCACGGCTTATAGCGCACCACCAGGCACGCATGCCCGGGGCGTGATATTACTAGTTCCTTTCAAGTTTCAACTCTCTTCCTGAAGCCGATATCAATATGTGTTCTTGTGCATGATCTTTGTCCTCAAATGGAATAATTTTCTCTTAACTTAGATTTCCTAACTCAAATCTTTAACTCTAAGAATCCTTCAGTAAGATTTAACTTGGTTCAGAAACTTCAGCTATAATAGCGCAGACTCTTTCTTGTCAAAGGAAAATTCACACACTAGCATACAATTGCAACATTTGGCTCTACTAATTAGCCAAACAATATTACATGACATATATCAATATAATATATTCTGTTATTACCATAATGTGATAAGAAAAGTGACTTTGGTCCCAGAGAGGATCAGTGTAAATAAGTAGATTGAGAAAGATTCAGGATTACAAGCACTCCCAAGTGTGGGACTAAAAAGAACTTCAAACCAAATACACTAGCAGATTCATCAGCCCGAATAAACCAAGAATTCATTTTATTGATAAACCAAAGTTGGTTTAAGTACTTATTTTGGCGACGATGTTGCTGACGGATTCAAAACTTTTGAATGAAATCATAGATATGTTGAGTTACTTCATGAGGATTTTCTTGGTTGATCCAGTGAGCAACTCCAGGCATCACGACCACATCCTCGAGCAAGGGAACATCTTGCTTGAATCCACCCTTGTGTATGTAGTCTTGGATACCGGGATAATAGTGATAAACCAAATCGATATCACCAACGATGAACTTGGTTGGTACTGTGACCTGACTCCCTGTCCATGGCTCTGTCAGCTCCCAGTTTCTGTCATCAACAACATGCGAGGTTTTTGTGAGGATTTGATTCACTATAAAAGGGGTGCTTATGGATGAAGCTAGAGTCATTGGTATCTAGGGTATATGCTAAATATAGTAGGCAATATGTTAAATATAGTAGAGCATATATCTCCTAATTCCGTGTCTCTTATACTTAGTAGTGCAAACACCTGTATTTGGTAATGCATATATATTGTGATTGAGATTTTCTTTATCAAGTCTCTTATTATGATCTATAAATAAACGGACTAACTTATGAATGAAATGTCAATATAGATAAATCTAACAGTTGAAATCTCCTCTTTGATTAGTGGATTCTTCCAGGTCAAGATATTGATCAAACTGTTACATACTTTTGTGTTGTTCTCTTTGCCTCCACTGGCTGTATTGATTATTTCTCTTACGCTTCTTTGTGTTAAAATCTCGTGCTTAGGAATCTAACTGTTGTGATAAACAATGTAAGAAGATATTTACTCTATTCACTAAATTATGAAGTATTGGAAACAAACTTACGAGTCAAAATTTCGATAATAGTTGATTGGCCCTGTAAAACCATTTTTCTCGAATTTGCTTGCATAATAGTCGATATCCTCTTCTGAGAGCCATGAAGGCAATGCAATTTGATCATCGGGCGAGACCCAACCTTCCTTCGGTATCATAATAGGGCCTGGATCGCGAATTGTGAAGAACTTTTTCATGACTAGTTTAGTGCCAATATGGGCAAATTGCTGTTCAACTTCTCCAGGTTCCTTGCACATAATAAAACCGATTACTTAGCGGAATGAACTCAACATTAGAATCATAATAAGAGCATATCATGTTTATCAAAGAAAAACATGATGATTTATAGAAAGGGTTATTTGATTTGCTGCAACTGGAGGTGTTACAATTGCAATTTCATGTAATTGGGTTTCAGCTATTTGTTTCACTACAACTAATAAATGCAGGTGCAAAAGGACCTATAGTTGTGGTCCATGACTTATTCAGATAAAACATGCAAATCGCAGCAATTATTCTAACCCCAATGGAAATCTTTTTTTTTTAACTGATCTCTCAAAACAAACAGTTGCAACTTTAACAGCATTTACAAATTTTAAAATTTTAAAAACTAAATCAAGTAACTGCAACTACAACCACATGTGACGACAATTGTGGCAACTGGCATTACATTGCAATTACAGTTGCAGTGAACCAAACGACCTTCAGAATCGCGATATATGAAAATATTTTGAAGAATCAACAATGAGGAACAAGTCATACCTGAAATCTGCTGACATAGAAATCGTCCCCATAAAGAGACCTCAAGAAGTCTGTAAATTTTATGGTAGGGTTTCGAGGGAGGAAAGGCACACTGAGGTTCACCAACGCCTTCACTCTGTCTGGCCTGAACATGCACAAATGCCACGCCACAAGTGCACCCCAATCATGGCCAACCACAAACACCTTCACAATTGCAAAGGAAACTATGTTGTCATTGTGAAACAATTTACATAAAGCCAGAACAATATCTTTAAAAAAAGTATAAAAATCTAGTTAGGTTGGAGTTTTCTTAAATTAAAAAAAAATTGAAGTCAAAAGTAATTTGTTATCACATGATTCACCAGACATTTCTAACTATTGGGAGAATAACGTCGTCTGGATGATGTAATTGCCAATATTATTGACTACATTGCCATATATTAAAAGGGTGGTATCTTCAATTAATCTAAAAATAATTACAATTTTGAAAAACGGAAGGCAAGTATATCCTAATCATAAAATCAATGTCCAATAACATACAAATGCAATAATTACTGCCTTATAATTTACATAAAGAAAAAAAAAAGTTAGGACATCACACAAATGGTACAAAGTCCTTCGTACAAACAAGATGAGACTTTAGGATCATATCACATAGATCTGGCTATATTTTATTACGCTGATTGTCGGCTACCTAATACAACCCTCCTCCTTTATCTTGACTTGAAACAAGCAGTAAAAAATAGGCAAATCTTCACTATAGGTCCCTAATGTATTAGCCAAATTTCATTTAGGTCCTTAATGTTTGAAAGTCATCAACAGAGATCCCTAACGTTTTTTCCGTCATCAAATTAGGTCCTTTTCGATATTTTTCATTATCTATTGCTGATGTGGCAGCTGACTGGAATGTTTTCTCTCTCTCCTTTTTGCACATAATCCCCTATAAGTTTTAAAAATTATAAATAACACCCTAAAAATTTTGAAAACTATAAATAACACCTGTTAGTTTGGAACATCACAATATCCCCTAAAATTTTTAAAAGCTACAAGTAGTATGGTAAAAAATTTACAACCAACCCCTAAATGTATTGAAAATTATAAATAACACCCTAAAAATTTTGAAAACTATAAATAACACCTGTTAGTTTGGAACATCACAATATCCCCTAAAATTTTTAAAAGCTACAAGTAGTATGGTAAAAATTTACAACCAACCCCTAAATGTATTGAAAATTATAAATAACACCCCAAAAGTTATTTATATTTTTTAAGAACTTCAGCAGGTTGTTTATAAAAATTTTCGGGTCTATTTATAAACAATTTAGGGGTCCATTTATAGTTTTAAAACTTCTAAGAGTTGTTTGTATATCTTCTAAACAATGGTCTCCTAAAAATTTTCTAAAGCTGCTCCCTAAAACTTTTAAAATTATAAATAACTCCCTAAAAATTTTATAAAAGCCTCCTAGAAAATATGCAAACAACCTCAGAAATTTTGAAAACTATAAATGAATCTCTAAATTTTACAAACAAACATTCAAAATTTTTATAGCCAGTGAAAGTTCTAAAATTACAAATAACATTAGGGATGCTATTTATAATTTTAAAACTTTTAAGGGTTGGTTGTAAATTTTTACCGGATCACTTGTAGATTTTGAAAATTTTAGGGGATATTGTGATGTTCCAAACTAACATGGTGTTATTTATAATTTTAAAACTTTCGGGATGTTATTTATAATTTTAAAACTTTTAAGGGTTGGTTGTAAATTTTTACCGGATCACTTGTAGATTTTGAAAATTTTAGGGGATATTGTGATGTTCCAAACTAACATGGTGTTATTTATAATTTTTAAAAACTTTCAGGATGTTATTTATAATTTTTAAAACTTATAGGGGGTTATGTGTAAAAATAAGAGAGAAAACAGTCAGCTGCCACATCAGCAATAGATAACGGAAAATATCGAAAAGTACCTAATTTCATGACGGAGAAAACATTAGGATCTACGTTATGTTTCAATATTAGTAAAATAAATTTGGTATCATTAGGGGCCTCTGATAAATTTTTCTTAAAAAATATATAACATAAAAGCACGATATACTACTCCCAAACTTACTTTGTCCTGACCAAGTGCATCAATAAGAGCAACAACATCTCCAACAAGATGAAAAATGCTGTAAGCAGAAACCAAACTAGGGCTATCACTATCCCCGTAGCCTCGAAGATCCGGCGCCACTGCCCGGTACCCTTTTCCGGCGAGGCCGAGGATCTGATGGCGCCAAGAGTACCAGAGCTCTGGGAAGCCATGGAGGAGGAGGACAGTGGGGCCCTCTCCTTTCTCTGCCACGTGGAGCTTGATCCCGTTCACGTCCATTGTTTGGTGAACTATTCCTTCCATTTTTTGATCAGTTGAGTTGAGTTTGGAGATGAGAGTTTGGGTTTGTGATTTATGATGAGTTATTGGGCAGGTTTTTGATGAATTTGTTAATTCTTTTTGCCTTGGAATGATTGATTATGGTCTTCTTGTTTATGATTTGTGGTCTGTCTTTTATGTACATTTGCTTATGTCATTTTCAAAAGGGTTGGCAGAGAAGTGATGCTGATACATGTGGATAAGCATCAAGTTGTCAGGCGCATGCAAGGATCAAGGTATAACATTTCACCTTTTATTTAAAGGTGTTTTACATCAAAACAATCTTTATTTTTATTTAAATTGGTACTTACCATCTTTAAAGTCTTTTTTTGAATGTAAACCACATTTACTTGCTAACATGTTTGCAATGTCACACGTAATCCAATTTTCAACTAAAAAAATATGCGAAATGATCATTTTATCCTCACCATTTTCTTGTTTTTTCATCTTCTTCCTTACAAATCCTAACACTAACCCTAGCCTCCTCATCCTCCTCTTCTCCCCGTCTTCCCTCTCCCTCCTTTCTCAACTCCCCTCCCTCTCTCTCTCTCGTCCTCCCTTTTCGTCCCCGACCTCCCACTCTCCCATTCCTTACCAAGTGGGAACTAGGATCAGGGTTAGAGTTTGGGGGAGGTGGCGGTCATGGATTAGGATTAGGGTTTTGAGGGAGGTGGCGCCCATGGGTTAAGGTTAGGATTTTGGGGGAGGTGACCATGATTTAGGGTTAGGGTTTATAGACGAGGAGGATGAAAGAGGCTAGGGTTAGGGTTAAGGGTTGGGAGGAAGAAGATATGGGTAAAATAGAAATATCTGATTTTTTATGGGTGAACAGAAAAAAAAGGTGTGACATTGCAAACATGTTAGCAAGTAAATGTGATTTACATCAAAAAATTTAAAGGTGATAAGTATCAATTTGGATAAAAGTAAAGATGATTTTGATGTAAAACCCTTTTTAAAGGGTAAACGGGGCTAGTATATTTATTCTTACAGTTAGCTGATGTGGTGCACATTTAAATAGTCAATTATGATCTAGACATGTTGATAATTAACGCAGCGTGGACAGTGGCGTAGTCAAGACTTGGTATTTTGGGGGGAACTCTTGTTTCTTTTTTTTTTAACACACTAAAACATTTATGACAATAATCATTCAATAATTAAAGATTTTTTTTTAGAGAAAAAAATATGCTCTCGAACTTGAGAACCACAACCAATTATTATATGTACACCTCTGCTAGATCAAAATTTACGGAAGCTCTTATACAATTTGCTAGAGGTTTAGCAATTCTGTCTCGTACCATAATTTTAATTTTGATTTTTGTTCTTTATCAAGAATTTATCATTGCCCTAATGACAGTGCACTGATTATTAATTTTTCTCATAATAATTGAGACTAGATTTGAATCTATTAAAGAAATTATAAAACAATTAAGCAATATCATTAAATATAATAGATGATGCATGCGTATGTGCTAGATATAGTTTTGTCTATTTTAGAATAAAAATCTAAATATAAAGAGGAGAATAGGACTTACAAGGACCACGATAGATATAGTTTTGTCTATTTTAGAATAAAAAATCTAAATATAAAGAGGAGAACAGGACTTACAAGGACCACGATGCACTACTTTCAAAATATTATCTCACCAAAAATTAAAGAAGAAAATCCTAACTTTTTATTGTATTGTATTACTTTGTTTTTTTTTCATCTGTCGTCGCCCCTCCAGAGAATTAAGTTTTGCACAAGGTACTTTTTTCCATTTCCTCTGAGACCCAGCCACTAGATTGACATTTAAATAAATAAAACAATCTAATTCAAAGTAGAAATTGATTTTGCATGTGGTCCCACATTATATTTTAACTAGGCATAATTGCACTTAAGTACCCTATAGTTTCCCCTACATTGCATCGCCCTTGATTTTAGCAGCACTTGTATACCCTAAAGTTTTTAAAATTTTTACTTATATATCCTCACTTGATTTTGGCAGCACTTATGTATTCTAAGTTTTTTAAACTTGCACTTAAGTATCCTAAAGTTTTTTAAAACTGATACTTAAATACCAAAGTTTTAAAACTTGCACTTAAATACCCCAAAGTTTTTAAAACTTGCACTTAAATACCCTTGTGTTCGCATAATTGAGGGCATTTAAGTGCAAGTTTTAAAAACTTCGGGATATTTAAGTGCAAGCTTTAAAAACTTTAGGGTATATAAGTGTTGTCAAAACAAGTGAGGGTATATAAGTTCAAGTTTTAAAAACTTCAGAATATATAAGTGCTACCGAAAACAAGTGAGGGTTCTAAGTGCTGGCAAAAACAAGTGAGGATATATGAGTGCAAAATAGGGGAAACTATAGGGTATTTAAGTGCAATTAGATCTTTTAACTATATTATACATCTCCCAACTTAAATTCAAGGCAAGAGATCTATTTCATGTTTTCTGCACTACATGTCATGCTTGCTGGGTGATTTGTATGGCTTCAAACCGGAGGCATGATATAAGCACCACCTTATATATAATTTTGCGGCGGAGCTAGGGGCACGTGACCCCAACCCGACTCCGCTTGTGAGCACCACAAGCGCAAAAGTGATAAAATCCAAGAATCCACCAAGGGTGCTCTTCGAATCCACGAAGAACGATCTCCGAATCCACAAAAAACTTTGAATCCGTGAAGAAAAATTATGTAAGAGGAATTTTATTGATAAAAGTTATGACTCTAGGGCTTACAATCCTCTCCTTAAATGGAAAATCAACTAGACTCTAGGACCCGAATTATACCAAAAGTAGAAATAACAAAACTGTCCTTAAAAGAAACTTCCTATGATTGAGAAAACAAATCGGTCAAATTTAGAATTGACATTATGTCTCCTACTCATCGTTATCTCCATTATATTATTCTTTCATATCTTCCTTGGATTCTCACCCGGTTCCCAAGAATTTGTCAGAAGCTCTATCTAACCCAGGTTGGACGGCGGCAATGAAAGAAGAGATGACGGCCTTAGAACGGAATGAGACTTGGGATCTCATTTCACTACCATCAAGAAAGAAAGAGGTTGGCTGCAAATGGGTTTATACTGTCAAAGTAAATCTAGATGGTGCTCTAGCTCGCCTCAAAGTTTGACTAGTTGCAAAGGGATATTCATAGATCTATGGCATTGATTATATCGATACCTTCTCTCCTATAGCTAAGATGACATACGTCCGCATTCTTATTTCGCTTGCCGCTCGCTATCACTGGTCACTACATTAATTGGACATTAAGAATGTATTCCTTAATGACATTCTTGATGAGGAGGTTTACATGGAGCAACCACCAGGTTTTGTTGCTCAGGGGGAGTGTGGCAAGGTTTGCAGATTATAAAAATCCCTCTACAATTTGAAGCAATCTCCGAGGGCTTGGTTTGAACGTTTTGCAGCAATTGTCCAAACGTTTGGTCTTCATCGAGCTCAAAAAGATCACTCGGTTTTCTAGAGATTTGGCGGGAAGCGGATTCTTTTAGTTGTATATGTTGATGATATTGTGATCACTGGCGATGATGCACATGGCATTAATCATTTAAAGAAGTATCTACAGCAACAATTTCAAACCAAAGACCTTAGATCCTTGAAGTATTTTCTGGGTATCGAGGTGGCTAAATCGAAGAAGAGAATTCTCTTATCTCAAAGAAAATATGTGCTTGATATGTTGCCAAATGCTGGGATGTCAGAATGCAAGCGTATTGACTCACCTATGGATCACAAGGTCAAACTACTATCAAATCAGGGGGAGTTACTAGAGGATACTGAAGAATACAGACGACTTGTAGGGAAGCTGAACTACCTAATAGTCACAAGATCAGATATTGTATTTTCTATTAGTGTAGTTAGTCAGTTTCTCTCGGTACCTAGGAAACCTCATATGAAAGCTGTGAAGAGGATTCTTAGGTATCTTAAGAAAACTCCAGGAAAAGGAGTACTCTATTCAGATTACGGTCACACGAGAGTTGCAGGATTCTCAGACGCAGATTTGGCAGGATCCCTGGAGGACAGAAGATCAACTAATGGGTATTGTGTATTTCTTGAAGGAAATCTAATATCATGAAAGAGTAAGAAACAGAGTATAGTCTCTCGATCTACAACTGAGTCTGAGTATCGAGCCATGACGAATTTGACTTGCGAGTTGATCTGGGTTAGAGATATATTAACAGAGATTGGTTATTCTCCGGAGTGTCCCATGAGCTTGTATGGAGACAACAAGGCCACCATTCACATAGCTGAGAATCCAGTGTTTCATGATAGGACAAAACATATAGAGATTGATTGCCACTTGATTCGCGAGAAGATGGAGAAGGGAATCATTAGAGCCAAGCACAGACCATCAGAATATCAACTTGCAGACATTCTTACAAAACCTCTTGGGAGAGCACGAGTGAATTTTATTTGTAATAAGCTTGGCATGTACGATATGTAGATATGTATGCTCAGCTTGAGGGGGAGTGTAGAGAGAGTTGTTTACTCATTTGTTGTTTAGTTCCATATTGGTTAGGGACAAACTCTTTTATTTACCTAAACACTATAAATAACATCCAAGAGAGCTAATAAGGGTTCTCTAGGGTTTTCACTTCAACAAGAATCAAACCGGATTTATTTCATAATGAAAACAGGCTACAAAAACATTATCCAAAATACTAAAAATTGGTAAAAAGTCTGATATCTCTCAATCCGGAGGGAGTTTCGCGAAACAGACGACGGCTTACCAAACAACATTTGGATTGAATGACTCCATCTCAAAAAAATACGCAATTTTCATATATTATTCATCCAATTCTGATGCATGGTTTGGGAGATACGACTCGTCCCTCATTGAAAGTCAATTTCCTCTGTTGGGCCCCGTTTGGGCTTCTGACGATCTAGTTTCTCCATGAATTGCATCCGCAACACGTTCTACATCAACAATTTTAGTCGAGGGATCTATATGTGCCACGACCAGCAACAACCAGCCAAGAACATGTGGATTTGGTTGTTAAATGCATTCTCATAATTTGTGTAGAGTAGATAGATGGATTGGGAGAAGAGAAGCTGAAAATCAATCTGCAAATATCTTCACAAATTGTTTACATATTAGGTGAATTGTTGGTTTACATAATGCTAAGATGCCTAGCTATTCCTTTTAGTAGTTTATTTTGTAACATGAACAAGAGTTAAGAGGTTAAAAATGATTTTACCTTCAAATAGCAATATTTTACAGTAAGCTTTTATAGCCTAACAACCATTGACCGTCAGATTAATTTTAAAATATATATTATAATAATATACTCTTAATAATTTAAACCTAGAGATCAAAAGAATTTGAAACGATTATGACTAATGATCTCATCTTTTCTCCTAAAGTAATACTAATTTATTAGGGCAACACAGAATGGAGATATAAAACTTTCAATCTAGAGTAAAGGAATTAAAAATAGATGAGGATAACCAGACAAGGAATTAAAATAGTAGTTAAAAAAGTTATACTATTGCACGGAGAATAGTAAAGGAATTTTGTACTTATGGGACTAATCTTCTTTGTGAGGGTCTCAATAAGCACTAGCCCCACAAGATATAATTAAGTGGCTTGGATCATGCCTACGCCAAATGTATCCATGAGAATTTAGGTAGCAATCATTATGTACAATATACTAAGCAATATTTTAGTTAATCCAAACCTAAATCAATCACTCAATCTAATTTATTATACAACAATCATGAACACTAATCACTAGTTAAAAGAGAGGAAAAACAAAACATAACCAGATAAGCACAAATCCAATTTCGAGACTGAGAAGGGACCAAAGGTTAGGCTAATTGACAACGCATAGGACAAAGGGATTCGTAAGTTCAATTAATATGGAAAACACCTCCACCTTCAAAATAGAGTGACAATACGAAAACAACCTTTAAAGTTCAATTAATACAAAAAACACCTACACATTTAAAGGGAGTCCGGTAACAATCAACCACCTTTATACTTAAGTTTATCGGTCCAAATAACCAAGAATTCAAACATAAATAAGGCACGGCTGGTTTAAATACTTATTTTTGCCTGAAATGGTGCTGACAGGTTCAAAACTTTCGAATGAAGTCATAAATATGTTGAGTTACTTCATGAGGCTTTTCCTGGTTGATCCAGTGAGCGACTCCAGGCATAACGACTACATCCTCAAGCAACGGAACAGCGTTCTTGAATCCACCTTTGTGTATGTAGTCCTGTATACCAGGGTAATAGTGATAAACCATGTCGATGTCACCAACGATGAACTTGGTCGGTACTGTAATCTGACTCCCTGTCCATGGTTCTGTCAGCTCCCAGTTTCTGCCATTAAAGTTTCGTTAGGAACACGAAATTGTCACGATTCTAAAAGAATTGAATGCTTCTCTTTGTAATACATTTTGCTTATGTAAAATGTATTCAGTTTTGTTCTTGCTCAGGTTTATGTTGACATCTCCTGCATTATGGAACTCACTGCTACAACAAAGAATGTAAGAAGATATGTACTCTCTATTCACTAAACTGCTAATATCAAAATTAAAACATACGAGTCAAAATTTCGATAATAGTTGATTGGCCCGTAAAGCCACTTTTCTTAAATTTGCTTTCATAATATTCGATATCCTCTTCTGAGATCCATGAAGGTAATGCAATTTGATCTTCAGGCGAGCCCCAGCCTTCTTTCTTGGGTATCATAACAGGCCCTGGATCGCGAATTGTGAAGAACTTTTTCAGGACTAATTTAGTACCAAGACGGTCAAATTCTTGTTCAACGTCTCCAGGTTCCTAGAAGATAATATGACTGATCAGTAAGTGGCATGAACACAAATGTTAGACCAGAAATAACCTGATGAGCTTATTTGATTTGTTACGACTGGAGAGGTTATAGCTACAGTTACATGCAACTGAGATATTTTATGCCAATTTCAGTTATTTGTTTCACTGTAACTAATAAATGCAGCAGCAAAAAGGCCTATAGTTGCAGGCTTTCAGCCAGTGACTTGCGTAGATTAAGACGTAAGTCGTGATTACAACCTCTGAGTTGCAAATGAGATCTAAATTGCAACTTCAGTTTCATCCAACCTGAATAGAGATTACAAAACAGATATCTCAAAACAAGATCCTACAACTGTAACTGCGGCTACAAGTTACAAAAATTTTAAAATTGAATCAAGCAACTGCAACTACAACTGCATGTGACAACAATTATAACAACTATCTGTCTGTTGCAATTACAGTTACAGTGAACCAGACAGATTTATAGATCAACAATGAGGAACAAATTGTACCTGAAATCTGCAGACATAGAAATCATCTCCATAGAGAGACCTCAAGAAGTTTGGAAGTTTAATGGTAGGATTTCGAGGGGTGAACGGCACACTAAGGGTCACCAAAGCCTTCACTTTGTCTGGTCTAAACATGCACAAATGCCATGACACAACTGCACCCCAATCATGGCCAACTACAAACACCTTCAAAATTACACAACAAAATCATGTTGTCATAGTGAAATAACTTTCATAAGGTTTATAAAAATCTAGTTAAAATGGGAAGTTTCTTAAAATTCTGAAAAGATGCAACTTATTTCTTTCCTATCTCCTTACCTCTTTACCCCCCTTCACCTTCTTGTCAAATTTTAATCAAAAAATTTGTACATCCAAGCTCGATTTAAAGATAACTCCGTCTTTTACCCAAGCATAAAACAAATTAACTTACAATTTACAAAACTAGAGTTGTACATTTGGAACTATAACTCAAATGTAATGAGAATGATATGATGATAAAATTATTTTATTAGCACTTACTACATCTTCTCAGCTCCAGACATGCGGGCTTATGTCTACATATAAGAATGATATGATGATAAATTACCTTTTTGGCAGGTGGTTTAGTTTTTCAGTTAAGGGGCTGTTTGGTTGGTTTACCAAACAAACATGAAACATATTTCATGACTTGAAACCTATTTCTGAGGTTTTGGGGCTGAAATGGGTTTCACGAAAAATACTGACGTGGCAGAGCTCTTTAAGGACTCTTCTACATAAATTATCAGACCAACCATACATAGGAAATGCAAATCTTTTTTGACTTGAGATTTACAAAGCTGATGTGTCAAGCATGGAAACCAATTTCATCCTTTTACAATACAAACCAAACAGCCCCTAAAATGAGAGAAACAAGTCATTTATGATTATATGATTCAAGTAAATCGTTTCCACACGATAACCAATGTCACATCTCAAACTAACCGGAAAATAATGTCGTCTAGAATTCAAGTGATGTACCTGTTAACAAAATAATTTATGATGCATAAATGGCTACACCCTTTTATGGTGGTTTATCTCCAATTAATCCCTAATAAACATATATAGTGCGGAAATTTTTGAAAGGTAAATAGACCCATGAAAAAAAAAATTGGGATATATATCACCCAAGATAAGACTCCAAAGCTCAAGTACTTACCTTATCCTGACCAAGTGCATCAATAAGACCAACAAGATCACCAACAAGGTGAAAAATGTTGTAATCAGATACCGAACCAGGCGCGTCGGAATCTCCGTAACCTCGAAGATCGGGCGCCACCGCTCGGTATCCTTTTCCGGCGAGGCCGAGGATCTGATGCCTCCAAGAGTACCAGAGCTCAGGGAAGCCATGGACTAAAAGCACAACTGGCCCTTCTCCTTTCTCTGCCACGTGCATCTTTATCCCGTTAACTTCCATTGTTTTATGAACTATTCCTTCCATTTTCTTTCGAGTTTTTGGTTTTGAGATGAGAGTTTGGGTTTTGATAAATTTGTAATGGATTTATCGTGCTGAATTGGCTTGAGTGGTGGTGTCTTTCTTCATGTCTTTTTCGTTTAAATGTCTGTTTTAGAAAAGGGTTCTGTAAGAAAAATTATTGGGTTGTGTGTGGACAAAGCATAAAGTTGTAGGTGCATGTGCATGTAGGGATCAAAATATCTTGAGGACAATAGTGCATGTGTTTTAAACATTAGGAGGGTTAAGTATGTAGGGGTGCAAACTGTTCAGATAGGGCTTGGATATTATGATCCTTATAGTATTTGTATCCGTCTATCAATCACGGATATGGATATGAATATATGCCTTGATAAGAAAATTTATATACATATCTGCTAAAATTGGATATAGATACGGATATACATGTGGAAGCCAAACGAATATGAGAAAACCATATAATGTTGAAAAATACATATTTCATATTTCATTAATATGTTTGTTTTATCTGAATAGCTAAGATTAGACATCCTGATCAGAAAAGTTCAAAATAGTTGTAATGATCTCATCTTTTCTCATGAATTGATGCTATTCAAAGGAATCATTGACAAGAGTACAACCGGTAAATAAAAATTAATTGTTCATCTGGGCCTACTTATGAGTGGGCCAAAATTCGACTATCCAGCTGGGCCTAGGTATTAGTGCGCCATTCATATTCCCTTTTCCTTAAAAGCATTCACTGGACCCATTTATTAGGCCTTTGAGTTTGATCTTAACTAACGCTTCGTTTGGATACCATGGTGTTTTTCTTGTTGTGTTTTTGTAAAAAAACACCATAGTGTTGTGTTTTCCCCTTAAAGTGTTTTCAAAACACCATGTTGAATATTTTTTGTCAACACTAGTTTGACCCGTTACAACATTAGTATTAAACATATTATTAATATATTATATATTGATTATAATAAAATATATTATAAATAAAATATTATAATATTTAGTTTATATTATTATAGTATTAGAAATATTAAATATAATATAATATAATATTGTATAATGTATTATAATATTATATTATACTTTAATGTGTTATGTTATATTATAATTATTACATATTATTTTTAAATAATAATATATTTAATTATTTTTGTATATCAATTTGTAATTGTTATATATTATATAATATTTATAAATTAATAAATTTTATTATTAATATAATATTATATTATTATTAATATAATATAATATTATTATAATATTATATTATTATTAATATAATATTATTATAATATTATTATAATATTATTATAATATTATTAATAAATTAATATATCATAAATATTTTAACATTATATAATATATTATAGTTTCTAATATGTTAGAGTTTATTAATAATACTTTAATAATACATTAATAATTTATTATATAAATAAATATTATTATATTATGAATATATTATTTTTACATTAACATTTGTTAGCTATAAATTATTTTAGTATTAAAATTAATTTACTTTATAATATATTATATCATTTATTATATAATATATTAATATTTTATATATTATATTACATTTACTATACAATATATTATTATAATATTATTATAATATTACTATTTTATTATTAAATATGTACTATTATATAATATTTTATACTTATTAATTTATTACAATTTATTTATTAAAAGTTAATAATATTATAGTGATTATAATATAGTATAGTATATTATTATCATTATTATATTATTATTTATTATCAATAAATTTATTTTTCTATTAGTTTATTTATATTTTATTATTATTTATTATTATATAATACATTATCAACATATTAAATACTAGTATTTAATATTTTATTATATTATTATATAAGATATTTTAATTATTATATTTTTATATTATTGTTCATGAGGAAAATTATAAAATTGATCTATTCTATTTGAAGAATAATGAATACAATCTCGAATGCAATCTCTCTCTCTAGCGATTTAGATAAAAGAAATTACAAATTCCTCGATCGGTTGCCGATTTACAAAGAGAGAAGGATCAACGGAGAACCTTCCCTTTATTTAATCTGGGTTCTTCACGGTAGCGGTGGGAGCTTGAATCTTGTATCCCGTTGACGATCCGACCGTCTTGACTCGTGGGGCGAGGTTGAAAAATAACTCAGCGGAGCAAGTTTAGAACTCGACGAGTTAAGAACTCTTTGATAGAGTTGATTTTAGAAAAGGATTAGTAATCCTTTTAGCCAAGAATGGCGGAGAAGAACTTGCCGTGCAAGTTTGAAAGCTATGTCGAGTTGAACTCTCTAGGAGAGTTGATGCCAGCAAAGGAGATCTTCGGTAAAACCTCAATATCTCCAAATCTAACCGGTAGAAATCAATCTCCACCGTTCAGAATTAATAACGACGAGTGGTGAGGCTGCCCTCCAAATTTCACTCCGATCAGACTGCGGATGAAGGTCCGATCGTCACGCCGATCGCAGCTGCGCAGAAGAAGCCGTTCTCTGCACAATTGGCTTCGGTAAAACCTCGATATCTCCAAATCTAACCGGTAGAAATCAATCTCCACCGTTCAGAATTAGGAACGACGAGTGGTGAGGCTGCCCTACAAATTTCACTCCGATCAGACTACGGATGAAGGTCCGATCGTCACGCCGATCGCTGCTGCGCAGAGGAAACTGGTTCTCTCCCCTTTGTTAGTTCTCCGGCCAAAAACCTTTCAACCCCCTTCATTTTGGCTGTGAAAACCCCCCATTTATAGGGGTTAAAGGGGTGTAACCACCCCCTTAAAATGCTCCATAATGGGGGGTTAGTGGGGTGTAACCACCCCCCCTTAAATTACTCAAACGGTTGAGGAACCGTTCAACTCATGTTTGAATGAGTCAAAACGCGAAGTTCGCGTTCTGGAGCAAGCCTCGCGTCTGCGTTTTGAGCCGAGCAGCGGGCCATGTGCTCCGCGTTTTGGGCTTCGAACGCGGGCCATGTGCTCCGCGTTTTGGGCTTCGAGCGGGCGTGTGCTCCGCGTTTTGGGTTAAGCAGCACGGGCCACGTGCTCGCATTTTGAAATGAAAGCGGGCCATGTGCTCCGCGTTTTGGGCTTCGAGCGGGCGTGTGCTCCGCGTTTTGGGCTTCGAGCGGGCGTGTGCTCCGCGTTTTGGGCTTCGAGCGGGCGTGTGCTCCGCGTTTTGGGCTTCGAACGCGGGCCATGTGCTCCGCGTTTTGAATTGAAGCGGGATGAGCCCGCATTTTGAATGAAGAGATCAAAACTTGTGATCTCTTTTCACAAGATTGTCAACTTGTAATCCTTGTACTCTGGAGACATTAACCCGATTCTCCTTTGTCATCGTGAAAGTTGTCGGTTTGTAACCTTCATCGATAGTGTTTAGCGGATATTGGTGTCTTGATAATTTTTTACGACCTACACCTTGTACTCTGGAGACATTAGCCGATTCTCCTTTGTCATCGTGAAAGTCGTCGACTTGTAACCTTCATCGATAGTGTTTAGCGGATATTGGTGTCTTGATAATTTTTTACGACCTACAATTATTTAATAAATATTACTAATATATTAGATTAACTATATATAGTATAGTATAATATAATATAATATAATAAGCATGTCGATAATAACTATATATTAATTACATTTAATATATTATGTTAAATATTATATTAACACCTCCTCAAAACCAAAACATCAAACTTAAAACACCTAAAAGGTGTTTTGAAATAAGTGTTGTGTTTTTGGTTTGAGGATGATTTAGCTCAAAAAACACTTTGGTTTCCAAACGCATTGTGTTTTGTTTTTGGCAAAAACACCATGGAAACAAGTAAAACACCATGGTATCCAAACGGAGCCTAATGTTTGCGTTTGTTTCTTTTAGTTTCCATGGATAAGAGCCCCAAAGCATTTATATTTATTGAAAATATGAGGTATAAAATTTACAATCTAGAGTAAATATATTGAAAATATATAAGGATTGCATGATTGTGTGCGTGTGTGTGTCAAAATTCCAAGTAGAGCTGAATTATGAATAACATTTGAGACGCTAAAAGCGCAGTTATGTAAAGTGAGCAAGAGCAAATCCAAAGTATGTAATTAATAGGTTAGTAGTAATAAAATTTACACTATTTTCCTACATAGTACAACTCAACATCAAGGATAATTAGTGAAAGAATTTGGTATATATTGGACTAATCTTCTTTATGACAGTCTCAATAAGCACTACCCCCACTAGATATAACTAAGTGACCTGGATCCTGCCTACACCAAATGTATCCATAAAAATTTAGGTAGCAATCACTGTATACAAGATAATAAGTAATATTTTATTTAATCTCAACCTAAATCAATCACTCAATCTAATTTCTTATACAACAATCTTGAACACTAATCAATAGTCGAAAGAGAGAGAAAAAATATAGCATAATTAATAAGATAAGCACAAATCCAATTTAGATAATGGGAAGGGACTGCAGTTTTGGCTAATGGACAACACATAGGACAAAGGGATTAGCAAGTTATTTGGGGTAGTGAACAACCTAAATTAAACTTATGTTCAAATATAATTTATTCATTGAATAGATGCCTTGTGAAGACTGGGGCTTGAGACAGTGACCTAAGATCAAGGCCTTTATCTTCAAATTAAACTTTTGTTAGTGCTAACCACTGAGTAGTGAGGTAAGCCAACTGCATTGAAACTTTACTAAGACGCCCTCCCTAATCTTAATTATATGTAATTTGGAGCTACGTTTTTATTTTCCTCAGTGGATGATAACCACACCTTGAAAATTGATTCAGATCCTCCCCACTATTACGATGAAAAGTTCACATATAGTTGAGAAATATGATGTTGATATAAATGGAATATTGGAGGATTTATGTGAAAAATATTCTTTGAAAGGGTACCATCTGTATGGTTGGATTCCATAGATGAAAATGTGTTAATTAGTAGTATGTGAGTATTAGTCCCACATTGACTAATTTGAATGCGGTTTAAGTGGTTTAAATTAACATACGTGTTATATGTAGTATAACAAAGATGTTAAAATGCACACTTGTGTTGGCATGCTAGTGAACGCGCGGGCTCGAACGTGTGGGGTCCGTGCACATGGTCCGGCGCGTGCTTAGCATTATTCTGGCAAGAACGTTTCGCACGTTACGAACGTTACAAGTTTTGAATGACAGTTATTATAGACGTTACAAATATTACAGTAACTGGCCATTACTATCATTCAAAGCCCTGTATGGCCTCTCAGCTTACCAGAACCCCTATATAAAGAGCCTCCTCTGACCATTTAAAAAACACCAAAAAATAAACTCTCTACTTGTGTTCAATAGAAGAGCGTTTCTTTGGACTGCAACCATATCATCCTCGAAAGTATTGTGCAAACCCAATCCTACCGTAGGTGGGGCATTATTTCTTCAAGGCTAGTCCTCTATTCAGAGGATGATTCGGCAGCTTTCTAAAGTATTTCTTCTTTACGTTTAATACAATGGTGTTCTTATTTACTTTCTGCTCTATGTCTTTCTTCTTATGTGGTTTGTTCTAATTTGGTGTATCCTTGATCTTGGATCTGTTTTTATCTGCCCTTTTTCTACAATCTTGAAGAAATTATTAATATCTGAAGTTATGTCTTCTATTTCAGGAGTTTGTTCTGGTGCCTTTGTCCCTAAAATGGACATGTCTGGAATGTCAGAGAAGTTCGCGGGTCAATTCTTCAAATATTGGCGCCAACGTAAGAAGATTTGGCTGACAATTAAGAGGCAGTTGGCAATGATACTATCAGAATGCTGGAGGATGCATTTTGTTAGCTATGTCCATTGTGCTTTTCGTTGTCTACTGTTCTTCTTTGGCCACTACAAAACACACTAAGGGATGAACTAGACAGAAAATACAATACTGAAGACCTCAGTCTAGAAAAATATTTTGTGTCTAAGTTTTTGAAATTTCAAATGGTCGAGAGTAAATCTGTGACAGAACAAGCACATGAACTTCTGTTCATTCTTCATGCACTTCAAGAAGCTGAAATGGAGCTTCTGAAAAGTTTCAGGTCGTGGCAATTATCAAGAAATTTCCTCACTCTTAGGAGAGTTTCGGAATGTCTCTCAAGCATCAAAAGGAAAAGATAAATCTCGATGACTTGATGATTGCCATAGCCATAGAGGAAGAGCATAAGAATCAGAAACATGTTGTGTTTGTTTAGCACCAACCCAAAGCAAAATGTTATAACTTCTGGGAAAAGTTTAAGAATAAACCTAATGGCAAGCATAAACCTAATGGCAAACCTTGTGACAAAATCAAAGCCACTGCTAAGATCCAAAAGAAGCCAAAAGTAAACAAACTTTGTTGAAATTGTGGACAGGTTGGACATTACGCTAAAGTTTATCCTACAAAGAAAGCTAAGATCAATCCAGGATCTACTAGCTAGCCTCAGATTAATATGGTTATGATTGAGCTTGCTTGATCTATTGAAGGGTATGTTTCTATTAACCTTGAATTAGTATCTATTTATGAACCCAATGAGTAGTTAGTAGACACTGGTACAAATGCATACATTTGTATTCATAAACTGTTGTTTGTGTCTTACCAGCCTGCACATGGAAATACCGTGAAGATGGAGGACCAATTTGCATCCAATGTGTTAGGATATGGACAAGTGGACCTGAAGTTCCCTTTAGGGTGAGTTCTATCATTACATCGGGCGTGTCACATTCTTGTTGTTTGATGCTACATTATTAGTGGTTCATACTTAGTTAGGGAGGGTTATGAATATTCTTTTAAATATAATAAAGTGATTATGTTGCATTTTGGATCTTTTATTTTTAAGGGCTATGATTTTGATGGAATGTATAATGTTAGAGCGAACTGTTTTAAATTATGAATTGAATAAAATTTCTATTATTGATTATCCTGTTATTAATAATATTGAATCATTTGATATTTGGTTTAAACATCTTGGTAATGTTAACTTTAATTCAATAAAAGAATGATGAATCTTTATTTGATTCATAAACATTCTATTAATCACGACAAAAATATCAAGCATGTGTAACAACTAAACAAATAAGAAAACCCTTTCATTCTATTAATAGGAATTTAAAATTGTTTGATTTAGTTCATCTTGATATTTGTGAATTTAATGGTGCTTTGATCAAAGACATGAGAAATATTTTATCACCTTTATCGATGACTATAGCAAATATTATTATGTTTACTTGCTTAAAACCAAAGATGAGGCTCAAGAAAAATTTATCATTTTAAAAATGAAGTTGAAACTCAAACTGAAGCTTAAAAGGTTAAGATTTGATAGAGAATGAGAATATACATTGAACAAGTTTACTTTTCTATATCAATCTTTTGGCATAGTACGTAAGGAAGCTGCTCCTTATTCTCCTCAGTCTAATGGTGTTCTGAGAACAAAAATAGAATCTTGAAAGATATGATTAATAATCGTTTGAAAGTCTGGACTTTCTAAATATATATGGGGAGAGGTTTTGAACACGACACCATATTTTGAATAGAGTCCCTCGAAGCATATGGAAAGTAGTCCATTTAAACTTTGGAGAGGTCAAAGGCTAGCTTGAAATACCTTAAAGTGTGAGATGTCTTGCAAAAGTACTTATCCCGAACACAAGAGGAAGAAGCTAGGTCCTAAGGCTGTGGATGCTATCTTTCTAGGTTATGTGGAGAACACCTCTACATTGAGATTCTTAGTGACTAAGTCTAAAATCTCTAGCATAGATGTTAACACAATTATTGAGTTTCATGATGCAATATTTTTTGAGAATATTTTCTCAACAGCTGGAATGTCTCAAAACATTTTTAAGGAAGATCCCTTCTGTCTCGACTTTCATTCGATCATGTGGAAAGGATGAAAAATATGGGGCAGAAAGTTCTAAATTTAGATCCGAGATCCGTGGGTTTAGATGAATCTAAAAGAGTAAGAGATCAAGGATTGTCAAGAATTTTGGAAGTGACTTTGTCACTTACAATATCAAGGAAGATCCTACATCCTACCAATCTACTATGGCCTCAAAACAGGCTAAGCAGTGGAAGGATGCTGCCAAAAGTGAGATAGATTCTATTGTCTCTAATAGGACATGGGAATTAGTTGATCTCCCTCTTGGATGCAAGACAATTGGATGTAAATGGATCTTTAAGAAAACTAAAACTACATGGAATTGTAGAAAAGTTTAAGGCTAGACTTGTTACCAAGGGGTTTATACATTGAACAAGTTTACTTTTCTATATCAATCTTTTGGCATAGTACGTAAGGAAACTGCTCCTTATTCTCCTCAGTCTAATGGTGTTACAGAACAAAAAATAGAATCTTGAAAGATATGATTAATAATCTGTTTGAAAGTCCTGGACTTTCTAAATATATATGGGGAGAGGTTTTGAACACGGCTTACCATATTTTGAATAGAGTCCCTCAGAAGCATATGGAAAGTAGTCCATTTAAACTTTGGAGAGGTCAAAAGGCTAGCTTGAAATACCTTAAAGTGTGAGATGTCTTGCAAAAGTACTTATCCCAGAACACAAGAGGAAGAAGCTAGGTCCTAAGACTGTGGATGCTATCTTTCTAGGTTATGTGGAGAACACCTCTACATTGAGATTCTTAGTGACTAAGTCTAAAATCTCTAGCATAGATGTTAACACAATTATTGAGTTTCATGATGCAATATTTTTTGAGAATATTTTCTCAACGAAAACTGGAATGTCTCAAAACATTTTTAAGGAAGATCCCTTCTCTGTCTCGACTTTCATTCCTGATCATGTGGAAAGGATGAAAAATATGGGGCCAGAAAGTTCTAAATTTAGATCTGAGAGATCCGTGGGTTTAGATGAATCTAAAAAGAGTAAGAGATCAAGGATTGTCAAGAATTTTGGAAGTGACTTTGTCACTTACAATATCAAGGAAGATCCTACATCCTACCAATCTACTATGGCCTCAAAACAGGCTAAGCAGTGGAAGGATGCTGCCAAAAGTGAGATAGATTCTATTGTCTCTAATAGGACATGGGAATTAGTTGATCTCCCTCTTGGATGCAAGACAATTGGATGTAAATGGATCTTTAAGAGAAAACTAAAACTACATGGAATTGTAGAAAAGTTTAAGGCTAGACTTGTTACCAAGGGGTTTATACAAGTTGAAGGAATTGATTTATTTGACACTTACTCTCCAGTTACCCGAATGACTATGATCAGAATGCTTATTGCTTTGGTTTTCATATAATTTTATTATCCACCAGATGAATGTGTAAACTGCTTTTCTTCATGATTTTCTTAAAAAATAGATTTATATGGATCAGTCTGAGGTATTTGTCACACCCGGTAATGAAAGGAAAATATGTAAACTTGTGAAGTCTCTGTGTGGACTAAAACAAGCCCCTAAATAATGGTATAAAAGGTTTAATACTACTATCAAATCTTTTGGTTTCAATGTAATTGAGTCTGATAAGTGTGTTTATAGCAAAGTAAGAGGTGATTCATGTATTCTTCTGTGCATTTATATTGATGATATTTTATTGTTTGAGTAACATTGGGATAATCAATGAGACTAAGTCATTCTTAAGTAGTAAGTTAAATATGAAGGCAATGGGAGTCGCTAACGTGATCAGCCAAGGGCACAACAATTTCTCAATCTCACTATGTTGAGATGATTATTGAGAAATTTAGCTATAAGAATTATAAACCCGTCAAAAGTCCATACAATCCTTCAGTAACTCTCTACAAGTATGTAAGTGGGTTCTCTGTATCTCAGTTGAGATATTCTCAGATCATTAGAAGCTTGATGCATCTTGCAAAATGCACGAGACTGAATATTTTATACTCAGTTTCTAAATTAAGTAGATACATTAGCTGTCCAAATAGAACCATTGGGAGGCTTTGGATAGGATACTTCGCTATCTGAACGGAACATTTTCCCTTGAGCTACATTATGGTAGTTTCCCTCCTATTCTGGGTATACAGTGATGCTAACTGGATTGCTATGGGTTCTTGTAGCAATAGTTGTACAATGTATGTATTTACCTTGGGTAGCGGCGCTGTCGCCTGGAGGTCTATCAAACAGATCATTTTATCTCGGACTACTTTTGAAACTGAGCTGTGTGCTTTGGATACTACTGATTTAGAAGCTAAATGGCTTAAGGGACTTATGTCTGAGTTGCCCATGATTAGCTAGCCTATTCCCTGCAATCTCTGTGCATTGTGACTGTCACGCCCCGCTTCCCAAAATACCCGGAAGCGGTACGTGAACAAGTCCGCGACGTATTAGGTTGAGGAGAAATACGAATAAAAAAAATATTTCTTCTCAATCTAATACGCCAAGCGTCAAGTAATCATAAGAATACATCCGATCACGGATCCCAATCACGGCCGGTAAGAATAAATAATAATCGAGCGAGAAGAGTACATATCACCAAAATGAAATAACATCCAGACTATAAAAGAGTCCACATATAAACAATTCATGTGGCTAAAGAACTAGAAATCTAAACAATGTCTACTAAAATGGAAATACTAAAATCAGTCTAAAGTTCATCAACTCTGAAAATAAGAAGGAAACTAAGCTTCAACTTGTTCTACTCCATCGCCCGGAAGGTTCTCTGGCGAGGAAACTCCGGCTCAGTGCATCTTCATCTTGAACTGTCCAGTCATCTATATCGGCGTACACCAAGAGAATAGATGCGTCGTGTATAACACACGGCAAGACCCCACGAGCAATGACAGTATAATAATAATGCAAATAAATACAATAATCAGAAAATACGGACGAATATAATAGGGTGAAGTGATGCATGCATACAACTAGAGCTGACCATCTAAACAACCGGGAAACTCTGGCACTCCAAACAACAGTAACGGGTAACTCACCATTCTGTCACAGTCTCGGATCTACATCTCATTTAAAGTCAAGGTTCATATCAATCGGATAGCGGCGGTTCATTATCCTCTGGCATCAATACCGCGGAACAACGAGCGGTCAAAGGACTACACGCAATCGTTCCGGCTTGTCCGGACACAAGCGGACTTCGGTGAATATAAAAGTACAGCCCGCGTCGCGAAGCGATTCACGGGCCCAACAAACCAGCCCCAAGTCGCGGAAACAAGGTCACTTGGCACGGTCCGAAGATACATAAACGACCACATCCGAATACATGAACCAAGACTTTCCCATCCCACGGTCTCAGGTAAATCAAGTCAACGATGCCGATATCAAACACGGGTTCACCTCCTAAGCATGGTCAACACACACATGTCGCTAGGTCATGTTCATGACAAACCAAATCCCTAAGTCATGAACTATTACGGTTCTGGACACAACAAGACTATGAATAACTGCAATTAACATGTCATATGTGCAATTACTCTACGTGTCAGTGTCGTGTATCATGAACAGTAACGTGAATAACTATCAACAACGGTGCATTATGAAATGTGAAATAAGAGGAGTTAATCACATGAAATGACGCGGCTTTCAACATAAATTTCCATAAAAACCCTTTACACTAATTCTTGACATAATTATCCAATATTTCAACTAAAAATATTCTTTTCTCTTTAATATTACTTATGAGCGATAACTATTTTTATTTTCATAAATCAACAAAATCTCTTAAAATATTCCAAAATCCTTTTTCTCCCAAATAATTTCTTTAAATCATAATAATTACTTAAAAATACTTTTTATTCCAAAATAAATCATTTTCACCAAATAATTTCTTTAAAAATATTTTCATAATTATAATAAATACTAGAAATATCCTAAAAATACATTCTTACTTTCAAATAGCACGAAATTAAGCATAGATCAATTCGACCTATCCAATCATTACGGATAATTTTATACTATCGAATATTCACCGAAAATGTAAAGATTAACTGCACACATGATATCAAACTAGTACGAACTGAATTATACTTATACGAAATAATTCATAATAATTTAAAATGTAAAATACGAGTCAAAAGCAAATGGGATCTTGCCTACGAGTGAATCGGTACGGATCGAGGTGCGGCGAGGTCCTGGCGAGTTCCGTGGCCTCGCTGGAAAGTCAACGGTTAGGATATAAAAGAAAAGTGTTAATAACGACGGCGATATTGAAGTGGTAAAGCGAGAGATATACAATGAGCCCAAGCGAAAGGAGGTACCGTGTGATAGTTGATATAAAGGGCCTTCGGCCGAAAACGGTGGTGTAAAGACCGGAGGAGAATCACGAAAGTGGATCAGTTCAAGGTCCGATTGAAATGCTTATCCAATGAGAGAGAAACAACAACGGAAAATGCAAAGGGATTAATCTGTGAGTAGGCTTCTGGTCGTAAACTGGCAAATCCAGCCAGCAGTAAACAAAGTTAAGCGAAATGCGTAGAAGGCAAAATAAATAAAAATCATGAAAGAATCGGTAAAGTAAAAGGTAATCTGGAGAAGAAGGTTAAGGGTTTAATGGAGAGTGTATGTGAGGTTAGTGTGGAGTTTAAAAGAAGGGAGAAGCGATTAAAGTGATATGGAAGAAATCAAAATGAATGAAAGCGTGATTATGGGAGGAATTAGGGGTTGGTTATGAAATAAATAGGAAAAGAGAATTATGGTAGTGGATTTGAGAACGTGATTAAGGTGTTGATTTTGGACCGCGTTTAGCGAGGGAGAGAAGAAGGAAAGAAATCGAGAAAATATGCATGTGTTTAATCCGAGATAGTGTGACAACAATTATTAATACTATGTACATAATAATATCAACATTTATAGCAATAATTAACCAATAATAATATTAACCAATATTAATAACCACTATTATTATACATATGACTAAATATAATATCCAAATATCTAAAATATTATTTAGTATTTAAATATTAAAAATACTAGAAAAATAATACTAGAAAAATAATACTAGAAAAATAATACTAGAAAAATAATGAGCGAAAATTCACGGGTATTACAGTGACAATATGACCACAATTGCAAGGATTAAGAGTTTAAAGTACAACCGTAATACTTGAGGTCATATCCAAGTGCGGATAAAGACCGTGAAAAAGTCTGTGGATGAAGGGGTGCTAGCTGTGGACTTTGTCAAGTCTGAGGACAGCACAGCCGATCCCTTTACTAAAGGACTTGAGTTATCACTGGTTCTTAAATCCAGGTTGGGGATGGGACTAAAACCCTTAGCTAATTCATCGACATTAGTAACCCAACCTATCTGAGTGGAGATCCCACAAAGTAGGTTCAATGTGGTAACAATAAGCTGTTGGGTGAATTGAATACTTAATCATAAATGGGATCAAGTCTATCCCCATATACCTAGAAGGTGTTGTTTACTGCTAGGACAATAAGATTTTTTGACTCTGAATGGGATCAAGTCTTTTAAGATGAGATGCAACCAGTGTGTCATTAGAGATGCCCAACTATACAAACATGATTGTGTGGCCGCAATTAGAGAAAGTGGGTTATTCCTTGAAAATATTTATGAAAAGGATAAGGATGCATGGCCATAATGCATCAAATCTAAACATTGCTCCTATAAACTATATCATGTTGTTACCAATGAACATCACCACATAAAAGGTTCAAGTTCAAGATTTAGTTTCACTTTGTGTCTGTGGTGATAAAATTGGATAACTATAGGGAATGTTCAAATTGGAAGATACCCTCTCTGAAAGCATGATATGTTCTCTCTACTTTATTTTCAGCTATGGAATTGTGGGGGATTGTTGATATAAATAAAATATTGGAGGATTTATGTGAAAAATATTATTTGGAAGGATACCTTTTATATGGTTGGATTCCATAGATGAAAAACGTGTTAATTAGTAGGATGTGAGTATTGGTCCCATATTGACTAATTGAATGTGTTTTAAGTAGTTTAAATTAACATACGTGTTATATATAGTATAGCAAAGATGTTAAAATGCACACTTGTGTTAGCATGCTAGCGAGTGTGTGAGCGAGCCAGCGGGCGCGAGTGTGTGGGCTTTATTTTGGCCGAAATGTTTCGTACGTTACGAATATTACAAGGTTTGAATGACAGTTAATGCATACGTAACAAACGTTACAGTAACTGGTCATTATTGTCATTCAAAGCCCTGTCTGGCCCCTCAGCTCACCAGAACCCCTATATAAAGAGCCTCCTCTGACCATCTGAAAAACACCAAAAATCAAACTCTCTATTTGATTTTCTTCTGCAATTCTCTAATTTTATTCTTTAACTATTGGTTTTGAAGACTCCGGTGAAGTGAAGTGGTAGTCGAGGTGTTTAACAGAATAATCAGAAGTATTGTGCAGACCCAACGCTATTGTAGGTGGGGCATAATTTCTTCAAAGCAAGTCTTCTATTCAGAAGACGATTCGGCATCTCTGTAAAGTATTTCTTCTTTACGTTCAATACAATGGTATTCTTATTTGCTTTCTGCTCGACGTCTTTCTTCCTATGTGATTTGTTCTGTTTTGGCGTATCCTTGATCTTGGATCTGTTCTTATCTCTCTTTTCCCTACATATACTAGGAATTATGTCCTAGGAATTATGTCCAAAACGAAACATCTGTTCATGCATGCGTATGTGCAAGCTATGTTTTGTATTTTTATATCCATATCCACAAATCAATATATTTTTTGAGTAAATATCCATAAGATAATTGACAAGATAGCTATGAGTTCAAATAAATGTCATTTCAATTGCTTGAGAGGATTTATAACTCGTAGTCTACGTACATAAGAAAGATTGTTAAACACCACAACTTACACCGTCCTTATCGCATGTACCCGCTTATTTGAGTTTGTTATGCTATCAAGTATGAAAAGAATCACAACCAAATTTAGAAAAGAAAAACAAATTGCTACTAAACAATTTTAAGCTACTAAAAAATGTACAAAACAGATCTCACCTTTATTAAAAAGCTTCTAAATAATGAGGTCTCATGAGTCATGTGTAATATAGAGAAGATATTAGGAAAAAAGAAAACTTTGGACGATTATTAGATATGCCCCATTACTTTCAAAATATCAGAAATCTCCCTTAAATTTTGGGGTCATTAACTTATCAGAAAACCCTTCAACTTTCAACATTTTCAAGAAAAAACCTAAATGTGTGAACCGCAATTTTCACTAGCAAAAATATCTGCCTACACAATTTTACATACTTGTGTAAAAATTGCACTTAACATCGTTAAGGGGGTTTTATGAATAATCTTAAAGTTGAAGGAGTTTTTTTTATAACCTAATAATTCGCCAAAGTTAAGGGGTGTTTTCTGAAATTTGGCCTTAAAAATGCAAACAGGTGGGCAGCAAAAAAAATAAAAAAGGTCTGTCCTTGGCCAGGTACCTTCTCATAAACGAGTTTGATACTCCCTACTTTCTTTAACTAGTGTAGGCCTTTTCTCCTCTCTCTCTCTCTCTCTCTCTCACTTTCCATGTCAGTTGATTATGTTCCCAAAAAAATAAATCTGTGTAAGTTGATTATTTTAAAAAAAAATCAATATAGGACTAATATATTCATAAATGAAATTTCAATTAACTTATTTTTATGTTTTTCCTCATTTTTATCATGAATTGTCTTATGCAAATCGCACCTCTGTGTTTTTCGTTTGATCTGGCATGTTAGGTTATAGATAGAGTTATTTGGTTTCTCTATATAATCTTCTATTGTTACAAACCAAGAAGTAAAAGAAGAGATATGTTATTCTTGTAACCTAGGTTTAACAGATGGTGTAACCGAGTTTAAGAGTAGTCTAAGAGAGGAAAATGTTTCATAGTCTTCGTCCGTCCAAATGATTGTAACTTTATTGATGATAGTGAATTAATTTTGATCATGTGGTTTTCCCTATTAATCGTTTTTCATATTAAATTTTATGTGTGATTTTTTTACTGCTTATTTTATTTTTGGCATTATTTACAAGCTCTAAAATTCCCATAGTTTAACCTTATCCAAGTCACTTTTAGATAGATCTGCTTCAGACATTTATCTTTCTATAAGCACCAAAATATGTTTCCAGGAAAATCAATGTTTTAAATATCGATTTTAGCACAAAAAATAAAACACTTTTTTGACTTAATCAAAAATAAAAAAAATTAATAATTAAATGTTGCAATTGTTGAACAAGGAAAAAAAAATAAATGGCACTATGTTTTTGCAGGGGCAACAATATGAATACGGAGGCGTCCTTTCAAGTGCTCAAAGGACAGAATTTAGGCGTTACATTTTTCCTGAAAAGATATTAGAATTCTTCTTTATGAGCAAAATTAATGCCCCCTGAAAAAAAAAAAAAGCCCCCAAACAACATCTAGTACCTTTTCATTCGAATGGAATTTACATTGGAGACTGGAGTCATCTCAAGAGTTATATGCTTATTCTGGTTATTGTGAGTCATTTGTGACATTAAGATTTTAATTGTACCGTTGTCCGTTGAGATTTTAATTACAATTATTGTCACATTATCTTTAATGTACCAACTAGCTAATGTCAAGTATCACATGATATATGTCCTGCAGTCCTAGTGAGTACTCAGACCACTGTTTCCTCGTGAAGAGAAAATATAGACACATGTAAAGCTTTCAGCTACTTATATTAAAGTGGTCCACAATATTCAATAGCTTCTCGTATTTATCTTCAAAGCAAAAGAACAAAATATCCACCCACCTAAAATTTTCACCCATCCTAATCACACCCCAACCTATTGTGCAGCCCTTTCTGAGTTATCATAGCATTACCATAAAGTTTATATTATTTTATAATATAAGAGATAAAAATATAAAGTCATGCCTCTAAAATTTTAATGAAATATGAGTTTTTAAATTTAACACACATGTCCTCTTATAGAATATCTCATATGTAAATAGAATATTCTAATCTGTAAAGAAGACAATGAAATATCTAAATGGTCCCGTCTATCATCTTTTGAAAGACTTGAATGACTTACTTGTCAGCTTGAATTGAAACTCTCTTTAATTTATGCACCGTTGCAAGTTCAACTTTGCTATTTTTTGCTTATTTTATTATTATAATAATCTTTTGATACTGCAGCAATATCTAATCGAACATTTATGTTGAAAGTTGAATGTGATCGGAATAACATTAATCTTCAACTACACCAACATAAACAGAGGTTTTGCGAGGGTCCAAATGTTGGGTCGAAGCTTCGGGTGGGGTTTTGAGCACAAATCAGGGGGCGGCTGTACCTATTGTGGAGGGTGGGGCCCGCAGCAGGTACCCCCGTCCTTAGATAGGTACGGGCTTTTGCTTTTCCCGGCGCACGTTAGCGTGGGGCCCACGAGAGAGGGTCTCCTCCCACGGTACGGAATGCCCCTTATTTAGAATCATATTCCCTCAGAAAACAAGGGAAAAAAGAAAAAGCAAAAGAAAAGCTTCGGCTGTCATTTTTTGTCGCCATTAGGTAACTGCCGTTTTGTTTATAAGTCCCTTGTAATATATAGATTTGCAGATGGAACACAACTATTTTGTACAGGCTTTATTTTCACTTTGGTATCCCAAAGTTTACCCTTTTTTCTCGCTTTGATGCATCAAAGTATTTATTTTAACTCTTTTGATGTCCCAAAGTTTTAATATCATTTTACTTTTATACCACCCAGTTTAGATTTCTTTAGATTTTCTGTTAATCTACATCACGTGCTAGGAATTTAAACAACCAAATGCTCCTAACGGCAATGAATAAGCTTAATAGAAAATCAATTGAGATCTCTACAAGAAGTACCAAAATAAAATAAAACTAAATATTTAACATATCAAAGTAAAAAGTAGTTAAATTTTGATTTACCAAGGTGAATATATGGATTTTTAAAGTAAGAGTTAGAAAGTAGAGCATAAATTTTGGTTTAATACTAAAGTAATCTTAATATATTGTAGTCAACAGAACTTGTATTAGCGCACACCGCAATTGAAGAAATTTCAAAAAGTAAGAAACTTCTCCTAAACTAAAGATGACATAACATTACAATTGTACAAAACACATTACTCTATTTTGGCATGTTTGATAAGCAGAAAGTAAATAGAAAGTTAGAAAAAGAGAAATTACTTTCACATGAAGGTACTTTCTTATTACTTTCTATTTTGCAAAAATCTTGTTTGGATATTAGAAAATAAAAGGAAAAAAAACTGAGGCGGCAAGTAATGTGACACTTACTTTCTTCTTGTTCCGTTTGGTTATCACGGAAAGTAATAGTAGAAAGTGGACAAAGAAAATTAAAATGATACGTAAAAAATCTAAAAATATATATTCTCTCTGCTCTCTCTTCACTTCTCATCCACTTTCTCCAATTTTTTGAGAAAATAAAATTGACTAAAATATTGATGTGACACTCTTCACTTCCGTTCACTTGCCAAATGCTAAACAGGATAAAAATAGAAAGTTGAGTCACTTTTCAATTTTCGGTGCACTTTCCATTTACTACCTGATTACCAAACACACAGCAAATATCTCAACTAGCAATAGCCGACTTGACAAAGTAGCTAATATTATTTTTAAGAAAATAATTATGTATACTTGCTTGATAGAATTAACTACTGATTTATATCCTTCAATTCAATTCTCTTAGTCAAATACGTAAAAAATAATAACAATAAAATATATTTATAATTCATACTCTATACACAATTACGATTGTTAAAGTTCCAAGCATGCCGTACTTACCATTTTAACACTGTACTTGCTTAGTTGACCTTATCACGTATTAAGTAGTGAAAACAAGCAATCAAAATAAAACCCAACTTGCTATTAAACAATTTTAACCATTAAAGAAATGAGCTAAACAGATCATTATCTTTCCTCATGAAATTCTTAAAGATCTAACCTGCCAAATCGAGAAGATAAAAACAATGGTCATTTACATGTTCCTTTCTCTGAATCTATCTTATTTGCAAATTTATTTTTAAAACTGAAAGTTTACTAATTTATGATGCACTATGTGACATTAAGGTAAAATATCCGTTATATTTAACACTGTAAAATTTAAAACATTAACATTTTGGTTTGTCTACTTACAAAATCAATAAAATAATATAAATTATTTAACAAATTTTTAATGCGATTTTGTCATGCAGACTTGAATATTTGCTAGTTCATGCTTACATGCTTTAAAATTATTAAAAATATCCCTCTCATTATCACTATTAGGATTTGTTTGACAAAATCAAACAAGGGAATATACTTTATTCTGGTCACATTTTGGAGAATTTTGTTTTGAAAAATATTTCAAATTTTCTAGTGAAAAAAAGTCACTTAAACTAGTTCTATTTTGATTCACCCCTCATAGTATCAAAACGGAACAAGTTACCACAAAACTGTGCCTGAACTAGTCTGAGTCTAGTCTTAAGGAGTTTGCCAAAGACAACGTTAATTTTTTAAATGAAAAGATAAAAAAGACAAAAAATATTTCCTAGGATAAATATTTGAAGATCAAATATGCAAATATGATAGATTTGGCGGGTATATATGCAAAAGAAGCCCACAAGTGGATTGAGAAAAAACCACGCAGGGTCCGCACAAACCGTGAACGGCTCTGTACTTGGCCCGGTACCTTCATCCCCACATAACGCCCTCCTCCAATCCCATCGCCCATTTTCATCACTCCCCAAACTACCCTCCTTCCTCCCCTCTATTCACCGCCCAACCTCAGTCCCTCCGTCCGTAATTTCCTCAAAATCCAGGCCCACTTTGCCCCCCTCAACTTCTCTCTCATCCAGTGGAGGCTTTTTCTACCCTCCCACCTCCTCTCCCCTTACTTCTAGATCTCCAGCCTCCTTCTCTCCTCCATTCTATCCTCAACCTTTTCCTCTGTTTGGATCTTTGATATTTATGCAGCGGTACTATTAAACTTTTAAGCGGTTTCTCGTCACACAGATTCGTTTTTAAAGGCAGTTTTGTGATAGCTGTTATTGCTCGCCATGCAGTCCGGTAGAACGCTGTTCCGCAGGCTCGCCAGCATCTACTTCCCCTCCCATCTCCTCCACCTCTTCCTCCCCTTCTCCTCCTTCCTCTTCGTCCCCACATAAAAATAGCTCATCCCCAAACTGAGAGAATCAAAATATTTCTAATTTTGTAAAAAAAATGAAGAAGCATCATCATCAAAATCCTTGTATCTTCAACTTATCTCTAGATCTCTTGATCCAGATCCTCGATTACCTGCCAGGTTCCGGCGACCGGAAAACCTTCCGACTCGTTTGCCGCCCTTTCTGCCGCGCCGAGTCCCTCCACCGCCGCAGCCTCATCATCCTCCGCCGGGAATTCTTACCGCCCCTCCTCCGCCGCTACTCCTCCATTGAAACCCTAGACCTCTCCCTTTTACCCTCCTTCACCGACGAAATTCTAATTTCCTCGGTCGAAAACCTGATCTTCCACAATCTTCGATGCCTCGATCTCTCGAGGGCGAGTGGGGTCGGGTGGAGGGGGTTGGAGGCGGTGGTGGCGGCGTGTCCGAGGTTGGAGACGGTGGATTTGTCGCATTGCGTGGGGGTTGGGGATAGGGAGGCGGCGGCGTTGGCGAAGGCGAGAGGGTTGAGGGAGGTGAGGTTGGATAAGTGTTTGGAGGTGACGGATGTGGGGCTCGCGAGGGTGGCGGTCGGGTGCGAGGGGAGGTTGGAGAGGTTGGGGGTGAAGTGGTGCATGGAGATTTCGGACATCGGGGTCGAGCTTCTTGTGAAGAAGTGTAGGGGGATTAAGGTGCTTGATGTTTCTTACCTCAAGGTAAAATTCACATTTGCATTGTGTTTGCCATTTTTGATATTGTATATAGTATTATTTTTGATAAAATTGGCAAGTGTTAGTTTGTATATTCATAAATGAGCATTTAGTTATTACGGGGATTAATGAGAAGATTGTTGAATTTTGACAAAATTGATGTGGAGATAATGATGCATGGCGTCAGAAATTTGAAAATAGAGATTTAATGTTAGGAAAGATGAATACTATTTTCAAAAAAAAAAAAATAAAACAGTTGTCACTTGTCGCATTTCAGCAAGCGGTGACAACTGTTTGTTCTAATTTATAGTTATAGATGAACATTTACGGCTACAAATAACGAATAATTCAAATGACACAAAAGTTACGAAAATGAGAAACATGTTATGTATAAGAATCAAAGCCAAATCAAAATATCAATATACAAAAGAAAAGGCAATCAAAACAATCTCGGTTTGAACAAATGAAATAAAAATTTAAGGTGACAAGCTACAAAGTGCAGCACTTGTCCTTCATATTAATATATTTTTGATGTTAGATATATGGAATATCTTTTTATTCGGAATATGTAAAAATTGAATAATTTTCTGGTTTTAAGTCTGGACGTGGTGCTAGGAAAGATATAGGACAGAATGATCAACTTGAACAATTACATATCATACTATCATAGTTAGGAGTGTTGTCTCTCTCATGTTATGGAGCATCTTATCTTTCTAAAAACATTTGGTACTTACTCTACTTTGGACCTCAAGCTTGTTTGTTGGAGGACCACATAGCTAATAGAATGAGTCTTCATGTTTGACTCTTGATGTCCTCAATATGTGACTAACAACTTCGTGTTTTGGAGTTTTAAGGGGACAAGGATTTAACTTCATCAAATTAGTCCCTCTATTTAGCTTCCTTTCATGCCCTGAACTCTTGTCTCTTTGGCACGAATCCGTTGACTTCAATTCTTTGTTCCTTCTTATGTCGGTTGAGTCTCTTATACTAGACTTGATGACGATATGTCCGTCACCTAATTATGGATGTTTACTTTTCCACATTGCTAATTTGGAGCATATAACATTGTGCTACATTTTTCTTATATATATATATATATATATATATATATATATATATATATATATATATATATATATATATAAAGCTCCTATAAACTTAGGTGGATAGGAGCACTTGTCCACCAAACTTTTATCCATTCATTATGCTTTGAGATTTGTGCTACACATCAATACTATCTTTGAGATTTGTGCCTTTATTTGTATCACATGCTAGCACAAATCTCAATGCAAAATCAATGGATAAAAAGTTGGTGGACAAATAGCTCCTACCCACTTAAGTTTATAGAAGCTTTACTATATATATATATATATATATATATATATATATATATATATATATATATATATAAAGAACTCCTATGAACTTAAGTTCATAATGAATAGTGGTGCACCAACTTTTTATCCACTCATCTTGTCTTGAGATTTGTGATGCACAAATCTCAAAGTGGCTTTATATCTTTCACGGATCCCAAAGCAAGATGAGTGGTTAGAAAAATGGCATACCATTATCGGCTAGTCATCAGGCACTATACTATATATATATATATATATATATATATATATATATATATATATATATATATATATATATATATATATATATACACACACACACTTTGTACTTACCATACTTCTACCTTCTTTACCTCAAACTTGAAAATGAATATGGACCTTGTACTTCAGACTCAATACTTTAAAGTCATAGGACAATTGTTTGCAGCATATGCTTTTCTGGAGAGGGGAATCCCCACAGCTCCTTTTAGGAAAGAGAATTCTATGGTCTTGTACTTTGGACCTGTGATCACTCCTGTAGCACTCAAGCCTCCTTATCAACTTGCTTCCTCCTAGTCAATCCAAATAGCAATCACTGTATCTCGGACCTTAATTGTGCATTTGGGGTCACATTTTTAGCTTTAACTAGCCATAGTTGATACTATCTATTATGCATTTTTTTCATTTTCTGATTCTTAATTTTTTTTTAACCTTTTGATGCATAGAACTTTTTGTTGCATTTCACTGAGTATATATCTTGGGAATTCTTTTACAGATTACTAACAAATCCCTGCATTCGATCTGCTCCCTTGAAAAATTGGAAGTTCTCTCGATGGTTGGATGCTCTCATATAGACAATGATGGTTTGAGATATCTTAACAACGGGAGGAACTCCTTGCTGGTGAGTTCTTCTTGCTCTTTATATTTTACCCCCTTGATGCCCCGTAAATAATATATTATAAGGAGTTTACGCGGTCATTAATTAACGTAATCTGTGCTTAATTCAGTCTATTGACGTTTCGCGTTGTGACAATGTCACTTCATCTGGTTTAATCTCGGTAATTGAAGGGCACAAGTCTATCCAAAAGCTTGAATCTGGCGATTGTTTTCCTGTAAGCTTGCCTCTAGAAATTGTTTTCGTTTTCCTATAACTTCCTTCTTTATGCTAATCTGAATATACCGATGTTTTTTGTTTTAGGATATCTCGCCAGTTTTCTTCTCCAAGCTGAGTCTTCTAAAGAGGACTCTGAATACTTTAAAACTTGATGGATCACAAGTCTCAGCTTCAAGTCTCAAAGCTATTGGTCTCAACTGCAAAAACTTGATAGACATCAGTCTTAGCAAATGTCGTGGTGTAGATGATGAAGGCATCAGTGAGCTTGTGAAAAACTGCACTGATCTAAGAACTTTCGATCTCACATGTTGCCATCTTGTTATGGATAAAGCTATGTCTGCAATAGCCAGCCATTGTAAGAACCTTGAATGCCTTCGATTAGAGTCCTGCACTTTACTCACCGAGAAGGGCATGGATTATATTGGTACTTGTTGTAGCAATCTCAAAGAGCTTGATCTCACTGATTGTAACATGAATGATGCAGGTAAAATTTATAGTTTTTCCCCCCAGAAGGGTTAATTTTGGATAGAAACTTGTACTATCACCAAATTGAACTTACTACCCTTGTAGTTCTATTATTGCAGATAAACACCCTGAAAGAGTTCTAATGCTGCAGATAGACCCCTTGAAAAGGGTAAAACAAATTTCACTCGGGGTCTATCTGCAACAATAGAACTTTGTTTTGGGGTTGTTTTCCAATTTGACGATAGTAAAGTGGGGTCTATCCGCAATTCACTCTTTCTAAAGTTTGCCAATTTCCAACTTTATGTATGATTTCTGAAGTTTTATCCATTTTCTTGCAGCATTGAAGTTTTTATCTAGATGCTCCAAGCTTATGGTATTAAAATTGGGGCTCTGCTCGGGCATCAGCAATGAGGGACTAGCGAATGTTAGCTCTAATTGCAGAAATCTCCGAGAACTTGATCTCTATCGGTAAATTTTTCAAAGAGTATTTATCATACCTTTCATTTCAAATCTCAACATTGTTCTAATACTTGTGAAACAATTAACAGCTGCAGTAGGATCAACGATGATGGCTTGGCTTCATTAGCCATCAGCTGCAAGAAACTGAAGAAATTAAATATTTGCTACTGCAATGAGATCACTGACAAAGGGTTGAAGCATTTGAGTTCTTTAAAAGACCTTCAGGATCTCGAGTTGAGGTCGTTATATAAAGTTAGTAGCTTGGGAATTACTGCACTTGCCATGGGTTGCATTAGCTTAACTGAACTAGATGTGAAGAAATGCTACTCTGTTGATGATATGGCAATGTCTGCTCTTGCACAGTATTCTCCAAACCTCAGACAGGTAAAATTCATTCTGAATCTGCGAAATGATTGATTCCCCTATGGTTTGTAGGAATGACAAGAAATCCTCCTAATGGTTTAAAAGTGACAGTATTACCCCTCATTTTCAATTTCTATCCAAAAAGGGTCAATAGCGGATATAGCCCCTGTACTTTTTCTACTGCTTTAATCCTTGGGGTTCTATTTGCCCCCCCACCCCCCAAACACACACACACACAAAAACCTCTTTCTTTGTGGGTGATTAAAAAAAAGTTCACTCAGGGGTCTATCTACAATGATAAAACTAGAGGGGTAGTAAGTTCCAAACAATCCAGGGTTAACGCTCCAAATTATCATCTACTTTCAATGTAGTTGTCATATCCTATGATCATAAATTTCCCTCCAAGTTAATTTTGCAGAAATGGATGGGTCAAACTGTCATTTTAAGAAAGCTTCATATGGATCCCGTAAACCTTGGGGGATTTCCCATGTAATTTACGCAATGTTTAATTGTGCTGGGTTGTGAAATCTGATTAAGGTTTGTTATTGTAGATTAATATATCATACTGCCCGATAACTTTCATTGGTCTATGGAAACTACTCGGAAATCTGAGGTGTCTTCAAGATGCGAAGCTGGTGCACCTGACCAGGATATCAGTGGAGGGGTTTGAGCTCGCGTTGAGGGCGTCATGTGGTCGGCTGAAGAAACTGAAATTGGTTACGACGATGAGGAACTTGCTCCCCCCTGGACTGTTACAAATGCTTCAGGCACGAGGCTGCAGACTTCGTTGTGTCAATAAACCAGTTACCTGGAGACTTTATTAAGCCTAAGTTTCATTTTGAGTACTTGTGTGAAGTTGTGTCGGTTTGGATAAAATGAAAACTTACTGCCTGGCTCTACTGTTGTTGTTAATGTGGGCTTTAGCAATTTATTATATGATATGCTGCCCCATATTTAGTATCCAACATCTGAATCTTATATTGTCTTTTTTAGTTGCGACTCACATGTAAATTTTGTATCCTTTATAATAGCAAGAAGCTTGCTGCTCACAATTGTGTTTCCGTTTCTTTTCATGAGTATTCCTTTAGGATAAAAAGTTGATAAAGATACCGCAGAAAATGTTGTTCAGCCTGATGTTGGAGAAGTAAAAGAAGGTTCTGATAGCATTGGAGAACAGATCATGTTTCCATTATCAATAATTGCTATTCAAGTTGGATATGATAAGATATGTCACTACGCATATCCAATGCTTCCTAGATAAATATTCTCAAATTCCCCAGAAGTTTGGCCCTTTCGAGATTAACCCGAAAAGTTTGGAAAGTCTCACTCAACCTCTGAATCCATTCCTAGACAACCCACATTTGTTTGGGTTATTTGAAAAGGTTTTGGCAGTCGAGTGAATTTCCAAGCTTTTCGGGGTTATCTTAGAATTAGCAAAACTTCTTAGGGGTTTGTAAAATATTTTATCAAGCAGAGATGAAAAGGAAAGGAAATTCCAATGCAAGGTACCCCCGATGGGTTTATCTTTATTGTCAACACCAACCAAAAACCTTTAGATGGAGATCTCTAAAGAATGTAAATACAAATATTTGCTGAATTGGTGGTCAAGTTTGTTACTCACTATGAGAGATGAGATAGCAATAAAAATCTTATCAGAACATTCCACATAGTAGCGATGCATTCTACATCATAAAGTGACAGTTGATATCTCCAACCCGTCTCTCATATAACTTTATGACAGTTGATATCTCCAACCCGTCTCTCATATAAACACCCTGCTTGCATGCGAGGTGATTATATAAAAAATTTATCAAACAAATCATGCGCCAAGCTACCCATTGGCCATCAAACGAAATTGAAAGTACTATTAAAATCAAGCTCCATGAAGATGCCATTAATGTGGGAAGACTAAACACTTAAAATAATTCCTCGTGCACAACCTACTACAATTTAAAATGTATTTATTATTTATGAAGAAGGACGTGATCAAACGTGATCAAATAGAAAAGAATTAAGATTTCAACTTAAACCGTACAAATTTATGTTTGCTCAGATTTGTACATATCGAATCAGTTATCTACTTCTACGTATAGTTAAAAGGATTGTATATTTCACAAACCTCATGTAGTATCACGCTTTGAAATTTATTACCCACATTTCTCATGGTGAGGACTTCTAGCGACACTTGCCCAGATTTGAGAGGACTTCTAGCGACACCTGCCCAAAGGCAAGTGTCGCCCTCACTCTCTCTTAGGAGGGGGCATGTGTCCCAATACTCTTAAATACCCCTAAACCCTATACCCAACCCTACACCATCCTAACCAATCAAAACGAAAGTGTTGGACATTGCGGGTGTCCTTAGAATTTCTCATGGTTTGATTGTAGTATATTGGAATTCTCGAGTTGGTTTTTTAAATAAAATTTTATGTGGATGAAAGTTTGACAGGTATTACTCCCCGGCAAAATTAATGATTTTATGGGGTCCATGTGTCAAAAATAAACCACAGGGACAATAAGTTCAAAATGCACTACAAGGGGCCTGCGTGCAATTAACCAAAAAGAAACTTTATTCTGGGAAGTTTTGTCATTTCTATCCCTCTTTGTCACAAATCAACCATCGATGGTTAAATTTACATTACTGTCCAATGTTAATAATTCAATTACCATTTCTCCTAACTGTTTGGTTTAGGATATTAGTCACGTGACCCTAGATTGTGGGTACATTGATGGCATCAAATAACGTTTGCCAACCTCACCTTGTTGATCAATAAAGCAGCGACCCTTCATTGAGGTCACATAATTGTCACATGAGTTCTGGCTTGGTAAAGATACATACTCATTGTACCAAACTAATAAATATCAGTTAATAACCTGTAAATTTCCGGGAAAAAAAAAGCATCCCCTTTCTAGAAAATCACATGGATAGAAAGTAGATTTTAACATATGTTCCATTATTAATTCTAAATCAAGACGATCTATAGAATATTTTGCCATTTCTTATGGTGAAGTCCTCTTCTAGCTCTACTTGACCGTCTACCTACAAAAGAAAGGTTAGTAAAGCATGTAGTGCATGTTCTTTAATTTCGTCTACTTTGTGACAGATGGGATAGTGTCTCCCCTACATCTTCCCCTAGAATATCGTTTCACGAAAGAGATATATGACAAATCTATTGTCATAAGTTTCGGGTAATTTTATGGCCTACTTCAATATTAGATCTACATCGCCATGTTTGTATGATATCGAACATTCCACTCATTAATCAAAAAGAATATTGCATATTATTGACCATTTGGTCGATTTGTAAAGAAAGAAATCAACGGCTTTTCATTGGTAAATGTCTGACATCAATAAAAATTATCTTCAATTTGCCTCTACTTATTGAATTTCAACATCCACACCAATCATGTAACGGGTAGTTTATCCACTTAATTCACTTTTCTAAGCTGTAAAGCTCCCCTTCAACTCTATAGGATTTTCTACAGCAATCAGATTCATGAATACAAATCTTATCAGACTATTCCTATAAGAGTGGGGTGATGTATACACTATAACTATGACAGTTGAAATTCTCAAACTATCCCTCTACTCACTGGTGAAGCGTATGTATAGGTCACTGTATTTTATGTGAATCTCACTGAATCCACCATTGGATCTCACTGAATCTTCCATCAAAATTTCACCACCTGCTAAATCTAGAATGGGTCAGAAACCTCTCACCGGGGCCCATTCATCAAAATCCCACGGCCCAGATTCCTCCTCGTTCAGCGGAGATCTCAAAACTGATTCCCACCACTAAGGACAAAATGTTCATCACATTTCCTAAGAGTTAGTTGACACTCTCTAATAAAAAACTTTGAACGCTCCATCTCAAAAAAAATTCAATGGCCACTCAATTTTATCATGGGCAAGTCATGAAGAGCAAGAGGCAGGAGAAGGTGAAGGTCGAGGCCAACGGCATCGCCGGAATTGTCTTGATCGGTGGCACGCTTATCGCAGCGGCGGTCGGAGCAGCCTTTGTAGCTCACAGAGCTAGAAGCAGCAATAGAGGAAGAGGAAGAAAGAATGATGCAGTTAATAAAGAAGAGGAGATGGGTCTTCAGAGCCTTTTGAGCATGTACAATATTTTTCATATTTTTCATTTCATTATTACTTTTATTTTTCGGTTGGAATATCTGAATTTTGAAAGGAATTGGATTTTTTTTTAATAAAGGAAAGGAGAGGATTTTTCAGATGACAGTTTGGTGGGAAGTCAGGTAATTAAGTAATCAGAAGGAATTTAAACTTCAGTTCTTGATCAATTCTTGACAAATACTAGTGATAACTTTTTTATTTTGGTTAACATATAAATTCTGTTGTTGAATTAATTAGGAGAGTAATAGTGAGAAATCTGAGATCGGCGAAGAGAGCGAGAAAGGAGAGGAGGGATCAGAAGGAACGGGGGATTCTTCGACAGAATCTAATTCAGGAGCAGTATGGCCAGCAGAGGTAATTGAAGAACAGAAAGAGATTCTGGAGGTAAAACATGAATTAAATCAGATATCAGAGAAGTCAGAAAATTTCGAGGATAAGGTTCAAGAAATAGATCAAAGGTAACAATGATCTACTCTATTTCCTAGTTTTGGATCTCTTTATACGTGAAGAAATATATTTATCAGTGCATTTTGTTTGCAGAGGAGAAGAGTTTTCTTTTCATAGTTCTGATCAAATTCAGGTATGAGTGATTAAAGAGTGGAAGATGTCTATAAATTTGGTTTTTTTTATTATCCTTTTTTATCATTTGTTTCTACTTTTCAGGAAGTTGCATGTGAGGATTCTGAGATCATAATCAAGGAAACAAGAGAGATGCATAAGTTAGATACTGATAATGTTGAATCAGTTGATGGTAATTGTAATGTTGAAGAATTTTCATTTTGGACTGACAAATTAAGCACACCCGAAAACTACATCGAGCAAAATTTGGCTGAATTGGGGACTGCCCATGTCACTGAAGAGGATAAAAGCGAGACTGAAGAAGAGAAAGAGGGAGAAATAATAGAGGAGAACATAGAAATTATAGAGAGTTCAAATATTTCAGTTGAGCAAGAGGAGCCACAATCAACTGAGACAGATGAGATCAAAAAAGAAGTAGAGATCTCCAAGGAGATAGAGGATACATTTGGCTCTGAGGGCGAAGATAATTCGAGCATGCTTCAAGAGTTACTTTCCTCTTCAGATGTTTTCGAGAAAGAGTAATTATATATATATATATATATATGTATCCCAAAATGATGTTAGTTTGTTATCTATTTGTGATCATAATAGTTAACGTGTTTGCATTGTTTTTACAGGAATGAGCATGTACTTCTTGCTACTTCAGAGGAAATGCTGGTAACTTTTAAAAGAAGAATCAAATTATCGGTCCTCTTATTCGTGGGGTTATATTTTTATTTCTCTATTTCAGGGAAATGCCTGCAATGGTTTTGAGAATCCTGAGATGATTGTGGAAGCAACAGAGAACCTATCAGAAGCTAATATAAATGATGATGACCGTTTCGTTCACGAATCAGATGTTACCCTTGTAAGAGAAGAGGAAGAAAATAACTCGTCTATTACTATACAAGAAGAAGTACAAGAGGAATTAGCAGAATCAAGAAATTCTCGCGAGGAATTTGGTGAACAATCATTTTCTCCAGAAGACATAATCACACAAGAGAATATGGATTGCCCGAAATCAATTGCCGAGATGAAACACCAAACTGAGGTTACAAACAAGCCCAATGGTGAGCTTGGTGAAAATATTGAAGATTTGAAGGTTGCAGATAACGAATTAGAGATATTAGAAGATAAAGAGGATGAAGAAGAAAAAGTAGGAGACAACAAACAGCAAGGCTCATCGGAAGAATCTGTCGAAAAAGATGACAAAACAACTGGAGGAAATCATGCATTTCTTCCTTCAAGTTTCAAGTAAGCAAGAATAGTCTAATGTTCTAGATTCTCTATTCAGAAAACTAATCAAATGAATTTCCTTTGTTTTTCAGGCATGAGATAATTTCTGACAATGGTTCATTGGAAACTCAGGTAACTTGTTGAAGGATAATCCACTCACGCCGAAAAAAATTTCCTTCACCTAAACATAGTAATGTATTTTGTTCATACTTATTTTCAGGATAAAATGTGCATGAATTCGAATACAGAGACTGAGGAGAGTCAAAATACCTGCAACAAGACTGAGATGGTCATGGACGTCGGGGACAGCTCATCGGTGCTTGTTATTAATCATCAAAATCTTGTGCATGAGTGCTCAAGTAGTGAAATAGCTTTCAATTCTCCGCAAGACAAAAATAACCAAGATCTGAAGGAGTCTGACATTGTTCATGTTGAAGAAGGAAAATTTGTAGAAGAAGAAGAAGAAACTGAGTCATGTACAGAAACAATCTTGGACAATGAGATGACTGAAGAAGAAAAAGGATCAGCATCAATCGAGAATGAGATGAAACTAAAGTTTGAGGTCACAAAAAAGACTGCAGACAAGGATCAAGGAGAGCACGAACAAGAAGTCGTAAAGAAAGATCTAGAAAGAAAATCGACAGACAAGGAAAAGAGAATGGATCCTGTACTCCTTGGATCTTCAAAAATTTTCCTGCTAGTTTTGGCGTTCTCATTGGTTCTTGGGCTTATCGCATTTGCTCATCACGATCAACTACAGAGCTACAAGCATCGTCTTCCTGAGATTTATCATCAAGTTTATCAGCTTATTTTTCCATCTTATGATGGTGCCATTGGTGAGCTTTAAATCTCCCTACTATAATTAGTCTTTAGATTTATATTAGAATTTAGGTGAGCATCTTAAAGTTGAGAAAAACAAAAGCTGCAGAAGTATTTGTGTAACAATTGCTGTAAGTTTATGGAACATGAGATGAACTTATTACTGTTTTTTTAATGTCAGAAGACAAAAACAGTGTTTTATTTTTAGATTTCAGTGTTCAGCAAGGGGATGCCTCATTTTGATTCCAATAACAATAATTTTGCGTCTGATGTTATTTTCCTTAGCTGTTTTTTTTCTTTTCCTTTTTCTTTTTCTTTTTCTTTTTCCTTTTACGGAAACAAAATGCCAATTCTGGACGCAATTCAAAACAAATTATACATCCCTCTCAGATATAATCTGTATGCACATTTTCAAAGTGACATATGAAAATATCACAAACCAAGTGTTGATCAATCATAACATCAAATTGGCAGCAAATTCAAACTCATGTACCAAAAATTCGATAACAAAATTGTTTCAGGTAAGTATTAAAAACATCAAAGGCAAACTGACCAAAACGTAACAATTAACATGAATGGTAAGGGCAGAAAGGTTAACAGTCACTTAGCCTAGTCTGTTAACATTAACATTCATGCAAGTATAACATTGTTGTTGGCCTACTGCATATCATTCTTCTGAACAACCCAGCATTTGACAAATTAAGTTTGAGTTGTGTTGGGAAATTGACGATCCCTGATTCTGACCTCTGCAACCTAGAGATCAAACCATAAGTTCACAAGATAGAACAACACCAAGCAAAAAAGAAGAAACACCGAGACTTAACGTAGTTTGGTCGACCAAGTTCGACCTACATTCATGAGACAAACAACACAAGAAATCTACTATGTAAGAGGGAGAACAATACAAGAGAATCACTCATCTCTCATCCTCTCTCAACCTCACGTACACACGCAGTCTCCACTCATGTTCTTTCCAGAGCCCCCAATCTCTCTTCAAATCCGCCTCACATACTTATGTATAGTGCTAAATCCTAGCATCAACTTGGCCCAAAGGTCCACTAAGCCTAAAGCCCACTCGATACTAAATAGATACGAGACATAGACCAACAATCTCCACCTTGGCTCGTATCTAAGCCACACCAATGTGAATATACCTCAACCTCTTCATGAGAACCATGAGCCAGATCTCCAAGCACCAACCATCCGTAGAAAAACCGATCTCTTAGAACATAAAAGGAGATATTGGAGATACTATGATATTCTCGTCATCCACTTCTTAGACAAACTCCACACATGCACCATGATCCACCTTCCGAGAACAACAAAAACGATCATCATACTCAACTTGTCATTCCCGAACTACGGTGATCACACCGTGCTCTACCTTGGTCAAAACTTTCGGATCATCTTGAGCATCACAAGCTCCACCTTGATCCAAACACCAAGACCAATACCGAAGATCCGTGATCATCTATATCGTGTGTCACGTACACCATGTCTAGAAGTAACTAGCATCCACCAATAATGAGATATATAGCCATACCTCAAACCATCGACACCATCTGTCGATCTTTCGGGACATCCTATCAACGTTCAATCATCCAAAACCAGCTCCAAATAGTGGAACCAACCTGATCCACTTCCACCATTACATTTGGAACATCGAAAAACATATGATTCGACTCCTGGATCAACTCAACCAGCCTATGATCCACCGATTAACTGACGAAACAATCTCGTCCGTTGGATTTGAACCAAACACCAAATCCCTGCACTCACTGGATCTATTAACCATGCGTGAACTTTATCTCTTGTGATTTCTTTCTCGTGAACAAATCTTCAAATGAGTAGCAAAACACGAGACAAAGGATCAAAAAAGTTAAAACATCAGATCTCAACCAGATCTATATAAAGATCCCGCCTTTTTCTTCTTCTTCTTCTTGACTCTTAATTAGTCTCTTACATAGCCAAACTTTGACTTTTCACGACATTGCCCTCTTATCTTGCAAACTTTCCCCTGGATCCATCACTGTGGGCTCTGATACCACTTGTTGAGAAATTGACGATCTCCGATTTTGACTTCTCTTACATAGCCATACTTTCTATTTCGACATATCCCAACAAGTTGGCCTGAGTTGGTGCATTCAGTATAGGCTAAGACACATGAGGTTTACAATTTGCGGTGAAGTTTGGATTTATTTTATTTATTTATTTATTTTTTTTTTTTTGCGTACACAATGTGAAGCGATCATTTCATTTGTGAGTAAGAAATAGGTCAATGTAGCATTAACAATTCCCAATCTTGTATGACCAATAAGGAGTACGAATTCTGTCAGAACACCCGCATACTATGAGGTGCTTTGTGTTAAAATAAAGAATTTAGTTTGAGAATCCTAACTATTCTATTTATCGTTCGAACCATCCCACTTCTATAGGGGTTGTTCTGCTAAGATTTGCAATCAAAAATTGGGCAACTCAGAAACTAGACAAGCTTAACAACATCTTTAAATGCTAGCTTGTCTACAAACTTGCAGCTAAAGATTCAGATGGTAGATTGAAAACGGATGTTTTACAAAGAGGGTTTTTATGTATGTACCCCAAATCAACCATCTTTGTAAATTTACTCCTTAAATCTAGATATTTATTAATTATTCTACTGAGCTAAGTTAAAATATGGGCCTGTGGGCTTTTTATCTTTTAGCCCATTTAAACCTTTCCTTTAAGAGTGTCGGCCCACAAATTTCCAACAACGCAAAAGTCCCTCTCCCCTCTCTCTCTCTCTCTCCTCTCGAAACAATGGCGGCTTCTTCGTCTCCCTCCTCCGATTCCTCATCCACCGACTCCTCATCATCATCTTCCTCGTCGCATCGAGATCGCCGTCACCGTCGCCGTCACAAGGACGGCGGCAGAACCAAGGAATCCCTCAAGATCCGCAGCAGGAGGAAGGATGACCGATCTCGATCGAAGCGGAAGCGAAGGCGCCGATCCCCTCAAGATTCCTCCTCCTCCTCCTCTTCTGATGGTTACAGGCAAGTTGATTCGCTGCTCTCTCTCTCTCGATCTCTTAGGGTTAGGGTTAGGGTTAGGGTTAGGTGTGAATTTAGAGGTGGATCATCCAATAAAAAAGGGGGAAAGATCCCTTTTTGATTTGAAAGTTGAAATCTTTTGTCTCTAATTGAGCAATGGCTTAACCGTTCATTGAATTTGGTAAATTGAATTGGTTTTGTAGCAGTTCTGGGAGCTCATCCGGCAGTGAGCGCGAGGAATCTAGTCGTCTGAAGAAACACAAACATAATGGAAAACTGAAAAAGGTATATTTTCGGATCCTCGTTGTTTTCATCTTAGTTGTTTTGATATTAAACGAATGATATGTTTTGCTTCATTTTTGCTAGGTCAAGGACAAGGACAGGAGATCCCGGAAGCATAAACGGAACAAGCATAAACATAGAGAAGAGGTAGGCTATCTTGGATGTGAATTCTGTTGGTTCTTTTTTTTTGGTGGATGCCTCCATATATATGTGATTATCATGTCAATCAAAGTATTAGGATATGCTTGATTAGCTTGCAACCATGATCCTTAGGCAAGTTGTAGACAAGTATGAAATTACGGTTTAAGTAGTTTGTTACTCGTGCATTGCGATGGAATTAGAGAGCTTTTGTGTTGTTTGTGGGATTGGGAGAGAGAGAGAGAGACGGTGAAGTGGTATGTTGGGGTGTTTTTGGTTAGGAGTGGTCGGTGCCCCCATGTTGTACAACTACATTTAAAGTGTGTTTGGTTTGGAGTAGTTGGAATAACAAATGTATTTGCAACACCGTGTAACGACAACTCTCGGTGAAACGCTCTTCAATTTGGACGTTGATGCAACTCTGTTATTTTTGGCTTATTTTGGTGTTACAACAACATTCAACCAACCAAATTTTTAATGTAAAATTTGGATATGTTGAGACATGTGCCAATCCAAACACCCTTACATTTTAAAATTTTTGTTTGATTTGATGTTATTGCACCACCAAAACGTCATTGCGAAAACAAATAAGCCAAAATAGGAGTTTTTGCTGCCTTTCAATTCAAGAGTGTTCCCATAGCAGGGAGACATGATTTTGCAAAAGCATTTGTTGTTTCAACTACTTCTAACCAAATACATTTTTAATGAAATAATTGTTTCAAGTTTAATGAGATTGATATAGAGATAATGATGCATGACATAGGAAAGTCAAAAAAATAGATTCAATAGTTAGAAATAAAGAACAACTACCACTTGCGACATTCTTGTAACCAGTGATAGTTGTTTTAGTATATAGTAATAGATAGATTCCAAACTTGGAAAATTAATTAAAGAGAGAGCTAAATGGCATCTATCTATTTGTTGTATTCTAAAACAACACTACCATTGGTTGCAAGAATGCGATAAGTGATTGATGGTTTTGTCTTTACTTTTTAGAAATATATCCTTCTTATGACTAACAATAATGCTAACTCGTTTACATGCCCCAATCTACTCTCAGACTACTAGAGAGAGAAGTGTGGGAGTTTTTGACAAGTCATTAATTTTGATAATAGTTGATAAAATATGAAGAGGGAGGATCCTATACTTTTCTAGTTGTTTGGAAGTTGTTTTGGGGAGGAGTTTAGTTATCAGTACTCTATTATTAAATCTATATTTTTAGTTTTCTTATGTCATGCATAATTATCTCTATATTGATCATATTAAAATTCAGCAAACGCCTCATTAATATGCCACTTCACCTTCCATTCTCCTCTCTTTTCCCAAACCCACGTCCATCCAATCATCTCTCTAATTCACGGGAAACAAACTAGTAGAGAGAAATTGATTGCCGCCTGCTATTCTGCCACTTACCAAATACTCCTTTTCGAAACAATTGTTGTATAATGACCTTTAACTCTTTCTTAACCCTGCATTTATAAGGGAGTCAAGACAGAAAAATCTGGTTTTATGAGGCACAAAATGATGGCCGAAATTCTCAATCTGCATATTTTGTAGACTATCATTGAATGCTTACAGTTATGAACTTACATATTTATGATAAACATTGAACATTTGGTATTAATAATTATGGTCCTTATATATTTGCTTCCTGTTTCTGGGTTGGCTCTTTGACATTGGAGCTGTGGTTTGTAACCGGGTAACTGGTCTGGTGATTGTTTTGGCTATGGGAGTCTATATATAGAAGCTGAAGGCCGAGAAGAGCAGTAGCCCTGTACAGCTTTCCAAGGTATCCAAATTCAACAGTCTATTCTTCATTCTTATCAGCTCTAAAAGCTTAATATCCTAACTTTCTTGTTTGTTTAAATTTCCGTTAGTTCCTTGGGCGGGACAAAGAGGATAATGTTCGCTTCAGTGCTGTTTCTGGTAAAAAGGTGAGTTCTTCTGCTGTTTTATTGCTAGAATTCATCAAAAAGATCATCTACATTGATTCTCCTGGACTTTGTCATTATCTAGATCCAATTGAAAGTTGATAAATCAAAGCAAGACAAGTTGGCTGAAAACAACCGCAATGAATTACTGAAGTTTCTGAATTCTAGTTATGATTGATTAGCAAAGATGGCAGCTCAAAATTGAACAAGAATCTGGAGGCTTTTCAGCAAAATGAAGCATGTTTCTCAAGTTCGTCCCTCAGAAGATTAAGTGAACTCTGCCATTAGTCAACATTTTGCTTTTGTACTGTATAATTCCCTCTTAACTATCTCTTTTGCTTTATTTTGTTTACTCTTTGGTTTCCCCCTGTTGCTTGAGCGTTTTATGAGAATATTATTTAGGTGTTTGATTTGATTACTGGTTATGATGTTGGAAAGGAATTTCGAACACTTTCGCAGCTTCGCTGACAGGACAGTCACTTCTCGACCATTTTCTGTTGGAAATTTCCATCGCTTCATTGTTATATACGTGTCTGAAGTTTTCAAGGGTGAAAATACATATGTATACTTTCTATCCATGCATCAAATGAGTCTAAGATGAATGGTTATTGATCATAGAACGAAATATATTATTAGATCCATTGACAATTAAATTGCATGGTTTTTTTTCCATATATGTTTCAGCGTATATAGTCATGACTCGTGATGAATAATATGACTCATCTCGGAACGATTGCTCCGATATGTACTTTGACATATATTTTTGAGCCATCTGTGAAGAAATCTATTCTTTTCTGAGTCCTTGTATGATCTTGAGATGGTGGACATGGAGGGAGCTCTTTTTTTTTTTTTTAATAAACTGAATCTACTGTAGCGTGTATATATGATTTATCCTTGATATGTATTCGATCTTATTGTGCATTACAGCGTGTATAGGTGTTTCTTTTACCAATTTATTATGTAAGGTACTTATTTCTGCCTCAGTGGGAAGTGCAAAATTTAGAACTCTAGTAGCAAAGAGAGGCTGAGGAAAGGCGTCCGGAGAAGATCGATTTTTTTTCGAAGATTTAAAATCTTATTTGCACAATTTAATCATATAAGAGGAGTAGAGGCTTTTCTTTTCTTTTCTTTTTTTTAATTATTTTTGGGATGGGATTATGGAGCTCTGAACCGATCAATTTTGACCCGATCTACTTCCTTACCCAGTAACAACCCCTTTGTGAGACATGCTGTTCCGCTTGAGTGGGCTCAGTTTTTGCTTAGGTTGTCCTAGGACTTGCCTGATTGGCTTGGTTGTTTAGGCAGGAGTATGGATTCTATCAGAACAATCTATATATACTATTTATGGGTAGTTAGAGGGTTAGTTTTGGGTATTGTGGCTATTTTATCAACGGTGTAAATCATCTCTCCTAAAGAGGTGGTTCTAATAGGATCCCTAATGTTTAGGTAGGCACCTAAATGCTTTTTTAAAATAAGGGTTAATTGCGAACAATTACCTTTGTAGTATCACGTAAGTGCAAAGTGATTCCTTGTAGCTTTATTTGTTGTGAATATGCCCCCTTGTAGTTCTACTCGTTGCGAATAGATCCATTGTGTGATTTTTTTTTTACTCTTAAAAACGTTAAAAACGTTTGAGGAGGCGGATAGACCCCTTATAGTTTTATTGGTGAGGATGGACCTCTATTTACTTTTTTTTTAAACTTTCAAAAGAGTCGAAAAGTTCATTGAGGGGGTGTATTCGCACTTGAGCCAATACTATAGAGGTATATTCGCAACCAGTAGAACTACATGGGGTCTATTCGCAATAAATAGAACTACACACAATTGGGTGATACGATAGTGTGTCTATTCGCAATTAACCTTTAAAACAATGTGTACCACCCAAATTTTTGGTATTTCAAAAAGTACATTTTCAATCTTAGTCTTTTTATCTTACCTCTAAAAAAAATCAGTTTTTTATTTACTGTTTAAGTCGTATCTCGACACATTGGGCCTGTTTGGCAACTTTGTAAAACTAGGTTAAGGCTGAACTTGGTCCAGTTATGGGGCTATTTGCTGATTAGTAAAAACTAGGCTAGAAATGGACGTGTTCTTTTTAGTTCAAATTAGGGGCTTAAACCAGTTTAGTTTTGGACCAGAGGAGGGCTGGTTCAAAACTAAACCGGTTCTTGTGAGACCAATTTTCAAAGCCAGTTTGGCCCAGTTGCCAAACAGGGCCTATTTGGAAATTATAGAATCTAATGGTAGGTATTATCTAGTTTTTTATAAAATTAATTAAAACTTTTAATACAATTAAAATATGACAAATTAGTTTTAGACCAAAATTATAGAACCTGTTATGGTACAAGTGATGTGTCTCTTTGATAACCATTAACTTTGGTTAGAATCTCAAGAAAATTACATGCAGCACATTGTTCTATAACTGATCTTATGAATTTTGGATAAAAAAGAAGTAATCTCTCTCTCTCTCTACCTATCGCATGAAAAAGCCTGAAAATTTGTGTTTTGCAATAACGCGCATGCAAGCTTCTTGTTTTCCGTAGATTTTATTTGAACCTCTTTACCTTTTGAAACTTGGTATCATTCATAATATTAGACAATAAAATCAACAACAAGACTCCAAATCATTTTATCTTTTTTTTTAGGTAATTTTATCTTTGCATTATTACTTTACCTTTTCTTATTAGTTTCTAATAGATATATGAAAACTTACACGAAGCAAAGATCATCAAACATTCAAATAAATAAATAAAAAACCACGGACACACACGCATCACTTAAGCTGCTTGCTGAGACTGAGAGCAATGCTAATAAGATCAAACCACCGATCCATCTTCTCCTTCACCTTCATCGCCACCGGATCCTTCACCATCCCCGCCGACTCGCACCCTTCGTTGCACGTCGTGATATCCATCATCGCCGCGTTCACTATCATCTTCGCATCCTTGAACTCGCCCCTGCTCAGCATGTCCGTCGACGTGTTCAGCTGCTGCGTCGCGTCTTCAGCATTCTCCGTGCAGTCGCTCAGGCACTGCTGCAGGTTCGGGTCCTCCGCCTTTTCTGCGGCCGCAATGACGTAGGTTCTCGTCGCGTTACCCTTGTCTATGGCATACACGACGGCGAGGCCAGCGAGCTGCTTCAGGTCGGCGGTGGCGGATTCAGGGAAGGTCGAGAGCATCGAGACGCAGAGTTTAGGGTCTTCAGTGCGACTGCACGCGTCCTGCAGCTTCTGGCTAGAAACTGCAGCAGCAGTGCTGAAAACGACGACGGCGACGGCGACGGCGACGAGATGGAGAGATAGGAGGAGGAATGAGGATGTCATTGTTGAGGTGTTTGGATTTGTTGTGTCGAAAGAGTTTTTCTTTGGGAGATAAAAAGAGTTTGTTGGGAGTGAGTTTGGTTTAGAGAGGAGGAGGGAGTGGTGGAGAGGTATTATAGGGAGTGTTTGGTTATGTGCTTGTGGTGGAAATTAAGGTAATTTATTGTTCATTAATGTTTATTATTAAAAAGATTCTGGCACTTATCAGTTATCGTGGCATCAATTTGTGGGTAAGCAGGAGATATCTGCAATTTATTCATTGCTAATAGTTAATAAATGATGGGGAGATGTCTTTAGAAAGGAGATTTTTTAAAAAGAGGCCGGTTTTGCTAAATAATTAGCAAAACCGACCGTTTTGCTAATTATTTAGCAAAACCGACCTCTTTTTGGCCAGTTGGCCAAAAAGAGGTCGGTTTCGCTGAAAATAGCTTTTGAAACATACGGGACTACTAGTCCCGTATGTTTAGTAGCCACTAATTGCTCACTAAACTTAATTAGAAAACCCGCGGGACTAGTAGTCCCGTGGGTTTTCTGAACTATTTTAACAAATTACGATGCTGTATGATAGTGAGCAAAGGGGCAGCAGCACCCAATGGACACAGGTCTCCATCACTATATCACTTCAGTAATTCTCCTGCATGCCCATTTTGTTCCCTTCCCCTTGTCTTAGAACCTTCCTCAATTCCCCAACTTCTATCAATCAAAATTATTATTGCTAATATTTCCGTTTCTCACCACAACACCCTTTCCTTTTGCAGAGGATGATGATGATCCCCCCAACAAATTCAAATTCACAAAGCAATACTATGGCAGCTAAAAGATCATCATCGTCCATGACGCAACAGTAGCAGGAGCTTCAGCAGCCGCAGTAGCTCCGGAATGTTCCAGTCGGCGGCGGCTACCACAAGAACAAGCGAATCAAGAAACATCAACAGACGCGACAACCCTCCTCCGCCGTTGTAAGTGCGACTACTGGAACTGTGGCAATTTCAGCGCCGAGATCTTCGTCGTCGATTGTTAATAACTTGGCAACCACTATTGATCTCAGTTCTTTTCTGTATGGTGATGTGAATCTTGGTGGTGGATATGAAGTCCTTGGTCTTGGTGGTTTGATTCCTCATTCCGATCAATTATCGATAGGGTTTGGCAACAATAATTCCTCTTATAATCTGCAGTCGCGTTTTCTTAAAATAGTTCAGAAAACCTACGGGATTACTAGTCCCGTGGGTTTTCTAAGTTAAGTTTAGTGGCCAATTAGTGGCCACTAAACATACGGGACTAGTAGTACCGTATGTTTCAAAAGCTATTTTTAGCGAAACCGACCTCTTTTTGGCCAACTGGCCAAAAAGAGGTTGGTTTTGCTAAATAATTAGCAAAACGGTCGGTTTTGCTAATTATTTAGAAAAAGTGAGCTCTTTTAAAAAAATCTCCCTTTAGAAATGGTAGGGTTGGGCGTGGGCCGGGTCGACCCGCGGCCTGACCAGGCCCATTCCACCATGGGTCACGACCCGGCCCGGCTCGTAGTGGGCCAGGCCCGACCCGGTCTATGATATACCCTGTTCACGGGCCGGGCCGGGCTGGGTCCAGCCTCAAACCCAGGGTCAGAGAAGTAGGCTCGGTCCATGCTGACCTGACCCACGCCCGACCCGCTCCGGCCTATGATATTTTTTGGTTAGGCTAACTATTCCTTTAACCCTTTGGGTCTGTAACTAGGTGCCAACGAAACTAAAAGGCCATATGCCTTCGGCTCGTGGGCCTGTTGGCCCATTGAGAAACAAAATAGCGATCTTTAAGCTCACTGCTGTCTACCTGGAATGATTAAAAGGTTTAATACAAATTTTAAAATAGTTTAATACAAGTTTAAAAATAGTTTAATACAAGTTTAAATTACTAAAAATAAATTAAAAATAATTTTATAATTGTAAATACAAGTTTAATATAATTAAAAAGATAAAAAAAATAGGAAAAAAAAGTTGGACAAAAAACCCATGGCCCATCCCATGACCTACGGGTTGAGTTCGAATTTGGATTCTGTTCTTAGCGAAGGAGTCGAATTCGAATTCGAATTCGACTCGAATACAAAACGAGCTTCGAATTTGATTCGTTTAGTTACATAGCTATTCGAGAAATATTCGCAAATATTCGTTTATGGGAGGGGGCCACGAGTTGAGAGAGAGAAGAGTGTCGGAGGAGAAGACCATTGTCGGAGAGAGAGAGAGAGAGCATCTGTTGCCGAATACCATTGGAGAGAGAAGAAGAAGAAGAGACCATCCAGTGGGATTTGGGCCTGAGACACGCCGCCTAAACTTGAAAAGGCCGACATAGAAACCATAGGTCTAAACTACGAAAGGTGTAATTGGGCTTTTAGGCATTAGACAAGGCCCAAAGTGAAATCAATGAGCCTAATTGGTTTATTAGCTATGTCATCAGGTCCATTTACTTTAAATGTCTTACCTCGGTTTGGCAAATGAACTTTTTTGGTTTTTTTTTTACTTGTGTAGGATTGGATTTGTGATAAGAGTTTTGAATGAATAATTTTTTTATTAAACTAATAGAATTAAAGTGTAAAATATAAACGAATACTTAGTGATCAGACGAATCGAATACATATTTGGTTAAATTTTATTCATTTATAAACCGAATATTAAAAATTATTCATTTAATGTTAAATGAATGACCGAATCGGATATGACCGAATACTTAGCCGAACAAATAAGAAACTATTTATTAATTATTTGGCTTGCTTCCACCCCTATTTCTTAGCATCAAGTAAGCAAGATCAACTGTTGCACTTCGGCTTTTCCCTTCAAAGCAGTGTACCGGTATTTTTCCTCCCAAGTACTCGACATAGTCAATGCAATCAGAAGCCTCGTCAAATAGGCTGCTTATATCTTCGAATTGGGTTTTATAAGTATGGTTCTGGATGTGAACAATTTGTAGATAACACCCAAAAATGCTCGAAGATTTCTATGTTCGTATTGATGCAGAAGATGTTTTGAGTTAAGAAAACAACATATTATAAGTCTCTCAAAGCCAGCAAGTCCATGAATCAAGCTGACATTTCTCTAAATAGTTAGTCCAAATTATCTCTAAAATATTTTGATGTTTCAATATGATTTTTATTGATATTCATGAGAATTGCAATTTAGGCGTGAGCAAATAGGTGAACTGGCCTACTCAAAAGAGTTGCCTAAAATAAATAATACTGGACGGAACTGAATGTAAGATATTATTTGTAAATAATTAATCTCATACTATGGAAGAGCTTTTATGAATAATTGGTTAGATAGGGATTTGACTGTTAAATTAAAATTATTAATTTTAATTAATAATTGGTTCTCGATATGGGAGCCAATTGGTCTCATTAATGTCATTATAAGAGGTTTACATGTAGTACAATTTCTATTCTATCTTTAATTGTTATGGATAAAGTTTTGAACAATTATGAATTGTTTAAAATTAAAATCTATAAGGCTAGTCTAATCCTATATATAGGGTTCATATGTAGCCTTATGCAGACACAGAAAATCTTATGAAGATAAGATGAAGAATAAAATAAAGAAAAAGATTTGGTGACGGTTGGATTTTAGTTGGAGGCTTTTTCTCTTAAGGAAGCTCTTTTCATGTAGATCTTGGGAGATGAGATCATGGAGGATTAGAAAGCGTTCCAGGTATTCTCTCAATTTTGATTAATTTCGATTAATTGTCACGCTATGCATATTCCGCCTTGTTGTATATTGCGTATCCAACACTTTCATGATTGGTAATGCTTTGTTGGTCTTCTCTTCTGAAGTCCGACCGTCGTTCAACATTGGCATCATTCACCCATCCCAATTTATTGTTTTGTATACTCCGATATCTCATGGTTGCATCTTGCATGTTATGCTTATTCTTAGATGCATAATATGAACTTCTCCTAGTTATCTATGACTCTTTAGATTATCTATGTTGTTAGTCTATTGCTTCTTTCTTATACAATTGACGCAATGGTTCGGGTAAACAAGTCAGATTATGTGCATCCAAAATGTCATTCACACGACTCTTTCGTGACATTGTCACACTCTATTATCAAATATCAGGAGTCATAAGAGTAATAATAACATGATAATAGCATCATGCCTCTTACATATTGCTCATGCAAAAGGCTCGAGTCTTCAAATGCTTTTGAAGTGAGAGTATTTTTCATCTGAGACCAATTAAAGATTAGAATAGAACAATAATATTAAGCAGAAAACCATAGTTTTTACAGAGAAAAGAAAGAATGAGACAATTCAAAGAAGTATTAAGCCATATACCTTTCCTTAAATCTTAACCATGAATTATTTAGAATACTAAAGTTAAGAGGAAATATACATTATTCCTTGTGGTGAATTCTCCGTAATTCAAGATCAAATACCAAATTAGATTCCAAATGCTTTGAACATTATCGACAATGTTTACAGGTGACAAATCAAAGATATGCATGAGGAACCTACATCTCATAAAGACCCAATATGGGGTGTTAATTCTAAAATCAAGAGGTCCCCATGGAAAATGAAATGCATCCCCAAAAAAAGTATTCCTTAAATTTCTTCTGTCAGCTGATGCATTCTATAAGATGAATTAACTAGATATACTGCAAATTCTAAACTTGATAGACACAATGCACAGTACACAAAATCATCTCAAGGGAAATAAAGATTCACAATTGCATTCCATCAACTTCATATGATAACAAAAAGCTACATTGAAAACTTTTCTCATTAAAACCATCACTATGATCTCCCAAAAAAACATCACATTAAACTATACAACATGCTCATAAGACAGTTATCGTTGCGTGACACTTGATTTCGTGTATGATAAAGGGCATTGATGAACAATAACTGCTACTTCTAGTTCGGCCTGATAAGGTTAAATTTCACAAACCCCTTAATCTTCTGGGCATTTCCCTAAAGCCCCCTGAACTTTGCTTGTCCCACTAAACCCCTCGATCTTTGGGGTGTCTCACATGAGCCCCCTAAACTTTCTTTTCCCCAATAGACCACACCTGCAAATGGCAAACAACTCAAACATCCTTGAGAGGAAAACACCAGTTGATGAGGGGGGGATACCTTGCTTGGTAAATGACCAAACTGGGTGTTTTTCTCTCAAGTATGTTTTAGTTATTTGCCAATCCGTAGGGAAAAGTTGAAGGTTTAGGGGTTTATGTGACACCCAAAGTTCAAGGGGTTTTGTGGAATAAATAAAGTTCAGGGGGTTTTGTCGAATAAACAGTTCAGAGGGTTCTGTGAAATTTACCCTATATCAAAACTACAAAACTACACGATCTGAGAAAAACCTTCCACAAATGACTGAGACTGTTTCTGTGTCGGGCTGACACTGCCACCACGGCTGATCTTGAGAGCATCCACTGCTTTCTGAATCTCGAGCTTCATTGCGCTGTCAACGCTCCCCGAAGATAATTTCTTATGTGACTTCTGTAGATGAAGCTTAAGCGAGCTACTACTTATTCCAGCATTTTTTCCGCAGATAGGGCAGACTTGCATCACAGGCCGCCTTTGTTGCCACTCCATCGAGATTTTTCCATGGAGACTTTTGTCGAGATTTGTGAGAACCTTTGCAAATCCATCATTTGGTTGCGCTCGACGATGCACTTTCTTTAGCATTGTCCATGCCTCGAAAAGAGTCTTCTTCCTGAGAAATAGGGTTTCAAAGATATCTTCAAGAATAGGGTTAGTTTCAGAAACCCCACTAACTTGGGGGTTTTGCAAATTAACCTCATTAACTGTTTTAATTCCACAGACCCCCCTGAACTTATTTTATTTAAATTTAACCCCTTGAAGATTTTTCACTTTAACCCCCCAACATAACACCTTCAAGTCTAACATGCCATGTCCCGAGCATGTTACCAAAAAAGGTTAAAATAGTCCTCAGCCATAAAAAATTAGTTGAAATAATAAAAAGGGTGAAAGAGTTTTTTTTAAAGGGCTGAGGGTAGTTTTATCTTTTTTTGTCACACGAAGACACATGACATGTTAGACTTGGCGGTGTTACTCTGAGGTTAAAGTGAAATTTCTTCAAGGGGTTTAGTGGAATAAAAGAAGTTCAGGGGGTTGTTTGTAAAACCAACGTTTAGGGGAGTTTGTGGAATTAAAAAAGTTGAGAGGTTATGGAGGGTTTCTGAAATTAAGCCTCAAGATTAAGGTAGAAATAAAGTGAAATTACATACTTTCTTCGCATCAAGTAAGCAAGAACAACTGTTGCACTTCGGCTTTTCCCTTCAAAGCAGTGTACCAGTATTTTTCCTCCCAAGTACTCGACATAGTCAATGCAATCAGAAGCCTCGTCAAATAGGCTGCTTATATCTTCATTCTCGTTATCATCTATCTGGAGAAAGGGAATTGGGTTTTATAAGTATGGTTCTGGATGTGAGCAATTTGTAGATGACACCCAAAAATGCTAGCAGATTTCTATGTTCGTATTGATGTAGAAGATGTTTTGAGTTAAGAAAACAACAAATTAGAAGTCTCTCAAAGCCAGCAATTCCATGAATCAAGCTGCCGTTTCTCTAAATAGTTGTCCAAATTATCTCTAAATGTTTGTCTCTAAATTAAAGTATGAAGCCAAAGCCAAAGCATATTGACTTGTGCTAAACCTGTCACAGGATCAAAAGTTGACCATAACTTCCAAAGGAGAGCACATTTGAGCATTTTGTGGTAGAATTCATGCTTTAGTTTCTACAAGAAAATTGGGCAATCTACTTTCGTCAAGAGATGAGACATGAAGCAGTTACTTACGGAGAAATTCCTGTATTCAAAGAGATCTGGATATTGAGACTCTGATTGTCCAATTTCAGTAGAACACAGACATAATACATGTGTGATGCCGAGATGCTGAAGAGTGTACATGGACCTTGCAGCTAGAGCTCCGCCAATATAGAGATACTCTGTTATGGGTGAAGGCCTCTCAGTACTCGCAGCATCTGAGATCAATCCTATCCTTTCAAGGATATGCTCAAGCCGAACCTGCAAAAGACTAATAACAGCTGTGAAATTTTATCTGAATAGATTATAGGGTTAATTGCGGATTGACCCCATTCTATCGTCCAATTGCAGGTAGAGCCCTGAGTGAATTTCTTTTTACTCTTCTACCCTCAGGAGGTCTAGTTGTCAAAAAAAGTTCTCTCTCTGAGGGTAAAAGAATAAAAAAGAATCACTCAGGGATATCTGCAACAACAGGACTACAGGGGTTTTATCTTGGGTGATAGTACATGAGCTTTATCCGCAACTAACCCTAGATTATATATAGTAGTGAAGATTGGAAATACCTTAAATTCGTAAGCATCAACAACAATATTAACATCATTCCCTTCGAAAAAGCCAGTATTGAAGTTGTTTTCTTGGCAAAGTTTTACAATATCTGTCCTCAATAATTCATTCCACTGCTCCATCTCCTTGTTCAACTCAGAATCTACCTGCAAGGAGAATAGTTAAACCTACACGAAAATAGCATTTTTTTTTATACCTTCTTTTGAGATCAAGGAGAAAATTAAAAAGTTTCAAAATGTGGAACAGAGAACAAACTCGTTTTAGTTTCAATCAAACATTTTAAATATGCAATCATAATCATAGATAACCTCGTGCAATGTTACACAAAAGATCTTCAATTTGACTAGTAAAGGTTTACTTTCCACTAACCTTGACAAATTTGTTATAGTCTCGAAGTTTCATTGTCATGCGCAGGCTACGGCCCTCTCCATTCCCTTTGAACCACCTCCCACTCCCACTCTCTCTTGAGACAGGAGAACTCAAGTCCATGCTCTCTCGAGAAACTGCACGTGATAACCTCTTAGTAGCTTTTTGCACCTCAAAATCATTAGACTCCATATTTGCTTCATTTGGATCCCTTTCCTTGCACCCAATATAAGGAGATGAAAAATTCGAAGCTATAGAATGTGATGGTGACTCTGAAGGGCCCAAATCATCTTTTTCTAACTCGCCACTGATCTTGTTGAGGTACGAAAGAAAGAGTCTTAACAGGGCATCGAGTTTTTGGTGAAGTGTGAGAAGAAAAATATGAAACCCTTGTAGGTCTCTGAGAGCTGCGCGAAAACCTCCTCTAAACTCATTAACGACCGCTGCCATGTCAGCATCAGACAAAGAACAGGAATCCGATGGTGAAGAATCTGACGGTGAATCACACTCTTCAGGTTTTGAAAATCCCAATTTACCACCGGATATTTCATATAATATGCTCGAACAATAATCTGAGTTGTTTAATAAGAGCTCAACTACCTTTGGATAATTTTCTTGGTCTCTTGCTCTTTTTCCAGCTGGAGGTCGTCTAGGGACCCCAGAATCAATGGCGACGACATGGAAATCTTGGTGCTTGACTTCTTTTCTCGCTTGTTTTCTTTTGGATCTCTGACTTGCCTCTCGGACTGCATCTGGGTCCTGTTCAGATTTATGAGAGCCTAATCTACCATCAATGGAAATTGCTCTTCGTTCTTTCTGAAGGCTTCCGATTATCTTCGGTTTATATCTACTAACAGCAGAATCATAAGCTTCCTCCCTTGCATACATATAGGAAGAGGCCACTGTATCAGCAAATAAAAGGTTTGCAGTATTGCCTCGCCAACCAAGCTGGCGACAAGGGAGCCTATCCTCATTTCTGAGTATAAGATCCAACATTAAGACTCTACCAAGGGATGCAGCAGTAGTTTCTGCAGCTCCTTTTGAATCAAATGCATCAGAATTTTCCAGCAGCGGCGAGCCATGAACATAACTACAAAAGCAGAAAAGAAAAAAAATGTAGCTCGGTGGTGTGTTTATTTACGAGATGTTATTAACTAAATGACTTGTGGAGTGTTTACGTCATTAGAAAAAGACATCTGCTCAATTCAAGAGCTTCTAGTAACTCTGAACAACTCAGTTCACCCAACTCGTCTCCATTAGAGACTGCTGTCTCTCGTGCTCTCTCTGCGGCGTCTTTGATCTGTTGCCACTCAGAGCTGGAATTATGAATCACCCTGGCCTGCAATATTCACCAAACAATATGCAAATGATCTATAATCTACATTTCACTAGAGTGAAAAAGAAAGACATAAAAATTATAAGGAGAATTACACACTAGTGGTGTTCGGACTCCAAGCAATTTGGCAAATTCATAGCCCAAGCGTTCTGATTGTGTAGCCATCCTAGATGATGCAAACTTGATAACAGCAGCAGCTTCCTTAGGTGAGAGATCATCATTTTGCAAGGGATTCTTGAACATTGCGTAGAAAACAACTCCTCCAGAATTCACGGTTACCTGTACCAATCCAAGTGAGCAGCCTAACCAATTTAAAAGAAAATTCATCATATAAAAGTACATACAAACATCACCTTTGCCCATACACACACACACACACAACAGGGGAAAAACTGCAAAAAAGAATCCAAGGAAAAAGTAATCTGTCGATGATCTGAATATATTGGGCTTTTAAGCATATAATTCCCCGTATAGTTCATGAATCCTATTCAACAGAATAATATAGATCTAATATAAATAATAATACATAAGAAGCTCTTAAGAATCAATACAATTTAAAATACCGCCTAGATAAAAGGAAAATATAACTATGGCTCCAAACGGGTTTTTCCTATGTTAACTTGCTAAGCACAGCTCAAATGATATTAAAAATAACATCATAAACGTGTGCATTGGCCGACAGCAACAAACCTCTAGGGGTTTATTCATTTCATCCTCAGAATTCTCGGCACTAGTGGTATGTTTCGTATGGTGTACAGACAGGAGAGAATCCCATGAGAAGTCGTTGGCGTCAGTATCCAATGCAGCAGCGTTTCCGAGCCTATCCCACAAACTCAATTCCGGAGCTTGATCATAAGGCTCTAGCTCTACTGGCTCGCCAGAATCTGGTCCTCCTGCACTGCAGAAGGAAAGAATACAGTAAGACATTTATTGGTCATTCCACATGCTCAAAATTCCATCACAAAATTATGATATACAACAATTTTATCCCAAAAAAAATTCCTTGTTTAGCCATCAGCAGAAATTTCTATAAGCAATCACATTCATCACCAACAGCACAAAAAACCCATCATGCTCCAAATACACAACGCATTCATCTCTACAAGCTAAACCAACCGAAACTTGCCAAAATCATTAAAATCAATCAAATAGAGGAAGACCCTTTCATATTTAGAGGCTTGTCTTGCCTCATTACCACAATGGTTTGATTCTTACTGATACTAGGCCACTGATTGGCCATTCAAAATATCCACAATTTCATTACAAAATAACTATGGTGCATCGTCTTAAATTAAGTCCCTCTAACCCCTTTTAATGGGCTGAAACCTAGACTCAGGTAGCGGTGTTAATTTTTAGAAAATCCGCTGAAAATTCATGGCCGGTGAACCTGGGTTGCTCTGATACAATCTTAAATTAAGTGCCTCTAACCATTAGACCATAACTTAGAAGTTATGATAAGGCTCGAGAATTATATTTTTATATTCTAACATATCGCAGACGCAGCATCATGTTCAAATAATACACATCAATATCCAAAGTTTTCTGTTTTTACAAAATACCCATCAAGTTCCAAACACACAATGCACCCATTTCTACAATCCAAACCAACCAAAACATGCCAAAATCATTCAAACCAAACAAATAGACAAAGACCCATCTCAAATTAACATCAAATTTGAAAATTTGAAGCGAGGATACCTATTAATGGGGAGGAACAAAGGAGGGTGATGGTACTTGGAGCTCCTCCTTCGAATCAACGAGGCCCATTCCTCAAATGAGAGCCCCGCGCCGGTTCCGCTCACGTCACCCAACTGGAACCAAGTCTCTTTCTTGATGAATTTTGCCCATGTAAAGAAAAATGAACCAAATGTTAGCAAATGTTGGGTCAAAAGAGGAAGGGGGGGAAATGGAATGAGATGGGATTTTGAGGGAGTTACAGATGTTGGGGTCAGAGGGAAGAGGGAGGGAGGAGGCTTGGATTCCTTTTGTGGGTCTTGAGACATGGATGGATTTGTGTTCTTCTTCTTCTTCTTTTGAGAGAGATATCGAAGGGAGAAGGAAATGCAAAATAAATTGAAGATGTTCAACCGTTTTGAACTTATATACCCCTGACTTGTTTTTCTTGACATTTATATACCTATAATGTTTAAAATTGACACGTTACTACCTTCTATTATTATGCAAAACTGAACATTTGCACCTGAATGTTCCAATATGATGCTCACGTGCTAATTGATTTTGAGTGTTAATATTCGAGTGAAATTTTTTTGACATTTTCATGATAGATGGTAACAATGTGTCAATTTTCAACAGCTTAAGATATGTAAATGATATGAAAAACAAGTGAGGGTATATAAGTGCTAAGTGAGTGACTTAAGTGCTATTTAGCCAATAATTATCAAGTAGTTTGGTTTTATTTAACTAAATATTGAATTAAAAATTTATTTAAAAATCATTTAAAATATGTAAATATTCATTTAAAACTAGGTTAACTACATTTTATTACTCTGAAGTATGGCTTAACAGCATGGGTGACCTTGAAATTGGTATATCTACATGGATGATCCTGAAATTAATGATTGTGATCCTAAAATCTGTTGACAAGTAGACACTATTTTATTTATTTGTTTTGCTGATTTCAAGCCCTTTTTTGGATCTTCCAACTATTAGAGTTCAGATTAGGTTTACAACATAACAATGAAAATCTAAGTGAGAAATCATTGCTATAACTTGCTAATATATTACATTACCACGTAGACATGAGACTTCGGGGTCCCCATGTAATTACATCATACTAACGTAATTAATCCTTTAAAATTTAATTTCCTCTAATCTAAATTAACAAACACTAGCATGTTTTATGAGCATTTCATACACTTGCTATTTATATTGTTTATCCTCATCTCTAACCACTAACCACTACGACATGAATAATGTTAACCGGAGTTATGGGTTGTAATTGTAACTTCCATTGACGAAGTAATATAGTTTTATTTCGATGGTGACGTGGCGTCGCTACATTTTGATCCAACATAAGAATATTGTTCTCTCTATTATATTGAACCAAAGCCAATTAAAAAATAACAAATGGGCTTGGAGTTTGTGAAGGTTTGTAGGAAAATATAAGGTTAAACTCGAAGGAACATAATAAACACATTTTATATTAAACAAAACCTATTCAGAAATAAGCTATGAAATCCCATTTGAAAAATATTAATTTACAAGAAATTAGTAACTTTTTTTAAACATATTTGTTTACAAGAATTTTAGACCCCTCTCTAGATCAACTTGCATCCGTTTCAATTAGATTAAATTATCTTCTAAAAAATGAAAGTTATTTGTAACTTACCATGCATGAATTTAATAAGGTCATTATTAGTTATTAGGAGTCATGAAGTTTATCTAGAAAGCTATTGGAACCTCCCTCTCTCACTCTCTCAACCAACCCGCAGCCTTTTCAATTTGGTGAAGAAATTTAAAAAAAAGTTTTGTAACTTATACGCATGCATTTAATAACGTTGTTAGGTTCTGAGAGTTATGCAATTTAGAAAGCTATTGAGACCTTATAAATCTAAATCATATCTCTCAACTTTTATCACACAAAACTTTTAATCTCATAACTTCTGTGAAGTTTGTAAAACTTCATTTTAAGCTTTTATTGTGTTTATAGTTGATCTTGAATTTAAATGTATAATATAATAATAATAATAATAATAGTAATAATAATAATATGGCCATCGACGTCATCTCCTATGACCTCGACAGCTTGTGGTCAGGAGGTTTCGTTGTCGGCGGTAGGAGTAGCCATCCTATCGTCTAAAATAGAAAAGGAATTGGATAGTTTTTAAAGAGAAACAAATAAGATACAAAGAAGAAACACAATTTACCTCACCTATATGTTTAAGTTTATTTATAAATCGAAATAGCATTTTAAATAAATAATTGTAGAGTACTTTAAATTTCAAGAAAAATAGTTTAAACCTCTAAATCCCTTATAGTTTGTTCTGAAATCAGTTTGATTAGGAACAAATATATTGTATCCCCGGTCAAAAACTTAATCGTACGTCCACAATAATTATTTCAATAATAATGGTTTAAGAGAAAATCTATTTTAGTCCAAAATTTTCAAACATTAATTTTCAGTCGAATATTTTAAGTAAAGAAATTATAAGAAAGGGTAATTTACAGAAAATTCAAGCCTAGGCCAAAATTCAAAATCATTACTTTAAGACCACAAATTAAAGAAAAATTACTCGCAAAATTAAGAATAGCCCCTACCTAATCTCCAAAAAATTATTTTTATCTATAAAATAGAATTTTAAAATAAACAATTCCTTGGAAACTTTTTGTTTGGCCCTTCTTTCTTCAAATATTATTTTTCAGTCCAAAATGATAAACTCTAGAAAATCGTAGAATAAATTTAGTAGAGTAAAGCTAGAATAAATTTAGTTGATTGAACGCTTTATCTACCAAATTTATATACATTAGATTTATGTTTGCATGTGATACACGTCAATATCTTTGAGATATGTTTCATGTCACATGTCAATCTGATCTGAAAATCTAATGAATAAAAAATTGGTGAACAATAGCATCCATCCATTTAAGTTTACAAGATTCTTACTCTAATTTAATAAGAATTTTTTAAAATGCTCAGTAAGTTATTAGGAACAGTTATCCATTTTTTGAAATATAAACTTTAAATATGTTGTATATATAATTCTGTGATTGCTCGAAGGTTAAGCTACTGGGAGCATGCTTTTCCAAACAATTAAAGGATTGTTTTTAATAACATTAAATGATTTATTAAGGTTAGTATGATTCTTCTCATTGGATATTTTAAATATTTGATGTAAATTATATCAATTAAATGCTATGATAAATAATAACAAAACATATTATTACGGTAGTGCTCTTTTGGCCATCTTAAGGTTTAAATTTAGTATTACTAAATAAACAGACTACTATCACCTTCAAATACGAAACACTGGTTCACTAAATCTTTTATATTTTCATTTTCCAATTTGCATTTACCTTCATACTGAAAATTATCATTACAATATGCACTTACTTTTTGCATATAAACATGAAAGGGGTGCACGCGTGCACTATACTAGTATAAAGAAACACCACATACCATCACATCACATCAAATGAAATAAAAGAGCAGGTAGAAAACTAGATGTACCAAATACCATAACACAAAGGAACTACAATAAGTTTATGAGAGGGTATCAATATCTGAAATAACAAAACATAGTTCTTCCGGAAATTTCAAACAAAAAAACAACTCATGGACATCAAAACGCTACTCAACAGCAACTAGTAGTTAACGGCTTCAACTATTTTGCTCACTTCTTGGGTTTTTTGCCTGGGGCCCTGCATTTACCCCAAAAACAGAAAGAAAAAAAAATGCTTAGCAGATCAATATTTTTATGAGTAACTCCAAAATGTAAATAAGGAGACATTCTTACTCTGTAGGTTGATCAGCAGGGACTTGCGGTGGTGTTTTCTCAACGGGGCCCTAGATGCAAAAACAAATTTTAACGCAAGATTGAAGTTAAGTGTGCATAATGGATGAATATTTAACCCCATTTAAAAGCAAAACACATGAAGAAACACTGAATACATTACTAATTCAAGAGCAGAATAAGAGGTATAAGTAAGCAATGAAGGAGAAGTTACGCGACTACCAAACCGAATTATATACCAGTAAAAAAGTTGCAGCAATTAACCAAGAACAAATGAATAATGCTCAAAGGGTTTTACTACAAGCAAAATCAGGCCATTAATCTACTTAGTCTAGACAATAATAGGGGATTGCAAAGAACAAAATGCGCCATGTCCTTCAACAGAACAGGATAAGCCACAAAAGCATAAGGAGGAACAAGAAAAACGAGAATACAATAAAGGTGCTGGTTCAAAAGAGCACCCGGCGGAATAAAAATAGATTGACCGTGTTACTTAAAAACCAACAACAGAAACTGTTTTAATGCTGCGGAGAATCATAATAATAGGGCTACACCTCATAAGAAAATTAAACAAGTGTTTACGATAAAGAGATGATATCATATGCTAGACTTCCTTATTTCTTTAACTTCTTCTTTACTTTTTGAAACAACATTGGGAGGAAGACTACCAGAATACATAATATTAAATTAAACATACCAATGGTCTAATGGATATCACGTAATTTTCTTTGACTCAACATCATTATATATTTATATATCAGTAATAACAACAAACAGAGATCAATTCAGCACAACACATGATCCGTAAGTTTGTCCCTCTAGGAAAACTACATTGCAAACTATAGATCAAGACTACATATATTATTACTACGATGATTAATAAGCTTAACTAGATAAGTATTTAGTTGAGGGATAAAAACTCCTGATACCCTGTCCTGCCAAGTTATTCATCCAAATGCCTCTTAAGAGTACCATTACGAGTGGGGGGAATAACCGCCAAAGGAGATAATTTTGTCAAATCCTGAATATATACGCCTTGGAAGGAGAATAAATAAATTCCTCTGGATATAATAAAGGTTAAAGGCTTTATCCTAATCTCATCTGAGGCTATCCTATGACTTCACGTAACTCCCAACCAAACTGGGTATCACTACTATCACTTGTAGATGTAACAAATCCTTCGCAAGACAAATTTTTAGAGTTAAAGCAGGAAAACAGATACTGTAGTTATCAAGATAAAAGTGAACTTCCACTCACTTGAGCCAAGCGCTCCTCTCTCCTGGCAATCTTTCTCTCTCTGCTTGCCTTGCTCTTGGCACGCTTAGCCTCAAACTGATCAGATAAAGTCTTCTCTCTTGCCTTCTCAGCTTTGGATTTATGAATGCTCTCCATCAGCACCCTCTTGTTCTTGAAGACGTTACCCTTTACTTTCAAGTACATGTCATGGTACATGTGCTTGTCAATCTTCTTGGCTTCTCGGTACTTCCTCAGCAGACGTCTCAGAACACGCATTCTCCTCATCCAGAGGATCTTGGTAGGAAGCCTAGCCTCCCTGGTACCCTTGCGCTTACCTGCACCGTTCAGTAACATTTAGCAATATAAAGCTCAAATCAAATTTATATTATTAAAGATCCATATTATTGAATTGCAGCTTACCATAGCCAGAGTGACGCCCTTTCCTCTTTGCCTCCATGGCTCGCCTTGCACGAGACCGTGAGTGAATCTTCTGGGGTTTCCTAATGACAAACCCATCCTTCACCAGCTTCCTGATATTCTGGCCTGCATTTTCCCCAAAACAATAGGGTGTGACTTAAATAATATAAACAACAGTACTGCAACAACATTCTAGGCATATGTTCCTCTACACTGTTAAAGATTTAACTAGAATAAAGTCTTATTAGCAAAAAAGAGAGAGATGACCAAACAATTCAACAATAAATGTTAACTACCAACATCGCATACAGATTAAACACGAGAGATACTAAACAACATAACATTTTACTAGTAAGGTTCTACATAATTTAGGACGTTGACGGACTATTACCTTAACAAAAATTTTGGGTTCAGCTAAATGAAATCATGAATCCTATTCATCAAATAAGTTCTACTATGGGTTATCTCCTCCATTAGTTTAACTATTATCCTATAATTTTATATTTATTCACAACAAAGTTCTTGTAGGTCTAACACCACATATTTATCAAGAAAAGAAACAAGGAAAAAAAGAGAACAAGGACAAAAAAGAGAGGAAACAGAATGCTACATATATTCAACTAGCAGCATCACAATTTTAGCAAAAAATCTATTTCTCCACATCATGACAAAGATAGATCTTTAGAAGCCTCAGCCAATGGCAATATAACAGTATGATTATTAAATTTTGTATTTCTAATTAAGAAGACAAAACAGGCCAATGACTCCTTCTCCTGTTCAATTTTTCTACCAACCTAAATCATCTAAAATATTAAAAATCATACTTTTTTTTAGATTCCATTACAAGCAAAAAAAAATCAAAAGATTATTCTTTTATATCATTTTTGCGTCCAAATTAACAAGAAAACCCAAACGGTAGATCCTAGATCTAACGAACTCAATAAAAACCCTAGCTTTTGAGCAGATACCGACTCAAACTCAATCAAAACCCTAGAGAAGAAGAAAGAGGGAGAGAGATCGGAGGAGCTCACGAGAGTTGGCCATGGAGATCTCGTTGACCTCATTGGGGTCCAGCCAGACCTTGCCCTTTCCGCACTTGAGCACGCTCGCGGCGAGCCGCTTCTGGAGCTTGAGAGCCACCATTTTCGCTTCCCTCTCCCTCAAAATGAAACCCTAACCCTAGAAGAGAGTGACGAGGGCGGCGATTAGGGTTTTTATATAGTCGTGCTGTATGGGACTCTAGGGTTTTCTTCTTCCACGTTGGGTCGGGTCGGGTTAGTACGAAGAGCTTTAGTGGGCTTTAAATGCCGATGCCTATGGGCTTTAATTTTTTATTCCTTTAATTTTTTATTCCTTTAATTTTGGCAAAGCCTTATCAAATCTTGTTGTACAGAAAAGATTGTTATGAATAGTCTAGGGAGCATTTCTTATTTGAGTGAAAAGGCCCATTTGCATTTGAAAGTACACGGGATTTGTGCCGGTATTCATTCTATCTCCCTAGTGACAGTGAAAGATATTATGAATACGTTATGTTGATGTCTTTACTTTCTTTTACTGCTTTTCTTTACTTCTTAGGTTGGGATCAATGATTAGCTGTTCACAATTTGAGACATATGGTATATACATGAGGGTTTCCTTGTTTGGATTATTTCGCTCGACGTACCGGTCTCGTGTTGTGGATTTCTAATTGTTGATTTTATTTAGATTATTTATCTTTAGTTCGGTATTAATGTTTAGATGTTTACGATTAGGGACATATGGTATATACATGAGGGTTTTCTTTTTGGATTATTTCGCCGACGCATCTGGTCTCGTGTTGTGGATTTCTAATTGTTGATTTTATTTAGATTATTTATCTTTAGTTCGGTATTAATGTTTAGATGTTTACGATTCGGGACATATGGTATATACATGAGGGTTTTCTTTTTTGGATTATTTCGCTCGACGTACCGGTCTCGTGTTGTAGATTTCTAATTGTTGATTTTATTTAGATTATTTATCTAAATTTGACTTCATTAGATCAGTAGGATGCAATACTTCTCTAAGTTGCAAGCAAATAGAGAGCTTCTTGCATTAACTCTCATGGGTATTTCATCATCTACACCATTCTTCATCAAGCTTCACTTTGATTCATCGAATGACGGTTTGTTAATCGAAAAGAGCTGTAAGATCTTTCTTATTTTTTGTGCTTAAAGTGTATTTATTGGTTTGTTTAAAAATTATTTTTACGGTGTACTCAAGCTGGTGTTAAGTGAGGGTTGGTACTAGCTAGGGCTAGGTGTTACTCATTGTGGAGAGTTAGTTTATACGACTGATTTCGGGTAGATTCCAGGGTGCGGTCTTTGTAAGCCTACTAAATCGGGTTGTGATTCATGAGAACTCTTGGCATAGTGAGGAAGCCTCTTCGTGAGAAGGAAGAGTGGATGTAGGAAGTTATCCGAACCACTGTAAAATCTTGCGTGTCTTTGGTTGGTTGTTTTTTACTTTTATTTTATCTATTCCGCTTCTTATTCTGGGTTTTTAGCGAAAAACGGGAGCAACCCTATTCACCCCCTCAAGCTTGCATCTCAGATCCAACAAGTGATATCAGAGCTTCGTTACCCATCTTTAAAATTCACAACCTAGGGTAGACATGTCTACTTTGACCACCGCAACGGCTTTTCCTGAGGGACACGCTGTGAACCGATAAGTTGTTGTTATTATTATTATTATTTACAGTTGGGTAAGGTACACTCTTAAGTATGGAAATATTCAAAAACACAAATTTGGTGATTTTCAAACAAACTCGACTTTATTAGGATGCAGAATTTGCTAGCAAATAGAGAGAGCCTGTTGCGCGAACTCGTCAACATTCTACACGATGAAAAGAAAATGCGACCGCAAAGCACGGACGATAAGTGCGCTTTAGAGTGAGCGTGGGGTTTGTTGTTGTGAAATATTAGCTCTTTCTTAACAGTTAGTTTGCATAAAAAGAGAGAAAGATTCAACCCGATGTAGAAGCCAGAAAAATATCCTGCAAAATTGTAAGTAGCTTGAAAAGAAATCTAAGTGCAAGCAAAAACACAATGACAATCCAATAGAAAATAAAATCATCAATCGCAAAACTAAGAGTATAATGTAGTTCAACTCAATGGAGAGAGAAATTCTATTACTAGAACTTACAAGAAATTCACCCTTTTATGTTCCCACAAGAACGCATGAGAATCCTTCTGATGATCTTGCGACTTACAAAGTTCAGTATCTCTCTTTTGTTTCTTCACTAGAAAAGAAATATATATTCTCCAACAACTTACGTAGCTTTTTTTTTTTTTTGTCTAAATTATCAAATTAGCCTAAAAATTGATACACGGTTTCCAATAAGGCCTAAAAATTGACTCAGTCAACAATAAGGCCTAAAAAGTGACTCACTTAACCAATAAGGCCTACTCCTGCGACTGGAATTTTTTAAACTTACATTTTAGTCATCTAAATTTTAATTCTTCTTTTTTTTAGCCCCTCCCTCTCTCCTCCATCTCTCTTTCTCTCTCCCCCATCCCTCCATCTCTCTTTCTCTCTCCCCTCCTCTTCCCTCCATCTCTCTCTTAACAGTGAGCGTGGGGTTTGTTGTTGTGAAATATTGTTCCCACAAGAAATTCACCCTTTTATGTTCCCACAAGAACGCATGAGAATCCTTCTGATGATCTTGCGACTTACAAAGTTCAGTATCTCTCTTTTGTTTCTTCACTAGAAAAGAAATATATATTCTCCAACAACTTACGTAGCCTTTTATTTCTTTCCTTCTTCCTTTTGTTTCTCCTCTCCTTTCACTCTTTCTTGGCTTATTTTACAAATAATTTTAAAGAGTATTTAAGTTCTTTTCTCTCACTTGTATTCATGAAAAGTTTCTTCTTTGACTGGGATTATTCAAAACCATAAACCTCTTTCAATTTGGAACTCAATTTCAATTGAAAAATATTTCTTTTCCGTCAAAGTCAAACTATCGATCAAAGTCAAATTAGTAATGACCGAATACAAATAAACTTAGTATTGACCGAATATAAGGACTATTAGGGTTTTGGCGGAGCCGGTGAGAATCCAAGCTACTATTTGGGGTTTGCAGATTTTTTTTTTTTTTAGAGTACATAGAGAAAGAGAATTTTTTAATTAATTAACTCACGTTAGTCATTTTGAAAGTAAAATAATGTCAATGAAGTGTTCTACTTCCTATTAGCTAGTAGTTGCGATGGAGGAAAAATACTGAGAAGTTGTTACAATTTGAAGGGTAAGCTATCAATTTATAACTAAAGTTCTTAGAATATATTCTCCATCTTATAACCAAAAGATTTCTAAATCAAAGCACATAAGCATTAAAACTTTCCATTCTCTTCTCCTCAATCATTAATCATTCTCTTCTCCTCAATTCTCATTAATCGTCGACATTTTGTCTCTGCTATAAGCACTTCGATAAGAAAAACATGACTTTCCCCACTAAAGAAAAGACATTAAAGCACAGGACAAAGTGTAAGAACAAATTAACAACGAAATAAGAATAATGAACAAATTAACGACAAAATAAGAGAAATTTTTCTAAGCACGAGCAGACTCTGAAATTTGAAGGCTAAATTATCAATTATAATGGCTTGAGGAGTAAATTTAAAGTACTTATGAGTTGGATATTATAAACTAAGCATGCATACATAATAAATACATAAATCTCTTATTTAGATATTACATTTTCAAGATCTTTTGGAAGGATCGCCACGCATCTAATTTTGATCTTTGGACAACGGTCAGAAGGCGACCACACCGACACGCGAGAAGCCCGCAACTAACGCATAAATCACAGAATTGATGAAGATGAAGGAGATGACATTAGTATATTTTTCTCTCTATTTAATCGTTATATAAGTGCATGTATATAGAGTGTAGAGGACAAAACCGTTAACCCTTTAGGATTTCCGGTTTACTAATAACCGGTTTGAACCCACTTAGTATCCACCCATTCAGTTCAGCGGACCCACCCATTCACTTTAGCTGACCCACCAATTACTAACAGGTATATATATTAAAAAGCCTCTTCCTGTTTTTAGTTTCTTCCAATATCCTAAATGTACACCGTATTTCAGCTCTCATAAGATTATGAATTCGTCATGAAATTGCCAAGACTACAAACTGACAAGATCATGGGGTAAACTTGAAGCTTGAGATTTTAACAATTTGCTACCCTTTAAAGATTATAGTGGAACTATATTTACCCTAAATGCAGTTTTTTTAGGGGGAAATGCAGATTTATGTTAATATCATTATCAGGTAAGAAAGGAACATGCTGAAATGATTCAAGGCTTCAAGCCATTCGTATATCATAAGCAATTGCATAACAAGTACACCCAATAAACCGTAGAGCTCATGCAAAATGCTCTGGTGATGAAATGCTTTTGACAAGAAGGATTACCTTTCAACTGAAATAAAAAAAAATACACAATATAAAGTCACATTGATCCTGTGATTACATGTGTTTTTGGTGATTTCATAATGTAAGTTTGCAATGTTAGTAAACTATGGAAAACATCTAAATGCCAAGAAGATGGGCTTTGACCTATGAGTTTGACAAAAATAATAATAAAAGAATTTTTTTATACATGTTTACTTGGAGTACTTGAAGTACCTCAGTAACATGTAACAAATCTCAAATAACAATAGTTTACTGTAAATTTTATATAAATATATCAGACAACCATAAAACAAATGCTGTGATTTAATCTACATCGAGCCATTCAAATGTGAGTTTGATCTAGCTAAGATATAGCTAAGATATAAAGTGAGCACAACGCTTGTGTCCCGTGTTTGCTAATCATAAAACAAAACTATCTCCCTCCTAAGTTACTAAAAAGATACAGCAAAAAAGCACATATTTAATGATTTTCACACAAATCCAACTTTACTAGATCAGTTGATGGAATACTTCTAATTTGCAAGCAAATACACAGCTTCTCGCATTAACTAATCAACATTTTACAATGCAAGTTGGTGGTGATGTTCAACCCAGCCCCTCTTAACTACTGCCCTAACTAAGAGAACTTCGCAATATATCATGATAGGCTGATTGAACATTCGAAACAATATCAATTTGCACTCATCATGCATTTACAGATCATTAACCTTATCAAAATTTTACCTTGCCCAGGAATATCATAAACTTCTTTCGTACCGGAGCCTTGAAGGAACTAGCCTGTTCTCTTCCCTAGGAGGAGGTCTAGTGCCAAAAACATCCGTGTCTTCTTGGCTTGAGCTTATTGCAGGTAAAATTGTGTTGGGGTTCCCGCAAATTCCAAGTTTCACTATAAATGTAGCCGTGCAACCTTTCCCTATGCCTTCACTTTCAAGCCATATGTGTCCATCCATGAGACTTATGAACCTGATCGTACAATTAGAGATTATTAGAAAATACTTGTGGTACTGCTGAGACTGAACTTTTAATTTAGGTTTCTTTAGATGTTGGTCACGCAAATCTTTGATATTTCAATATTAGTCCTTCAAAAATTTGAAATTGCTGCTTAGTGTATTGGATGCTTAAGGGTATAAAAATCATTCACTGTTCTAGGTTAACCACGAATCCAACTTGGAAATTAACAAAGGACCGATTTGGTGTGACTTATTAAATTTGGGAGCCTAAATACCAATTACAAAGATTTGAGGAACTAATATCAAAACACCAAAGATTTTAAAGGGACTAATATTTAAAATTAAAAAAAAACCTATAATTATGTTCAAAGGTTTTCACCAGAATAATCACTCAACAGTTAATACCAAAGAGAGAAACCAAACAAAATATGCAGGTAAATACCTCTTGCAGATGGCAAGTCCAAGCCCACTGCCATTATAGGCTCTGTAACCTCCATTTTCTGTATGTGCAAATTTGGTGAAGATATGTGGTAAGTCTTGCAAACTAATTCCGCAGCCTGTATCCCTTACCTAAAAAAAGAAAAATAAAAGTTTCAGAATCTGTTTGTCACGAGAAAGCAAGCAAAATGTCTTTTGTGTCGGTGCAACATGATGCCAAAATTAGAATGGTGATGCATGACAATATGATACATGACAAGGATAAAAGCTCAATGTGTAGAAAATTGCAGGAGCTTTTTCCATGTAAAAAACTAATATAAGCAAAAAACCAGAATAAATAGAAAAGCAGGAACAAAAATTAAGTATTTAATATCACGGACCTGTACACGCAAATAGAAGTGTCCATCACTGGAAACAGGATAGAACTCTGGAAATCTAGGGTCTCTCAGAGAATCAGGTCTGCTAACAGTGGCTGTTATTGTAATATAGCCCTCTTTTGTAAACTTAACAGCATTACCAGCAACATTTAAAATAGTTTGCGTCAGACGTTTTTCATCCCCACTGGCACACAATGGCAAGTCTGGTGCCAGTGACACAGCTACTGACAATTTTTTTACAGCTGCTATTGGCTTTATCAAATTAACGACCTGCAAATCAAAATCGCAATCTGATCAGGCAACCATTGACCAGTATACACAAAACTTGTGAACCAATTACTTACCTCTCTGAAAACAGCATGAAGATTGAAATTTGAAATTTCTAACTCGAAGCTTCCATCTTCAAGCCGAGAAAGATCTAAAACGTCATTGATAAGTGTTGCTAGTAAATTGCTACTCTTTAACACTGTTTCCACCATAACCCGCTGCTCTGGAGATAGTTCACTTTCTAAAAGCAAAGAGGACAGGGCAAAAATTGCATGCATTGGGGTTCGCATTTCATGATTCATGACAGCTAGAAAATCATTTCGAGCGCAAATTGCCATCTCAGCCTCTCTCCGAGCTAAATCTAGAGCAACATTTTGCACCATGAGTAGATCTCGCGCCCTCATAGACTCTTCTAAAATGGCAGCATGTGAAAGTGCAACTGCCACCTGAGATAGTTCACAACGCATGGTTACATAAGCAGATAGGGAGGCAAAGATATGTAGAGGCTAAAAAACGGTGACAAATTGAAAATAATAACAAAATTAAATAAAAGAGAAAAAAATGCAAAGTTGAGCATCCATTTAGTGACCTCAGTTTCTTAATTCATCAATAAAGCATATGAATTCAGATCTTGATTAATTGCAAATCGAAAAAGCTTTGGAAGCCAACTACATACATTCAAGATCTCTAGAAAATCTAAAGATCTAAACATAAGAGATCACATCATGATTTCTGGTCAAATTTTAAATAAATTTTATAAGAAATCACAAACCTCAATCCAAAACTAATCCTAGCTCAATAGGATTTGCTAATGACCGGTAACCTATTCTTCTCTACATTGGGCCAAATCTCTAACATAGGGGAGAAGAGAAATTTTTTCATTATGGAGTAGTTACTAGTTATGAACTTATGATAGTTTACCAGAAAATGATCAGGAAGCAAGACTTAATAAAGGTGTATATGATGTGAGCTTCGGAGCGTTTAAAGGCTTTGTATAGAAATTCATTTAGTCAATGTCATACTGTCTCTGAGTATAGTAAATGTGGAACTATGACCTAAGTTATTAATGTACATTATTAGATAGAGCATATTACTCTTAAAAAACAAATGAGAGAAGGCTTACAATTGCATCCATTGAGATAAATATTTAGAAACTAATGCAGTTTTTTCCTTTAGCGAAAGCTCGGGAGTAGGAAATGAGGTTTCAGACTAACCTGATCTGCAACTACTTCAACAAGCTCCAGTTCATGGACATGCCATTTTCTCGCACTATCTGATGGGAGCGTCAAGACCATCACAGCATAGCTTCTTGCAGAAAGCTCAGGCCAATCATTAATTTGAAAATTAGAAAGATGCAATAGAGGAACTCGAACAGCAACAACCTCCGGAGGTACATATCGTCCTGCAAGAGGCTGAATCCTAGCCAACGGGCATGTATGAGGGATCCTTATTGCCCGATTACTACTAAAAACTTGATTGACAATAGGGAGATTAATAGACACAGATGTTCCGACAGGCATTTGGTTGTGTAGAGTGTGAGAAATGTGAAGATTCATTCCGCTCCGAGATGGCATCCATAGGGCACATTCTGCCAAGTCTAGAGTCCTCCCGAGCTCAACAAAGGTAGTCTTCAATATAGTATGCCTATCTAATGTGCTTCTGATCTCATGAGTAAGCATGCGGACGTGCCTTCCGGTTTCTTCCTGCGTCCTTATAAGCCCCATTTCTCGATCAAGTTCTTCAGCCTTAGTCTTTAGAAAAAGCTCCCTAGTTTTTACACTTAACAAATCAGGAATTATGTGCACAAGCATTAAGGCGGTTAAACAAGAAACAACAGCAGTCGAAAATTTTGCCACTGTCATTACAATAGCCACTGTCCTAGAGTGTATGGTAAATGTCCACAAGTTTATTAAATGGGTTGCTCCACAAAGAACTATGAATGCACCAAACTGTATCAACACCCATCTATAAGGGAAAAACGAAGACTTCTTCACGAAATAAATGAGCTCGAGAGGGATCGAGAAGTAGGCGAGCGCTATAAAGAAGTCTGATATGTACTGGTACTTCACTAGGAGTTCATCAGCAGGCCATTGAGGTTCAAAGCAATCACAACCCTCCATTTATCACAAACCTGAGCACTCTCTATCTTCTTGTTTGTTCCCGCATGACTACTCCATACCAAAAAAAAAACCTCTAGTTAATATTACACGAATAAACTAACTCTTAACTACTAAAAAAGGAACATTTTTGAGCTAAGCATTCAGATTTGGACTTTACACATTATGCATTAATTTCATTACTGAAATCAACTAAATGACATGCCAAAGGATAAAGATAGCAGCTTTATCATCTAATATTGGGAGATTTAAGTCAAAGTTAACAACTTTCTAATGTATTTAGTAGGAAAAGGTATAATTACAATCAGTAGAACTGACTGATCAATGAAAATTTCAACAAATTTAACAGAGTTCAGTATTTGATCAATGAGGCTCCATTACATTAGAAAACCACACTTTTGCTACTACTTTTAACCCTAACCCTAAATAACCCAAAAAAATCCAATGGAGAAAACCCTAATTCTTGAATCAAGCAACAAATCAAGCACTAAACAAGAAAAGTCACCAAAAATGCAGAAAAATCGAGCAAAAATTAGAGAAAAAACTATCAAATAGTACCTAAAGTAACTCGATCGGAGGAGAGTCGATGACTCGATCGTTGAAGAGAGAGAGAAAGAAACAAACTTGGAGATTTTTAGAGAGAGAAAGACCTCATTAGCTTCAGCTCACGGTCTAAAAGCGCGGATTTTTATTTTTATTATTTTTTTCCCCTTTGTTGTTAAGAAAAGAATGGAGGTAAATAGCGGGGGTAAAATGGGGATTTTTCCCTTGGAGCGAGATCAACCGTTAGTTTTTGTCTTGTGAGGAAATTTGGACGGTGGGATTTTGCTGCTTAGATCAAGGGGAGCGAGTTTTTTTATTGAGAGAATATAGCAAGAGCGGATGAATTGGCACATGTGCGCTTTTTCGACACGTGTGAGGTTACAGGAATCGTTGATAAGTCGGGGGGTGAGGTCTGGTCACCTCCTCCTGTAGCTATACTAGAACTATCAAATTGGTATTCTAAGTTCACCCACTTAATTAATTGGGTCTTTTTTCTTCAATAGATTATTTTAACTTGTGGCCTGATGATAATAATATATATTTTCTGTGAACTATATTTTTCTATTTTGAAAAAATTCTTCCATCCCTCTAAGTTATAATAATACTTATTAAATTTACACCCTCTTCTCCTCTAATGTCCCTCAATTCAAAATTGTTCCACCCTTTTACCAAATAGGATCCTCCTTTGACCCTCATCTTTCTCCTTCAACATCTCTCAACTCAAATCTAAACCCTAATTCTACTCCAACCTAACAACATTCATCCAAATTGATGTCAATTTAGATTAATGTTTAGATTTGAATTTGGGGTGTTTGAAGGAGAAAGATGAAGCTCCATTAATGAGAGGGAAAGAAAGAGTAAAGGGGGATTTTATTGGGTAAAAGGATGAAATAAATTTAAATTTGGGGAGGTTGAAGGAGAAGGAGAGTGCAGATTTAATAATTTTGATAGGCTGGAAGGATGAAAGAAAATTTTCAAAATAAAAAAAATTAGTTCGCCGGACAAATGTCTTGTTGTCATCGAGCGGAAAAATATACCACATCGATTAAGTGGGTCAACTTAGAATACCAATTTGGTAGTTTAGCCACCGCTAGTTATATGATGTCATAAATCATATTTTAGTACATGCAAAATTTCAACACAAAACCTTTTGCAAATTACGGAGATTATATATATAAGTCACATGATATGCTATTTTTGGTTGTCTAAGATTTAGTTGAAATTTCATGACTCATATTTGGACAAGTTGCTGTGTAATGACTATATTTTTAGTTAATTTTGTAAAATGAGTTTTATTAGTGAATAACCACATTCTTTGAGATGTCTTCATATAAGTTTGTATAAAAATAACTTATAATTAGTATTGTAGACTACATTTATTTCTTATCACCATTAAATATTTGTAATATAAGAAAATACAATATTAACAAGTTGAACTAGGGGTTTTAAAATTTGTCTTATGAACTTCTTTATATGTCTGTGATTATTTTGTGTTCTCTGGGATGATACATTTGTTACATCCTCGTTTTTTTGTTAGTCCTTCTGTTTGATTTATTGTGGTGATTTCTATTGGACTGCATGGCGAAGAGTGACGACAAGGTCCGCTCCTCTTCTCATCGTCAGTTTCTTTTGAAATCAATACGGGAAATCAGACAAAATTAAAAATCAGATAGACTTATGTACATACCAGACTTTTTCATTTATATATACTCTTTTGATAGGGCATTCGGCCCTATTTTCACCTCAAAAAAAAAAAAAAAAAACAAGTTGGAAATGTGGTTTGAGGTACTCCAGCCTCTTATAACCACCGGTGGTGACCTTAGCCCTTAACATGCTGTCAATGCTGAGGTAACCAAAAAGGGATATGGGTGACCCCACCAAAGATTGATTCATATCCAAGGTGCAATGTATCAGTACAACCTTAGGTTGTTTTCATTTATTACGTGTCCCTTGACTCTTTTCCTTTTCTCCCACTTTTCAAAGTTCTGTTTTGCCCCCAAACAATCCCAAACGTTTTTCTTTGAGGGCCCCACCAAAATATCTTATAAGCCCCTCTAATAAAATATCTGCGCGGTGACACGTCAACGGGTCGGGTGAAAAAAAAAAACCCGATACCTTTTAAGTTTTCAGTAGATTTTTGTCTTGACTTTCGTTCTCTGGATCGAGCGAGTCTTCGTTGGATCTTGGAGATTTCTCAAAATGGTTCGTGATCTTCATCTTTTTCCTTCAATTTTTCTTTTGTTTTAGTTTTTATGCTTGATGTATGATCTTATAACGGTTTGATTTAGATCCGAGCTGTTTTTGCCCCCAAAAGTTAGGGATCTAATTAGAAATGGAATTAAACCTAATAGTTTTACTTTCTTTAACTAAGAGAACCTGTGACGAGCCTAAATTTACCTTTTTCGAATGCTAATCATTGTAAATGTGTTATCTTGATGGTGTTTTAGGCGTGCACGTTTACTAACATGTTAATATGCGATGGTAATTTGTGTATGATCAGTTTAGGAGTGTAAGGGGGCAGTAAACTTTTATACTTGGGTGTTAGGATTGGTGGTGGTGGTGGTTTTTTTTTGTTGGGGTGGGGGAGTATTTGGGGTCAGCTTGATATTGCTTTTTTAAGGGTGCTTCTGAGTCAATAATGGTTTTTGGGGAGAACTTTTTTTGCATGCTTATTGAAACAACATCTGCTTTTAGTTGCCGTTTGGCAACAGGTTAAGTGAGGGGTTAAGGAGACTTCACCCCTTCTTAGCCCGCCAAACATAAAAAATCTATAGGAGGGTTAAAGTGAGTTAACCCTCCATAATTTGCCAAATGCAAAAAATGCATAAGTGTTAAGCTAACCCCTCTAGAGGGATTAAAATTAGTTAACCCCTCAAAATGAGGGGTTACTAATACTCCTATTAACTCCTCTATTTATAAAGAAAATAGTCAAAATTCTCATTATTCCAAACACTAAAACTGATCACCAGGGCTAAAATAAAACTTATTTAACGGGTTAATAATTTAGTCATTCGGGTTATTGAATGGGCTAACTAGACGTTAATCTTTCTCCTTAATCCCTTTTCCTTAATCTTTTGCCAAACAGGGCCTTAAGGGGTGTCTTTAGAAGCAATCTAAGGATGCTTTTAAAAGTAGATTTTACTTTTTTAGTTTATATACCATATATACATTTTATCTTTTAAAATGATCATTAAGCAAAGTTTCACCAAACACCTTTAACTGTTTCTTAAGCAGTTTTAATATTAGATTACCAAACAACTATTTTCAACAGCTTATATAAATTGCTTCTATAACATGCTTTTATAAGCAACTTATTATAAGCTCCAAAAATACCAAATTGGCCCTTAGTTTGGTGCTTCTCGGGTCGTTATGAATTATATGCATCGACATTCAGTATTTGATCATAAATTATTACTATCGAAGTTATACCAACTTTAGAGCTCTGATGTAGTGGCAAGTGATTTTTGATGGCATCAGAGGACCTTGTTTGAATCCCGCCGAGTGTGCATTTGTCAAAATGGTCGTAAAAAACCACCAATGTGCAAAAGGAAATGCAAGTTCCGTACACCAAGTGTGTTAGAATATGAAATATAAAGCCCAACCTTCAACATAATTTCGAACTTTAAATGCACCACATGGATTTTAAGAGTTAGATTCACATTCTTAAGACTGCTAACTTTTATCAGGCATATAACCTTTGGCTGAAATTTAGTTTTCGTTTCCACTGTGATCGTAGGTGGCTTTGGATGAAGAGTTAGGAGCATACATGACCACTGATGGTTAGCATGCATGAATTGGGTATAGCATTTGTAAGGGCATTATTCATTTTCTCTTGAATAAAAAATTGAACAAGAGAAAAGAGAAAGTGCTCCCTTGGTTGGGACTTGGGAGGTTGTGGTTAATTAATATGTCCTGACGGGGTCACTTTTAATTCTGGAACCCATTGTCTAAGTATATAAGAGTGTAAATCCTTTCGTTTAGGTGTTAGTTTATCAGACAGACTCATAGGTCTAAATTTCTTGGACTGTAATTTCGAAAGGCGTTCTCAATGTGGGTCATAGTATTATAATTCATTGCACAACAACTGGTGTTCATGGAACATGAAGGTGTTCAGTATCTCTACATGTTGCAGGAACATGTAGGATGTTAAATTATCATCACAGTGGGTGCTTCCCCGTTAGATGCTCTTTCATTCATTATGGAGGCTTTCTTGGGGTTACCAACCTTCCCCCTCATTGTGTAGGTTTCTCTGCCTGCTACAACCCTTCTAGCCAAATTTAAGGAGTTCATCAAAGTATAAATTATAGCTTCCTAATGCAAGTGCACGTATAGCTGCTTGCCTATCAAAGTGTTACAAAGTTTTAGCTCTTTGCCAAGTTGCCAACCCTAGCTATGGAAACCCACTTTCTACACAGACAACCTTGTCTGTATGCTTTTGGTGTCCGTTCCATCAAATGGACAGTGAAAAGCCTTCTCGATGTGTAATGTTTGATTTAAGTGCACATGGACCTGGGATCAAGAGGAGGAAGCTGCTAATAAGTGATACGTATTAAACCTTATTGAGTTCATAACCAGTAGGTATCAGTTAGATAGAAAAGGTCAGTATAGCAATTTAAATCTCCTATATTGATTGTTAGTATGTTGAATCTACAACTTTGTTATTGACAACAAGTTCCCTCCATCATGAAGCGATGGATGTAGGAACATCATTATTTCTCATCCCAGTCTTCTTTTTATTTTTATTTTTTTGCTCGCTTTAAGGATAATTGATGTTACACTTCCATTTTATTGTTATTATATATGATATGATTGGACGCCAAGTTATACAGTCTAGGAAACTGAAGAACATGTACATATTTATATCATTGGATGGTGACATACATTCAAAGCTGACGCAATTGTTAAAAACATGGTATTTTCCTTTTGCAGATTCATTTTGTACTTTTGATTAGTAGACAAGGAAAAGTGAGACTGACAAAATGGTACTCTCCATATACACAGAAGGAAAGATCCAAGGTAAGCAATCTTTTGACTACATATTTGGTTTTCTTCTTTCATCTCCTATATTCATGGGTACTTCTATTTGGAGTCATACCCGTGTCATACCCATACCCAACACTGAAACTTCAGTGGACACTCCTTGGATATTTGCATACACTTATTTCAAATGTGCACTCAATTATATGTATATGTTTTAATTTAAAATACTCGTCATATACTTTTGGACTTATATCCTACACTTCATTTGCAATTCTCGAAACTCGTTGGACATAAGTTGGGTTTGTCTTAGCCTGTATCCAGTTCAAAATTATAATTATAAAGGGTGATGGGGTCCAACATCAAAGGGTCTTTTAGATATCAAGTTTAAAAACCAAGCAATTTTCTAATTTATACATCTATATTATAAAAGAAACATATAAATGTTATAGGAATTTTATTTCATAGCATGTGAAATAGAAAAAATAATATTGATTTCATGTAAATTGCTATTATATATATACATGTATGTGTAGGCATGTCTCGGTGCTATTCCTTTTACAAATTTACCTTGTCCCGCAACCGTACTGGTACCCATATATGTGTAACGTAGTCTATATGTCCATGTTTTGTCTCCTACCTTCGTGGATCAAATTTTCTTCTTATGAAAGGAGATATATTTTCCTTCATTGCACCCCTTGGTCTAAAAATAACAATAATACTTTTCTTGCACAAGATAATTGCAAACTGTTTTCTATGTCAGCATACTTGTTTCTATTGTAATTTGATGTGCATTTCTGTATATTTTATACTCAATTGCATTTTATTTCTGTAAGCACTTAATAGTTTGTAATCCATTAACTTACAAGAAACACAACTGTCAAACTTTTAAAAGATTCTGAAATTGACATGAATGTGGTTTGTTTTTGTCTTGTATAGATGTGTATGTATACTTGATTGTCTTCCAATATATTTGTGTACTATGATAAACTTGGCTATCAATAGTATAGATTGAAATGCTATCTTTTGTCTCTATAATTGTCTTGGGTTTTCTTCCCTCTCGATGTTTATCTGCCATCTTGATTATTCAGTGATGTTGACGAAGTTGGTTCTTTCTACTCCTGCCATCTTTTATTTTCTAGTTATTGTACTTGGAAGGAGCTAGAGCATTTCTAAATTTGATGCTGCTGGATATTTGATGGTTGATAGTTTTATGTTATTATTTTTTTCATCTTTATGCATTCTGTGTTCCTGAATAGGTTATCCGAGAGCTTAGTGGAGTTATTCTGACAAGAGGCCCGAAACTCTGCAATTTTGTTGAGTGGAGAGGTTACAAAGTTGTGTACAGAAGGTAATGCATTGTTATAGTGATCATCCTCAATCTAGTTGCCCCAAGTGCTGGGGATAATTCCCAACTCAGGGATACATTCCAACGTTGTTGCTCTGTAAATATCATTTGTAGGTATGCCAGCCTTTACTTCTGCATGTGTATTGATGCCGATGACAATGAATTGGAGGTCCTGGAAATTATTCATCATTTTGTTGAGATATTGGACCGTTACTTTGGCAGTGTGAGCCTACTACCTTTCGGTATAATACTACTTGAGTATTTCTAAATGGTTTTGTAACTCATACTTTACATTTTACCTTTCAGGTGTGTGAGCTGGATTTGATCTTCAACTTTCACAAGGTAACATCTTATCTGCTTTCAGAACACAATCATTTTTCATTCGAGTTTTGTTTGCCTTTACACATTTTGCTTCTTTTTTTTTTTTTAATTGGCAGGCATACTATATATTGGATGAGGTTCTTATTGCGGGTGAACTTCAGGAGTCAAGCAAGAAAACTGTTGCACGGCTTATAGCTGCGCAGGTATGGTCATGCTCTCCCTCCCATCAAGTAGGATGACGATGATAATATACTTTTTTTTGTGTTGTCATAAGTGAATAAAAATAAAATAGATTATCTTGTATCTCCATTTATTTTCCACCCAAAATTTTGTTTGAACATTAACTTAGTTACGCTATGGTACTGTTGATCGATGTTCCAGTTTAACTGACAGTAGCTCATTGTCAGTGTTTACTGCAGTATTTTAGGTTAAAACCTTAACATATTCTATTAGTAATATAGCCAATGCATGTTTGAACACCATACAATAACCAATCTTATTCACAAATTTAAACTTATATGTGAATTCTCAAATGATTAGAGGGCCTTTACGTCTGTCTTTCACTAATACTTGCGTGTTGTTCATGCACTCTTGCGATGTAATATTTAATAGTACACTTTAGATGTAAACAGATATGCCCTTTTGCATGTTTCCTTAACAATGAAACATGGATATACAAATGTACATCAGCGTGCTTGCACATGCATGTATTAGTTAATCTGAACCTTTAAAATGTAGGATCATTTTCTCAATTCGTCCTGAAATGTGGGTTGCGTATGCAAATATCTGATCAAAATTTGAGACTGAGAAAATACTGAAATATTTATTGAAGTGAAAAACAGTGGAAGTAATTAATATTTGAGAACAGAAGTGCTGCTCCTAACCTCTATTTGTCTCATTGCGATCATACTGATCATCAGTGGGATGTGTTCTGTGTGAGTTTGATATATGTATGCGACTCTCTATATGCACCTACTTGCAATCCTGCGGTATATTCTCAAATAATTGTTTTCGATTTGCAGGATTCACTGGTAGAGACCGCCAAAGAGCAGGCGAGCTCCATAAGCAACATGATTGCGCAGGCTACAAAGTAGAGAGTTCCATGATTTTACCATGGTCTGCATTGGCCCTTACTGTTTTCAACTTTCATGAGGCGATGTTATGAATATAAGTGAGGCAATTGGTTGTATATGATCGCATGAGTTGTATGTTCACTGTGTTTTCCCATACTGTAGCTTGCTCGAAAACAATATATGTCCATTCTCAGTTTGTTCAGATTGATGAAAATTGTTGTTGTGCATTTTCAAGTCGAGAATTCGGTTTCTTCTTCTGGGCAACGTATAATTTGCATTCATTGAAGACTATTGCTTGCCGAAACATATGTTACAGCTACAGCTCGATTTCGTATTTGCCCTTGAAAGAATTCTCCAAGGGTAAAAAGAGGCATGTCTTTTAGGAGACAATGATCGTGTTTGGTGACCTACTTATTTTTACTTACAAGGTTCTTTTTTACTTGGAAGTATTAAGTTACATGTTTGATTAGTGTTTATTTATTTATTTTACTTTATTTTGACTTAATAAGTATGATAGATTATAGATTTCTCGTCGAATCATGTCATTATTTGCCTTCATATTGGCAATTAATAACAAATTGAGGTATGATGAGTATCATGTTCGATCCATATAAGATCGGAGTGTACTACCAATTGTCACTTCAATTTTGTAAGAATTTAAATTCGAACCAAATAAGAGCTAATTAACGTTGTAAATAGTTGTAGAAACTTGTGAGATCGCTGATATTTCCTTTAAAAAACAAAAGAAAAAAAACAAAAGGAAGTAACTTCTTTTAATAAAGAGAAAGAACCAATGCATAACTTTATTTTTTTTTTTCTTGACTGACATGATGAAACTAAAGACTCAGACCCTCACAATGATTTTCTCCCTCCACTCAGGAACCAAAACTAATATTTTTTTAAGAAAAAGAATTTCCCACAAGAAGGGCAACCTGCTACAGCCGGTCATCGACGACAATGTCTTCAGTCATCAAAGAGAAACCGACGCGCCGAAACCGGATCAAGAGACCGACACGTGTCATTCTTAACGGTAACCCCTTTCAAAAATTTCTCCCGCAAACTCCGCTCTCTCATAAAATCCCAAGAAAAAATTTATTTTAAAAAGAAAAAGAAGAAATTCCACCGTTTCCAATTCCAATTCATCAACTCTCACTAAACCCACTTTAAAAAAATCTATTAATTTGCATAAATATATTAATTACATCTCATTTTTCGGAAAAAGAAATGCAATAGAGAGAGAGAGAGATGGGAGAGGAGTTGGATTCAAAAGAGAAACTTGTGAGAGAGATTTGCAAGATTTCAACATTGTTTACTTCTTGTTCTCACATCAGCAATCCAACCCAAAAGCATGGATTCATTGACTGGTATCTCATTCTAAGAGTAAGTGCTTGTTCTTCAATTTTTTCCTCTGCTTTCTGCAAAATCTTTTTACTGGTTTTTATTGAATTATGTGTTAGATTGATGAGAATTCTGGGAGTGATGTTATCCGACGGCGATATCGCCAACTGGGTATGATTTAAATCTTACTAAAAACTTGTAAAATTTCTTCTGTCAGAAGTTTTTATTTATTTATGAAATTTTATTCTTCTGGAAATATTTGTAGCGTTGCAGCTTCACCCAGATAAGAATAAGCATCCAAAAGCTGAAGTAGCATTCAAGCTTATTTCAGAGGTAAGTAATCTGTAATTCTTTTTTAACATTCTGAAGATTTTTCTGTGACAGATTGTAGATTGATTTATGATAGATGATATGTAGGACTTTTCGATACTTATTGCATTACAATGTGGGTAGTTTTTACGATATATTAGGAAGTAAATGATGCGTGCATTTGCAAATCCATTCTCAGAGTTGTTTCCCATGTACCCGACCCGATCTTCATGGTTTAATGAATTGCATTGTTGTGAATGAAAATCTAGAGAAAAAGTGAAGACAATAAGTTAATGAAATGTCTTTTGTTTTGGATAATCTAGTCCAAATTAAACTCAAGAATGTGAGAGCCATAATGGAACATCTCAACCATTCAGGACACCGCAGTGAGTAATTCTTTGATTATTTGATAAAAGAAAAATATGCTACCTAATATAAAGGATATTATGGTATCTGAGAAATCATTAGCATATTCCGAGTACTTGATAGCTTTTGGTACCGATTAAGGCATAGAGTTGCCTCTCTATATCCTTTTGGAAAATATTCACATGAAAACAGTGCATATACTTCTTTTCTCCATTACCTGCCTACCCTCATGACCTTGAGCCTCTTATAACATATTGCCAATTAATCACACATGTGATGTTGGGCCAGCTATAATGCACTTAACCTGAATTATGAGTAGACTTCAATGACCAAGAGAACAAGTCAATCTTTTGGTTTTAGCTGTCGTGTATTTGGCTTAAAAGATAAATATCACTTCTAATTCTAATTGTTGATTAAGGGAATCCTAGGTTTCTATTGGGAACACTGGATGTCACGCCCCGAAACTGCAGCAGGAATTCATAAATACGGATTACGCGACCGCAGCGACCCATGCACAAGTCAAGCCTGGCACTTCATATCACATAGGTTATATAAACCTGCTGATGATAGAAGTTCAGAACAAACGATATATATATATTCGGTACTTACAACCCACAAGCTCACCGTTACACGCATTTTAAAGCACATTGTTGATTGTATGTAACACCAAAAAGGAGGCCTTTCCATATAAACGCCTCTAAGCAATGCGTCACAACCAAAAGTTCGGGTTATTGTGTAGCTACGCCAAATCTGAAAAAAAAAAAAGTTAAAAACGATGGGGTGAGCTAGGACTTAGTGAGAACATTTCCCACTAGAGTTCCTAAATATCTAATAAAATAATAATAATAATAATAATTTCCAAAATAGTGAATTATAAGTTTTGCACTAGAAAGTTCAAAAATAGCAAAATATGGTCCAAACAACATACTATTGTTATCTTCAAGAAAGAATGCAACGGTTTATATTTCTTTCTTATGTGCAAGCTGAATATACTATAATATATTTCAAAATCAGACCCTTTTTAAATCAATGTAAATACTAAGAAAGAAAATAGACTATTAAATTTGTGCAAAATCAAAAGATTGCTATTTTCTCAAATTCACTATCAAATGTCAGAATCTCAAATCTCGATGAGTCGTTTATGTAATGTAAGAATCACCTCATGGGTCACACTAAGGCTAAGAATTATAGCCCAGTAGCATGTGAATGCGTAAAATGCATCACAGAACAGATAATTCCCGGGAATCGAATGCACTTAACACTGCCATAGGTTGCTGGCCAAATACAGAAGGGCTAGAACAGATTTCAGAAGGGCCAAATACAGAAGGGCTAAATAAAGGTGCATTTACCATATGGTAGGCACAAACAAAACACTCCATAGTGGACTTTCTGAGGGTTTTAAAAACATCGAGAATCACTTGTCAAATTAGAATCACATCACTTATCAGAATTTGATATACATTTTGAATCAAGTGGACAAGTACAAAACACTGAATGATTCGGAGAGATATCTGAACCACGTTAAATCTTTGTGTTGTCTTTTCTTAGTATTTTGCATGCTTGTACTTTGATTGAGTTGTTTGTTAAAATGGGGTTTGTTATAAAAACTGAAACATGAAATCATTGAATGATGGGGTCTGAAAGAAACAATACAAACTTCACTTGCAGGCATATGAATGTCTCTTAGTATTTGCGTGCTTGTGCTTTGATCGAGTTTGTTTGTTTAAAAAGGGTTTGTTATAAACCTGAAACATGAAATCATTCAATAATGGGGTTTGAATGAACAATAAAAACTTCACTTGCAGGCATATGAATGTCTCTCGGACAAATCAAGAAGAAAAGCATTCGACATCGACAGAAAGAACAACTTCTGCAAAGACTGTCATAGGAAATCACAGAACTCCACTGCAAAGAAAACTCACAGGGATGCTTCACAAACCAAACAACAATACATACTTCTTCAAGCTTTTAAAGAAGTCCAGAACAGGCTCAAAGAAGAGTGCAGAGTGATTGAGAACAGTCTTCGTGTCAACGAGACCGCCAGAGGATTAGAATCGCCGTTGTTTGATCCCTCTGCTCGATTGCATTTCCCAGCGTATCCACATTGCAGGGACCGTGTGTATAGTTTTAATAGTTTTTCATGTTCGACAGCGTACAGGAAAGTCAAATGTGAGTCGCCTGTTTATGAAATTAGAGCGGAGAGTAGGCGCGGCTGGAGCAAGAGCCCAGGCTTCAGATTCTGATACTTACTAGATTAACATAATATTCTTTTATTTTCGTCGGATTCAGATTCTGATACTCGGTTTCCATTGTGAAGATCTAGTGCTTGTTCCTCTTGTTTAGTCCTTCATTGTTATTTTATCAGTACTAGAATTTTAGCTCGTGCTAAAGCGCGATCATTTTCCCATGATTCAATTTCTATATCACATTTTGATAATTACAAAGACCCGTATACATCGTCTAATACCTATCATATGATCACTTTTATTTTCCATATTCTTGATTTAGTTTACGTTTATATATATATATATATATATATATATATATATATATATATATATATATATATATATATATATATATATATATATATATATATATATATATATATAAAAGTTAAGTAAATATTTTAAATAAAATAATATCATTATAATCTTAATTAGCTAATTAGATAAGTGAATTAGATATTTCTGTAATTAATAGAAAATATAATTGTTAACCAAAAATTTTATTTGATTTATTATGCTCATCAATTTAGCGTTAGGACATGTTACAATTTTACTATATTAACATGTAAGATTAGTATCTAAACATAAAATAAATTCAAAAAGAAATATAATAAAAATAAAGAAATAGTAAAATGCTTATCTATTGAGCATTCATATCAAGAGATGATACCTCAGTTTGTAATTATAAAGCACATTCTCAATTCTGAAAATAGAAAAAATAACAATTAGAAATGGAATAAATAGAAATTCTCATTAGGCAGATATTTAATAATAATTAAAAATAAATTTAGGAGAATAAAAATTAATAGGGATGAACCTAATTAATTGAAATTGATGAGAAAAGATTCTTTCTCAAAATCTTCTATTTTAATTAGTGAAAGTATTTAGATTTACTAATGCTTATTATGAAGCATTAGTTCTTTCCAGATCTGAACAAACTATGTGATTGCACTTAGTAATTTCATACTTAAGAGTAGTATGGTTCAAAATCTAACTGTAACATAATGTTACTTGGAAGTGATTAGGTTGTGTATAAATTCATTCTCTATTGTTGTTCACTACATGTTTGTGTTGTCTATGATTTTAGAATATTCAAAATTTAATTTTCTATATATCTTTAATTTAAAATATCATTGTGCTTATGGATTCGTTCTCTAACCTATGATGCTAAAATCATACATTGATCTTTATCATTTGTTGTCATTAATTAATCTTTAGTTTCTTCAAATAAATATGTTGGACTGAAGGATATCCATTTAATACTATTGAATATTTATATTATGAAGAAAATTAAGTTTCATATAGTATAAGTAATTATGGCCTGTTTTCATAAAATTAATAACTTAGAAAAAAAAAGAAAAACAATAATTAAAATATAAGTACATTACATTGAAACTTAACAATTATTTGAATTGGAATAATACTGAATTTAAGAAAGTAAAAAAATTTAAAGGACAACCAAGATTTTAACAACAATACTAAAAACAATACACAAGAATAAAAATATGTATACATAAAGCTTAACAAGCAATAAATAGCAGTACTAGCCCGTGCTTAGCACGGGGTACATACTAGTCTCTTTAAAAAATGCAGGAGCAACTAAAAACAACAGGCCATAATTACTCATACTGTATGAAATTAGCTTGGTTTGTTCATCAGGATGTTAGTCGTAGGAATTTTATAAGAGAGTAATAGTTGTTGATTGCATGCAACTAGAACAAATAATAATAATAATAAATAAAATAAAATAAAATATAAATAAATAAATAAAATAAAAAATAAGGACAAATTTTTAAAATCGAACTCTTTAAAAACTTATTCAGCAAAATCGATTTTGCTGAGGATGGTTTTTGAATTACACGGAACTAGTAGTCCCATGTAATTAGGCCCTCTAATCCCACCATTAGGCACGCCAGTTAAACCCTATTCCTAATCAGTCCATACCATTCATCAAAATTTACAAAAAAATAGAGAAAATTTTCACCTTGATTGGAGCTTGGTGGATGTGGCCTGAGGCTACCGTGATCGCGAAGCTTCATCGAGCTTTGTCTGAGGCAGGCAGCGGGTCTGAGTGGGGTACGTGGTCGAGAGTTCGTCGAGAGCTCCGTCGGGCGAGGCAGCGGCTCTGGTCTATCCAGTAGTTCTATTTTTGAGGCATTTGCATCAATACCCCAAAGTTGTACTCATTCCTAACTTAATATCCAGTAGTTCTATTTTGACGATTTGCTATGTATAGGCATATTGATATCATTTTCGCTTAAAAAACTATGAACATAAAAAAGTGAACGGGAAATAACTTTTTAATCAAATTTTAGTGTTGGAGTTCCAGCGAAGAGGAAGAAACTTTGTGGTGTTAAATTGCTAAATCAACATCACTTTTATTCGAGAAATTTTCAAAAAGCCAGTTTTCCTTCCTCTCAAATTCCACTGAAAAAACAAATCTCAAAAAATCTCACAGTCGTCGATCCATCAGCAATGGCAAAAGAATTCAACGTTCCTCCGGTGATATTTCCCTCCTCCACCGGCGGCGCCGCCACTCCGGCAGTTCCTCACCAGCGCCGCGCCGCCCCTACCCCCTCCTTCACCCCCTCGAACCCTAACCCTAACCCTAACCCTAGCCTCCCCTTCCTCTCCTTCGACATGGGACCCTCAGCCTCCCTCCCTCCCTCCTCCTTCTCAGCCCCCGTATTCTCCTCCTCCGCCTCCATCTCCTCCGGCGGCGGCGGCCCCCTCTCCTTCGACGACGAGCCCCCTCTCCTCGAGGAGCTCGGCATCAACACTCGCCAGATCTGGAGAAAGACCACCTCCATCCTCAACCCCTTTCGGGTAAACCCTAACCTCCACGAGGACGCCGATCTCTCCGGCCCCTTCATCTCTCTCATGGCCTTCGGGCTCTTCCAGCTCCTCGCCGGCAAATTCCACTTCGGGATCATCCTCGGCTGGGTCACCGTCTGCGCGCTCTTCATCTACGTCGTGTTCAACATGCTCGCGGGCCGAAACGGGAATCTTGATCTTTATAGATGTTTGAGTTTGGTGGGGTACTGTATGATCCCAATGGCTCTTTTCTCTGCCGTGGCGCTCTTTGTGCCGAGTGGTGGGGTGGTCATGTTCGGATTGGGGGCTGTTTTCGTGCTGTGGTCGACGAGGGTGTGCACGAGGTTGCTGGTCGAGTTGGCGTCGTGCGGCGATGAGCATAGGGGGCTGATTGCGTATGCTTGCTGGCTGGTTTATATGCTCTTCTCGCTGCTCGTGGTGTTTTGACATGGTTGAAATGGAATGGAAGTTCTTGGTGAGTTTTTGAGATTCTTGTGGAATTCCTCGATAGAATGTGCTTTGGAAATAATTGTTGTTTGTGGATTTCTTGTCTTTGCTTCTTATTCTGCCTTATGTTTAACCTGTAGTGATCACTGACATCATTGGCCATGTTGTTAACTTTTGCAACTGGCTGTCTTTTAAAACCTGTTAAGCTATCGTGTCCCGGTTGATCGTAGAGAAGAATTATGATTATGATCCTTTTGTTGGTCTTCAATGTTGGTAGCTGTTAACTTTTCCAGCCCTTTCCTTTCTACATGGGCCTGCACACTGGTATAACTAATTCTTTGATGGTTGCATATGTTTTGACTGATCCTCTGGTAAAGTCTATGTACTGCACATTCCCAGCAGAACAATTTCAGTTGTACAAGATTTCAATGCTTTCATCATTTTTCCAGTTGCATTTTGTGCTGTCTTTTGAAGTGTGCATTATTGGCGGAACATGGCTGAAGTTAGATTCTTGTGTAACTCCTTTTAGTTTCGGGAAGCAAACGTGAGAAGAGCATTACAAATTTAGTGTTCAGAACCAACTCATTGTATTGCCTGTATGTACATCTCTGGAACTGATTAGCCTTAACATTTCTAAGAGGAATCACATTTTGACATGCAAAACAGATGTATAATTATACTGGAAGAAACAATCGTAAGCTCCACCTGAATAGTGCCCTTAACTCATACACTCAGCAATCGCAATTTAGAAACTAACTGTAGTGACAGTAGCTATTTTGATACAGTTCTGCTTCTAAAATAAGTTGAAACTTGTCTACAAGCTGCAATGTTGGATCATGAGTAGGCTAGCCCTTAAACTTGTTAATGCTGAGAGGGTTATAGATGTTACATTGAGACACGAAATGTGTTTTCAAACTGAAACTGGAAGGAAACTGTTATCCCTGCAGGAGCTAAATGTAGTTTTGGAGTAAATCTTGTCGTTGCTACTCTTTATGACAACATTGAGAATTAAATGCATTTCCATTATGGAAAAAGTACGTTGGAAATTTTTGGTTCTCTCCTTGCTTGTTCTATAAAGGAAGATTCTTGATTCTTATTCACCCCTGAAAACCTATCGAGGTGGCGCAAGAACCATATATTTTGGACCATGGTTGGAACAATCCAACAGAGGTAGGGCTTCCTCTTACACTAAATGGGCCCATGTTCGTTACATCTACTGTGGATGCTTCATATGGAAACCTTACCAAGAATAATTCCTCCGATAATCTTTTACTAAGAGTACTGCAGGGAAGCTTGAACATATAAGAATCTCAACAGTGCACAAGATTAAGAGATAAGGAACCCGTTTACCTTTTGCCTTCTCTATGTGTAGAGGGGTTAAGGGATATTGTAAACCCAATATTTTACTATCATTAAACTGGGGGGAAAAAACATTGCTTGAGTATGAGGTTTGAGAGAGGACAAGTTGAGGAGAAGAAAAAAAGAGAGACTAGGAGATTTGTGTGCTTCAACCCAAATAGACAATCAATTTTTTGTATACGTAATCCCACTAAGCTCCTACTTGATTTAAAAGCAATCGGTGTTGATTTAATGTGTGCATAACTAAAAGTTATATGCTGGGTTTGTGTAGAGAAAAAATTGTAACTTCTGACGAGGGAATGAAATATCGGATTTACATTCTCTTCTATCCCCTTCTGCACATGGAGAAATTTGTCTCTTGCCAGGAGAAATTTGTCTCTTGCCATTTCACCAGTTCACCCTATAGGAAGATGTCTCTTGCCATTTCACCAGTGCATCCAATAAGAAGACACCACACTACCAAGTAGCAAATGACAAATACAACTATAATATTCATGGTAACCACGAGCTGATGATGTCATTAGAGTTGGAAAAGATGTTAGAGACCCCCAACAATTTAGATTTGCATATAAGTCCTCGCATAATAATGATAATCTATCTAAATATTTAAATTGAACTTAGGGAAAGTGGGTTTGCTATTGTAATGTTCAAATGCAAGGGTCTCAACCTTCCCATTCTTTCATTATACTCTGACATGACCAGGTCCAAGCTCAGAAGAGTTGAAGAGATGACTCAAGATATAATAATTCATGTTGAAAGTCCAAAATTATAGGAGTTGTTCAAACGATTACTCTAGGTGTTGTGTTCATGTTATGTTATTATTCTTTCGGGTTTGTTATTGGAGAATGATTAGCCATGTTCTAGCATTTTTATTTCCTGTAAATAATAGTGTTGTGATAATAATTTCAATTTTGAAGGATTCAAATATTGTCTCATTGTAAGATAAGTTTCATAAGAATGTGCTCTAAATTGCCATTTGTGACATTTTGGCCTTCTACGTTTATATTAAGAATGACAGAAAGACAGACACACACAAACACAAATCAGAATAGGGGAATTTGTAGACATTGCCTCAGGCGCCTTATATCAAACTAGCTGCAAAATGAGGACATTGGCTCTTTGAAATCTTCTTAGTACAATTAGATGACATTAGCTCTCTCATATTTCTCAGTGTCCCTTGGCATTAGGGGTGGTGACTGTGCCAGGTTGGCCCACAACCCGCACTGATTCGACCCAATGTGGGTTGGGTTTGACCTAATCCATTAGAAACTGGGTCTGGTTTGACCTAGCATGTACTTTAGATGGTTTGAATTAGGGTTCAAGAGTGAAACCTAAGCCCGTAGTTCAACCCGGCCCGCAAACCCAAACCGGACCTGGAAGCAAACTCATATACCAATGTAATTTGGACGACTGGACCCGAATAAATAAAAAGAAGATTGAGAAATTTAATAAGGCTGTGTTTGGTTTGAAGGAAAGCGAGAGAAAGGAAAGTAAAGTATGAGAGAAAGTGGGTTTCTACTGTTTGGTTTGAAAGAAAATAAAAAAGAAAAAGAAAATAAATTTTACTGTAGAAAAATCGGTATGCATTTTTTCTTTCCCCCTTTCTCTCCGCTGCCCTAGTGAAAACAAGGGAGAGCGAGGGAAATGCCTCGCTCGTCGCCTCCCAACCTGACCCTGATCTCTCGCCTCTCTCCAAAACTAGACTCCATCTCCTCTCTCTCTCTCTCTCTCTCTCTCTCTCTCTCTCTCTCTCTCCTCATTCTCTCCTCTCTCTAGATCCATGGTGATTGACTAAACCCTAGTTTAACTTTGACTAAACCCTAGTTTGACGCCAATCAAATCCTAGTTCGATGCTGATCAATCCCTTGTTCAACTTCTCAGTTTTCTACAGTAAATCGATGCTGTAGCTCTCCGATCCGATTCGATTTTCTTAGATTTGCTGAAGATTAGAGTTCTCTCAGATCCCTCTCCTGTGAAAATGAATCTAGCAAAGAAAAAACTCATTGATTCATCAGTTGAGGTAATTTTTTTTTTAATTTTCATGGTATTAGACATTCTAGTTGCAGTTAGTACAATTAAGACTTCAGGCCTAATTTGATCTATGTTATGATCATAGTTTAGGGGGACCTATTGATTTTAACCTCGCTTTTTTTTTTGGGTACTTGTTTGGTTGTTGTTGATTATTGAGTATTGGACCGCAGTTGGACCCCCTGTTTTACTTGAACTTTTGAGGAACTTTTAGTTTCCCCTGATTTAATCTATTTTGGTTGTAAAATAAAAGTAAAATTGTCGTGAATGATACTGGCTTGCACTTTTTGTATATGGTGGAAATTAAACTTTGTAGTTAGAAACTGAATGTAGCGCGTTATCTATAGAGATGCAGGGCTATGAATTTCCTGTGCATAATTTTATGAATTGTTATTAACTACCACAGCCTTTTCTTGTTTGAATGTTAATCCTCATCTAGTTCATTCCCTGCATTTTCTCCTAACATATCATCAACTTGTTAATTGATTTCTAGTTGTATCTAAATAGCACTATACCGCTGATATTTAAATGCTCTATTTTCGGTATATGCATTGCTCGGGTAGATGTCTGTTTTGAGTCTATTCCGATAAAACCCTTAATTATGTGTTCATAAGATGCTTGGTTTTATCTGATGTAGAATTTATTGTTCAGTAGATAGATCATTGGCGGCAGCCTTTAAGCATCTTTTTTTCTCAATGAGTTCCATAAAGAGCAGTTACAACCTCACATCAGCATGAATTTTATTAATGATATATTGAAGTGTACTATATGAGGATGAGCGGTTTTGTGTCCTAGTGACCTTGACTTTTATACAATTGCTATTTTGATGGACTGCCTTCAAAACTAATTTTGTGCGGATGCGGAAACTATGTTGTGTCAGCTTGAAAGAGTAATATTAAGGCATTTATTAGATTGTAGTCTATTCTAATAATCTAAGCATGGTTTCAAATGTTGTTATTGTTGTTATGTTGATCTGTGCCTGCTAATATGCATGTGATAAAATATGTGGTAATGCATTATTTTCATCGAACTAATTCTTCAGTAGTTTGTTATATCACTTTGAGTTAAAAATAATGCTATCCATAGTTCAGGGTTTGATTTCATTTGCAACACTTGGAGACAGAACTCCAGAAAGGATCACCTACACTAGTACTACTTTATATTTAGAAGAACTATATGTATATTACGCATAACACCTGAATTTTCACAGTACGAAGGGCTACACAAATTAAAAGAAATGTTTATATGTCTTCATGTCAGTATTTTAGATAATTATTGTGCCTCTGTGGGAGTAAATTAAACACTTATGTATCTGCCACAGGTCACAGGTATTTAACCCTTCATCCTCTAAGGAGCTTTCAGTAAATATTTCTTGTATCCTCATTAACAGTGAATATAGTATTGCTTTTTTGTTTGACCGATATAATCGCTTAGTAATTGATACTTCTTTACAAAATCCCATTTCTACAGACCATCTGCACTAATATGCATACATGTCCCTTCAAAAAAACTATGTGAGCGTCAAAGTTTATTGTGACCTGGAACTGCTTTTGCCATGAATTGCCAAAATTCTTCTAATAAATTAGCTAGACATGCTTATGCCTGCTAGTGCAGAGTTATTTTAGAGAGGTTGTTGTCGTGGCTAACCTCCTACAATAGTACAGAAATGTGGAATCAATTTCAAACGTATGTTCCTTGAAGCTAAACTATTTTGCAGTTTCACCACAGTTCACTTGTAATAGCTGTGCTCCTAGTTGTATAGGGAGGTCGTAATTAGTGTTGCTGAGGAACGAGAACTTTCCCTTTTCAGGTTTACCAACATATGTAGTTGATAACATAATTCATTATACATTCTTAAAAATAGAGTCCAGGACATAAAAGCTAAACATTACATATGTTGCAGCCTTTTAATTTTGGCAAAGAGTGATTTTATAGCATCTTGGTTGCTAGTCGATGTCATCATCACATTTGCCATCAGTAAAACACAAAGATGCCCTCTGCAAATAGGTTTATCAAACTTGTGTTGCTAGAAGAAATCCATGACGAAGAGCAGCATTCCTTATTTTCTCAATTCCTAACATTGTGTCTCCACACTCATGTGCAGCCCATCCCTCTATTGCATGTATGATTCCAACAACACGCCATGCACTCGTCACCCTTCTTGGTAGCCAGTTCTGTCAAGTAAAACATCAATTAGAATCAATTTCAAATTTTGAGTTCTTAAATTGATTCTGCAATTGAATTTCTTCGGCTCACCTTTTTTTTTTCCTTTCATTTTTTGCTTTGATAACTCTTGTAGTTGTTTCCATTTAGCGCTTGAGAAAAATTAGTTGAAGCATCTTTCTTATCATGTTTTAAGATTCTGATGATTAGTCTTAAGAAAGGAACCATGACACGATGAGTAGTAGTTTCATTTTTCTTCTAAAAGAATGTTAATACTTCATTTTATAGGTTTTTGATGTTTATATTGTACTTATTTGAATCTTTTGAATTAATTTCAGGGGATGAAGGATGCGAGATTGATGTTTTGATGGGCTCACTCAAGTCAAAAATCAAGGAGTTTGGCAGATTTATCTCTCTCTCTTTGGTTAAGATTTTCTATTTGAAATTGATTGTAATAGACTTTGTTGGTTAAGATTTTCTATATGAAATTGATTGTAATAGACTTAAATTTTTTTGATCTCATGGAAGCGTCCACGCGCCTCCTCTGCGGTTCCACCACCCGCCACCTCCTCCTCATCTGTCTAAACACTAGCTTTAGATCCCTAAAATTACCATTATACCCTCGCCATTTCTCTGTCCCCTCCTCAAAATCCATCAAAAGTTCCGCCGTCCCTCTCTCCTCCTCGACCCACCGGATCGATCGCCACATCTCGATCTAGGGTTAGGGTTTGGAGGCCGAAAAGCGGCGGCGGCGAGTTGTACGGCGGTGCTTTTGGGGTGGCTGGGGGCGGAGGAGAACAACACGGGGGTGCTTTTGGGGTGGCTGGGGGCGGAGGAGAACAACACGGGGTGGCTTGTGTAAGAATTTTTTTTTTTTGTTTTGGTCTTGTATGCTATTATTTTGTTGCAAAAGTTGAAATTTTGAGAAAACAAAATTAATTGATTGGCAAAGATTGAATCTTGTTAGGTCTTTAACGATAATTGGTAGCTCTACCGACAACTCTAATTAAAAGTAAGTAATTTGCCAAGTGTGCACATAGGGTCCATTTAGTCGGATTGGGATCTTCTACTAATGCATAGTGTTTCCTAATATTTGCTAATGCATCTCCACCTTTCACTTTGTGGGCTCCACCTTTCACTTTGTACTTGTCCACAAAATCAAAGGTGGAGATGCATTAGCATATATTAGGAAACACTATGCATTAGTAGGGATCTCAATCCCATTTAGTCTCGATTGACTAATAAGTGGGAACACAGTAGCCGGTCTAATCTGAGTTTCCCCCTTTAACAGGTAGCCAAGTATCCTTCTTAGGTCTCTGGCCAATGGTATGGAAGCCATCTTTGTAGTTGTAAGCGATCAGCTTGAGGTTGATGACGCGGTTAGTGCAGTGTTTGTCGGAATCGTGGATGCACGGTGGCGGCGTAAGGGTTCATTTAGCCCTACAATGACTAAGAGGGGAGTTTAATTGTGGAATTATGAGTTATTTGGGCTTCCTTCCTCTATTAGGTACCATTTAGTGACGAGTTCTTCCGGGTCTCTCACAAGCTTTATGTAAGTTTTTAACTGTTAAAGAGTATTAGCAAAGGGAGCCGCTCTCATGAAGCCTAAAAAGCTTAGCCTTTAGAGTTTTTCTCTCTTAGTTGATAAATATCACGCCCGGGTCCCGCAAGCCCGTTGGCTCGATGTAAGCCCTGGGACTCAGGGAGTACAACACGTGGTTTGGCTCAATCTACTGCCAAAATTGACTAGCCAATGTTACGCGTCTTCGCCGCGGCATGACAATTAATCCGTCCTAGTATCACTGTCAGGCAATGTGAACTCTAGAGGTGGCTCTTTCGGGGCTCCCGCAAAACACTTAGCTCCATATTTCGGTGACTAAGCGCTCGATATTGTTTGTGCACAGCCGAGAGCACGTTGGAGATGTATTTGGGGCCCATTGAGTGCAACACGTGGTTTGGCCTAACCCACTGCCAAAATTGAGTAGTCAATGTACACTTGGCTCTCAAGATCCATCATTCGAACTATTCAATCACTCAATCAATATTCGATATGGGACTAAATCTTGGGGTATCACAATAAAGCCAAGTAATTATACCTTTGACATACCGAAAGACATCAAATGATGTGTTTTAGGATTTGAATAGTGACATGACAGTTGGTTGTGTAGTTTATTCTACGAGTTATTTTGTACAAATAACCAGAACAAGTTCTTTGATGCTCTGAGGAACTTCCTGTCCTTGTTTTTAAGCAGGATTTAACCTTCCATCAACTGCATAGTATTTTCTAGACCCTTGAAAGATATATTTGCTTCTTGAACTGTCATTATGATCCGATTTACTTCCTTTGCAGTTACAGTGTCTTACTTCAGAACTTCAAAACAAGGAATGGTTTCATTGAGGAACAAAGGGATTAAAAATGGATCGCAATCTACGGAACACAGGCCTGTTGAACCTTTGAAATTTTAGAATCCTTAACCATTTGTGTGTGTGTGTATATATATATATATATATATATATATATATATATTAGTCCGGAATTGAATTCTAGACCGTGAGAGTCATAATGGAACCTCTCAACCGTTTAGGTCACCGCAGTGAGTAATTCTTTGGTTATTTGATAAAAGAGAAATATGCTACCTGAAATAAAGGATATAGTATCTGACAAAGCATTAGCATATTCCAAGTACTTGATAGCTTCAATTAAGGCATAGAAATGCCTCTCTATATATCCTTTTGGAAAATATTCACATGAAAACAGCGCATGCACTTCTTTCCTCCATTACCTGCCTACTCTCATGACCTTGAGCCTCTTGTAACATATTGCCAATTAATCACACATGTGATGTCGGGCTAGCTATAAAGCACTTAACCTGAATTATGACCAAGAGAACAAGTCAATCTTTTGGTTTTAGCTGTCGTGCATTTGGCTTAAAAGATAAATATCGCTTCTAATTCTAATTGTTGATTAAGGGAATCCTAGGTTTCTATTGGGAACATTGGATGATTGGGAGAGATATCTGAACCACGTTAAATCTTCGTGTTGTCTCTTTTCTTAGTATTTTGCGTGCTTGTGCTTTGATCGAGTTTGTTTGTTTAAAAAGGGTTTGTTATAAACCTGAAACATGAAATCATTCAATAATGGGGTTTGAATGAACAATAAAAACTTCACTTGCAGGCATATGAATGTCTCTCGGACAAATCAAGAAGAAAAGCATTCGACATCGACAGAAAGAACAACTTCTGCAAAGACTGTCATAGGAAATCACAGAACTCCACTTCACAGAAAACTCACAAGGATGCTCCGCAAACCAAACAGCAGTACAAACTTCTTCGAGCTTTTAAAGAAGTCCAGAACAGGCTCAAAGAAGAGTGCAGAGTGATCGACAACAGTCTTCGTGTCAACGAGACTGCCAGAGGATTAGAATCGCCGTTGTTTGATCCCTCTGACCGACTGCATTTCCCTGGGTATCCACATTACAGGGACCGTGTGTATAGTTTTTCGTGTTCGACAGAGCACAGGAAAGTCAGATGTGAGTCGCCTGTTTATGAAATTAGAGCGGAGAGTAGGCGTGGCTGGAGCAAGAGCCCCGGCTTCAGATTCTGATACTCGGTTTCCATTGTGAAGATCTAGTGCTTGTTCCTCTTGTGTAGTTCTTGATTGTTATTTTATCAGTACTAGCATTTTAACTCGGGCTAAGCGATCATTTTCCCATGATTCAATTTTCTATATCACATTCTGATAATTACAAAGACATAAAATGAAAAACAAATCCTGTTGAGCTTCAGATAAATATAGATGAAGTCCAATAGCTTTAATCTAGCATCTCAAATCTAGCATCTCATAATCGCAAAAAGAGTATGACATCAAATCTCATAAATAACTACAAGTGAAAAATAAAAATAAAAATGTCAAGGTGACCTCTGTGATATCGAGAACAAAATGGATGAGTTTTCAGATTAATCAAGAGAAGACATAGAAGAGGATTAATATAACCGACACCAGACAATCATAAATAATAATTGCCAAAATCTTTAGGATCTTTTACACAAAAATTATTAACTAAAGATAAAAAAATTACCAAACATATCATTTCGTTTTTCAAATTTCAAATAATCTATGAAACTTGGTAACTGAAAATTAAGAAGGTATAGTTTTGCATAAGAATCACATATGATAAGATAAAATCCCTAAATTTATTTGAAAATTTAGAATCCTTAACCATTTTTGTGTGTGTGTGTGTGTGATCTACGGAACGCAGACCTGTTGAACCTTTGAAATTTTAGAATCCTTAACCATTTGTGTGTGTGTGTGTGTATATATATTAGTCCGAATTGAACTCTAGACCGTGAGAGTCATAATGGAACCTCCCAACCGTTTAAGTCACCGCAGTGAGTAATTCTTTGGTTATTTGATAAAAGAGAAATATGCTACCTGAAATAAAGGATATAGTATCTGACAAAGCATTAGCATATTCCAAGTACTTGATAGCTTCAATTAAGGCATAGAAATGCCTCTCTATATATCCTTTTGGAAAATATTCACATGAAAACAGCGCATGCACTTCTTTCCTCCATTACCTGCCTACTCTCATGACCTTGAGCCTCTTGTAACATATTGCCAATTAATCACACATGTGATGTCGGGCTAGCTATAAAGCACTTAACCTGAATTATGACCAAGAGAACAAGTCAATCTTTTGGTTTTAGCTGTCGTGCATTTGGCTTAAAAGATAAATATCACTTCTAATTCTAATTGTTGATTAAGGGAATCCTAGGTTTCTGTTGGGAACATTGGATGATTGGGAGAGATATCTGAATCGCGTTAAATCTTCGTGTTGTCTCTTTTCTTAGTATTTTGCGTGCTTGTGCTTTGATCGAGTTTGTTTGTTTAAAAAGGGTTTGTTATAAACCTGAAACATGAAATCATTCAATAATGGGGTTTGAATGAACAATAAAAACTTCACTTGCAGGCATATGAATGTCTCTCGGACAAATCAAGAAGAAAAGCATTCGACATCGACAGAAAGAACAACTTCTGCAAAGACTGTCATAGGAAATCACAGAACTCCACTTCACAGAAAACTCACAAGGATGCTCCGCAAACCAAACAGCAGTACAAACTTCTTCGAGCTTTTAAAGAAGTCCAGAACAGGCTCAAAGAAGAGTGCAGAGTGATCGACAACAGTCTTCGTGTCAACGAGACTGCCAGAGGATTAGAATCGCCGTTGTTTGATCCCTCTGACCGACTGCATTTCCCTGGGTATCCACATTACAGGGACCGTGTGTATAGTTTTTCGTGTTCGACAGAGCACAGGAAAGTCAGATGTGAGTCGCCTGTTTATGAAATTAGAGCGGAGAGTAGGCGTGGCTGGAGCAAGAGCCCCGGCTTCAGATTCTGATACTTGCCAGAACAACATAATATTCTTTTATTTTCGTCGCGATCAGATTCTGATACTCGGTTTCCATTGTGAAGATCTAGTGCTTGTTCCTCTTGTGTAGTTCTTGATTGTTATTTTATCAGTACTAGCATTTTAACTCGGGCTAAGCGCGATCATTTTCCCATGATTCAATTTTCTATATCACATTCTGATAATTACAAAGACATAAAATGTTGAATATTACTTTATTTGGAGGATAAAATTTAATACCTTGAATATGAAAGAATAAATTTAAATTTAAAAATAAAATATGGATCAATAATGTAAAAAAATAAATAAAAGAGGGTTGTATTATAATATGCTGATCATATCAACAAAAAATATTCACATGTAACTAAATATGCATTGAATGAGTAAAGACATAAAATGAAAAACAAATCCTGTTGAGCTTCAGATAAATATAGATGAAGTCCAATAGCTTTAATCTAGCATCTCAAATCTAGCATCTCATAATCGCAAAAGAGTATGACATCAAATCTCATAAATAACTACAAGTGAAAAATAAAAATAAAAATGTCAAGGTGACCTCTGTGATATCGAGAACAAAATGGATGAGTTTTCAGATTAATCAAGAGAAGACATAGAAGAGGATTAATATAACCGACACCAGCACAATCATAAATAATAATTGCCAAAATCTTTAGGATCTTTTACACAAAAATTATTAACTAAAGATAAAAAAATTACCAAACATATCATTTCCCTTTCGTTTTCAAATTTCAAATAATCTATGAAACTTGGTAACTGAAAATTAAGAAGGTATAGTTTTGCATAAGAATCACATATGATAAGATAAAATCCCTAAATTTATTTGAAAATTACACCTTAATAAAAATCTACTTGATTTAGTATTAGATTAATGGTTGGGATTTACACTTAATAAAATAAACGGTTGATTAAAAAGTCCAATTGTCAAAAAATTAGATGGCCTAAAATGCTGACGTGTCAAGCTCTTGTGTGTTCGAGGTCATTTAGTTTTGCTTTAATGTATACCCTAGTATAAGATAGCGCATTACATTGTGCTGATATATAAGTTTGTGAAACACAGCAACTGAAGACAAATAATGAAGGGTTATTTGCATATATACCCTCAAACGATCAATTTTAGGAACAAAACCCTAAAATCAACAAATCATCAACTTGGTGCTAAAATTTTGACTATTTTGTTAATAATTTTACGTTGTGATTATAAATTGGCTTATCAAAGTTGATGATTAATTGCTTTTAGGGTACGTTTTTACCAAAATTGATAATTTAAGGGGTACTTTTACAAATATTGAGCTGTAGAGGGTATTTCTGCAAATACCCATAATTTAAGGGGTATATATATGCAAATAACCCTAATGATGAAACCACTGGTAGTTGTATGTCCACTATCATACAAGTTAATAGTGGACGTTATCAAGTTAATAGTGGAGTGTGAGTACACAATAAATTTGTCTGTAATCTATCGTGAGAGTAATGACAAAAAAAAAAATTTAATAACAGTATAAGTCATCTAAGGGTGCATCTTTCTCTTCTTTCTTCAATTTCCCACTGTGCCGCTCAGATTTTGACAAACTTGTTCTTCTCTACCTCCCAACAAATGTATTTCTATACGGCACTCTTTTCTTCTTCTCTATATGTGAAAGAATCAAAACTTTGAAGTTGTGGTGAGTGTTGAGGGCTATATTTTATATTCTGACATGTTCTTGTAGATTTAACGCTCTTTTTATGGGCTGAAACTTAGAATCACGTAGCTAACACCATGTGAAAAGACCTAACCATTACACCAAAACTCTAAAGTTACGGTGATAATTGAGAGCCATCATTTTATATTCTAACACTACCTTGCAATAAAATTCTATCTAAGAAAACTACTGTATAACTTTCAAAATTGCAGAAAAATATCATATTTACTTCTATCTAAATTACTTTTACTTATTATGGTGGTTTTGCCCCCAGAAATCACCTTTAAAATAGGGTAATTATACAGAAACTACCTTTCATTTTTAGTTTATACATAAATCACCTTTAAAGTTGGTGTTTGTTTCAATCAACCACCTCCCAGTCAAATTCTTCACTTAAAATCCAAAACTACCCTTAAAAACTCACTAAATGTATGTGCCTCATTTTTTAGTGTTTAAGTCTTATCAGGATACAACTCACGTACCTTGAACTTGTATTTTTTAAGCTCATTTTGGGTTTTAGTGAAAATTTAACTAAGAGGTGATTGAATGCAACAAAAACCTACTTTAAAGGTGGTTTATGTATAAATTGAAAATATAATGTAATTTCTGTATAATTACCCTATTTTAAAGGTGATTTCTAGATAAAAACCCTACTTATTATATATCCAGCAGAAAGTTCATAAGGATAATATAGAAGATGTATAAAATATTGGTCTAGTCGAGTTGGTAAGCTGTCTATGAGTAATATTCTAAGGTCTCAGGTTTAACTCTCCTGGGAAGAACCCACACAAATTTAATTTCGTGAAATACCCGAGTTCGTGCGTTAGCCGGTGTCTCTTAACCATGCCAGGGATTTTGATACTATGGTCTGAAGGATCATGAGGAAATTCCATCGCCAAAACAAAATAAAATATGGAGATACCTTTCACAACCCCACCCCCCCCCCCCCCCCCCCCCAAAAAAAAAAACAAACCACCACCACCACCAAAAACTGTGAACGTGGGGTCCCACTCACGTGGGTGATTCTGCTTGCGTGAATTTGGTTCGTCAGACGGATATCTTTTACGTAAAGGCCCACCCGAAAACTAAGTTTATAAAACCCTTACCTAGGGTTTTGTGCAGTTTTTTTTTGGGGGGTGTGTACGGCCGCGGAAAGAAGAAAATAACGCAGCCGTCCTTTTGAAGAAAAAAAGGTGATTTTGAGCAGCCCTATTCTAGGGTTTTGAGCATCCTTTTGAGAGAGATTTTGTGAGGGTTTAGAGAGCTTTGTTCTAGGGTTTTTGTGTGAGATTTGTACCCTATTTGTATTCTCTTTCTCTCAATAGTAGATCTCCCCCTCCTTGCCCCGTGGACGTAGGCAACTTGCCGAACCACGTAAATTGGTGTGTCGCTATTTGTGGTATTTGATTTGTAATAGCTTTTAGGTTCCCTCGACAGGTCAGTCCTAGAACTGATGAGAGGAAGAGTAAATATCCCACTTTGTTGAGATATTTGCTTCAGATTCTTGTTTCCTTGGTGAGACGGGAATTCTTATTGCGATCTAGCTCTCTTGTTGAGGCCATTGTTGTGAGTCTTTGTAGAAATTTTCCTAAGCACAACAAGTGGTATCAGAGCCCAGATTTCAGATCTAGGGTTTTGAAGTTTGGTGGAGGAAGATTCTTGTGTGAAGCTTAGTTCTTGGAGTTCTCGGCTTCGGTGGAGATAGCATTAGGAGTTGCCGTTGGAGATTTCACTTTCCTCGTGTGGTTAGGAAATTTATTTGGAATCGATCTAGGGTTCAGTTGGGTGATTCTTTAATTCTATCAAAGTTGTTCTTTCATGTGAAAAGACCTAACCATTACACCAAAACTCTAAAGTTACTGATAATTGAGAGCCATCATTTTATATTCTAACACTACCTTGCAATAAAATTCTATCTAAGAAAACTACTTGTATAACTTTCAAAATTGCAGAAAACATCATATTTACTTCTATCTAAATTACTTTTACTTATTATGGTGGTTTTCAGAATCACCTTTAAAATAGGGTAATTATACGTAAACTACCTTTCATTTTTAGTTTATACATAAATCACCTTTAAAGTTGGTGTTTGTTTCAATCAACCACCTCCCACCAAATTCTTCACTTAAAATCCAAAACTACCCTTAAAACTCACTAAATGTATGTGCCTCATTTTTTAGTGTTTAAGTCTTATCAGGATACAACTCACGTACCTTGAACTTGTATTTTTAAGCTCATTTTGGGTTTTAGTGAAAATTTAACTAAGAGGTGATTGAATGCAACAAAACCTACTTTAAAGGTGGTTTATGTATAAATTGAAAATATAATGTAATTTTGTATAATTACCCTATTTTAAAGGTGATTTCTAGATAAAAACCCTACTTATTATATATCCAGCAGAAAGTTCATAAGGATAATATAGAAGATGTATAAAATATTGGTCTAGCCGAGTTGGTAAGTTGTCTATGAGTAATATTCTAAGGTCTCAGGTTTGACTCTCCTGGGAAGAACCCACACAAATTTAATTTCGTGAAATACCCGAAGTTGCAAGTAGCTCTGTCTCTTAACCATGCCGTGGATTTTGATACTATGGTGCGAAGGATCATGAGGAAATTCCATCGCCAAAACAAAATAAAATATGGAGATACCTTTCACAACCCCACCCCCACCCCCACCCCCAAAACAAACCACCACCACCACCAAAAACTGTGAACGTGGGGTCCCACTCACGTGGGTGATTCACTTAACGCTGAATTTGGTTCCAAAGGATATCTTTTACGTAAAGGCCCACCCGAAAACTAAGTTTATAAAACCCTTACCTAGGGTTTTGTGCGCTTTTGGGGGTGTGTGTGTACGTCATGAAAGAAGAAAATAACGCACCGGCCCTTTGAAGAAAAAGGTGATTTTGAGCAGCCCTATTCTAGGGTTTTGAGCATCCTTTTGAGAGAGATTTTGTGAGGGTTTAGAGAGCTTTGTTCTAGGGTTTTTGTGTGAGATTTGTACCCTATTTGTATTCTCTTTCTCTCAATAGTAGATCTCCCCCTCCTTGCCCCGTGGACGTAGGCAACTTGCCGAACCACGTAAATTGGTGTGTCGCTATTTGTGGTATTTGATTTGTAATAGCTTTTAGGTTCCCTCGACAGGTCAGTCCTAGAACTGATGAGAGGAAGAGTAAATATCCCACTTTGTTGAGATATTTGCTTCAGATTCTTGTTTCCTTGGTGAGACGGGAATTCTTATTGCGATCTAGCTCTCTTGTTGAGGCCATTGTTCTAGAGGTGTCACAAATTTTCCTCACACAACAAGTGGTATCGAGCCCGCATTTCAGATCTAGGGTTTTGAAGTTTGGTGGAGGAAGATTCTTGTGTGAAGCTTAGTTCTTGGAGTTCTCGCTCGTGGAGATAGCATTAGGAGTTGCCGTTGGAGATTTCACTTTCCTCGTGTGGTTAGGAAATTTATTTGGAATCCGATCTAGGGTTCAGTTGGGTGATTCTTTAATTCTATCAAAGTTGTTCTTTCTCTACAATTTGGAGTTAGTTTATAATGGGAGAAGAAGGTGAAAGCAGCAAGTCAAAGGCGAGTACAATACAAATGCAAGTTGATTTTCAGAACACCAAAATTAATGTGGTGAAGTACGACGGCAAAATCAACTTTGGTTTGTGGATGAGCGACGCATGATGCGCCAATGCTCAAAATTTGAGGAGACCATCATGGTCCAAGAGAGACCACCTAAATATGAAGAGGAGGTATGGGATAAGATGAATAGGAACGCTGGGGTGATCAGGTCCCGCTTGGAACAGAGCTGAAATATGATGTGATTGGGGTGACGCCCAATGAAGATGTGGAAAATTCTCAACAATAAGTATCTCGCGAAGAGTGTTGAGAACAGGTTGCACTTGCCGAAGACTCTTCGTGTTTCAGATGTCCGGAGCACCTCACTAGCGCTCATGTGAATAACTATACTAAGTTGTTGTCCGACTTGGCAAATGTTGATGAGAAGATAACGGATGAGTACAAGGCGCTTATTTTATTGGGCTCCTTACCGATGAGGAGTATGACACCTTTGTACTCACTTTGTTGAACGGACGTACTTCTATCGCCTATAGTGAAGTTACTAACGCATTGACCAACCATGATTTGAGGAGGAAGGACAAGGAGACTTCCGTATGAGTACTTCAGTGCAGGTCTTGTCGACGAGGTAAAAGCCCATATCCCAAAGGTGGCAATAGAGGAGGTCAAAGTCAAGAAGGCCACCAATTGTCAAAGAACCAATATGCATTCGCAGAGCAGGACATTGGAAGAAAGATTGTCCAAAGCTCAAGGAGAAAGAAAATGGTAAGAAAAAGGGCCCAAGGCCAATGAGGTGAATATTGCTAAAGGCGATGATTCCGACGATTCTTGCTATTCTCTATTGATTACCCGAGGTGAATCATGTGGAAGTATCGATTGATGCTTGATTCCGCGCTACTTATCATGTGACCCCTAGGCGAGACCTGGTTTGCATCTTTTGAGAAAGTCGACGGGGTGTTGTTGTCATGGGAAATGATCAACCCCGTGGCATTTGTGGGATAGGTACTGCACGGATTAGGATGCACGATGGAGTAGTCCGTGAGTTGAAAGAGGTGAGATTTGTTCCTCACCAAGAAAAATCTTATCTCGCTTGGAGCTTTGGAGGCTAAGGATTCAATGTGACTTTCAAAAACGGTGTAGGGAAGGTTACTAAAGGATCTTTGGTGGTGATGAAGGAGTCCGCAATCGAAATTTATACTATCCGAATGGGAGCACCGAGATTGGCCACGCTGTTTCCGCTTGTTTCTGAGGCGACGTGAGCGACTTTGGCACTATAGGTTAGGCACACAAGTGAAAGGTCACCGCGATGCTATGCAAGCAAGGGCTATTAAAGGAGCCAAGAGTGAAAAATTGAGTTCGTGAGCATTGTGTTTTGGCAAGCGCACAAAGGTGAAGTTCGAACGACCATCTATCGACGAAGGGTATTCGACTACGCATAATGCAGACGTTGGGGTCCTACCAAGACGGCATCACTTGGTGGTAGACATTGGTTCGTCACATTTGTTGATGACTATTCTAGGCGATGTTGGGTGTACACCATGACGAAGAAGAGTGAAGTCCTAGATATATTCGTGGAGTGGAAGAAGAGATTAGAACCGCAGACCGAGAAAGATCAAGACGCTGAGATCCGACAACGGTGGTGAGTATACTTTAGACCCCTTCGCCAGCCTATGTCGAGACGAGGGCATAGAGAGACACTTCACGGTTAGTCATACACCGCAAAGAAAATGGGGTGGTAGAGAGGTTGAATCGGTCTTTGCCGGAGAAGATTCGATGTTTATTGGCGATAGTGGTTTGGAGAAGATCTTTTGGTGAGGCACTTACATATGCGAGCCACCTCATCAACAGTCGCCTTCATCCGCGATTGGGGAAAGACCCTATGGAGAAGTGGTCGAGAGCCAAGACGAGATTATGACCAGCTCAAGGTATTTGTGCCCCGCAATTTATCATGTGAGAACAGATAAATTGGAACCGCCAGCTAGAAGGCCATATTTGTAGGATTCAAGCGTGGTGTCAAAGGATACAAGCTATGGGATCCAGTTGATAAGAAGATTGTCTTGAGTAGAGACGTCACATTCGATGAGGCTTCTATCTTGAAGCTTTCCAACTCTCATCGTGGAGAGCGACCACGAAGGAGATATCGCAGTGGTGGAGATCGATGCAGCTCCACATTGTCGAGATGGTACAATATCCATTAGAGTGCCGACCGAGGTGACGCCAGCGCAGCACCACGTGACACCTGAGGATATGAGTACGGATGTGCGTGATCGAGGACCGACGCGGTTCGTGATCTCATTATGTTCGGAGACGGAGGAGAAACATACATATGCCGAAGACGGTATCGACACAATTGCATATGCACTTCCGTGGAGAGTATCGATGAAATGATACCTACTACATTCGAGAGGCCGCACAGAGTTCGGAGGTGATTCGTTGGTGTAGCTATGAAGAGATGGAGTCTCTTCACAAGAACAATACATGGGAGCTTGTTCACTTCCAAAGGGACGAAGGCAATTGGTTGCAAGTGGGTATACACTAAGAAGGAGGGCATTGAAGGCACTCCATTGAGGTTCAAAGCTAGGTTAGTTGCGCGGGGTTATGCACAGAGGAAGGTATTGATTATAATGAGGTCTTCTCCGGGTGAAGCATTCGTCGATTCGATTTTGCTAGCATTGGTGGCACAGTATGGTTTGGAATTAGATCAGTTGGATGTGAAGACAGCATTTCTTCATGGTGATCTTGATGAAGAAATCTATATGACTCAGCCATTGGGATTCCGAGCTGCAGGGAAAGAAAAGTTGGTTTGCAAACTAAAGAAATCGCTATATGGTTTGAAGCAGTCTCCTCGACAGTGGTATAGGCGATTCGATGGTTTTATGCTTGGTCATTACTTTTCGGGCAGTTTGATCCTGCGTATTGTAGGCATCAAAATTGCTGAAGAACCCCAAATATGACTAAATTATGAGAAGATCGAAGGACAACTTCGAAATCTCAAGAAGTCAACAGGGGAAGATTGTGTCGCTTCTGATCTTGAGACACTTGTTTGTGCCTCGCCATGAATGAGACACTTGCTTATGTCGCCGATTAGCGAGACAGCTTGTGTGTCGCATGGCGAACACTGATAATGTCTCGCTACTAGCGAGACACTTGTTGAATGCCTGCTGGCGGCGAGACACCTTGATGTCTCGCCAACTAGCGAGGCGCACTTGTCATGGCGAACCGAAATATGGAAATGAGCTCTTGAAGGGTCTAAATCAATGCGATGGGGCCACTTGACTTTATCAACGCAGAGACGCTCGATATCGTTAATAGGCGGTTACATCGCGAAAATACGCCCACTAGGCGGATTCTAGGGTATTTAATCGTGCCTAAAAGCGGGAAGCCATTACAACGGTGGAGGGCGACCTCGCCGATGTTGAAGCCCATATTGCGCCCGTGGCGGCCAGAACACCTGCGCGATGGCGAAGCGGCTTGAGCGGCTCGGTACGCGGCTAACTACAAATATTGGGTACTTATGATACTTGTGTTTCTTGGAGACGCGTTCCCCAAGGCTATAAATACCCTCCCTCGTCCACTTGGGAGTGCGGCTATCGAGGGGCAATCGAGATCCAAGCTTGGAGTTCAAGAACACGATCCACACGGAGATTCCTCGAGTTTAAGCTTTGACTTATTCTTGAGAAGAGTAGATATCTTACCTTGCTAAGATATTTCTTTGAGGTTCTTGTTTCCTTTGCGAAGCATCAACTAAACCCCGTCGATTCGACGATCGCCGCCGGTGGTCCACGGATTACGCCCCCGACGAGCAAAGTCCCACGAAAACAAGAGATCTACACTTGTAGCGTCTTTTGTTGAGTTTGTGAGAGTTATTTAATTTCTTTGTAGCGAGAATCAAAAGTGTAATTTTCTCAAGTTTTACAAATGGAATCAACTTCGACCCAAACGATGGCGACCACAGTGGGAGCCAACGGTCTCGAGCCCGAGATCGTTGTGTCGCAGCCTTGCAGCGATCAGGCCGACCTCATGGTCGATGGACTAGATTACTTCTTCGATCAAGCCAAATTCGAAGAATATCTCTCCTCTTCCACATCGAAGTCCTCCTCACCCCGCAAACATCGGAGGATATCATTTCTTAAGAGGGAGGTTAGTTACGTTTAAACTGCGGCGAGGCGATTTCCTCAACAACACCGGTGGATCTCAAAGCGGAGTTACGCTCAAGTTGACTCCTTTCAGAAGAAGGAGTCATTCAACAAGATCTCAACCGCTCTGACGAAGAGGGCTCGTCAGAGACGACGTCAAAAGATGGCTCGTCAATTAGCCAAGGCCCTAGAGTCGACGGATGGAGTTCATTATCAGGCGAACTCGTATAATCACAGGCATCAACAAACTGCAACCTCTCAACCCGTCAGCACTCCTGACAAGGAAGAATGGGTTCTTGTCAAAAGGACCCGATTGACAAGGAAGGAGCGTGCTCAAAAGCGTCGTGCACGTGTTGCTCGTATACGTGCCATTATTCGCAAGGCGCAGGAGTCGAAATCAACCAGGGAATCGACTCAAAATCACAAAATTTGGGCTCAAGAATCTGCCTCGCCAACAACATTCAGCGAGCGTTAATAGCGCCTCGCGCCCGCGAAATGATGCGGTACCTGCTGCCAAGGCGGTGTAAATTAATCTGGCGCCCGGCGACAGTCTGGCTGCCTGCATAGCAATGAGGCGATCCTCATCTGCCAGCAAAAGCGGACTTTTCGCCCCTTTCTTCCACTTCTCGGTTGAGGTATCAATCGTTAAGTCCGGAAATCCGTCAACCGGTGTTTAGTCGTCTTGGTCCACGCCGTGAAATAAAGGCAAGGTACCGGTGAAAGCGCTTGGATTACCAGTCCAGAAGAGTCCTGAACAAGCTGAAACATCTCGGACTTCTAGAATTCCAATTGCATCTCGTTTGAGCATCCCACAAGGGGTCCACGAGTCTGCTGAGAAGAAGAAGTTGAGACAAGTGACTCACAAAATCACGAGAGATGACCGGACCCTCGTGATTCATCACGCAACCGGATGGCGAAGTCAGCGGCGGAAGTTGTCTCTCAAGTCAAATGGCCGACGCCCCAAAGAAGACGGTCCTCCAATTAAGGACAACGCTACACTTGGGGTGGAAGTGCAATTTGCAATAACCCACACCAACCACATCATCAGGGTGGGGGCGATAACACACGAAAAAGAGCAATTGACAAAATAGGTTGTTCTTGCTCATGTGCAAAATTGATTAAGACGCCGTTATCGATGTGCCCGTTCGAGTCGAACGCCACCCACAAAGAGCCTCGAGTATTGAGCGGCTTTCCTGTTAGCAGCGGAAGATCTGGCCCGATCAAGCGATATCGAAGAAGAAAGAGATCATCCATCAATTTGATGAGTTTCCGAAGTGACTATCAACATGGTGAACAAAGGGAAAGGACCGGTGGCGGATCTGGTCGACTTCACTCACGGAGGAAAGGTTGGATCTCAAATTTCTCAAAGAATGTCTGGTTACAATTGCGAGCACGATGCATCGACTATAGAAGGATGCATGAGGGAGAGTCATCCGATGACTAAGCTCCGACATCAATTCGGCGATAGCTTCCGATGACACAATGTCAAGTGTTGGTCGTCATCCCAGAGGCTTTTACCATTACTCCCGATGTCCCGCTCAAATGTTACAAGAAGCCTTAGCCAAGCAAAGAGAAGAGCTTAAGGCGAAATGAGAAGCGAGAGATGGAGCTAGCCATGCAACAGATGAGGGAGTTGCAAACCCATCTGGTTGCACAACAACACGGTCGATCAACGACACAAACCAGTCAACAAGGTGGAGTTACCCACCATAATGCCCATAACATCGAAGACAGTGATTGGGAGATAGATGAACACATTATCGCCGATCAACCTCCAAAGAGGTGCATCACGTGTTCAAGGTGGAAATGGTCCAATTCTTCCTATTGGAAGTAATCCAAACAAGGGGAGGAGGATGGCGAAAAGATGAAGTTGAGACAAGTGACTCACAAAATCACGAGATGACCGGACCCTCGTGATTCATCTGGCACAACCGGATGGCGAAGTCAGCGGCGGAAGTTGTCTCTCAAGTCAAATGGCCGGCGTCCCCAAAGAAGGCGTGTCCTCAATTAAGGACAACGTTACACTTGGGGTGGAAGTGCAATTTGCAATAACCCACACCAACCACATCATCGTGGTGGGGCGATAACACACCTAAAAAGAGCAATTGACAAAATAGGTTGTTCTTGCTCATGTGCAAAATTGATTAAGGCGTATTTATCGGGATGTGCGTTACGGTCGAGCGGCTCACCCACAAAGAGCCTCAGTATTCGAACGGCTTTCCCTGTTAGCAACGGAAGATCTGAAGCCACAGTCAAGACGATATCGAAGAAGAAAGAGATCATCCATCCAATTTGATGAGTTTCCCGAAGTGACTATCAACATGGTGAACAAAGGGAAAGGACCGGTGACGGATGCAGATTCTGACTTCACTCCTGGAGGAAAGGTTGGATCTCAAATTTCTCAAAGAATGTCTCGGTTACAATTGCGAGCTGCCCAATGCATCGACTATAGAAGGATGCATGAGGGAGAGTCATCTGATGACGAAGCTTCCGACATCAATTCGGCGATAGCTTCCGATGACACAATGTCAAGTGTTGGTCGTCATCCCAGAGAGGCTTTTACCATTACTCCCGATGTCCTGGCTCAAATGTTACAAGAAGCCTTAGCCAAGCAAAGAGAAGAGCTTAAGGCCGAAATGAGAACAGAGATGGAGCTAGCCATGCAACAGATGAGGGAGTTGCAAACCCATACGGTTGCACAACAACCTAGGTCCAGTCAACAGCCTGAAACCAGTCAACAAGGTGGAGTTACCCACCATAATGCCCATAACATCGAAGACAGTGATTCGGAGATAGATGAACACATTAACGCTGATCAACCTCCAAAGAAGGCTGCATCTGGTGTTCAAGGTGGAAATGGTCCAATTCTTCCTATTGGAAGTAATCCAAAACAAGGGGAGGAGGATGGCGAAAAGATGAAAGAGCTTGAAGATAAAATCAATGCTTTGATGTCCGCACAGGAAGTCAAAAGGACTGGTATCCCGTGTCCGTATCCTAGAGAGTGGGATTCAATTCCTTACCCGCCGAAATTCAATTTGATCAACTTCACGCCATTTGACGGGAGAGGGTCACCTACACAACACCTGATTTACTTCAAATCACATTTGGGGGTGATCTCGGGAAATGAGCCTTTGATGATTCGGTCATTCGTTGGTACCTCAAATGCTTCGATTGGTATCGAAGACTCAAGGCCGGTAGCATCAACTGTTGGAATGATATGGAAAGCTTGTTCCTCAGCAACTTCTTCGATGACGACACCGAGGTCTCGATTGGAACCCTCTTGGATGAAAAATAGAAGAATGGGGAGACAATTGACACTTTCGTTAAGCGTTTCCGCAATAAGGCCATAAACTGCAAAGATCCAATTACCGAGAAATTCATATTGCAGACTTGCCACAACAATCTTTCTATAGAATTGTTGGAAGTCATGGGGGTCGTCCCGCCAACTACATGGAAAGACCTAAAAATATGAGGAGAACAAGCCGAAAGTTTCCTCAGAAGGAAGAAAACTGAAAGAGGCAAAATGACGGCTGACCCCTCAGAAGTAAATTTTTCCTCTCGTAATAGAGGAAAGGCATCTGTGACTGCTGTTAGTCAAACGTCGCAACAACGACCGCGCCAAAAAGCTTCTAAATTCCATGAGACATACTCTTTCAGAGACGAAGAAGTTCCGATCATCTTCAAACACCTCCTTGATAACAACAAAATCAAGTTGCCAACCATTATAAATCGAGGAGGTCGACAAGACTTGGACCCTAAATACCGTAGGCACTCACAGAGGATCCTCCATCCTACTAAGGATTGCTTAGCTCTCAAGGCCATCATCCAAGCCTTGGTCGAAGCCGGCGTCTTAACGCCGAAATAAGCCGAATGATACCATCCTCCGATGAGTACAAGAGGTTAAACTGCTCCTCCTTCCTACTCCAATAGAAATATGAGTATAAACTATTCTAAATGAAAGCTGGGGGTGGATAATCCATGAACGAGAGGTCCACTTTCAGGTTGAGCGATCAAACCTTCCTACGGTTAGGATTGTCTCAAAATTCTATCTGGTCAAACCTTCCTACAGTCGGGACCACGGTCAAAATCCTTCTCGATTCCTTCCATGAGCGAGAGGTCCACTTCTAGATTGAGCGATCAAACCTTCCTACGCTAGGATTGTCTCAAAAATTCCTATCCGGTCAAACCTTCCTACGCTTAGGACCACGGTCAAAATTCCCTCTCGATTCCTTCCATGAACAGAGGTCCACTTCAGATTGAGCGATCAAACCTTCCGACAGCTAGGATTGTCTCAAAATTCCTATCCTGGTCAAACCTTCCTACTGATTAGGACCACGGCCAAAATCCTTCTCGATTCCTTCCATGAACAGAGGTCCACTTCGAGTTGAGCGATCAAACCTTCCGACAGCTAGAATTGTCTCAAAATTCCTATCCTGGTCAAACCTTCCTACGATCGGGACCACGGTCAAAATCCCTCTCGATTCCTTCCATGAACGAGGTCCACTTCCAAATTGAGCGATCAAACCTTCCGACGCTTAGGATTGTCTCAAAATTCCTATCCTGGTCAAACCTTCCTACGCTAGGACCATGGTCAAAATCCTCTCGATTTCTTTTATGAATGAGAGGTCTACTCGATAACAGGGTTCGTTTTAGCCCCAAGAGAAGACACAACGGGTTCGCTACCAAGAGAAGACACAACGGGTTCGCTACCAAGAGAAGACACAACGGGTTCATTTTCGCCCCAAAGAAGACACAACGGGTTCGTTTTGCCCCAAGAGAAGACACAACGGGTTCGCCCAAGAGAAGACACAATTCCAAACTGCTCGCAACTCGAGGCTCAAGGCAAGATATTCAAAACAAATCGGTTCCATATTCCATATAGAAGCTTTTACGGAAATCGATGTTGAGAAAATCGAGGCAGCTTTTCTCGAATGATTCTCAAGGCATCTCAATTACAACCCAAGTGGTGACTTTCAAGATGAAGATGATTAGTCCAAAATCGACTTGACACTTCAATCCATTCAAATACAAATGCAATGCTTATTGAACTTCGAATATGGATAGCGACATCGCGTATCCGTGGTTTGAGAAACTCAAGCAAAACACTGCTTCTACAAAGTTCAACGTTGAGCGAAGCAAAGCATCTTATCCAAAGTATTCCGGACCCTCGATAAAATATAGAAGTCGAAAACTTTGGAGGGGTATCTGTAGGCATCAAAAATTGTGAAGAACCCCAAATATGACTAAATTATGAGAAGATCGAAGGACAACGTCGTCGAAATCTCAAGAAGTCAACACGGGGAAGATTGTGTCTCGCTACGCTATGCAGACACTTGTTTGTGCCTCGCCATGAGCGAGACACTTGCTTATGTCTCGCCGTTAGCGAACGCTTGTGTGTCTGCCATGGCGAGACACTTTGATGTGTCTCGCTACTAGCGAGACACTTGTTTGTGCCTCGCCATGAGCGAGACACTTTGATGTGTCTCGCAACTAGCGAGGCTTATTTGTTCCTCGCCAAAGGCGACACCCAATATTGGAAATGAGCTCTTGAAGGGTCTAAATCAATGCCGATGGGGCCCACTTGACTTTATCAGCAGAGAGGCGTTGAATCGTTAATGGCGGTTACGCTAATCGCCCACTAAAGCGTGATTCTAGGAGCATTTAATCGTGCCTAAAAGCGGGGAAGCCGTTACAACGGTGGAGGGCGACAACCTTCGCCGATCGGCGAGGCGGCACCCATATATACCTCGCCACCGGTGGCGGCCGTACTACTCGCCCGATGGCGAAGCGGCTTGAGCGACTTCGGTACCCGGCGCTAACTACAAATATTGGGTACTTATGATACTTGTGTTTCTTCAGAGGGCACGCTTCCCAAAGGCTATAAATACCCTCCTCGTCCACTTGGCGAGGGTCGGCTATCGAAAGGGCAATCGAGATCCAAGCTTCGGAGTTCAAGAACACGATCCACACGGAGATTTCTCGAGTTTAAGCTTTGACTTATTCTTGAGAAGAGTAGATATCTTACCTTGCTAAGATATTTCTTTGAAGTTCTTGTTTCCTTTGAAGCATCAACTAAACCCCGCCGATTCGACGATCGCCGCCGGTGGTCCACGGATTACGCGCCCCCAAGACAGCAAAGTCCCACGAAAATAAGAGATCTACACTTGTAGCGTCTTTTGTTGAGTTTGTGAAGAGTTATTTAATTTCTTTGTAGCGAGAACCAAAAGTGTAATTTTCTCAAGTTTTACAAATGGAATCAACTTTCGACCCAAACACTTATATTTTCGCAAGTTGAAAGGAGGTGCGTATATCTATTTGTTATTATATGTCGATGACATGTTGGTTGCCTCTATTTCAGTGCTATAAATGAATTGAAGGCACGACTTTCAAAGGAGTTTGAGATGAAGGATTTGGGTGAGGCTAAGCGCATTTTGGGGATGGAGATCGGCAGAGACAGGAAGAAGGGCAAAATCTGTTTGACACAGATGGCTTATTTGAAGAAGGTTCTGGCGGTTTCATGTTAGCATGGATCTGAAGCCGGTCGGTGTACCATTAGGAGCCCATTTGAAGCTTTCGGTGACCTTTCACGAAAGCGATTGAAGATCGAGAGTTGATGTCGAAGACTCCATATCTGGCCTTGATTGGAAGCTTGATGTACGCAATGGTATGTAATGAGACCGATTTGTCACGGCGGTGAGCATGGTTTGAGATACATGCACGATCCGAGTGGGTCATTGGAGCGCCGTGAAATGGATTTTGAGGTACATTCGAGGTACGCTCAATGTTGGTTTGGTTTATGAGCGGGACACTCTGGTGGCGATTATCGTTAGTTATGTTGATTCGGATTATCTTGGGGATTTGGATAAATGCCGGTCTGACGGAGTTATGTGTTCACATTGACTCGTCGCCGGTGTGTTGGAGATGCACCTTGCGGTCACGATTTGCTTTGTCTACGGCGGGCGTATATATGGCAATTACGGAGGGTGAAGGAGGCGATGGCTTCGAGGACTTTGGAGGAACTTGGTATAGCATACAATCGTCACCATTCATTGTGATAGCATGAGTGCTATCTATTTGCGAAGAACCGGGCTCTTCATCGAGGGACGAAGCACATTGGTTCGTTATCACTTCGTTCGTGATGTTCTTGAAGATGGTGATGTGGAGATTGTGAAGGTCCACACGAAGGATAATCCGGATATGCTCACAAAGGTTGTTCCGAGCAACAAGTTTGATCATTGCGAGACTTGTTGAACATTCGTGATTGTTGAGGCCGTTGGCCATTTGGGTGAACTACGTGAGGCTTGATTCCTTGGGCAAGAGGATCGTGGCGGATCTTTATGATGCAGCGGTGTTGGTTTTGATGGGGAGGAGATTATTTGAACTCGTTTGGGTTCCCTTTTGTTGTGGATTGAGTCCGTTGTCGTAGATACTCACTAGGCGGATTCTAGGGCATTTAATCGCGCCTCAAAGCAGTGGAAGCCGTTAGCATAACAACGGACGACATCGCCGGCCACAGTAGCCTCATATTGCTCGCCACCCCGGTAAAGCGACACGCCGCCAGCGGAGGAGTACTTACGCCAGAGCGCCGAAATGCCGCGCTAACTACAAATATTGGGTACTTATGATACTTGTGTTTCTTCGAGGGCACGCTTCCCAAAGGCTATAAATACCCTCCTACGTCCACTCAAGTGGGGTCGGCTATCGAAAGGGCAATCGAGATCCAAGCTTCCGGAGTTCAAGAACACGATCCACACCGGAGATTTCGAGTTTAAGCTTTGACTTATTCTTGAGAAGAGTAGATATCTTACCTTGCTAAGATATTTCTTTGAAGTTCTTGTTTCCTTTGAAGCATCAACTAAACCCGTCGATTCGGCGATCGCTTTCGGTGGTCCACGGATTACGCGCCCCCAAGACAGCAAAGTCCACGAAAATAAGAGATCTACACTTGTAGCGTCTTTTGTTGAGTTTGTGAGAGAGTTATTTAATTTCTTTGTAGCGAGAACCAAAAGTGTAATTTTCTCAAGTTTTACAAATGGAATCAACTTCGACCCAAACACGTATATTTTCGCAAGTTGAAAGGAGGTGCGATATCTATTTGTTATTATATGTCGATGACATGTTGGTTGCCTCTATTTCAGTGCGCTATAAATGAATTGAAGGCACGACTTTCAAAGGAGTTTGAGATGAAGGATTTGGGTGAGGCTAAGCGCATTTTGGGGATGGAGATCGGCAGAGACAGAAGAAGGGCAAAACTGCTTGACATGATGGCTTATTTGAAGAAGGTTCTCTGGCGGTTTCATGTTAGCATGGATACCGCTGTACCATTAGGAGCCCATTTGAAGCTTTGGTGACCTTTCACCAAGACGCTTGAAGATCGAGAGTTGATGTCGAAGACTCCATATCTGGCCTTGATTGGAAGCTTGATGTACGCAATGGTATGTAATGAGACCAGATTTGTCACAAAGCGGTGAGCATGGTTTCGAGATACATGCACGATCCAGAGTGGTCATTGGAGCGCCGTGAAATGGATTTTGAGGTACATTCGAGGTACGCCAATGTTGGTTTGGTTTATGAGCGGGACACTACAGTGGGCGCTATGCGCTGGTTATGTTGATTCGGATTATGCCGGGATTTGATAAATGCCGGCCTACGGGTTATGTGTTCACATTGACTCGCGCCGGTGTGTTGGAGATGCACCTTGCGCCTACTGTTGCTTTGTCTACGACGAGGCGAGTATATGGCAATTACGAGGCCGGAAGGAGGCGATTTGGCTTCGAGGACTTTGGAGGAACTTGGTATAACGCAACAACCGTCACCATTCATTGTGATAGCATGAGTGCTATCTATTTGGCGAACCGGGCTCTTCATGCGAGGGCGAAGCACATTGGCGTTCGTTATCACTTCGTTCGTGATGTTCTTGAAGATGGTGATGTGGAGATTGTGAAGGTCCACGAAGGATAATCCGGCGATATGCTCACAAAGGTTGTTCCGAGCAACAAGTTTGATCATTCGCGAGACTTGTTGAACATTACGTGATTGTTGAGGCCGTTGGCCATTTGGGTGAACTCGTGAGGCTTGATTCCTTGGGCAAGAGGATACGAGGCGCCTTTTATGATGCAGCCGGTGTTGGTTTTGATGGGGAGGAGATTATTTGAACTCTCGTTTGGGTTCCCGACTTGTTGTGGATTGAGTCCGTTGTCGTAGATTTATTCTACTTCGTCCTGGACGCAACAAGTGGAACATTTGGATGCATTTGGTGTCGGCTCAGTTTTGAGAAAACTTCACCGAGGTGGAGAATTGTGAACGTGGGGGTCCCACTCACGTGGGTGATTCACGAACGCGTGAATTTGGTTCGTGCGGACGGATATCTTTTACGTAAAGGCCCACCGAAAACTAAGTTTATAAAACCCTTACCTAGGGTTTTGTGCGCTTGGGGTGTAATGGCCGCTGAAGAAAAAATAACGCAGTCCTTTTGAAGAAAAAGGTGATTTTGAGCGACCCTATTCTAGGGTTTTGAGCATCCTTTTGAGAGAGATTTTGTGAGGGTTTAGAGAGCTTTGTTCTAGGGTTTTGTGTGAGATTTGTACCCTATTTGTATTCTCTTTCTCTCAATAGTAGATCTCCCCTCCTTGCCCGTGGGCGTAGGCAACTTGCCGAACCACGTAAATTGGTGTGTCGCTATTTGTGGTATTTGATTTGTAATAGCTTTTAGGTTCCCTCGGCAGTCGGTCCACAGAAGCGATGAGAGGAAGAGTAAATATCCCACTTTGTTGAGATATTTGCTTGATTCTTGTTTCCTTGGTGAGGCGGGAATTCTTATGCGATCTAGCTCTCTTGTTGTGGCCATTGTTTCCTAAGCACAAATTTTCTCACAAGACAACAAAACACCCGCACCCCAAAAGTCTGGGCATTTGTCAGATAACTCCCTTAACTTTCAAAATGTAACAAAATCTTCATTAAGTTTTAAGTTTTGTAAACCAAAAAAGAAGAAGAAAGAAATCCACCCCTCAAATTAATGGTATTACTTCTATCTTTCATTCTAACTCCAAGGCCAATAAGTGTGGGCATTTCTGAGATAACTCCATTAACTCCCACCCACCCACCCACCCACGCAAAACAAACCCATCTTTCTTTGAGTTTTGGTAGAAAAGCCCACAAATAATGCTCTTAGCGGGTTTCTGATAAACTTTAAAGCTGAAGGGGGGTTTTGTGAAATTTACCCTAAAATGATGAATACTAATTAATGCATCAATAGCTATCATTCATTACACTGGAACCAAATAGTTTAATCTGATAGTTGTTAACCAACTGCATTGTACTCGATACTATAAGCACCAAAAGCAATTAACTGTCATTAGTTACATCTATTCGATTTCACTCCAAACCTAAAACACTTTGGAACTCACAAGTGCTTCACAATCTTGGATCCCAAACACTGAAACCTCAACCAATAGTCTCAAACACTGACCTTATATATATCATAATGAATAATCTTCTATATTTTCATGAATGTGATATCATGATGATGCAGCTATTGCTTCAAAAGTAACTAATCCAATCATTAGAGGTTTGTCAAACTAATAGATGTATTAGTCACTTCCTGTATATTTTTTCATTTTGTATAGTTTTATGTATTATTTTAGACTAAGATACTCCCGTGGGTCTATTCTTAGCGATGCCATTAAATGATATTATACTACTGTCTCATAATTGCATTAGCTGGGGTTGTGGTTACTCTATTCCAACCCTTGATGATTATTCTTTAAAACATGTAAGTAGAAATTACTGAGACTAGAAAAATAAAGAAAATGCTTCCAACTCACTGGATGACCTCAAAAAGATTTAAACACAATAGTCAACTTTCGACCAAAGAGGAAGTCTTGAGAGTTGGTAATTGGTAAGACATAAAATTTTGACAATGACTCACAAGCAGAGTTCATAGGTATTTTAACAAAGCAATAATTGGATTTTTTTTTCTAATCTTTTTGATGCCATTATTGCTCTATTTGATGCCATTCAAAATTGTACTTTCTGACCATGTGTGAGCTCATCACAACTCCACGACATTCTTTTTGTTTTAATTTCTTCTCAAGTTACAGTTCCTCCAATAATTAAGCCAGTTCATCTGAAATTGTCTTCATGCTCACCTCTGGGCCATCTCCCACATTTCCAAATAGTCCCACACCAAATTTCTGCCACCCTTGCTTCTCAAACACCATAATTCCAACAGCTAACATTAAATCATCATCCATTCATTCATTCATGAAGTGACCCATCCCTTGACAACTAAACCAACAAGAGGCCAAACCAACCCACATCAAACATCCACATAAATATATTTCTTCAACATCCAACTACCCTTTTTTATTCCCATCACATGGTGTCTCCCTTGTATCATAATACAAATGCATAGAAATATAGAGAGGCGGACTTATCCATCAGCCTATCTCTTGGTAACTTAGTTAGCAAATGGTCACCTCAAGCTCGTTTTTTGCACATAAATATATCTGTACTAATGAATGGGGCCAGTGTGTCCTGTCACACAATTGCTTTAGATCTGGATATCGATGATCAGGTTGTGGGAGTGTAGACCTATGTCACGTTAGCAATACACTGGCCAACTATATGGAGGATAAACCACCCCCCATTTTGTTAAATGAGCTATCGGGATATAGACATGCTATGAGAACCCACCATGTTAGTCACGTCAAAAGTCGCGAGCCTCAACACTTCTATCTCTTGGTAGCTCATTTTACGTATTCCTTATACATACATACATACATACGTGTCTAAAACACTAACCACCCCCCATTTTATTCCCTTCACCTAATGACCCTTGTACTATAATCCAACATGACAGACTGTACATAATCTAATGAGGTTAATGCAGCAATAGTATATAATCAACAATTTAATGAGGTTTGAACCAAATGCAGCAATAGTATATATCAACCACCAACTACCAAAAATTTTTGTTTTTCTTACAAGATTGAATGAAGAAATTGAGCTGTACACTGGCATTCTTTGCACAATTGGGATTGAATGGATGACAGATGAGAAACTGGCTTATTGGAAAAAAGAATATGGAGAAAAGCTCAACAGAATCTAGGCTGAAGCCAAGAGATTGTAAGTGATGAGAGAGTAACAGTTTGCCGAAGAATCTGTTTGAAGTTCAGCACAAGGTTGAGGAGAAACCAAATCAGAGAACCCTGAGACATCTGAACATATCCATGAAGGATCAGAATGTACCGATAATGTGATGTTCGATAAGCATATCGCAGAGAATTTATCGGTTTTTATCCCGGAAAAGATTCCAGCAGTAGAAACATTTGACCCAATGATGTTCTTAAAAGTTATTCCACTGATAACTGGGAGAGCAGTTGGATCATACTTTTCGTCAGGGTGGCTACTGTAGTTACCCATTAACATGAAAGCAAGCTCAATATTCTCCATTTGAACATCAGATATGAGAATGTTCTTTATATAACCACCTCTTCCTTGTGTCGTTTTGAATATTATGCCGGTTTTGGAATCTTGTATGTGGAGGTGCTCGACTTGGATGTCGGAGATTCCACCAGACATCTCGCTGCCAAAGGCTAGAGCTGAACCGAGAGGGCTTTGAAGAGAGATCTTGGTTATGTGAATGTTGGATGAGGGTTGCCCGAAAGAGATCCCATATTCGTCCCATCCGCTCTTGAGAGAAATTGCGTCGTGCCCAGCGCTGATGGTGCAGTCCTCAATGCATAGTGTAGAGCATGAATCTAAAAACATAATATTGTCAGTATTTAGCACAATTAAATCAAAGCCCATAAGATAGAAGAAACAAACAACTTTGTCTTTTGTATGGTCTCTCTCATGTATGGTTTTACTAGCAAAAGCGGTTCAAGGAGTATTATAGACGACCTATAGTCTATAATTGCATTAAGTTTCACATTGATATGAAAGATATATTATTTTTTACTTAAAATGTGTAATTGTTTTTTTAATTTAGGATAAACATTTGAAGCCTGTCCAATGGTGCCTTGAATACATTCATTTTGGAAAAATATAGCGTGAGCAGCTGATCAACTGATTGATTCACCATACTTTCTGTGGAATATTAAGGATCCATCATTTCTTGATCTTGGTAACTATCTCTGTGCATCCACAAAATGCATGTTTCCACAAAGTTATTTCTTAATTTTGGTCTAAGCCCATCTACTCTCAATTTTTCAGGTGGCGTCTTTTGGTCATTAGACTCACATTTTATCAAAGCTTTATGTTCTGTATGGTTTGTATTCGCACAAGACTATAAAATTCATATAATTCTCAAAATAACTTCTCATGAGTACATAAAATGGTTTGATTTCAACATATTTTATAGTCTACAAGAATACATGGTTCAAAGAGTTACCATGTTGAGTTTGAAGTCATTCTTGTTTGCTCTGCGTAGGGTTAGAAGCTCTTAGTCTGGTTTTAAGTTTCAGGCTACAGTGTTGATATTTTAGACGATTCTTTTTTTTTCCGAGAGAACATTAGTCCTATTTTTTGTTATCCAGTATCCACGCAATCTTTTTCTCTTATAGATAAAGTCTTCACTACAATTTTCTCTTTTAACCGTCTCGACAGGGAGAAAGCTAGCATTTTACCTATTGAAACAAATATAAATTAGCCACTCTCTTTCAAAACCGTATCATGATCTGAGCGATTGTTTTCAGCATAACCTTCACACTTGTTAGCCATTTAAGAGATATTCATAATTATGTTTTAAATATAATATAAAATTCTTTATAGAATAAATAAAATGGAAGTAAATACTGACCTGGGACTATCCCATCTGTGAATGGAGAATCAGATGGAGCATGAATTGTTATGTTTAGAACCTCTACATTGCTGCATCACATACATAGAAACAAATGATCAAAATTAAAGTTAGCATAATTATGTAAAAAATTTCCGCATCTAATAAAAAGACTAAGATATTTGATACTAGCATCTGAAACTCACTTGCAGTACACTGGATGAATGCTCCAAGCAGGTGAATTCAACAAAGTCAGATTTGAAATCACAACATTAGTGGAGCTCACGAGTTCCACAAGATGAGGCCGAGAATAGTTTAAGTTATGTGAATTGAACCACTCCCACCAAATAGAACCTTGCCCATCAATGGTCCCATTATCTCCTGTTGCAAAATGGGATGACAAAACTCAATATAGGGGTTGAATTTACATTACGGAAAAATTTAAACGCGAGGAAATAAAAGAGTTTTGTGTCTGTGCCTGTTATCACTACATCAGTCAAGTTGTATCCATTTATCAAGCTCCTGTGCCTTCCACCAGGAAGTTCTATTCCACGACCATATGAGGGTAAGGGATCGATGATAGGCCACCGAGAAGAGTCCTGAAAGTAAGAACGGAACAGATACCATCAAAAATCTATACTTCATTTTATCTTAGGAAGAAAGACTAATATTAACAAAGTACGAAAAAGTAAGTTTCCTTGTATTCTAAAGAGTGTAAACCTCCCTAATGCATTTTTTAATGGGTAGTGTAGTAAGTCCATGAGAATTGACTTTCACTTATCTAAAACTAAGCTAATTTTGAGGCATTTGAGGAATCTAAATTCAGAAAAAGTCACTAATTTCTAGTATTGCTTGTAACTGCGTAAATATCCGATATAGGAGTATCTATTCATGCATAATTGATTTCCTTTGGTAAAAGTATCTATTCACACTATTTTCAGCCTATTATGCACTAAAGAAGGATAATAAGCTTAAATTCTCGACTAACCAACTAAGACAAAAATGTGATAGAAATAGGCAATCATCATAATGATAGATAACATAACACGATAACACCCAAATAGACTTTGCCACACTCTATAACCAGCACGATGAATTGTTCTATGTCGGTTTGCAATGACCTAAATTAACTCAAAAAGATTAACCATATTTGAGTCACAATTCAAGCATATTTAACCACCTATCAATCTAACTATGCTTTTCCAATGTGGGACTAAATCACATCTACTAAATGGATAACAGTTCAGTATAGGGAAGCACCTGACTTCCGAGGATAACGGCGTCCTTTTCAAGAAAGAGAGTGAGATGACTTGTGAGGTTGAAACTCCCAGTGAGCCACCTCCCCTTTGGTACAAAGAGCTGAGCTCCGCCCTTATCAGCGAATGATCTAAGATAAAAGATAGCATTCTGAAATGCTAGAGTGTTTAGGGTCGCGCCGTCCCCAACCGCCCCAAACTCCAATATCGAAACACTGTGTGGTCTTGGAGCCAAGCCCCTCTTATGCTCGCATTGCCCATCTCCTCTAACTTCATTAGCTACTGCTAAAACCAATAGCAACAGTACCTGAAACTAGAAATTCAGCATAAATATACAATCATTAGCATACTCTTTTACGATTGTAGAATGCACATTATCATCATTGAAATCATTTTAGAAAACATATTCAAGGATAAATGATGAGGGAGCTAATGTGGGAATTGGGTAATGGGAAAATTAAAAATAAAAATAAAAATAACCATTCTACATGGCTCAATGTGCCATCAAACAAAACAAATTTTCGTGATCCCTGTCAATAAAAACAAAACTAGTTGGAGTACAATTTGAGCTCAATAAACACCAACAAAGTTGTGAACTTTCAAGTACAAGGGAAGCAAAGATTAAATCTTGGCATTGCTGATCAAAATCAGAGCTTCGGAAACTAAACATGGCAAGTGCCCACATGAGGAAATGGCTACAATATCAGCTAAATTGAGCAAGATCCGCAATACCCACATCACAAAAACATTAAACTCCATTGAAACATATAAAATTGAGCAATACCCACTTCCTCTACATCAATAAATTATTTTTAAAAAATTAAAGAAAAAACGTACTTACTAGCCTCTTCATGAGCTCTCAACAGGAGAGAGGAACAAAGCTCGTCCCAAAGCTCGGAGAGAGGATGAAGAAGTAGAGAGAGAGAGAGAGAGAGAGAGAGATTACAATTGAAGAGAGGAGAGAGAGAGAGCGAAGCACAAAAGCTAACAAAGCTTAGGAGCTGTCCTCTGCTTCTTAATACTTGGAGAACAAAAAAAATATATAGCAACTAAAATAAAAAAAGGGAAAAAAATTTATGTACTAATAGAGAATATACACACTCACAAGTGAGACCAAAATGAGAACCCACCTCTAATTTTGTTTTTTTTATTCATCTAGGAGGCCCCACTATTTCATTTTTTTTTAATATTAAAACAAAAAGAGTGAGAGGATGAATGAACTTGTGAGCTCCAACCAATTCAAAGAGGAGAATAAAAACAAATATACGCTTTTGTCACAAATATAGCAAATAATAATAATAATAATAAAGTTTAGAATCTAATATTTAAGCTTTTCTAAGGTTTGAAAGCCTCAACAAATCCAGCTAACACCAGCCAAGATACACCCATATATTTCATTACAAACTTTACTTATAACATTTTTATATGTTCATTAGTACATGACTAGGAGTGTGTTTGTAAATAAATTATGGGTGAAATTCAAGACTTCAATGTCCTGGAACTAACATTTCATATGATAATGGTACTATATTTGGTGCATAATTTATTGGATAGGTGAATCTAAATTTGGTAGTGAATAAATATTTACATGTGAATATGGTAGCATATAATATATTTTTATTAAGGGAAGGAAATAATGTGAAATAATGTAATTTCCATCTAATTTTTTCATTAGAGAGAGAGGGGTTAGAGAGGGAGGGCATGGGGATGCGTGTCCCACGTGGTTTGCCAGGGAGGAGGTGGCCCCCACTTCAATCATGCCCGCCGATGCTAGCCTGGCTCTCTCTCTCTCTCTCTCTCTCTCTAAAAATTGACAGAACATTGTTTTGCATTTGTACCTCTCTCTCTCTCTCTCTCTCTCTCTCTCTCTAGGATCTGTTACATATTACAAAACACAGAACAGGGTATTGAGTTTAAGGTTGCAATTTAGTTGCAAAAAATTCTCCCATGGTTATGGATGACTTTATGTAAATTTGGATGTAAATAACACTTTTAATCCTGTGAAACATCAAGTTTTGGTTTAAATTGCAACTTTAGGGTCAATTTAACAACCCTTTCTTAAATTTATTTTAGTCTAAACTAGTTTAGTTCTGTGTTACCTTGTCTAGTCCAGAAGTACATTAGTTTAAGTCTAGAAATTGATATAAAAATCAGTTTTAATACGCCACAATTTTGTCAAACTAGGATCATGACCTAAAACTATTTTCACTGCAATTTAAGTTGCCAAACAGATCCCTCGTTTATAAGAAAAGAAAAAGAAAAATCTGAGTAGAACTCCAAAATCTAGATACTCCAAAATAATTAGATGCGGTTACAACTGCAGCTGTAACTTGTGGAATTATAAAATTAAATTAAATGATTGTAATTACAACTATGCAATAGTAATTACAACAACTATGGTTTGGATATTATATATCTCCTTAAAACTTCCAAAATGTAAGCAAAAATTCCTATCCAGTGATATATAAAAGGACAGTTGTTATTCAAGCCACCCAATAGTGACAATTAAATACATGTAAATAGAAATATCCGTCATTTGCATTGCAATTATAGTTGAGGTAAATAAAACGCAGAAAAAGAAGTGGGCGTGGTGGGCTTAGAGCATGTTTGGCAAATTATTTTATTTCTACTTATAAGTAACTTTTACTTATAAGGTGCCAATGTAGTATTTGGTAATGATTCTTATTTTACTTATTTGTTACTTAAGTAGGGAAAAATAAGTTGGGATTTTCCAACTTATTTTTCTAGACTTATAAGGAACTTTCCTTATTTAGGCAAAAGACAAAAATACACTCTTATTCCCTTTACTTACTTAAAATTACTAATTATAATGTGATTAATATTATTAATTAATTAGTTAATTAATTTTTAATAATTATTTACTAAAATTAATTTATTTATTATGAATTATTTTATTTATTTTTAATAATTTATTAATATTTAGTTATTAATATTAATTTATTTATTAATAATTATTATTTTATTAATATGAAAATAATTAATCTCAATATTACTAATTAATAGTCATAAAATAATATAATATATAAAAATATTTTAGTAAAGTATACTTCTTACTATGAGATAACAAATTTTATATATTAATTAATTGTTTTATTAATAATAATATTTATTAATATATAAAATTAATTAACTAATCAAAAATTAGTAATTAATAATCACAAATAATTTATTATAAAAAATTAGTCAAATATATTTATTATTATAATTAATTAATAATAATATTTTACTAATTTGAATTTAATTAATTAATCTCAATATCAGTAATTATTAATCACAAATAATGTAATATATAAAAATATTTTAATCAAATATCTTATCATGAGATAAATAATTTTAATTAATTAATTGATTTCTTTGTTTATTTTATAATAATTTATTAGTAAATATTTATTAATAATTAGTTACTAATATTAATTAATATAGTAATGATTATTTATTAATAACTACTTAGTTCAATAATTTATTAGCAATTAGTATTTTATGAGTATGAAATTAATTAATCTCAATATTACTAGTTAATAATCATAAATAATGTAATATATAAAAATATTTTAATAACGTATATTTCTTAATATGAGATAACTAATTTTTATATATTAATTAACTATTTTATTAATAATAATATCTTATTAATATTAAATTAATTAATTAATCGCTATATTTGTACTTATTAGTCATGAATTATGTAATATATAAAAATATTTTAATCAAATATGGTTCTTACTATAACTAATTACTTATTTTATTAATAATAATATTTTTCTAATATGAATTTAATTAATAAATCTCAGCATTAGTAGTTATTAATCACAAATAATGTAATATATAAAAATATTTTAATTAAATATATTTCTTATTATGATATAGCTACTTTTTAATTAATTTATTAATTTATTTTATTAATAATAATATTTCATTACAAGGAATTAATGAATTTGTCTTAATATTATTAATTAATAATCATAATTAATTAGAAATAATTAAATTAAAATTAATTATATTTTTATATAATTAATAAATTTAATATTATTAATTATTTAGTTGATATAAATGAATTAATTATTCATAATATGGAGTTACAATAATATGACATTTTTAGTCATTTGACATTTGTTATATCATTAAAACCGCTAAGTGTAAATCTCGCTCCAGAAAGTGACACGTGTCTCGATCAACTGGATATCAACCTGACTCGAGTCTTATAAAGGCTGGCTCGAAAGGCGTCTTCACTCGTCCTTGTTCAGAAGGCCGACTCAAAAGACGTCCTCACTCGAGCCGTCTCAGATATCCAAGGCGTCCTCACTCAGCAGGCCGAGTCGAGAGGCATCTTCACTCGACCTCTCTCGAAGGACCGAGACGAAAGGTGTTCCCTCTTGAACTTAGCAACGACAGCCAGTCACTATCACATTAAATGCATGGTCAAAGCCATCATTACACCTCCCCTAGAGTCATAATTACTTATCGGACCATGCCAGCGTTGCAGCCCCTCTGTCGCCGTCGCAATAAATACAATGGTGACTTGGATCACCCGCTGCCGACACCCGTAAAGTATTAGGTGACTAAGTCAACTGCCTGGACTCGGCCAAAGTTACGCAAATATCCTTCTAGATCTAGTATAAATAGGCACGTTGCCTATTGCATGAAGGTACGCAAAATTCCGCACACTTAAGAGAACTAAATCATTTGTCTTCCCTTCAGATCACAACTAACTTGATCGTCGGAGGAACCATCGGAGAACCCAACTCTGGTCCTCTAACGTGTTGCATATATGCAAGACTCTCTTCCGCTCAGCAATCAGCCATTAAAGGAGATTAAGGCACCCTAAGTTCTTCAAAATCTATCCTAAATCCTACTACTAAACTTCTGGCATCAACAACATTCAACACAACCTTATAAATTATAATTTACCAAACACATTACTGTTCGCGGGGAAAGTTGGTTTGTTATTCATTGCTCGTTTGAACTTGCTTACAGCTTCGTTGGCCTACAACAAAATTTCAAACAAAAGAAATGCCTTTATATTTCAGGCGTACAATGAAAACGAAAATTACAACTTTCTTCCTTTTGTGAACAAACACGAGGATCTCTATTTTCCGGATCCTCGCTATGCGGGTTCTTTGCCCGTGCGGGACTTATTGTGTCCGTGGACCACCGCGCAATTCAATCTGGTGTAAACCGGTTGCGGAACTTCTGACGTAGGGGCTTGTTTCACGAAGGAAACGGCTACCGAGGGGATCACACTCACGAAGGAGAGGATCGCCGGGGATCACACTCACGAAGGAGAGGATCGCCGAGCGGTGAGATCTACAAGGAGAAATCACAGCTATCCACGAGATTAAGGCGAAGCTTAACCTAGAGGGTATCGTAGTTCGACCGAGTTTTCTTACCCGCGATTTGTGGATCTCGACGTCGATGGACTTGTACTCGCGGCTGAACGGCGCTGCTGACGGCTCGTGGATCTCGTGAGAATTCTTCGGAGACTCCTCGAAAATCCCACCAAAGCCAAAGCCAAATCCTCAAATCCCAAAATCCCAAAATCCGAAAAATCCCCCTCCTCAATGAGCAAGACCCTCCCCTATTTATACAAAACAAGGGTGCTGCCGCCGGACGGGTGGCTCGGCCACTTGGCCGAGCCACCTCGGCCATTTGGCCGAGGCACCTCGGCCAAGTTGGCCGAGGTGGCTCGGCCAAAGTGGCCGAGCCTCCTCGGCCACTTGGCGAGCACCTCGGCCAAGTTGGCAGTGGCTCGGCCAAAGTGGCCGAACCACCTTGGCCACTGCCGTGGTGCGCGGCCGCTGGCCCGTCGTCGCCGCTTTTCCGCCGACTCCTCCGATTCTTCCCGACTTCTTGGTCTTCCGGCTTAGTTTTGCTCGGTGATGTCGCCATTGTGTTGAGTCCGTGTCCGATTAACTTCGAGCTCAAACGGTTCGCTTGCATCGACGGACTAAGTACGGTTGATTCCGTCTCGTCAGCGTTTGAATTTAGCCAACTTCGCCTCGTTGAGCCGTCGTCGGGTTTTCTCCACGGCCGTCGTTCCATGGCTCGTCGCTCATGACTCACTTCATGGGTTCGTCGACTGGCTTTATCGTTTTGCGGCGTAATCCGTCGGCGGCGTTAAGGTTCGCCGTCGGATGGATCGTCGGTTGTCAACCCACCGTTCACGAGTCTTGTTGAATGCGATAAGCAATTTTGCGCCTCTGATACCCCTCCAAAGCGTCTCGGTCGATCCTTGATGAGTCAGGGATGCTTTGGACATGATGACCCTTCACTCTTTAATTGGCGTGATAGGACTTGTGAATGACCACGGCGTTTGATCTCTCCATTCCCTTCGGTCTTTCCGGTGCTTTGTAGGATTCTTGAAGGCATTATGGTCTTGCATTTTTGTCGACCGTCGTCGAGATCTTGACCGAAGTCGGTAGATAAATTTCTTTTGAGATTGGCTCCGGTATTTGATTCCTCCAATTCTCGGGTTCTCGGTGCTTTGTAGGATACACGGGGTGTTGTGGTCTTGCATTTATTGCTTGACCGTTGTCGAATTTCAAGCTGTAGCTAATTGAGTTCATTCTGTTGACTTCGTGTCGGTGGATTGTCTTCCGATTGACCATCGAGGTTCCTCCGTTGATCGGGGAATTCTTCAGTGGATCCGAACCGTTGATCGGTGAATCCTTCGTCGACGACGCGTTGGTTGGCGTCGCTACTGCATTACTTCTCGTTGCAGTGTGTTCATCCCCGGTGGGAGGTATTCTTCCCCATTGTTGATTGGTAGGCCCTCGGGCGGCGATGCATGAATCGGCACTAATACAGTGGGAGGAGTCCTTTCGAGGTAGAACGCGTTGTCCGGCGTCGATATAAGCCTCGTCAGAATTTTATCCCTCCTTGAGGTCCCACGGGGAGAAATTGAGGGTTATCGAGTTATCCTTAAGAATATGGTAATATTCTCTAGGAACTTCTCGTTAAGAACCAGGAATTAGTTTATACTCGTAATCCTATTTGGAGTAGGGCTAGGCGGCATGGGAGAATATCTGGCAGATTGAGTGCATCGGCCACTTGGCGGCTGGCGGGATGCTGCGTCATTCTTGGACTCGAAGTTCACATGCGGCGAGGCAGTGCATCATTTGGAGGCTGGCATTCTTTGAAGCCGTCTTCAGTGGGACACTTTTGGTTTTGTGTCGGCTGGAGGAAGCGAGGATGGTAGAGCTCGAGCAGGAACTCAAGCGGGGAGAGCGATCGTCTTGAAGGCGGCGAAGGCCAACAAAGAAAAGACTCGCTGATGCGTGCAGAAACTTGAACTCTCGAAGCGAAGGCGGTTAATATCAAGAAGGAGGCTGCGGAGGCCCTTAATGGCGGCGAGGAGGCTTCGGGGCCGAGCCGGGAGGAACTTCAAGAAAGCTTTTCTCAATAAAGTATTTCTTTGTCACAAATCTGCCGTTTAGAAAACTTGTGTAACTTAGTCTTTTATCGATAAAACATATTTCCGTCCTCTTTTGTGCTCTATTATGATTCTTTTATTTAAGTGAAATAATTAACCATAATACTTATAGGATTTTGGCAAACCCTCGGTAGTCAGCGGTTTGATTAGCCTTCACCAACTACCGTTTGAGTTGGGCTAGCGTCGCGGATTATCCGGATCCGTTCATACGTGGCGTTGTCTTTGGAAGAATGAAACTCTTCTAGACTTGTTGCTATGATATTGAATACATAGGCCATTACTCTTTTACGGGCAAGAGACCACGACAGCGTGTGAAGCGTTGGCTTAATCCCTTCTTAGGCTTCGGATAAAATACCCGAGTCGAACTCGGTGTCTTCTTCAATCGGAAAAAGACTAAGCCGGCAGCGTGTGGCGTTGACTTTATCCTTCTTAGGCTTGGATAAAATACCCGGTCGAACTCGGTGTCTTCTTCAATCGGAAAAAGACTAAGCGGAAACTGCGTGTGGCGTTGACTTTATCCTTCTCGGGCCGGGATAAAATACCCAGTCGAACTGGTGTCTTCTTCAATCGGAAAAAGACTAAACCCGGCAGCGTGTGGCGTTGACTTTAGGGTTATTAGCCAACCCGACCCTCAGGATTTGACTAGCCTTTACCAACTCTGTTTGAGTTGGGCTGGCGTCGCGGATTATCTAGATCCGCTCATGCGTGATGTTGTGCTAAAGAATGAGACTCTCTTAGACTTAATGCTACGATGTTGAATCGTGAAGCCGTCTTTTGTCACGGGAATAGACTACCCGACAGCGTGGTAAGCGTTGGCTTTATCCTTCTTAGGCCGGGATAAAATACCCGAGTCGAACTCGGTGTCTTCTTCAATCGGAAAAAGACTAAACCGGCAGCGTGTGAAGCGTTGACTTTATCCTTCTTAGGCGGGATAAAATACCCGGTCGAACTCGGTGTCTTCTTCAATCGGAAAAAGACTAAGCCGACAGCAGCGTGTGGCGTTGACTTTATCCCTTCTTAGGCCGGGATAAAATACCCGAGTCGAACTCACGGTGTCTTCTTCAATCGGAAAAAGACTAAACCCGGCAGCGTGTGGCGTTGACTTTAGGGTTATTAGCCAACCCGACCCTCAGCGGTTTGACTAGCCTTTACCAACTACCGTTTGAGTTGGGCTAGCGTCGCGGATTATCTAGATCCGCTCGCCGCGTGGCGTTGTGCTAAAGAATGAGACTCTCTTAGACTTAATGCTACGATGTTGAATCACGTGAAGCCGTCTTTTGTCACGGGAATAGACTACGACAGCGTGGTAGCGTTGGCTTTATCCTTCTTAGGCTTCGGATAAAATGCCCGAGTCGAACTCGGTGTCTTCTTCAATCGGAGAAAGACTAAACCGACAGCGTGTAAAGGCGTTGGCTTTATCCTTCTTAGGCGGGATAAAATACCCCGAGAATCGAACTCACGGTGTCTTCTTCAATCGGAGAAAGACTAAACCGACAGCGTGTAAAGGCGTTGGCTATATCCCTTCTTAGGCGGGATAAAATACCCCAAGATGAATCTTGGCCCCTTCTTTGACCGGAGAAGGGTTGAACCGGACTAAGGTTGATTGAGGTGGGAAAGGAAGAATGTATTCTATTTCAGGGTGGAGAGGAAGGAGGATCTTGTCTCCTATCTCAGGGTAAGGGATGAACAAGAGAGGAAGGTTTTGTATCCTATCTCTTGCCGGTAGAGAGGAAGGTTTTGTGTCCTATCTCCGGTGCTCCGCAATTTGAAATAAGAGAGGAAGATTTTGTATCCTATCTCTTATTGATGGAGAGGAAGGAGGATCTTGTCTCCTATCTCAGGTCTTTGGAAAGGAAGGATTTTTGTCTGTTTCCGGTGAAAGAGGCTGAAAATGGGATCTCCATCTTGAGAATCTTGAAAGATGAAACTAAGAGTGGGATCTCCACTCAGAATCTAAGACAAGAGAGGAAGAATGTATTCTATCTCTTGTTTACGAAGAGGAAGGATGTGTCCTATCTCCGGTGAAGGTGGGAAAGGAAGAATGTATTCTATTTCCCGATGAGAAACTAAGAGTGGGGTCTCCACTCCGAGAATCTTGGAAGGGTATGGATAGCTTTCGCTTTTGTAGGATTGCTAACGAGAATGCGAAAGTGGACCTCTCGTTCGTGGAAGGAATCGAGAGGGAATTTCTTGGTGGTTGGACGGGGAGATTTTAGTGGGCCAGTCAATGAATTTGATCGGTGAGAATTTTGGAGGAAAACACGATAATTTAGGATTATCCTCATGAATATGAGTGAGATATTCTCGAGGAACTTCCCATCAAAGCGGGTTATCTGAATGTATTAAGGATAATACTTTTGAAATTTCCCATTTATCGGCATTAATTGCGGTCGCCATACGTGTGATAAGGCGATATGCACCGCTTGAATAGACCGTGTCTATTATAAGCGGTCCTTCCCATTGGGTTAATTTACCTTTCTTCTTGGAGGTGAGGATTATCGATTGCGTCGGCGGCGGGCGAGATCTCCCTCCTTAAAGGTTCTCTGTCGAACTTTCTTGTTGAAAGCCCTCGACATTCTAGCTTGATAGAACTCAATGCATTGTTGAGCCTCCGAGCTTCTCATCTAACATCTCAAGCTCTTGGCGTTTTGATGTTGTTCTTGGTCGTCATCTCTGTTGAAAGGCGTCGAAGTGGCGGATCTGAATTTCCAATGGGAGAAGCGCTTCACACGTGAGCCGAGAGTGCGGGGTTGCTCCGTTGGTGTGCGTCTGGTTGTCGCGATATGCCCGAGTGCTTCTCAGAGTTTATCGTCCGGTCTCGCTTGTTATTCTTCACAAGCCGACAAAATTTTGATAATCGTTTTGTTGAGCGCTCGGCTAATCCATTTCTTCTTTGGATTATAAATTTGTCGGCGAGACATCTTGTATCTTGAACTTTTCGCAAAACCCGATGAAGGAATTCGATAAAGCGGGGACCGTTGTCATGCACGATCCGTCTTGGGACACCGTGTCGATAGATGACATGGTGTTTGATAAACTTAATGGCGGTACTTCGTCTTTACTTCCTTTAGCGGATTGCTTCCGCCCACTTGGAAAGTAGTCGGTGATCGCTAGAATAAACCGATCGCCTTTGGCCAACGGAGGAAAATGGGACCTCTGGCGTCCATTCCCCATGTCTCGAATGGCGGGATGTGGCGAAGGATTCAAGCGCTTTCGGAGGCGATGCATATAATTAGCGTGAATTTGACCGCGTGGCATTTCGGCGTGCTCGTGGCGTCATTAATCATCGTGGGCCAAAAGTAGCCCATTCTCCCGATTCGATCGTAGAGCTTGGGACCGGGTTGGTGTGCACCACATTCACCTTCGTGTGCTTCGAAGGACCTCTCACGCCTCTGTTTGAGAGGCATCGAACAAGACCGTCGTACCCGTGATATAACATCACGGGTTTCCGTGTCGTAAAGAATCTTGGAGCTCTTGGCGGATTGACTCTCTCTCCTTCCGTCTTACGGTAGAATACCATGTAAGGCGTGTCGATGATAGGAAAGCGCCAATCTCGGGGCTCCAACTTGGTTTGGGTTGCATGTACTTCTTTGGTAACTACCCCTTACCTTCTTGTGCCTCATCGTATAATGGTGCGAAGAGTTGGTGAGTCTGACCGTAACCGGTTGCTTTCGGTCTCGGAAGGTTGTGCTAACGACACATTAGCCCCTGTGCATCTGCATGGCGTTTTGGGCGTGGGATATATTCGATGAAGAATTCTTGAATGAGTGCGCCATTTCAACGACTATCGATGATAGGGGATTAGATCAGTTCGACCGTAGTCACCACGAACACCTTAACTATCGGTTGTGAATCTCCATACGCCGAGATATTCGACCCCGACTCTTTGGCGAAGCTAAGTCCGATAAGTAGCGTTGTATTCGACTACGTTATTGGAGCAGGGTTGGTGAGTGAATAAGCACGGGCATGACATGATTCCACGGGAAATCAAGACAACTCCGACTCGGTGATTTTAGAACGTCGGTACTTGCTACATTAGTGGCCGAAGCTCTGTCAAAATACAATCGCCATATTTGTTGGTGCGGCGTAGTGTTGACTTCTGGACTTCATCGGAAGATCATCATATAACTCAAGCTGCGTCCGTTGTCGGGTTGGCGACCAAGAGATCGCAAATCGCTTGCCCTTTGGTGACCACGTTGTTTGAAGTGCAGTCGTATTGGGACAAGAGCAAGGCCCATTTAAGCCAGCGCCAACTCATTGAAGCCGTTTGGGTCATAAATATTGGACCGGTTCGTTAGAGATAACATAAATCGTCTGTCCGACTAAATAGTGTCGCATTTTGAATCGCGAACACTAATGCAAAACCTTGCTTCGACATTCGGATATCGAGACTTCGGCCGACTAATGTTCGGCTCGGGTAATACTTGCTGTTCGTGGCCGTATGTCGTCGTCTGCCGAGTAAAGTAAACAACGAGTGATCCGTTGCCTTGGCGTAGATCGGGAGCGGTTTTCCGGCTGCGGTGCAACAAGAGCGAGGAGGTTTAGCGAGATACGATTTAATCTCTTCAAGCGCTTCGGCGGTCGTCCCAAATAAGCGACCGCCCTTCTTGTTCAACTTGGAGAACGGTTGGCACTTTCGGATAGGTTCGATATGAACCGTCGGATGTCATGTCGTCCTTGTAACCCGAGTTCTCTCGATTTCTGAGGTTGCAACTCTTGAATCGCCTTCACTTTGTCGATCAACGTGGATTCCTTTGTCGGTGGCAGCGAAGCCAAGGAACTTGCCACTAGACATCCTAAGGAAGGATTTGGCGGGGTTCATCTTTAGTTGATGAGTCATGAGATCGAATACCGTTCCAAGATCTTTGATGTGATCTCCTTTGTCCGCGGCTTTTCACGACCAAATCGTCGGCGTAGCATTCGGCCGTTTTAGAAGATGATCTGGAAAATCTCGTCATTGCTTTCATGGTATGTTTGCCAGGCATTCTTTAAGCGAGCGGCATGACCGTGTAGCAAAATATACCGATGGAAGTTACGAGCATTGTGTGTTTGGCGTCATCGGGGTGCATCTTGATTTGATTGTAACCCGAGAAACCATCCATGAACGACATTCTTTCAAATCCACACGTGTTGTCGACTATGACATCAGTGATTGGAAGAGGGAAGTCGTCTTTTGGGCAAGCAGCATTCAGATCTCTGTAGTCGACACAGATCCTGATCGAACCATTCTTCTTCATGACCGGGACTATATTCGCCACCCAATCCGGATGTTGAATTTCCTTGATGAATCCCGATTCTATGAGTTTCTTCACTTCGTCAACAATTGCCTCCAATATTTATGGATGAAACCGTCTTTCTTTGTTGCTTGGCGGGTTTGACATCCGCCTGATGTTGAGGCGATGTGTTGCCACATTAGGGTCGAGTCACGGCATGTCCTCGTAACTCGGTGAATACATCGATATACTCACGATTAGGGCAATCAACTCTTCCTTTTCTTCCAAGGGGAGAGTATTGCTGATGTTTATGAGTTTAGGATGCTCTTCATCACCCATATTAATCTGGACTACCTCGTCCTTAGTGGGGGGTTCTCTTTGTTCGAACCTATCCCCAAACTGCTCTTGGAGTTGATGGATCCATGGGTCTTCCCATGTTGGCATGTCTTCATCACTCTCAACAGTAGCAGGATCGATCGTAGCCATATTTGACATTAAAGCCTTGAAAGCTTCTCCGAGGCTGGTGTCAGAATCCCAAGCCGAAGAATCAGACGAATATCCGTCTCCCTCATTGGGTGGATTATTATTAATCAGCCATGAGCATTCATCTTCTGAGGAGGATTCGTATCCCAACCCTCTGTTGGTCATATCGCCTTTGAGACTCCGATCTTGTTGCCAAGCCTATCAAAGCGGCGCCTTCTTTGGGCGGCAGTGCGATTACATTCGACAACACATACGATTAGTTTGAGAACACGGACAATGCGTGTTCAATTCGGGGGAACTTCTCTTTCGAGATTTACTCGTACCCCCAGCACGATAGTACAACTCATCGGCATGAATGCCGGAGCAACCCTTCGTGTGTTGGTATGACTTCTCAGGTATAACGTCATCGTCGTCGGATAAGCGTCTCCTTCGAGGATGAGTCACATTATCGAGGTTCCAAGAGTCACTAATCTCAACGTTCGCCTTTGCGAGTATAAACTGTTTAAATTATCGTTTGAACTGTTTAAAGTATCTGAGTTAAATCTAGGAAATTGTGGGACCTCAAGGAGGGATAAAATTCGACGAGGCTTATATCGATCTTGGGACAAGCGTTCTACCTCGAAGGACTCCTCCTTTGTGGTTCGGCTTGTTGGGAAAGTTGGTTTGTTATTCATTGCTCGTTTGAACTTACTTACGGCCGTTGGCCTACAACAAAATTTCAAACAAAGAAATGCCTTTATATTTGGTACAATGAAAGCGAAAATTACAACTTTCTTCCTTTTGTGAACAAACACGAGGATCTCTATTTTCGGGATCACCGCTTGCGTGGAGTTCTTTGCTGTCAGGGGACTTTTGTTCGTCCGTTGACCACGCGCAATTCGATCTGGTGTAAGCGGGTTACGGAACTTCTGAGGCGTAGAGGGCTCGTTCCACGAAGGAAGCGAAGCGCTGAGGATCACACTCACGAAGGAGAGGATCGCTGCGGGGATCACACTCACGAAGGAGAGGATCGCCGAGCGGGTGAGATCTACAAGGAGAAATCCGGCTATCCACGAGATTAAGGCGAAGCTTAACCTAGAGGGTATCGTAGTTCGACCGAGTTTTCTTACCCATGATTTGTGGATCGGCGTCGGCCGGACTTGTACTCGCCGGTGCTCCGGAGCAGCGTTGGCGGCTCGTGGATCTCGTGAGAATTCTTCGAAACTCCTCGAAAATCCGCCTCAAAGCCAAAGCCAAATCCTCAAATCCCAAAATCCAAAAATCGAAAAATCCCCCTCCTCCTTGGCGAAACTAAGTCCAATAAGTAGTGCGTTGTATTCGGCTACATTATTGGAACAAGGTTGATGTGAGCATCTTGTAGGGCATGACATGATTCCACAGGAAACTAAGGCGGCCCGACTCCGTGAAATCTTAGAACATCCGGGCGCTGCCACATTGGTGGCAGAAGCTCCATCAAAATACGATCGCCATATTTGTTGGTGCGATGTAGTGTTGACCGTGGACTTCATCGGGAAGATCGTCATATAGCTCAAGCGCATCCGTTGTCGGTGGCGACGAGATCACAAATCGCTTGTCCTTTGGTGACTTACATTGTTTGAAATACAAGTCATATTGGGACAAGAGCAAGGCCCATTTCGCCAAACGCCAACTCATTGAGCCGGTGGTCATAAATATTCGGACGGATTTACGTTAGAGATAACATAAATCGTTTGTCGACTAAATAGTGTCGCATCTTGAATCGCGAACACTAATGCAAAAACGCTTCTCCGACCATTGGGTATCGAGACTTCGGTAGCGACTAATGTTCGACTCGAGGTAATACTTTGCGCATTCGTGATTGTCGTCGTCTTCGCGAGTAAAACGCGAAGTGATCATTGCCTTGGCGTAGATCGAGCGGTTTTCCGGCTGCGGTCGCGACAAAACGAGGAGGTTTGGCGAGATAAGACTTGATCTCTTCAAATGCCTTCTGGCAGGCGTCATCCCAAATAAATGACACGCCCTTCTTATTCAATTTTGAGAACGGTTGGCACTTCCCAGATAGGTTCGATATGAACCGTCGGATGTACGCCAATCGCCCTTGTAACCCTCTGAGTTCTCTCAGATTTCTTGGAGGTTGCAACTCTTGAATCGCCTTCACTTTGTCAGGATCGACGTGGATTCCTTTGTCGGTGGCAATGAAGCCGAGAACTGCCCTTTGGACATCCCAAGGAAGGATTTGGCGGGGTTCATCTTTAGTCGATGAGTCCGCATGAGTTCAATACCGTTCTAAGATCTTTGATGTGATCTCCTTTGTCCGCGGCTTTTCCGCGACCAAATCGTCGGCGTAGCATTCGACCGTTTTCGAAGATGATCTGGAAAATCTCGTCATTGCTCTACGGTATGTTGCTTTGCATTTTTGAGGCGAGCGGCATGACCGTGTAGCAATATATGCCGATGGATTACGAACCCCCATTGTTTGGTCGAAAGTCTTTTCCATTGCAAAACTTGAGAAAAATTACACTTTTTATTCTCAGTTACAAAGAAATTAAATAACTTTCTTACAAACTCGAACAAAAGATACTACAAGTGTAGATCTCGTTTTGTGGGACTTTTCGCAATGCTTGGGGGGCGTAATCCGTGGACCACCGTCGGTGATCGTCGAATCGGCGGGGTTTAGTTGATGCTTATAGAAACAAGAACCGGTAAATATCTTAGCAAAGTAAGATATCTACTCTTCCCAAGAATTAAGGCAAAGCTTAATCTCGAGGAATCTCCGTTTGGACCGTGTTCTTGAACTTTGGAAGCTTGGATTCTCTCTCTCTCCTTACAAAAGCTCTGATTTTTGTTTGATCTCGATTGCCAAATGCCGATCCCTGAAGTGGATGTAGGGGGTATTTATAGTCCTTGGGAAGCGTGCCCTCGAAGAAACAAGTCATAAGTGCTCCACATTTGCGGTTAAGCGGCGGCTCGAGGCACCGCCTCGGCTATCTTTGCCTGGCTCATTTGGCGGCGATGTCGATTTACCTGCTCGTGGCCCGGCGGTATAAAACTGCCTCGTGGCTGGCGGATCAATCCAACCACATTTGTAGCGGTTTATTTGCTTTTAAGGCGATTAAATGCCCTAAAATCCGCCTAGTGGTATTTTCAGCGATGTAACCGCACATTAAAGTGTCGAGCGTCTCTGCATTGATAAAGTCAAGTGGGCCCCACCGGCATTAATTTAGACCCTAAGAGCTCGTTTCAAGTATCACGGGTGTCTGCCTTTTGAGACGGTGATGCACCAGCATAGCGAGACACATCAAGGGTAATCCAAACGTGCGGCGCACATCAAATCACCATGGCCGAGAGACACATCAAGATGTCTCGCTTCGTCGCGAGGCACACACAAATGTCTGCAGCTAGCGGTGAGACACATCAAATGTCTCGCTTCGTGGCGAGACACAAGCAGTGTCTCGCCGTAGCGAGACACAATCTCCCCATGTGTTGACTTCTTGAGATTTCGGCGGCGTTGTCCTTGATCTTCTCATGATTTAGTCATATTTGAGGTTCTTGGCAATTTTTGATGCCTACAGATACCCTCCAAAGTTTTGAGACTCCTCGTATTTTATCGAAGTGCGGAATACTGGATAAGATATCTTATACGTTCATCGTTGAACTTTGTAGAAGAGGCAGGTGTTTTGCTTGATTTCTCGAACCACTGGCTCTGGCGTGGAGGAAAGCCATTTTGGGATCAATAAGCTGTTGCATTTGTATTTGAATGAATTGAAATGTCGAAGTCGATTTTGGACTAATCATCTTCATCTTGAAAGTCACCACTTGGGTTGTGATTGAATGCCTTGGGAATCATTCAGAGAAAAAGCGTCGTCTGGTTTTCTGAATATCAGATTTCCAGGAAAGCTTCTGTATGTACTATGGAACAATTTGTCTTGAATATACTGCCTTGAATCCCGTATGGAGAATAATTGTCAATATCTGGGATTGTCCCACTTGAAGCGAGCAAGGCAATCGAAGTATCTTGCTCAAGGGTGGTGGTTAGCGTTGTCACGCTTGGCGGCGGCTGGATCTGCCTACGCTTGGCCGAAACATTGGACTTGCGCTTGGCGGGCGTTGGACTACCTCGCTTGGCGGAGGCGTTGGACACCTCGCTCGAATAAGCGAGGTATATAAAGCCGACACTAGGGTTTTAACCCCATTCGATCCGCCGCCTTCTAAACTTGAAATTTTCTCAAACTTCTTCCCGAGCTCTTCACGCACTCACATGCGCCTAACAAACCCCTTGAGCATTCGGTATGTTCGAAAACCCATCTTTATAGATCTATTAATGATGCTTCTAGAGTCCTTCTCGAGAAGGAATTGGAACAAGAATACGGTGAGCTTTGGTTGGAAGAACGGTCATTCTTGATCAAATATCTTCATAGAACACTTTTGTTAGCTTTTGCCAACACTTTGTAATTCACTTTTACATGAAATAAAATTTCTTTTATCATGTTTTCATCTATTCTGCTTTTGAACAAATAAACATAATTTCAATAAGATTTTGGCAAACCCTCGACCATCAGCGGTTGATATGCCTTTACCAACTACCGCTTGAGTTGGGCTAGCATGTAGATTATCTAAGTCCGTTCTACATATAGCGTTGTGCTAAAGAATAAATTCTCTCGGACTTTGTACTACGATATTGAATCGTAGGTTTTATCAATTATCCGCGGGGAATTGACTACCGTGTGTTAGGCGATTCCCGATTTGGGCGGGAATAACACCTACTACGCATAAATAGGCGAGATTTAATATAATCGGCTATGTAATAAATACATAAACTTTTGGAATTGTGTCTTCTCTTGGAAGTAGCGAACCCGTTGTGTCTTCTCTTGGTAGCGAACCCATTGTGTTTTCTCTTGGTAGCGAACCCGTTGTGTCTTCTCTTGGGAAACGAACCCGTTGTGTCTTCTCTTGGTAGCGAACCCGTGTGTGTTTTCTCTTGGTAGCGAACCCATTGTGTTTTCTCTTGGTAGCGAACCCATTGTGTTTTCTCTTGGTAGCGAACCCGTTGTGTCTTCTCTTGGGGCAGCGAACCTGTTTCATGAAAAGAAATTAATAATAGGTGTTAATATTATCGGTGGCTTCAATCATTTAAGATTTTCAACCAAGATAGAGCTTAATGAATGTATTTGTTCACAAGTCAAATCATTCAATACTGCAGCGGATTATCTGAATATATTAGGGATAATATATCTTGAGAACTTTAGTTAATTGGCATCATTAACTTGTCACCATCTTGAGTGATCAGCGATATGCTCCATTTGAGTAGACCGTATCAATTATAAGCGGTCCTTCCCATTTTGGAACGGAATTTGCCTTTCTTCTTGGAATTGAGAATCATGGATTCGTAGGACTGAAATCTGAAACTCAAGTGGGACTTTCTTGTTAAAGGCTTTGGAAATTACGGCTTGGTATAGCTCAATGTTGTTGAGCTCCCAGCGTTCTCGTCTAACACCTCAAGCTCTTCAAGGCGCTTTTGATGTTGCTCGTAAACTTGTCATCCCTATCGCAAGGGCTACGCAGTGGAATTTGTATCTCTAAAGGCAAAGCGACTTCACATCAGGTATACTAAGGAATATGGTGTGAATCTGTCGATGTTGACTGTAGTGCGATATGCCCAAAGAGCTTCACCAAGCTTATCATCCCAATCGCTTATTAGTTTTGACTAGCTTTGCTAAGATTTTAATGATAGTCTTATTAAAGGCTTCACTAAACCATTTCGGTGGGATTATAGTACATGAATAATGTATTACGAACTTGCGAGTCGGCGAAGTTCTTGATGAGCGAGGACCATTGTCATGCACAATTAGTCTCGGAACACCATATCGATAGATAATATGGTGTTTAATGAATTGATGGCGATTACTCGTTTTGACTTCTTTGAGTGGAATTGCTTGACCCGTTTAGAAGTAGTCGGTAATTGCCAAAATAAGCGATCACCTTTTCGGCCGGGAATATGGGTCCTACCACATCCATTCCCCATGTTTCAAGCTGACAGTAGGCGGGTGCGGATCTTACGGTGGTGATGCATGTAATTTGCATGTATTTGACACGCATGACATCGTCTCGCATATTCAATTGCATCTCTAATCATGGTCGGCCAATAATAGCCTAACCTTCTTAGTCTATCTCGACTTAGGACCAGGTTGATGCGCACATAGGAGTCATGTGCTTCTTTAAGTGCCTCTTCCGCTTCCTTGGTGAAAGACATCGGATAACAATCCATCATATGCGGCGATAAAGTGTTCGAATCTTTGCGTTGTAGTAGAATCTCGGTGCTCTTCTTCGGATAGATTCCCTTTCTTTTATATCTTAGGTAAAATACCGTGTAAGACATAATCTATAATAGGAAAGCGCCAATCTCGAAGTTGAGTCTGTTGAAGTAGCATGTGTTTCCTTGACATCAAAATATATTACGGTATGAAAAGTTGGTGTGTCCTCACGGTGGCAATTGTTACGTTTGAGGGGTTGCGCCGATAAACGACCCGATCTTTGCCAATGCATCGGCATAAAGCGTTAAAGTGGTATATATTCGATGAAGAAACTTTTGAATGATTACGCCATCTCTATTGCCGCTTCATGATATGGGATCAAATCCGAATTTCTAACTTCATAGTCTCCACGAATTTGCTTAACTATGAGTTGAGAATCCCGAGCAACGAGATATTGACCCCGGCTCTTTATAAAGCCGAGTCCAATAAGTAATGCATTGTACTCGCCACATTATTAGAGCACGGTTCGATCGGTGAATAAGCTCGAGGCATCACGTGTTTCTCAGGAAACTAAGACAACTCGACTACGGCCTTGATCTATTTCAAATCTCACTTGGGGTGATCTGGAAATGAGCCTTTGATGATTGGTCATTCGTCGGTACCCGAGGGCTGCCGATTGGTATCGAAGACTCAAAGGCTGGGAGCATTAAGCTGTTGGAGCGACATGGAAAGCTCTTTTCTCGATAATTTCTTTGATGATGACCACGAAGTTTCCATTGGAACTCTCCTAGATGAGAAACAAAAGGTGGGGAGACAATTGACACCGCAGTCAGCGTTTCCTTAATAAAGCTATGAATGCGAGAGATCAATTCTTGAAGAGTTCATATTGAAGACTTGCCACAACAATCTTTCTATAGAATTGTTGGAAGTCATGGGGTTACACCACCAACCACTTGGAAGGAATTAAAACTTAGCGGTGAACAAGCGAGCGTTTCCTCGGAAGGAAGAAAGAGAAGCGAAATATTGGTGACTTCGTCGGAGTAAATTTTACCTCTAACAACAGAGGAAAGACATCGGCTTTCGCTGGCGTAAGTCGAGCGTCATAGCGGCGACCCGCCAACAATCTCGAGGCGACAAAAGCTCCTAAATCCAATTACGGGGCGTACTCTTTCGAGAGATGAAGAAGTTCGATCATTTTCAAACACCTCCTCGGCGACAACAAAATCAAGTTGCCACCTATTACAAATCGGAGGAGGCGACAAGATTCGGACCTAAATCTTGCATACCGCGGGAGGATCCTCCATCCTACTAAGGATTGCTTAGCTCTCAAGGCCATCATCCAAGCCTTGAGTGCGGCGTCTTAAGCCAAAATAAATATTGCTCCCTCTTCCTCCGGCGGTATAAGAGGTTAAAGCTGCTCCTTTTCCTCAGAGCGAGTATAAGAGGTTAAAGCTGCTCCTTTTCCTCAGGCCAGTATAAGAGGTTAAAGCTGCTCCTTTTCCTCAGAGGTATAAGAGGTTCTGCTCCTTTTCCTCAGAAGCCAGTATAAGAGGTTAAGCTGCTCCTCCCACTCGGCGGTATATGAGTATAAACTATTTTCTACAACTATTGGGCGGTTCCTCGAGAGTGTTACATCTAATATTCTTAAGAATAACCCGACCAATTAGATGAATGCAACCCGTTTTGCAAAGGGGGTGGATAATCCATGGCTGAGAGGTCCACTTCAGTTGGCGATCAAACCTTAGGCGGTTAGGATTGTCTCAAAACTCCTATCTGGTCAAACCTTCCTGATTAGGACCACGGCCAAAATCCTCTCGATTCCTTCCATGAATGAGAGGTCCACTTCAATTGACGATCAAACCTTCAAGCGGTTAGGATTGTCTCAAAACTCCTATCTGGTCAAACCTTCCTACTGATTGGGACCGGCCAAAATCCCCTCTCGATTCCTTCCATGAATGAGAGGTCCACTTCTAGATTGGCGATCAAACCTTAGATAGTTAGGATTGTCTCAAAACTCATATCTGGTCAAACCTTCCTACAGTTAGGACCGGCCAAAACCCTCTCGATTCCTTCCATGAATGAGAGGTCCACTTCAATTGAAGCGATCAAACCTTGACAGTTAGGATTGTCTCAAAACTCCTATCTGGTCAAACCTTCCTCTGATTAGGATCATTTTCAAATTTTCACTCCGCTGTGAGTGGCCATCGTGTTTGGGTGAAAGTCTTTTCCATTGCAAAACTTGAGAAAAATTACACTTTTATTCTCGGTTACAAAGAAATTAAATGACTCTCTTACAAACTTCGAGCGACATACAAGTGTAGATCTCTGTTTTTGTGGGACTTTGCACTTGGGGGGCAGTGTCAGGGACCACCGAGAACGATCGTCGAATCGGCGGGGTTGAGTTAATGCTTAGCTAAAACAAGAACTAAAGCAAATATCTTAGCAAGGTAAGATATCTACTCTTCCCAAATTAAGGCAAAGCTTAATCTCGAGGAATCTCCCAAGGAAGCTTCAAAGCAGCTCTTGATTTGATGAGGAGTTCACTCTTGGATCTTCAAGATTCACCAAAGGACTCCTCTCTTTGGAAATAAACTTTTCCTCCTCTGAAAATAATCTCCTCCGTCAAAAGGTGTGAAATTAATCAAAGCTGAATTTGTGGGTGGGGATTGAATCCCAATCTCGGATATGGACCACGAATTCGGTCTTCTTAACCTCGTGGCGATCATTAAAGCATTAATTTTGCCTTCAAGCTCCTTCATCTTTTCATTTTCATCCTCGGCTTGTTTTGGATGATTCCTAAGAGGAATTGGAACACTTCCGCTTTGGGTAGCGAACACCTTTTCTTAGGAGGTATATCGGCATAAATGTGTTCATCTATCTCGAATCACTGTCGACATTATGGGTATCAAGATTGATAGCTCCACCTTGTTGACTAGATCGGTGTTGACTAGATCCGGTATGCAGTAGTATGGGTTTAACTCCCTCATCATTTGCATGGCTAGCTCCATCTGTTCTCATTTCGGCCTTAAGCTCTTCTCTTTGCTTGGCTAAGGCTTCTTGTAACATTTGAGCGGGACATGGGAGTAATGGTAAAAGCCTCCCTATGGTGGCGACTCATACTTGAAGCGATGTCGTCACGAAGCTATTCTTTGGCGGTGAAATTTCATCTTCGGATGAATCTCCTTCATGCATTCTTCTATAGTCAATGCGTCGTAGCTCTCAATTGCAACGAGACATTCTCGAGAAATCGAGACCCAACTTTTCCTCGGGGAGTGAAGTCACGGATCTTCATCATTTAGGTCTTTTCCTTTGTTCACCATATTAATGGTGACTTGAAATTCATCCAGATGAATGGCGGATCTTCTTTTCTTTCTTGGTGCCTTGACTCGTCTTCAAATCTTCGTGGCAAGGAAAGCCTCTCGAATCTTGAAGCTCTTTGTGGTTGGCGTTTGACTTCGAACGGGCACATCGACAACAGCGTCTTGATTAGTTGTGCACATGAGCAAGAACAATTTATTTCATCAATCGTTCTCTTTAGGTGTTATTACTACCCGACTGATGACCACGGTTGATGTGGCTTGTCCTTTGGTTGTACTTTCACCCCAAGTATAGCGTTGCCCTGGCGGAGGACCGTCTTCTTTTGGGGCGTCGATCATTCGACTTGGGAGGCACCTTTGATGTTTTAACTTCATCGGTGAAATTGTCTTGGCATGGATCATAAGTGTTTTATCATCTCGTTGACTTCACGAATCACATGCCTCAAATTCTTCCTTTAGTAGACTTCGTGGACCCCTTGCGGGATGCTCAAGCGAGATGCAATTGAAATTTTAGAAGCTGAGGTGTTTCAACTTGCTTTCGGGACTCTTAATTTGGTAATCAAATGTTTCTTCGATACTTTGTCTTTATTTAGGTGGACCGAGGCGACTAAACAGAAGGCTGTCAAGTTTCGGGCTTAATTATCGTTATCTTAAGCCGGCGGAAGAAATGTCAAATTTTAAGCCAGGCATGGAAACGCACCTGCCTTACGGCAAAGCGATTACGGGCTGTCTGTTGGCGAGGCGGTTTACTACCTATTTGTTGGCGGCGGCAACTGTCTGCGCTAGTGCTTGGTATCTGGTGAAGGCATTTGAAGCGGAACTCTTGGTGATGTCACCGCCGGGACCCAAATTTTGTGATTTTGAGTCGATTCCTTGGTTGATTTAGACTCCTGCGCCTACGAACAATAGCGTGCATGAGCAGCAGCGTGCCACGGCGCTTTAGTAGCTCCCCTTCCTTGTCGGGTCCTTTTGGCGAGAACCCATTCTTCCTTGGGAGGTGTCGGGATTGAGGTTGGCGTTATAACTGGCGCCTCGATCCGCGAGTTCATGTTGTAATGAACTCGTCATTGATTCCATGGCCTTTGCAAGTTGTCGGGCCATCTTGGCGTTGTCTCGGCGAGCCCTCTTTGTCGAGTGGTTGAGATCTTGTTAAATGACTCCTACGAAAGAGTCAGCGAAGCGAGCTTAGGCTTTGAGATCCACAGGGTGTTGTTGAGAGGAAATGCGCCTCCGTGCATGGCGAACAAGAATCGTTCGCATCACAGCGAGCGAACCTCCCTCTTAGGAGATGAGATCCTCAGATGTTTGCGGGGTGAGGAGGACTTGATGAGGAAGAGGAGAGATATTCTTCAAACTTGGCTTGATCGAAGAAATAATCGGTCCATCGACCATGAGGTTGGGCTTGTCATTACAAAGGCTGCGACACAACGATCTCGGGCTCGAGACCGTTAGCTCACTTGTAATTAGCCATCGTGTTTGGGTCGAAAGTCTTTTCCATTGCAAAACTTGAGAAAAATTACACTTTTATTCTGGTTACAAAGAAATTAAATAACTTTCTTACAAACTCGAACAAAAGATACTACAAGTGTAGATCTCTGTTTTTGTGGGACTTTTCTGTCTTGGGGGCCAGTAATCCGTGGACCACCGTGCGTGATCGTCGAATCGGCGGGGTTTAGTTGATGCTTAGCAAAGGAAACAAGAACGGTAAATATCTTAGCAAAGTAAGATATCTACTCTTCCCAAATTAAAGCAAAGCTTAATCTCGAGGAATCTCCGTTTGGACCGTGTTCTTGAACTTTGGAAGCTTGGATTCTCTCTCTCTCCTTACAAAAGCTCGATTTTTGTTTGATCTCACGATTGCCAAATCAGATCCCACCCAAGTGGATGTAGGGGGTATTTATAGTCCTTGGGAAGCGTGCCCTCACGGAAACAAGTCATAAGTGCTCCACATTTGCGGTTAAGCGGCGGCTCGGTACGCCTCGCTATCTTTCTTCGCTTCATTGGCGAGGTGTCATTTTGCCTTTTCTGGCGGCGGTATAAACTACCTCGTATTTGCGGCGATGTAATCCCTTCGGTTTGTTATGCGGTTTATTTGCTTTTAAGGCCGCGATTAAATGCCCTAAAATCACGCCTAGTGAAGTATTTTCAGCGATGTAACCGCACATTAAAGTGTCGAGCGTCTCTGCATTGATAAAGTCAAGTGGGCCCCACCGGCATTAATTTAGACCCTAAGAGAGCTGCGTTTCAAGTATCAGGGTGTCTGCCTTTGCGAGACCGCGAGTAAATGCCTGCGCTTATAGCGAGACACATCAGGTGTCTGCTTCGTGCGAGGCACACACAATGTCTCTTAACGAGAGACACATCAAGTGTCTGGCTTCGTGCGCGAGGCACACACAAATGTCGTAGCGGCGAGACACATCAAGATGTCTGCGCTGGTGGCGAGACACAAGCAGTGTCTCCTAGCGTAGCGAGACACAATCTCCCCATGTGTTGACTTCTTGAGATTTTACGGCGTTGTCCTGATCTTCTCATGATTTAGTCATATTTGAGGTTCTTGGCAATTTTTGATGCCTACGGTATTATTGTTTGCGTCATCGGGGTGCATCTTGATTTGATTATACCAGAAAAGCCATCCATAAGGACATTCTTTCAAATCCACCGTGTTGTCAACTATGACATCGGTGATTGGAAGAGGAAAGTCATCTTCGGGCAAGCAGCGTTGAGGTCTGTAGCCGTAGACCACAGTCCTAATCGACCCATTCTTCTTCATGGCCAGGGACTATATTTGCCACCCAATCCGGATGTTGAATTTCTTGATGAATCCAGATTCTATGAGTTTCTTCACCGTCAGCGATTGCCTCCAATATTTGTGGCGCCGAAATCTTTCTCTGTTGCTTGGCGGGTTTGACCTCGCCTTGATGTTGAGTGTGTGTATACATTAGAGATCGAGTCTGGCATGTCCCGTAACTCGGCGAATACATCGATATACTCCACGATTAGGGCAATCAACTCTTCCTTTTCTTAGAGGCGTATTGCTAATGTTAATGAGCTTAGGATGTTCTCCATCACCCATATTAACACGGACTACCTCGTCCTTGGTGGGGGTTCTCTTTGTTGAATCTATCCCCAAAGCTCTCGAGTTGATGGATCCATGGGTCTTCCCATGTTGGCATATCTTCATCACCCTCAATAGTAGCGAGGATCGACCGTAGCCATATTTGACATCAAAGCCTTGAGCTTCTCAGAGTGTGTGGAATCCCAATAGAAGAATCGGGCGAATGTCGTCTCCCTCATCGGTGGATTATCGTCAATTAGCCATGAGCATTCATCTTCGAGGAGGATTAGTATCCCAATCCTTCTAAATGCATAGTAGTTATCGGCTTCCTTTTGGGACATATGCAGCTTTAGGAGGGACTCGAGAACCTCGAAACATAGACCTTCTCCTTGTGTCAAGTCGTACCCCCACTTTTCATGATACCCGGTGTCCTGGACTATTCCGAATGTGTTGAGGATAGGCCGTTGTCATCTTCATCTTCTCTGAGAAATGATTGGCGTTGGGCGCATCTCCTTTTAGTAAACCAAGTCTTTTCACTACTTGATCTTAGTGGGATGGCGAGTGTTGTCCCAAAGGAGTCTGGAATGCTTTTGTGTAAAGCAAGAAGGCAGAGTTGGTAAGTGCAACTACGGATGCGTTAATATAAACACTGCCATTACATCATTCAAAGACAAAGGGTACTCTAAATGCGCCATTTATTGATTCATCGGCAATACCAATTACAATGTTCATCGGCGATTCTTCATCGTCAAGATTGATTACAAGGGTACAATGTCTTTTAAAACAAAACCACCACTATAATCAAGCTCGGCTTGAATCGGCTTCTTCACGTATCGGTGCCTTGGTAGATGATTAGTTTGGGACTCATTACGTAGAGAGAGAATGGTAAAATAATTCTCCACCTTAAGCGGTACATTTTGTCGCGACCACCGTCTTGACCTCATTATTAGTCTACATATTTGAGACAGCGATGAAGAGTAGATGGGACTATAACGCAGTGGATCCAAAGTCGACCAACAATAAGTTATAGGAAGTCTGCGTCAATCACATAGCGGTGACTTGGACTTTAAATCCCCATCGGCACTTTATCAGGATCTTACCAGCGTAGAGACCGTGGTGTTAAACCATAGATCATTGTGCTGTTGATGCGGCAATGGCGGGGATTCAAGGTGATACATGGTAGCGAGGGCATAATGCTCCTGTGGAACCGGATCGACTTGGATCGGTTAACTTCACTAGAGCGATATACGGTGAAGTATAGCGGCCGATCGTGCTTGGAATCTCTCTGCATATCCTCCTTTGTAAAAGTAATCACGGGGAAGTGCTTGGTTGCAGGTTGCATTGTTGTGTTAACAGGAATCGGCTTGATCTGATGGCACCTCAGTCGATAGCTTCTTGTAGAGCTTCGGGTTTCCTTTGACAATGAGACCTTCGTAGAGAGTTATTACGTAGGGATGTTAAGCCAACTAGGCCATGGCGTCGAAATGGTATGGAGAGCCCGATGTTCGGTCTATCCCTCTGTCGAGGCGATTGAATGGAATGCCGGGAGTTGAGCTTCACGGACACGGTTGTTTCTCCTTTGCTTGGTGCTTTTTCTTTCTCACGCAGTGAGAGGAGTCGTGGTCACCCCAGCTCGGCGGTGTCTTAGCGTTTGGATTTGGAGCCTCAGGATATTTGTAGCTATATTAGGTGTCGCTCCTAGTAGCGAACTTGATCTCCTCTTCGAGGAAATTGGAAGGTGGCTACTTTTTCATCATTCTTCTGCGGAATTCTTTGACGGCATGGCATAGCTTGCCTTTTCCCTTGGACTTCTTTATGGCCGAGGATGTAGTCCTTGATCGTCTTCCGGCAAGTCGGGGTGGACCCAAAGGATTTCTCGTTCTTTGTCGTGTCTGATGCGAGCCCTTCTTCGTTGCCGTGAGGATCTTCATTCACCATCTTCATTCCTACCTTCTGGCCGTCGGTTGGAACCGTCAGAAGGAAGCCCGATCGAAGCTTATAGAGGCTGCATTTGCTCCACCTTCTTCTCTTTGAGGGTTTTGAATAATGACTCCACATCGATCAAGGCTCGAATCTTGTCCTTGAGATGGTAGAGAACTTTGTAGGATGATGTACGCCGTGGTAAGCCGCGATGCCAGGATCGTAACCTTGTTTGCCTCCTCTTGGTTTACAATTGGGGGCAAGCGGATTTGTTGTTTTCGAGAAGGTATTTGAAGATGCGGAACTTCCTGCGTCCTTGAGCGAGTAAGTCTTGGAAACCTCGGCGGATGGTTTCGATTGTGAGTTTGTTGGCGCCATTGGTGCGATTCTTTGTGGTGCCGTTATTCGCGGCTCTTTGTTGTGGTTGCGATTGAGCGTTTGATTAGCGTCTGGACTTTGCGGTGCTTTACCTTTGCCACGGGGGACAAAGTTACGCTGTGAGCATCCACTATAGGTGACCTCTCTCCGCTTTCTTCCTCCTCGAGAATGCGCTCGGCTTGCTCTCCACGTATCCTTAAATCTTTCCGGTCTCCGGGCGGTCGCGGTTCCCATTGCTTCCAACCGTCCAGCGGCGGTTGCTATGACAAGTTTGGAGAATGAACTTCTCGGTTATCGGGTCGGCAATTCATTGCCTTATTTACGAACCTCTTGGCGAAGTTATCCTTTGTTTCCCGTCTTTACGTTTCTCGTCCAACAAAGAACCGATGGATACCTCGGTGTCATCGTCGAAGAAATTGGTGAGAAACATGGCCTCCATATCATCCCGCTATTAGCGGCTCCACGGTTTGAGGCGGTGCAATGAAAGCGACTCCACGAAGGTGCCAGCGAATGACCGAACCATCAAGGGCTCGTTGGGAGATAACACCTAGATGAGACTTGAAGTAGATCAAGTCTTGAGTGGGCGATCCCTTCCGTCAAGCGGTGTAAAGTTGATGAGGTTGAATTTTGTGGATCTGAGTTGATTCCCACTCCCTTGAGTAAGGACATGGTATACCGTCTTCTTTACCTCTTGGCGGAAATCAAAGTATTGATTTTGCTCGAGGTCTTTATTTTCTCATTTTCCCCTCGTCTCGTTCGGGAAACTTGGGGAGGAATGGCGGTGTTATCGCTAAGCGTTTCTTTGGCGGCCCGATCACGCACGTTTTGGCCTCCTTCCTGTCGATTAATGGCTATCTGTTAAGTTGACATTATTGCGGCGACTTGGCTGCCTGGCGGTTCATTATCGCTGGATCATTGGTCATGCATTGCTCTCATCTGGCTGCATGGCGGTTCCATTCAAGCTTAAAGTTATCCTTTTGCTTGGTTAGGGCCTCTTCAAGCATCAGGGATACTTGATCGCGATCATGAGCGCCTGCAAGGTTGTCCTATCTTTGGAAATTGTATTATCGGAAGCCATTGCGGGCCGGCATCCGACACTTCATCATCGAGGGTAATCCCTACGCATCTTGCGATAATTGGTGCGTCTAACGGTCGGGACCTTAATCGAGTCATTCGTTGCGATGCCGAGAGCGACGCGTGACGCGATACCTCTCGCTGGTCATATTGATGGTAACACTTTCGGCAATTCATCACCTGAGGTGTCCACCTTTTCTTCACGGAATCGTCTTGACTTGGGTCGGGCATTCGTCTTAGAGCCTATCAAAGACCGGCGCCTTTCAGAGTCATTTTAGTGCGGTTGCACTCGATAACTTGCCTTGATCAGTTTCGAGCACAAGCAAGGCATGTTTGATTAGGCGTTCCTCTTCGGAGTTTACTTGTACCTCGGCGATAGTACAACTCATCGGTATGAATCACAGGAGCAACCTATCGTGTGTTGGCACAACTTCGGTATAGCGTTGTCATCGTCCGGATGAAGCGTCTCCCTTCGAGAACAAATAGGCCTTTCATAAGTTACGCGCGACACCGTAGCGAGTGTGAATCTTGACGGGCTCGGACCGATTTGAAGCCCGTGCGGAAAGCATGCGAGTTTCTTCTTATCTTTGTGGAGTGCGACCCCACGTATCGGGAGTGACCGTGATTCCTTTAGCGGACCTAAGCGATCCTTGGCGGTAAGCCTGCGGTGGAGTGGCGAGTTAGCTTCGTAGGAAGTTGAATCAGGCAGCGGGGTGACCGGTGTCAACGCCACTGAGTGCTCACAATTTACGATTTGAGCCCCGGGGCGAGAGTTAGCTGCTGGCGAAACTAGGCTTGGATGTTGGGTTCGTCGAAGTTGAAGCCTCGGCGGACTTGGCTTCAAGCTAGGCGATTTGTCGGCGACTTCTTGGCGTCTCCCTCTTCAACTTCGCGGGCTTGTTGCACAGCCGGTGCTTGCGCTGTGGCGCTCGGATACGTTCTGAGGCGTGGAGCGATCCGTTGACTTCGGACCCATTCATTCGTCGCACTGTAGGAATGCGACTCGATCTCGAACTTCAACCTCACGAGTCAACTTGGATCTTAGATCCGCCTCGCCGGATCCGTTGATTCTTTTGCACAGGCTAATTGTTTGCGCCGGTGGCCGGCGTCGCCTCGGCGGGCTCTCTTGGAGAATCCGCAGCGCCATTGGCGGAATCGACCCACAATGAAAGCGAGGGTTAGAAGGTTTGGCGTTGTTAGGTAGGGAACCACCGTTGTCGCGGTCTTGGCGGTGGTGGTGGATTCTTGCCTCGCGTCTGAGGCCGATCCGGGTCTTCAGCGGCGAGACCATCTTGGACTTGCGGGGAAGCGGATCGGGCGAGGAGGAGAGGTATTCTTCATACTTCTTACAGTGGGAACTTCGAACCGATCCCTCGATGGCCGGGATGGGATCGCGGTTCGCGACACGGCGGCTTCTTCTTTGGCCGTTGGCTCTTGTGATTAGCCCGACTTGTTGTGAGGAAAGTTGGTTTGTTATTCATTGCCGTTTGAACTGGTTATGCGGCCGTTGGCCTACAACAAAATTTCAAACAAAGAAAATGCCTTTATTTGGTACAATGAAAGCGAAAATTACAACTCTCTTCCTTTTGTGAACAAACACGAGGATCTCTATTTTCGGGATCACAGCTTGCGTGAGTTCTTTGCTGTCTGGGGACTTTTGTTAGATCGTTGACCACCGCGCAATTCCGATCTGGTGTAAGCCGGGTTGCGGAACTTCTGAGGCGTAGAGGGGCTGGCTTCACGAAGCGAGGCTGAGGGATCACACTCACGAAGGAGAGGATGGCTGCGGGGATCACACTCCGCGAAGGAGAGGATGGGGCGGGTGAGATCTACAAGGAGAAATCCTGGCTATCCACGAGGTTAAAGGCAGCTTAACCTAGAGGGTATCTGTAGTTCGACCGAGTTTGCTTACCTTCGCCTATAGATCGGCGTCGGTGGACTTGAGCTCGCCGGTGTTGAACCGTCGTCGTAGATCTCATGAGGAGCTCTTGAAGTCGCCAAAATCCAAAAATCCCCAAAATCCGACCTTATCGGCCAAAATCCGGCCCCTTAAAGTGGGAGAACCCCCTATTTATAGCATAGGGGTGGTGGCGGCTTCGACCACTTGGCGAGCCTCGGCTCAGGTTGGCGAGGGTGGCTCGACCATGGTGCTTAGACTACCTCGACCACTTGGTAGAGCACCTCGACCAAGTTGGCGAGCCACCCTCGACCAAGTTGGTAGAGTAGCTTCGACAAGTTGGTAGAAGCAGCGCCGCTTTCGCTTCTTTTCCGCCGTTTAGTCGTTTTCGACTCTTGGCTTTCTCGGGACTTAGATTCGTGCGTATTTGATTAGGGACTAATTCTTGGTTAGTTCGGTTCAGCGGTCTCGAAATCGATCGTCCATTCAAGTCGGGGTTTAAACCGTGCTTGTGGCGTAGGTTGCCGTCGAGTTGGCGTCTTAACGATCCGGCGTGCATCATTCGATGGGTTGTCACTTTCGCCGACTCCCGTCCGCGAGTTGGTTTGGGGATCTTGTAAGTATTTTCAGCGCTCTGAGATACCCCTCCAAAGCGTCTCGGTCTCAATTCTTAATGAGTGCAGGATGCTTTGGACATGATAATTCCCTTCGATTGGTGAGGGTCCCAAAGATAGCTTCAAGTCTTGATTCTTCGGATCATCCGGTTCTTTGTAGGATTCACGATAAGATCACGGTCTTTGCATTTATTGTCGACCGCTTGTTATCTTGATTGGCTGGTGGGTGAGTTTTGTTTGTAACTTCGTGTCGGTTGGTGGTTGTTTGACTAACCATCGGACTACGGACTTCTCCATATGTCGTGAACTCCTTTGTTGGCGACACATTGGCATTAATGAGTACATGTTTCATAACCCTTACTCGGTTAATTCCTTCATCATCCGTGTGTTGTTGGTTTAACTTCTGGCGGAGGATATGATTATCCGATGTCAACATGACTTTCACTCTTCATCAGTTATCCCTCTCTTGGAGATTATGGTGGGAGGACATTAAGGGTTACGAGTTATCCTTAAGAATATGGATTTATTCTCGGGAACTCCTCGTTGAAATTTTGGAAATAGTTTATACTCGTAATCCTAGTTGGAGTAGGATTAGGCGGCGTTGATGCGTCGATGCAATCCATACGATCGAGTTATCCTAAGAATATTTTTGTGAAAATATTCTTAGAACTTCTCGATAAATTAGGAAGCGGTTTATACTCGTAATCCTAGTTGGGTAGGATTGGGCGTTGATGCGTCGATGCAATTCGCATGATCGAGTTATCCTAAGAATATTTTTGTGAAAATATTCTTAGAACTTCGATAAATTAGGAAGCGGTTTATACTCGTAATCCTAGTTGGAGTAGGATTAGGCGGCGTTGATGCGTCGATGCAATCCTGCGATCGAGTTATCCTAAGAATATTTCTTGTGAGAATATTCTTAGGAACTTCTCGACAAATTAGGAAGCGATTTATACTCGTAATCCTAGTTGGAGTAGGATTAGGCGGCGTTGATGGCGTCGATGCAATCCGCCGCGATCAGTTATCCTAAGAATATTTTTGTGAAAATATTCTTAGGAACTTCTCGATAAATTAGGAAGCGGTTTATACTGTAATCCTAGTTGGAGTAGGGCTAGGCATGGGAGAATATCTGGCGGTTGAGTGCATCCCGACCACATTCTTGTGACTTGGCGGGATGCTGCGTCATTCTTGGACTCGAAGTTCACATGCGTGAGGCGGGTGCATCACTGGAGGCTAGCATTCTGAAGCTTCGTCTTCCGTGGGACACTTTGGTTTTGTCATTTCTTTGGAAGCGAGGATGGTAGAGCTTCGAGCAGGGAACTCAAGCGGCGAGGAGAGCGTCGTCTTGAAGGCGGCGAAGGCCAACAAAGAAAAGACTCAGCGGTCGTGCGAAACTTGAACTCTCGAAGCGGTTAATATCAAGAAGAGGCTGCGGAGGCCCTTAATGGCGAGGAGGCTTCGGGGCGAGACCGGGAAGAACCAGCAAGCTTTTCTCAATAAAGTATTTCTTTGTCACAAATCTGCCGTTTAGAAAACTTGTGTAACTTCAGTCTTTATCGATAAAACATATTTCCGTCCTCTTTTGTGCTCTATTATGATTCTTTTATTTAAATCGAAATAATTAACCATAATACTTATAGGATTTTGGCAAACCCTCGGTAGTCAGCGGTTTGATTAGCCTTCACCAACTACCGTTTGAGTTGGGCTGGCGTCGCGGATTATGCGGATCCGTTCCGCGCGTGGCGTTGTCTTTGGAAGAATGAAACTCTTCTAGACTTGTTGCTATGATATTGAATACATAGGCCATTGCTCTTTTACGGGCAAGAGACCACCGGCAATGCGTGTGGCGTTGGCTTAATCCCTTCTTAGGCTTGGGATAAAATACCCGAATCGAACTCGGTGTCTTCTTCAATGGGAAAAAGACTAAGCCAAACAGCGTGTGGCGTTGACTTTATCCCTTCTTAGGCTTGGGATAAAATACCCGAATCGAACTCTGGTGTCTTCTTCAATGGGAAAAAGACTAAACCGGTAGCGTGTGGCGTTGACTTTAGGGTTATTAGCCAACCCGACCCTCAGCGGTTTGACTAGCCTTTACCAACTACGTTTGAGTTGGGCTGGCGTCGCGGATTATCTAGATCCGCTCCATGCGTGGCGTTGTGCTAAAGAATGAGACTCTCTTAGACTTAGTGCTCACGATGTTGAATCGTAGGCTTCATCTTTTGTCACGGGAATAGACTACGACAGCGTGGTAGCGTTGGCTTTATCCTTCTTAGGCCGGGATAAAATACCCGAGTCGAACTCACGGTGTCTTCTTCAATCGGAAAAAGACTAAACCGGTAGCGTGTGGCGTTGACTTTATCCTTCTTAGGCTTGGGATAAAATACCCGAATCGAACTCGGTGCCTTCTTTTGTGGGAGAATGGCCGAACGGATTAAGATTGATTGAGGTGGGAAGGAAGAATGTGTTCTATTTCAGGGATGAGGCTTGATAGATTCCTTAGCGTAGGAATTGAAAAGACTTCGAGGTGACCCTCGGTCGGACTACGATCACGAAAATCTCGGCGCATACCTTGATCGGCTACCTAAGATAAGAGGGGAACTAAGAGTGGGATCTCCACTCGAGAACGAAAAGACTTCGGTGACCTTGATTCGGACAACACAGTGCGAAAATCGGCGCATACACCGGTCGGCTACCTAAGATGAAGATGGAACTAAGAGTGGGATCTCCACTCCAAGAACCGAAAAGACTCGGGTGACCTTGATCGGACAACACAGTGCGAAAATCGGCGCATACCTTGATCGGCTACCTAAGATGAAGATGGAACTAAGAGTGGGATCTCCACTCCGAGAACGAAAAGACTTCGGTGACCTTGATCGGACAACTGATGCGAAAATCCCGGCGCATACCTTGATTCGGCTACCTAAGATGAAGATGGAACTAAGAGTGGGATCTCCACTCGAGAGCGAAAAGACTTCGGTGACCTTGATCGGACAACTGATGCGAAAATCGGCATACCTTGATCGGCTACCTAAGATGAAAATGGAACTAAGAGTGGGATCTCCACTCAGAGAACGAAAAGACTCGGGTGACCTTGATTCGGACAACACAGTGCGAAAATCCCGGCGCATACCTTGATCGGCTACGAGATGAAAGGTGAAACCCTTCCGTTTGACACGAAAGGATTTTGCGCTTGGAGAGGAAGGATTTTATATTCTCTCTCCGGTGAAAGGAATTTTAGTGGGCCTCTTGTTCATAGAAGGAATCAAGAGGATTTTGGTAATGTACCGGAAAATTTGTAGACCCACCGTCAAGGAATTTGATCGGTGGGGAAATTGTGATGGAGGATAAATCTAGGGTTATCCTGACGATAATTTAAACAGTCGGGATGATTGTCATTGATTTCCCGACATTTCAAACAAAATAAATCTAGGTGATAAATCTAGGGTTATCCTGACGATAATTTAAACAGTCGGGATGATTGTCATTGATTTCCCGACATTTCTTTTACCGTTTGACGGAAAATCCCGACATTTCTTTTGATGTCGTCCCGGCGAGTATAAAGGCATTTCTTTTGTTTGAAATTTTGTTGTAGGCCAACGAAGCTGTAAACAAGTTCAAATGAGCAATGAATAACAAACCAACTTTCCCCGCGAACAAAAAAACGATAATTTGACATCAAAGCTTTAGGAAAATTATCTGTCAAATTATCGTTTATTTGCAATGAATAACTAATCTCAACGTTCGCCTTTGTAAGCAATTTGACATCAAAGCTTTAGGAATTTTTTTTTTCCTATCGTCCTTGAGGCCTTTGACTTCTTCTTCGTAGGGATGCGGATCGCGGCTCACATTCTGACGATCTCGACTTGAGACCGTTGGCTCTGGTCGCCCGGCTTGGCGGGGAAAGTTGGTTTGTTATTCATTGCTTTCGTTTGAACTTGCTTACGGCCGTTGGCCTACAACAAAATTTCAAACAAAAGAAATGCCTTTATATTTCAGGCGTACAATGAAAACGAAAATTACAACTTTCTTCCTTTTGTGAACAAACACGAGGATCTCTTCACGATGTTGAATTTCCTCGATGAATCCCGATTCTATGAGTTTCTTCACTTCGTCAACAATTGCCTCCAATATTTATGGGCGAAACCGCTTTTGCTGTTGCTTGACAGTTTGACATTCGCTTTGATGTTGAGGCGATGTGTTGCCACATTAGGTCGAGTCTGGCATGTCCTCGTAACTCAGTGAATACATCGATATACTCCCGATTAGGGCAATCAACTCTTCCTTTTCTTCCAAGGGGAGAGTATTGCTGATGTTTATGAGTTTAGGATGCTCTTCATCACCCATATTAATCTGGACTACCTCGTCCTTAGTGGGGGGTTCTCTTTGTTCGAACCTATCCCCAAACTGCTCTTGAGTTGATGGATCCATGGGTCTTCCCATGTTGGTATGTCTTCATCACTCTCAACGATGCGAGGATCGATCGTAGCCATATTTGACATTAAAGCCTTGAAAGCTTCTCCGAGGCTGGTGTCAGAATCCCAAGCCGAAGAGTCAGACGAATGTCCGTCTCCCTCAGGGTGGATTATTATCAATCACCATGAGCATTCATCTTCGAGGAGGATTCGTATCCCAACCCTCTCTGGTCATATCGCCTTTGAGACTCGATCTTATTGCCAAGCCTATCAAAGAGCGACTGAGCCGCTCGGCAGCGCTACATTCGACAACACCGCCGATTAGTTTGAGAACACGGACAATGCGTGTTCAATTCGGGAACTTCTTCGAGATTTACTGCACTTCAAAGACGATAGTACAACTCATCTAAGCATGAATGCCGAGCAACCCTTCGTGTGTTGGTATGACTTCTCGGGTATAGCGTCATCGTCGTCGGATGAAGCGTCTCCTTCGAGGATGAGTCACATTATCGAGGTTTCAAGAGTCACTAATCTCAGCGTTAAGCCTTTGCGTAGCGAAGTTCGGCGGGCTCGAACTTCGATCCAATTCCGGTGAGGCATTCTGGGAATCTTCTTATCACGGTTGAGGTGGGTGCGACCCACATACCGGGAGTGACCGGGACTTCCTTAGCGGGCACAATCATTCTTTGATCAAAATTTTACCTCGATCATCATGCAATTAGCCGAGGTGCTCCAAAGCCGTTTTCTTGCTGCGGGATACGCCAACAAGATTGACCGCAGCACAGAGTCGATGGACATTTGGATGAAATCGCCGGAGGTGTGATCTTCTTTGAATCAAGTCACCCGTGGCGGCCGAGCCTTAGCCGAATCGGTTTGAGGTGGTGATTCTTGACTAACGTTTTGGCCTTCATCCGAATCGTTGTTCCGGATTTGACTCCAAACTTCACGATTTTCGCTTCTTGTCAAAGAGCTTACTTCTTCGGCTTGGTGCGCATATTCGACAACACCGCCTCGATAGTTTGAGAACACGGACAATGCGTGTTCAATTGAGAGAACTTCTCTTCGAGATTTACTGCACTCCCAAAGACGATAGTACAACTCATCGGCATGAATGCGGAGCAACCCTTCGTGTGTTGGTATGACTTCTCGGGTATAGCGTCATCGTCGTCGGATGAAGCGTCTCCTTAGGATGAGTCACATTATCGGAGGTTTCAAGAGTCACTAATCTCAACGCCGCTTTGCGCAGCCGGTTTCGACGCTCGAACTTCGATCCACCTGAGAGCAGCATGTGAATCTTCTTATCACGGTTGAGGTGGGTGCGACCCACATGTTGAGTGACCGGGACTTCCTTAGCGGGCACAATCATTCTTTGATCAAAATTTTACCTCGATCATCATGCAATTAGCGAGGTGCTCCAAAGCCGTTTTCTTGCTCGGGATACGCCAACAAGATTGACCGAAGCAGCACAGATGGACATTTGGATGAAATCACGAGGTGTGATCTTCTTTTGAATCAAGTCACCCGTGGCGGCCGAGCCTTAGCCGAATCGGTTTGAGGTGGTGATTCTTGACTAACGTTTTGGCCTTCATCCGAATCGTTGTTCGATTCGGACTCCAAACTTGGCGCATTTTCGGCTTCTTGTCCACTTCTCCCTTTTTCTACATCCGCCTCCAACCAGAGCTCCGGTAGCGAGTAATGCACGGCGCGCCTGGATACGCTCAACAACCGCTTCGAGAGTTCAAACTCTGCACACCGCCTGAGATTTGTTGCAACCGCTTCACTCACTCGCGATTTCCTCTTAGCCAAGGTTCGATTTTATGGGATCTCACTTTTCTACATCGCGGTGATTTCAAAGCGGTGCAAAAGTGATTTGCCGAGAGTCGCGTCGCGGCCTCCGAAGTAAATCTCGTCGTTTTCGTCGACTCTCCGTCGATTCTTCGTCGATTCTTGGTCTTAGGGCTTAGTTTTGCTCGGTGATGTCGCCATTGTGTTAGTCCGTGTCCGATTAACTTTGAGCTCAAGCGGTTCGTTTGCATCGGCGGACTAAAATGCGGTTGATTCGATCGTCGTCAGCGTTTGAATTTAGCCAACTTCGCCTCGTTGAGCCGTCGTCGGGTTTTCTCCACGGCGTCGTTCGGCGGCTCGTGCAGCCTCGCCGACTCACTTCATGGGTTCGTCGACTTCGCTTTATCGTTTTCGCGTAATCCGCGTCGGCGTTACGGTCGCCCGTCGGATGGATCGTCGGTTGTCAACCCGCGTTTCACGAGTCTTGTTGGGATCTTGATAAGCAATTTTAGCGCCTACAATTACAACTTATATTTTCTTATAAGTTAAGAGGTTTACCAAATAATTTCTTTATTTTTTTTACATACCTATAAAGTATTTTGAGAATAAATAATAAGTAACGATTCAAAAAATAAGTTGTAGTCAAACATGCTGTTAGAGTGGTGATTTTTTGGGCCGCAGCGGATCAGAGGATGGGATTGTTGATGAAAACGACTTGTCTTTGTGGTTTGGGCTTTTTGTAGTCGGCTTCACACGCTGTCTCCGAGTAGGTGAAACAGGAGATGTGTAATGACAAAATTACCCTCCTGTTGCCATCTAGTGGTTATTGTTATCTGGGGATGGACATGAAACTTTGACTATCGACTGTTTGGGTGTTGACTACGATCGAAAGTTGCACCCTTGATTTTTTTCCCCCCTTTAATTCTCGCGAAACTACCGTTGAGTACTATTGAAAATAAAAATAGTTTATGTCAATTTGTAAAAAATAACTCTTAATAGTACTAAGTTCATGATAGCTATTTTATAATGGGTTATTTGCATATATACCCCTCAACTAATTTTTGCAAAAATATCCTCCACATATTAGTATTTGTAAACTTACCTATCAAATCATCAATTTAAATTAAAATTACCCTCAATCAATTAGTCATCAACTTTGATGAGCTAATTTATAATTATAATATAAAATTATCAACAAAATAGTCAAATATTTAGCAAAAACTTGATGATTTGTTGATTTGAGGAGGTTTTTTTTCACAAAACCGATGATGTGATGGCTAGTTTTGCAAATATTGAGATTTGGGGGTATTTTTGCAAATACCCATGATGTAAGGGGAATATATGCAAATAACCCTTTTATAATTTATATTTTCCCCCATTATAGAGGCATTTTTTACGAAAGGTTAAATTACGCTAAGCTCTCAAGAACTTTCAACCTTTTACAGTAAACCCCCAATAACTTTTAAAATCACACAAAATCCCCAAGAATTTTCAGCGCTTTGTAGTGTACCCTCAATAACTTTCAAAATCACACTAAACCGCTAATAACTTTTGGATCAATTGTAGAAAAATCCTCAATAAGTTTCTGTGTTTTGCAGACAACCCCCATAAATTAAAACCAAAAGAACAACATAAAAAGGCATTTTAAAGGATAATTTTAGGAAAAAACAAAACAAAACAAAATTAGTGTTTGGGACCCAAATATGTGCGCAAACAAGAGGAGAACGAATGACAAAAGACTGAGAAATTTCTATTTTAAGGGTTGAAAACATAAACAGGTCATAAAGAGTTTTTTTTATAATTTAAAGGATATTTTGGTCTTTTGAAGTCACAGGAGTTGCTCGTGCCAAGTCAAATGTAATAATGTTAATTTGGGCGTTTCATGCAAAAGCGATTTGGAGTTTTGTGCGATTTTGAGAGTTATTGGGTGTTTAATGACTTAAAGTTCTTGCGGGGTTTAGGTAATTTACCCTCTACGCACAAAACACTATGAAAAAGTAACGACATTCCTAACTGAGAAAACAAAATCTTCTGAAGATAAAGGGACTGTTTGATGGTGAATTCTACAAGATATTTGATCACACAATCAATCAGTGAACACAAGACCTGAATCATTCCTGCTCAATCTTCTCATTGTTGCAGCAACCGAGCAACGCTTATTACTTATCCTACGTTTACTAACATACATACATGAGGCCTCATGAAATGTACTAATCCAATGCCAGAAATATTCATACTATTAGTCGTTACAGGCAAAATTCTCTCCCTCCCATTCCAAATTTGAAAACACAACCTCACATCACAGTGCAATTATTCGCATTTTCTTCGCTGAAAACCGAAGCCACCTTACTACCATCTCCCCTCCATCGCCGCGGGTAATACTCTTCGTCGCAATCGTAATATTGAAACTTTGGCGCAGGCGGCCACTGATATATGTACATTGGCGCGTCCTGCTGTTTATAACATGCATAGCTATATGGGTAGTGATGGACCACAACGACCTTTGGTTCAGATTGTTTTGTTTCGGTTTCTGGCGGTGGCGGTGGGTCCTTCGGAGGTTCTTCAGGTTTGGCCGCAGCTGCCTCGGCCGGTGGTGGGTCCGGGGGGGCGGCGGCGGCTTCTGGGGCCGGTGGTGGTTGATTTTCTGGTGGTTGTTCGGCGGGTGGAGGTGCGTTGGGGTCGGTGTGGGAGCAGATGGTGGCGATTTTCCTGGTTTTCTTGATTGCTTTTAGGATTTTGTCGAGCTCTGCTCGGCCCACAACGGTTAGTTTTTGATTTGCGGTGTCGATGTAGATATCGTATACACCTGACAGAATGAGTAGCGGAAAAACTTATAAAATTTTCCTTTATTGTAGTTTTATTTTCTTACAACAATCCATAACTTCTGGTGCATGCCAATGCGTGTATGACATAGAACCTGGGGAAGTTTTGTAGTTGAATTTTCAAGAGAACAAATATTTTTTATTTTTCTGTTTTTATTGTTTGGATTTTTGAACTTTTGAGGGCATTTCCATTAATTTTTCCAGGTGCAAGGGCATTTCTGCTCACTTTTCAAGGTGTAAGGGTATTTTCTTTTTTTCTTTTTTCAAATATGAGGGCATTCTTATAATTCTAAAATTGAAGCTCGTACAAATGGAAAGGGGAGTTTTAAATAATAGTACTATAGATAAGAGAATCTTTTTTTCCAATTCTTGGCGTAACTACTGTGTGTTATTGCAATGATTTTACTAATTGAGAACTTCAAATTATGTAAACCTGTATTTCTCTTAAATTTTATTGTTTATATGTAAGAGAACTTGTCAGGTTTAAGCATGTAAAAATTTAAAAATGACTATACTTTTGGGGTTGCTGTCTTGATCTTCTGGAAATATTACAGTCATGTTTTATATATGCAGGGTCCGAGACTCTTCAGTACTAGTCAATAATAGGAGGGGAAAAAAAGGGTCTGATTTATATGCAAGAGAGACTTGACAGGACAAAAACTGCAACATTCTAAAAGTTTTTCAGTGAAAATTCTTACCGTCTACATTGTGCAATGCCTTCTTGATCTTCTGTACACATCCATTACAGTCTATCCGAAGCTGTAATTCGGTGACTCGAGGTTTCTGGGAGTCAATAAACAAATCTTCAAATTCATCGCAAATGCATTTATTTACTTCGTAACAAAATTTAGAGCAAAAACATACCTCTAGTTCAGGAACCTGCATCAATTTCAATGTATCAGAAACCTTTGCCAATCTTTCCTATAACCAACAATGAGCGCAATGAGTGAGCATTTTATACTGGAGAATTCGAACATCTTTAGCGAAAAAGGCGAAGGATGAAGTGAACAATAAGGAGAGGACAACTAAAGGAGTTTCTCTCCCTGTAACTTTCTATCTCTAATAGAGGGGGATATTCTAAGCCGACCCAAGAAAGTAAGCTCTAAAGTAAAGCTTATCATGGTTCAGTGCAGTCAAAAGAGATGCTTACTTTTTGTATTGAGAGGATGGCCTCCACAATTTCAAGAATCTAGAGTTTTAAAAATATAGGAAATTTAGGGTCCTGAAGTTTCTAAAGTTTGTTCAGGACTAATTGATGCCACATAACTCCATTAAAGGTGTGTGTAACATTGATTTGCTAGTTTCAACATGTGTCATGAGTCTCAGAACCAGAGAACATGAAATATATTCATGTCAGTAATTAAGTAAATGAAAATTTCAAATTTGACAAAATAACGATATAGGTGACTTTTTTTTTCAATAATCTTATTCAACCCTTAATCAGCAAACTGCTTATCTCTCTTTAGAAAACAATTTATTCTTCTTCTATATTGTGAGAGATAGAAGATAAGCTCAAAAGATCAGCTAAGTCCAGCCCGTAATTTAATGCAAAGATAAAGATAAAGATATATTTTATTTAAGAAGAAAACAAATCATGAAAAGAAATTTGAACTGTTCAAGAGTTTTTAATAGTTTTACACGATAAAAGAAAAAAGAAAAAAAGATAAATGTAGAACTGTTCAACATAAGCTCATCTCATGTGTATGCTCAAATTTGTTTCAAGACTATAAGTAACATACATAGAACACAACACTTTTATTTCAAACCATTCAAACACTAGCCATCCATAACCATAATTCAAACTCCAAACACATAACATACATAGCATAAATACCTCTCGTTCACACACTCACTTTAAGACCCTCACATTTCGCACATCAAGACTCAATCCCACCAAAACTATAATCTTTATTACAAGTCTTGAGTGTCAAAAGTGAAGGTCTAAAGCATTATTCTGCCCATAAACCAACAACAGCATATCATAACTGCAGATTTTGCCAAGAGATATGGGTCAAGAGCCTTGAACTGTCTGATCTCCTTCTCCCTCATCATCTGAACATCCTCCTCAGTAAACTCTACTCCATTAACGGCAGTGAACTCTGCAGTAGTTTTATAAATGCAGCCTTCATCGGGGATGGGAAAATTTTGAGGACAAAAGATCCATAGTCAAGCTTCTTGGCAAAATCTGCAACACTGGGCCTTAGGACACCACCGAAGAGTTTGTAGTGAATTTCTAACTTCTCTCTGTCCAAAACATCGATGCTCTCCTTTATGCTCTCCCATGGAAATGATGTAAACCGAAAAATTTGTCAAGGAATATCACGATGTTAGAGTTTAAGACAATAATCCTCAATCTTTACCATAAAGTCTAGACTTTTTGTATAGAGGCAGGGACTTGACATGGTATCGAGCAACTCAAGTTGAATTCCTACTGGCACAAAATTAAAGTGGATTTTTTAAAAATTAATATTGCTACTTAAGTTCAGGTTGAGTTTTGGTGCAGTGAAGGGACCTCTGACAAAAGTATAATACTATTTTCAGATACAAATACAGTTACAGATATTCTGTCTCGATGAATATAACTTGAGCTTCGGGTTGGATTAGGATATTTGTTGGATGTTAATGAATTGATTAAAATCTAGAGAAAAAGTTAGACCCTTAATTTTACAATATCTTTCTTTACACATCATATCACATGCATTACTTGAAATATGTGTTTTTGACAAGTTTGACATGTTCAAAATAAGTAATGATGTAGAGAGGATTATCCATTTGTTTACAGATTTCGAGCTTGGACTGAATCTTTCATTTATACAAGTCTCATAAACTCCGTACTAGCTTACCTTCAGTGAAATAGAATTGTTTGATTCTACCAGGACCTCCATCTCCTTCAGCTATCTTGGCTCCCGCAGTCGATTCAGGCATAAACTTCAGACTGACAATGTGCATATCTGCAGCTGCAGCTTCAAACATTCTTGAAGCAGCGACCTGAGAAGAGTGTTAGTTTGTTGTGTTGTGATTCTTTCAGGCGAGCATGTTGAAGGATTTATAGAGCAAGAGCTCTGAAGTTATCCAAGGGATAGAGTGCCAGACTTTTCTGAGAATGACCTAAGATGTGATTGAGATATGTGAATATGTTTATCAAGGTCATAGTTCTTGTTTTATACATATAAGAAAGACAGGTAAGAGGTGTATTTTTAAATACCCAACTAACTCAACATCACTACATTCTATACACACACACATTCTGCATTCTGATATACTTGTTTAGTTCTCTTAGCTATTCATAAGTCCTGATAGAGACTACTTATCCCTTGAGTACATTCTTATTGTTTTTCATACATATAGCCCACCCTCTTTTTTTATCATATCACATTCAACCATGTATATGTTATTGCTCTTATTTTATGTTTTCTGTATAGGATTGGTTACTTAGAGTTTTCAATATACATAGTTCACCCTCATTTTTATTATATCACATTCAACCATGTATATGTTATTGCTCTTATTTTATGTTTTCTGTATAGGATTGGTTACTTAGAGTTTTCAATATACATAGTTCACCCTCATTTTTATTATATCACATTCAACCATGTATATGTTATTGCTCTTATTTTATGTTTTCTGTATAGGATTGGTTACTTAGAGTTTTCAATATACATAGTTCACCCTCATTTTTATTATATCACATTCAACCATGTATATGTTATTGCTCTTATTTTATGTTTTCTGTATAGGATTGGTTACTTAGAGTTTTCAATATACATAGTTCACCCTCATTTTTATTATATCACATTCAACCATGTATATGTTATTGCTCTTATTTTATGTTTTCTGTATAGGATTGGTTACTTAGAGTTTTCAATATACATAGTTCACCCTCATTTTTATTATATCACATTCAACCATGTATATGTTATTGCTCTTATTTTATGTTTTCTGTATAGGATTGGTTACTTAGAGTTTTCAAAGAAAAAAGAAAAAAAGATAAATGTAGAACTGTTCAACATAAGCTCATCTCATGTGTATGCTCAAATTTGTTTCAAGACTATAAGTAACATACATAGAACACAACACTTTTATTTCAAACCATTCAAACACTAGCCATCCATAACCATAATTCAAACTCCAAACACATAACATACATAGCATAAATACCTCTCGTTCACACACTCACTTTAAGACCCTCACATTTCGCACATCAAGACTCAATCCCACCAAAACTATAATCTTTATTACAAGTCTTGAGTGTCAAAAGTGAAGGTCTAAAGCATTATTCTGCCCATAAACCAACAACAGCATATCATAACTGCAGATTTTGCCAAGAGATATGGGTCAAGAGCCTTGAACTGTCTGATCTCCTTCTCCCTCATCATCTGAACATCCTCCTCAGTAAACTCTACTCCATTAACGGCAGTGAACTCTGCAGTAGTTTTATAAATGCAGCCTTCATCGGGGATGGGAAAATTTTGAGGACAAAAGATCCATAGTCAAGCTTCTTGGCAAAATCTGCAGCACTGGGCCTTAGGACACCACCGAAGAGTTTGTAGTGAATTTCTAACTTCTCTCTGTCCAAAACATCGATGCTCTCCTTTATGCTCTCCCATGGAAATGATGTAAACCGAAAAATTTGTCAAGGAATATACGATGTTAGAGTTTAAGACAATAATCCTCAATCTTTACCATAAAGTCTAGACTTTTTGTATAGAGGCAGGGACTTCTGACATGGTATCAGAGCAACTCAAGTTGAATTCCTACTGGCACAAAATTAAAGTGGATTTTTTTTAAAATATTGATCCATCTATGTGACTTCACCCTCAACTCAAACGGACATGTTAGAGTATAAAACTATAAACCTTAATCCTACTAAACTCAAGTTCAATACATAATGGCCACGAATTTAAAGCGGATTTTTTAAAAAATTAATATTGCTACTTAAGTTCAGGTTGAGTTTTGGTGCAGTGAAGGGACCTCTGACAAAAGTATAATACTATTTTCAGATACAAATACAGTTACAGATATTCTGTCTCGATGAATATAACTTGAGCTTCGGGTTGGATTAGGATATTTGTTGGATGTTAATGAATTCGATTAAAATCTAGAGAAAAAAGTTAGACCCTTAATTTTACAATATCTTTCTTTACACATCATATCACATGCACGTACTTGAAATATGTGTTTTTCGACAAGTTTGACATGTTCAAAATAAGTAATGATGTAGAGAGGATTATCCATTTGTTTACAGATTTCGAGCTTGGACTGAATCTTTCATTTATACAAGTCTCATAAACTCCGTACTAGCTTACCTTCAGTGAAATAGAATTGTTTGATTCTACCAGGACCTCCATCTCCTTCAGCTATCTTGGCTCCCGCAGTCGATTCAGGCATAAACTTCAGACTGACAATGTGCATATCTGCAGCTGCAGCTTCAAACATTCTTGAAGCAGCGACCTGAGAAGAGTGTTAGTTTGTTGTGTTGTGATTCTTTCAGGCGAGCATGTTGAAGGATTTATAGAGCAAGAGCTCTGAAGTTATCCAAGGGATAGAGTGCCAGACTTTTCTGAGAATGACCTAAGATGTGATTGAGATATGTGAATATGTTTATCAAGGTCATAGTTCTTGTTTTATACATATAAGAAAGACAGGTAAGAGGTGTATTTTTAAATACCCAACTAACTCAACATCACACGCGCGCGCGCACATTCTATACACACACACATTCTGCATTCTGATATACTTGTTTAGTTCTCTTAGCTATTCATAAGTCCTGATAGAGACTACTTATCCCTTGAGTACATTCTTATTGTTTTTCATACATATAGCCCACCCTCTTTTTTTTTATCATATCACATTCAACCATGTATATGTTATTGCTCTTATTTTATGTTTTCTGTATAGGATTGGTTACTTAGAGTTTTCAATATACATAGTTCACCCTCATTTTTTATTATATCACATTCAACCAATTATCTGCATTACTCTATTTTATGTTTTCTCTATATGATTCAAGGTTTTAAATATCGGATATTGGGAAAATATCGGATGGCCAAAATTCATATCGGCTTGCGGATGTCCGCGAAATATCGGGGATATGGGGTAAATATCGGAATGCCATAACGGATGTTTGCATATATAGTATAATGCACTAAAATGTAATCTCAACATACTTAATAAAATCTAAACATACCAAACGTAAATAATATATGTTTAGGATCCCTAATCAACCTTGTAAAACAAACAAAAGTGCAAATCAACATTGCAATATTTCGTCTTATTTTTTTGTACCCCAAAATGTCATTTGATATAATGGGAAAGTCATGATATCTCATCCAAAAATTGCCAAAAAGCGGTATATTATTTTGCGACAAGTCATATAAAAGGATAAATCAACCAATATATCGGCCATATCAAGGATATATCGTCCAAAATAGCAAAAAGGCGGTAAAGAATTTTAGAGACCATATCAGTTGCGGTAAGCCCTATAAAAGGATGTATCATGCAATATATCAGGTCATATCGGGGATATTTAAAACAATGATATGATTGGTTACTTACACTACCAAAAAGTAGCGGAGACCATTACTTTTGATTTCAATCACCCGTTGCTTAATGGACCGTTGTGATCCATTCAAATTGTAGTACTTAACTCCCGTGTATTGTGCTCATTTTCACCTGTCACTCGGATGAATCATGGCCATCGACAATAGATGATTATGATCAAGTCACGTTAGGAACATATCAGAATTGTTAAAATACTACTAGACGAGGAAATGGGAGGAAATAACCCTAACCATTATCGATGACAATAGAGAGAATCCAAATTCATGTTTCCTGTGGTCTGTTGTCATAAAGTTCAGCCTTTTATATTTTCCTTTCTTGACTTATGATCCAAAACAAAACTTGTAATTTGCAAACAGTATATTCCAAAGTACTGAAAAATACATGACTCTCTTTATTAACATTTCAAATTGTCTACCTCTACAATCCAATATCTCCATAAAACAAACAAACAAACAGGAAAAAAATCCCCTATAATTACAATTTCTTTTCCCTAATCTTTTCTCTTCAAACAAAAATCACCCGAAAAGGTGAGGAAAAAAAAAACTATCTAAAAACCCCTGTAAAAATCGCCTAATGCATCCTGCCCTCCTCAGACAAAGGAAGTAAACCTGGAATATAAGGCACCCCAGTCTCCTTCACCCAGTCATTCCCCTGAAGGAAATACTCCACAGTATATCTCTGTGCATGCTCATAATCGATATTTTTAATCCCTTTCCATTTAACCCTCCCTTCTTTACTCGAACCCGGTCCTCTATTATCGAACTCTGTATACAAACAAGTCTTTAATCCAAATTCCCCCTCCCAAGGCAACCACCCCTCCGGAGAGATAAACTCCCCGATCTCCGACTGCATTATCACCGTTCTTGAGAACTCCTTCCATGGCCGGCCCAGATATGCCCTCATCTTTGTCGTGAAGGGGGCATACTCAGTATCAACCATGATCGTGCAGTTGTGTAGGACAATGCCAGATGCCTCTCGCCTTTCTTTGCGTCCCTGCGCCGTGACAATGGTTTGTTGGTTGTCCATGGGCTTGCGAACGACAAAGATGCAGTTTTGGAAGAGGGAGGCTGCATCACCGAAGATGAAGTCAATGGTGCCTGAGATTGTGCAGTTGCGGTAGAACTGGCGCTTGGTGTGGGCATAGAGCGTGTCCTGGTATCCGTCCATGTGGCAGTTGTAGAATACAGAGCGGTCAGATTGGACCCTGAGGGCGACGGCCTGGTGCTTTTCGGGACCGGCAGTGTTCTCAAACCCCATGTCCTTGGCAATGAATCCGTCAGCGACGACGGCTGTGAAGATGAGAAGTATGGTCAGATACCAGTTTAAAGAAATAGGTCAATAAAAAAAACTAGCACAGACTGTAAACTTTGCACCGATAGTTTTTGAAAGCATAATTCTCAACCCAATCAATGTTTTGGCTTGTGAATTGCTGTCAATAACATATTTTTCAGTCTGTGATGTATTGTCTATAACTGTAAACCTTTCAAGTTTGTTGATATCAGATCAATAGCTACATATTTCCTGCATGTAATGAAAAAGGTGCACAGATTAAAAATTTTACATGGAAAATTTCCGATACCATAGTTCTTAATGCTCATGAAAGCTTTGTTATGCGAATTCCTATCCAAATCTTATCCTTTTAGCATATGAAGCTTTGTCTATCTATAACTGTCAAGTTTATTGCAGATCTCAATGCCTATATTTTTCCTGACAGGTGATGAAAGACTTGCACAGATTGAAAATTTTGCATGGAAAGTTTCAGACACCACAGTTCCCAACGAAATTAAACCTTTGTGTTGTTAATTCCTAAACAAAACTTGTATTTTTAGTGTATGATGCATTGTGTATTACTATAAACCTGTCAATCTTATTATCAGATCACAATGCCTATATTTCTTCCTGATAGGTAATTAAAAAGCTGTGTATAGAGAAAACTTTGCATCAAAAATTTCTATCACCATAGTTCCTAATGCACGTCAAAGCTTTGGTTGAGTTACTATCCAAAATTTTAGCCTATGAAGCATCCTCTATAGCTGTAAACCTGTCCACTTTACTATCATCTGATCAGTAACTACAATTTTCCTGAAAGTTAACTGTAAAAATCACAAATATACATCAAAAGAGGCCGTACCAAAAGTTGCAGTCTGTTCGCGGGGAAAGTTGGTTTGTTATTCATTGCTCGTTTGAACTTCGTTAATGCAACCGTTGGCCTACAACAAAATTTCAAACAAAGAAAATGCCTTTATTTGGTACAATGAAAGCGAAAATTACAACTTTCTTCCTTTTGTGAACAAACACGAGGATCTCTATTTTCGGGATCACCGCTTGCGTGGAGTTCTTTGCTGTCGGGGACTTTTGTTCGTCCGTTGACCACCGCGCAATTCGATCACGGTGTAAACCGGGTTACGGAACTTCTGAGGCGTAGAGGGCTCGTTTCACGAAGGAAGCGAAGCGCTGAGGATCACACTCACGAAGGAGAGGATCGCTGCGGGGATCACACTCACGAAGGAGAGGATCGCCGGGCGGGTGAGATCTACAAGGAGAAATCCGGCGCTATCCACGAGGTTAAGGCGAAGCTTAACCTAGAGGGTATCTGTAGTTCGACCGAGTTTGCTTAACTTCCGCTATAGATCGGCGTCGGCGGACTTGAGCTCGTCGGTGCTTTCGGAACCGTCGTCGTAGATCTCGCGAGGCCTCTTGAAGTCGCCAAAATCCAAAAAATCCGCCCTCAATGAGCAAGACCCCCTATTTATACAAAAACAAAGGGGGTGCAGCTTCTGTGACGGCCAGCGGCTTGGCCGGCTGGCCACCTCGACCAGATTGGCGAGGTGGCTCGACCATGGTGGCCGACCTCCTCTACTTAGTAGAGCACCTCGACAGGGTGGCAGAACCAAAGTGGCTGAAACCATACTGGCACTTGGCAGAAGTGCCGGCGTCGTGGCGCTCCGTCGTCTCGCGTCGTTTTCCGTCGACTCTCCGTCGATTCTTCGTCGATTCTTCGGTCTTAGGGCTTAGTTTTGCTCGGTGATGTCGCCATTGTGTTGAGTCCGTGTCAGATCAACTTTGAGCTCAAGCGGTTCGTTTGCATCGGCCGGACTAAGTGCGGTTGATTCCGTCTCGTCAGCGTTTGAATTTAGCCAACTTCGCCTCGTTGAGCCGTCGTCGGGTTTTCTCCACGGCCAGCGTCGTTTATTGGCTTCGTACTCCTCGCCGACTCACTTCATGGGTTCGTCGACTTCGCTTTATCGTTTTCGCGTAATCGCGTCGGCGTTACGGTGCGGCGCCGTCGGATGGATCGTCGGTTGTCAACCCACCGTTTACGAGTCTTGTTTGGGTATTGATAAGCAATTTTTAGCGCCTCTGAGATACCCCTCCAAAGCGTCTCGGTCGATTCTTGATGAGTGCGGATGCTTTGGACATGATAAACCCTTCACCCCTTTAGTTGGCGTGATAGGACTTCACGAATGACCTTGGCGTTTGATCTCTCATCTCCCTTGATCTCTCGGTGCTTTGTAGGATTCTTTGAAAGCATTACAGTCTTGCATTTTTGTCGACCGTTGTCGAGATCTTGACCGAAGTCGGTAGATAAATTTCTTTTGAGATTGGCTCCGATGTTTGATTTCTCCAATCCTCGGGTTCTCCGGTGCTTTGTAGGATCCCGGGGGTGTTGCGGTGTTGCATTTATTGCTTGGCCGTTGGAATTTCGAATCAGTAGCTAATTAAGTTTCCTTCTTGTTGTTGACTTCGTGTCGGTGGATTGTCGTCCAATTGACCCTCGAGATTCCTCCGTTGATCGGGAATTCTTCACTACTGACGCGTTAATTGGCTTCAAACTATATAGGTTTTAGCCTTCAATCGGTGAGTGCAGCGTTGGCCGTCGCGATCTGCGTGGATCGAACCGTTGATCGGTGAATCCTTGGCGGCGGCGTTGGTTGGCGTCGCCACTATATTACTCCTTGTTGGAGCACAATTATCCTTAGTGGGAGAAATTCTTTTGTGATTTATCCCAATTCCGCATCGTTGATCGATTGGCCTTCTTGTGGCGGCATGAATCGGCATTGATACGTGGGAGGAATTCTTTCAAGGTTGAGCAGCTGTCGGTGCCAACATAAGCCTTGTCGAGTCGTCAATTTATCCCTCTTTGAGGTTCCCGATGGGAGGAAGTTGAGGGTTATCGAGTTATCCTTAAGAATATGGTAATATTCTCCGGGAACTTCGTTAAGAACTAGGAACTAGTTTATACTCGTAATCCTATTTGGAGTAGGGCTAGGCGGCATGGGAGAATATCACGGAAGATTGAGTGTGACCACATTGGCGGCTTGACTTGGCGGGATGCTGCGTTATTCTTGGACTCGAAGTTCACATGCGGCGAGGCCGGGTGCATCATTGGAGGCTAGCATTCTTTGAAGCCGTCTTAGTGGGACACTTTGGTCTCGTGTCGCCGGAGAAGCGAGGATAGTAGAGCTCGAGCAGGAACTCAGCGGCGAGGAGAGCACGATCGTCTTGAAGGCGGCGAAGGCCAACAAAGAAAAGACTCAGCGGTCGTGTCAGAAATTTGAACTCGAAGCGAAGGCGGTTGACATTAAGAAGGAGGCTGCGGAGGCCCTTAATGGCGGCGAGGAGACTTCGGGGCGAGCCGGGAGGAACCGGCAAGCTTTTCTCAATAAAGTATCGAGTTAAAGCAAAACATATTTACGTCTTCTTTTGTGCTCTATTATGATTCTTTTATTTCGTCGAAGTAATTAACCATAATACTTATAGGATTTTGGCAAACCCTCGGTAGTCAGCGGTTTGATTAGCCTTTACCAACTACCGTTTGAATTGGGCTAGCGTGCGGATTGTCCAAATCCGTTCATACGTGGCGTTGTCTTTGGAAGAATGAAACTCTTCTAGACTTCGTTGTTATGATATTGAATACATAGGCTTGGTACTCTTTTACGGGCAAGAGATCGCCCGGCAACGCGTGTGAGGCGTTGGCTTAATCCCTTCTTAGGCTTCGGGATGATGTACCCGAGTCGAACTCGGTGTCTTCTTCAATCGGAGAAAGACTAAACCGGCAGCGTGTAAAGGCGTTGACTTTAGGGTTATGCTGACCCGACCTTCAGCGGATTTGATTAGCCTTTACCAACTACCGTTTGAGTTGGGCTAGCATGTAGATTATCTAAATCCGTTCTACACACAGCGTTGTGCTAAAAGAATGAAACTCTTCTAGACTTAATGCTACGATGTTGATGCGTAGGCTTCGTCTTTATCACGGGAATAGACTACGACAGCGTGTAAAGCGTTGGCTTTATCCTTCTTAGGCTTGGGATAAAATGCCCGAGTCGAACTCGGTGTCTTCTTCAATGGGAGAAAGACTAAACCGGCAGCGTGTAAAGGCGTTGACTTTATCCTTCTTAGGCTTCGGGATAAAATGCCCCGAATCGAACTCGGTGTCTTCTTCAATCGGAGAAAGACTAAGCCGACAGCGTGTAAAGGCGTTGACTTTAGGAGTTATTGACCCGACCTTCAGCGGTTTGATTAGCCTTTACCAACTACCGTTTGAGTTGGGCTAGCATGTAGATTATCTAAATCCGTTCTACACACAGCGTTGTGCTAAAAGAATGAAACTCTTCTAGACTTAATGCTACGATGTTGATGCGTAGGCCGTCTTTATCACGGGAATAGACTACGACAGCGTGTAAAGCGTTGGCTTTATCCTTCTTAGGCCGGGATAAAATGCCCGAGTCGAACTCACGGTGTCTTCTTCAATGGGAGAAAGACTAAGCCGACAGCGTGTAAAGCGTTGGCTTTATCCTTCTTAGGCTTGGGATAAAATACCCCAAAATGAATCTTGGCCTTCTTTTGGCCGGAGAAGGGTTGAGCAAACATAAGGTTGATTGAGGTGGGAAAGGAAGAATGTATTCTATTTCGAAGGTGGAGAGGAAGGAGGATCTTGTCTCTATCTCGGGTAAGGGATGAACAAGAGAAAGGTTTTGTATCCTATCTCTTGCCGGTGGAGAGGAAGGTTTTGTGTCTATCTCCGGTGCTCCAATTTGAGATAAGAGAGGAAGGTTTTGTATCCTATCTCTTATTGATGGAGAGGAAGGAGGATCTTGTCTCCTATCTCGGGTCTTTGGAAAGGAAGGATTTTTGTCTGTTTCGGTGAAAGAGACTGAAAATGGGATCTCCATCTTGAGAATCTTGAAAGATGAAACTAAGAGTGGGATCTCCACTCAGAGAATCTAAGACAAGAGAGGAAGAATGTATTCTATCTCTTGCTTACGAAGAGGAAGGATATGTCTATCTCGGTGAAGGTGGGAAAGGAAGAATGTATTCTATTTCCAGATGAGAAACTAAGAGTGGGGTCTCCACTCAGAGAATCTTGGAAGAGTGCGGATAGCTTTGGCTTTTGTAGGATTGCTAACGAGAATTTGAAAGTGGACCTCTGGTTAGTGGAGGGAATCGAGAGGGATTTTCTTGGTGGTTGGACCGGGGAGATTTTTAATGGGCCCAGTCAATGAATTTGATAGGTGAGAGAATTTTGGAGGAAAACACAATAACAGGGTTATCCTCATGAAAATGAGTGAGATATTCTCGAGGAACTTCCCATCAAAGCGGGTTATCTGAATGTATTAAGGATAATACTTTTGAAACTTCCATTTATCGGCATTAATTGCGGTCGCCATTCACGTGTGATAAGGCGATATGCACCGTTGAATAGGCGTGTCTATTATAAGCGGTCCTTCCATTGGGTTGAATTTACCTTTCTTTTTGGAGTTGAGAATTATCGGCCGTCTAGCGGCGGGGCGAGATCTCCCTCCTTGAAGGTTCTCTGTCGAACTTTCTTGTTGAAAGCCCTCGACATTCTAGCTTGATAGAACTCAATGCATTGTTGAGCCTCGAGCTTCTCATCTAACATCTCAAGTTCTTGAGGCGTTTTTGATGTTATTCTTGGTCGTCATCTCATTTGCAAGAGGCGGCGAAGTGGCGGATCTGGATTTCCAGCGGAGAATTGCTTCACGTAAACCGAGAGAGTGCGGGGTAGCTCTGTTGGCGTCATGCCGGTTGTGCGATATGCCGAGTGCTTCTCAGAGTTTATCGTCGGTCTCGCTTGTTATTCTTCACAAGCTTTGACAAAATTTTGATTATCGTCTTGTTGAGCATCCGGCTAACCCATTATTTCTTTGGATTATAGGTGTCGGCGAGACATCTTGTATCTTGAATTTTTAGCAAAACGATGAAGGAATTGGCGATAAATTGGGGACCGTTGTCATGCGATCGTCTTGGGACACCGTGTCGATAGATGACATGGTGTTTGATGAATCGGCGGTACTGGCGCCCTGACCTCTTTTAGTGGGATTGCTTGACCAGCGGAAAGTAGTCGGTGATCGCTAGAATAAACCGATCTCCTTTAGCGGCGGAGGAAAAATGGGACCTACAGCGTCCATTCCCCATGTCTCGAATGGCGGGATGTGGCAGAAGGATCTGGCTGCTTTCGGCGGTGATGCATATAATTGGCGTGAATTTGACCGCATGGCATTTCGGCGTGCTTCATTGCGTCATTAATCATCGTGGGCCAAAGTAGCCCATTCTCACGATCGCTCGTAGAGCTTAGGACGGTATGCGCTGCGCATTCACCGCCGTGTGCTTCGAAGGACCTCTTACGCCTCTTTGTTTGAGAGGCATCGAGATAAAATGCCCCGAATCGAACTCTGGTGTCTTCTTCAATCGGAGAAAGACTAAACCGGCAACGCGTGTAAGGCGTTGGCTTTATCCCTTCTTAGGCTTCGGGATAAAATACCCCAAAATGAATCTTGGCCCCTTCTTTTGACCGGAGAAGGGTTGAACCGGCATAAGGTTGATTGAGGTGGGAAAGGAAGAATGTATTCTATTTCCCGAAGGTGGAGAGGAAGGAGGATCTTGTCTCCTATCTCCGGGTAAGGGATGAACAAGAGAGAAAGGTTTTGTATCCTATCTCTTGCCAGTGGAGAGGAAGGTTTTGTGTCCTATCTCCAGGTGCTCACGAATTTGAGATAAGAGAGGAAGGTTTTGTATCCTATCTCTTATTGATGGAGAGGAAGGAGGATCTTGTCTCCTATCTCCGGGTCTTTGGAAAGGAAGGATTTTTGTCTGTTTCGGTGAAAGAGACTGAAAATGGGATCTCCATCTTGAGAATCTTGAAAGATGAAACTAAGAGTGGGATCTCCACTCAGAATCTAAGACAAGAGAGGAAGAATGTATTCTATCTCTTGCTTCAAGAGGAAGGATATGTCCTATCTCCAGGTGAAGGTGGGAAAGGAAGAATGTATTCTATTTCCCGATGAGAAACTAAGAGTGGGGTCTCCACTCAGAATCTTGGAAGGGTACGGATAGCTTTCGCTTTTGTAGGATTGCTAACCAGAATTTGAAAGTGGACCTCTCGTTCGTGGAGGGAATCGAGAGGGGATTTTGCTGGTGGTTGGACCAGGGAGATTTTTAATGGGCCCACCGTCAATGAATTTGATAGGTGAGAGAATTTTGGAGGAAAACACAATAACTTAGGGTTATCCTCATGAAAATGAGTGAGATATTCTCTGAGGAACTTCCCATCAAAGCGGGTTATCTGAATGTATTAAGGATAATACTTTTCGTAAACTTCCCATTTATCTAAGATTAATCACGTCGCCATTCTCAGGTGATATGATATGCACCGCTTGAATAGATCAGGTCTATTATAAACGGTCCTTCCCATTGGGTTGAATTTACCTTTCTTTTGGAGTTGAGAATTATCGGCCGTCTAGCGGCGAGGACGAGATCTCCCTCCTTAAAGGTTCTCTGTCGAACTTTCTTGTTGAAAGCCCTCGACATTCTAGCTTGATAGAACTCAATGCATTGTTGAGCCTCCAGGCGCTTCTCATCTAACATCTCAAGTTCTTCGAGACGTTTTTGATGTTATTCTTGGTCGTCATCTCATTTGCAAGAGGCGGCGAAGTGGCGGATCTGGATTTCCAACGGGAGAATTGCTTCACACCCGTAAACCAGAGAGTACGGGGTAGCTCCTGTTGGCGTACGTACCGTTGTGCGATATGCCCAGAGTGCTTCTCCGAGTTTATCGTCCCAGTCTCGCTTGTTATTCTTCACAAGCTTTGACAAAATTTTGATTATCGTCTTGTTGAACGCCTCAGCTAACCCATTATTTCTTTGGATTATAGGTGTCGGCGAGACATCTTGTATCTTGAATTTTTCGCAAAACGATGAAGGAATTGGCGATAAATTGGGGACCGTTGTCATGCGATCGTCTTGGGACACCGTGTCGATAGATGACATGGTGTTTGATGAATCGGCGGCGGTACTTCGCCTTGACCTCTTTTAGTGGGATTGCTTGACCAGCGGAGAAGTAGTCGGTGATCGCTAGAATAAACCGATCTCCTTTAGCGGCGGAGGAAAAATGGGACCTACAGCGTCCATTCCCCATGTCTCGAATGGCGGGATGTGGCGAAGGATCTGTTGCTCTGGCGGTGATGCATATAATTGGCGTGAATTTGACCGCATGGCATTCCGGCGTGCTCGGCTGCGTCATTAATCATCGTGGGCCAAAGTAGCCCATTCTCACGATTCGCTCGTAGAGCTTAGGACGGTAGTGCGCTGCGCATTCACCGCCGTGTGCTTCGAAGGACCTCTTACGCCTCTTTGTTTGAGAGGCATCGAAGTAAAAGACCATCGTACCCCCGACGATATAGCATCTGGGTTTCTGTGTCGTAAAAGAATCTTGGAGCTCTTCGCCGGATTGACTCTCTCTCCTTCACGTCTTCTGGTAGAATACCATGTAAGACGTAATCGATGATAGGAAAGCGCCAATCTCGGGGCTCCAACTTGGTTTGGGTTGCATGTACTTCTTTGGTAACTACCCCCTTACCTTCTTGTGCCTCATCGTATAATGGTACGAAGAGTTGGTGAGTCCTGACCGTAACTAGTTGCTCGGTCTCGGAAGGTTGTGCTAACGACACAGCTAACGCCGCCAGTGCATCTGCGTGAGCGTTTTGGAGGCGTGGGATATATTCGATGAAGAATCCTTCGAATGAGTCCGCCATTTCAACAGCTATCTGATGATAGGGGATTAGATCCGGATTCCTGACCTCGTAGTCACCACGAACCTGCTTAACTATCAGTTGTGAATCGCCGTATGCTTCGAGATATTCGACCCCCAGCTCCTTGGCGAAGCTAAGTCCGATAAGTAACGCGTTGTATTCGGCTACGTTATTGGAACAAGGTTCGGTGAGTGAATAAGCGCGGGGCATGACATGATTCCGGAAATCAAGACAACTCGACTCAGTGAGATTTTAGAACATCCGGGGGTACTTGCCACATTAGTGGCCCGAGAAGCTCCGTCAAAATACAATCGCCATATTTGTTGGTGCGATGTAGTGTTGACTTCCTGAACTTCATCCGGGAGATCATCATATAGCTTCACTGCGTCCGTTGTCGGGTTGGCAGCCAAGAGATCGCAAATCGCTTGTCCTTTGACCGACTTTTGTTGTTTGAAGTGCAAGTCATATTGGGACAAGAGCAAGGCCTATTTCGCCAAACGCCAACTCATTGGCCGTTTGGGTCATAAATATTCGGACCGGATTTACGTTAGAGATAACATAAATCGTCTGTCCGACCAAATAGTGTCGCATTTTTCAATTGCGAACACTAATGCAAAACCTTGCTTCGACCATTGGGTATCGAGACTCGCCACACCAATGTTCGCCTTCGTAATACACGCTCGTCAGTGATCGTTGCCGTCGCCCCGCGCAGTAAGGCGCTTAACGAGTGATCCGTTGCCTTGGCGTAGATCGAGGAGCGGTTTTCGGCTGCGGTGCAACAAGAACGGAGGTTTAGCGAGATCGATTTTATCTCTTCAAGCGCTTTCGACATCGTCGTCCCAAATAAGCGACCGCCCTTCTTGTTCAACTTGGAGAGCGGTGGCACTTCCCGGATAGGTTCGATATGAACCGTCGGATGTCGCCAATCGTCCTTGTAACCCCCGAAGTTCTCTCGATTTCTGAGTTTGCAATTCTTGAATCGCCTTCACTTTGTCGGGATCGGCGTGGATTCCTTTGTCGGTGACGACGAAACCGAGGAACTTGCCACCGACATTCCAAGGAAGGATTTGGCGGGATTCATCTTTAGGCGATGAGTTCGCATGAGCTCGAATACCGTTCTAAGATCTTTGATGTGATCTCCTTTGTCACGGCTTTTACGACTAAGTCGCCGACGTAGCATTCGACCGCTTTTCCGGAGATGATCTTGGAAAATCTCGTCATTGCTGTTGGTATGTTCTTGTGGCGTTCTTTAAGCCAAATGGCATGACCGTGTAGCAAAATATACCGATGGAAGTTACGAGCGGCTGTGTGTTTGGCGTCATCGGGGTGCATCTTGATTTGATTATACCGAGAAATCATCCATGAGCGACATTCTTTCAAACCCACACGTATTGTCGACTATGACGCCGGTGATTGAAAGAGGAAGTCGTCTTTTAGACAGCGGCGTTGAGATCTCGTAGTCGACCTGAGATCTGATCGAACCATTCTTCTTCATGGCCGGGACTATATTAGCCACCCAATCCGGATGTTGAATTTCCTTGATGAATCCGATTCTATGAGTTTCTTCACCGTCGGCGATTGCACGCAAGATTTGTGGGCCGAAACCGTCTTCTTGATTTGCTTGAGTTTGACATCCACCTTGATGTTGGCGATGTGTCGCTACATTGGGGTCGAGTCTGGCATGTCCTCATAACTCAGCGAATACATCGATATACTCCGATTAGGCGATCAACTCTTCTTTCTCTTAGGGAAGGGTATTGCGATGTTTATGAGCTTAGGATGCTCCTCCTCACCCATATTGACTGGACTACCTCGTCCTTAGTGGGGGTTCTCTTTGTTGAATCTATCCCCAAAGCTGCTCTCGAGTTGATGGATCCATGGGTCTTCCCATGTTGGCATATCTTCATCACTCTCAGCGATGGCGGGATCAAGCGAAGCCATATTTGACATCAAAGCCTTGAAAGCTTCTCAGAGTGGTGTCGAATCCCAACCGAAGAATCGGGCGAATGTCCATCTCCCTCGTCGGGTGGATTATTATCAATCGACCATGAGCATTCATCTTCGAGGAGGATTAGTATCCCAATCCCGTCTGAATGCATAGTAGTTATCAGGCTTCCCTTTTGGGACATATGCGCTTTAGGAGGGACTTCGAGGACCTGCTTGAAACATAGACCTTCTCCTTGTGTCAAGTTGTACCCCTTCTTCATGATACCGGTGTCTCGGACTATATCGAATGTATTGAGGATAGGCCGTTGTTATCTTCATCTTCTTGAAAAAATGATTTGGCGTTGGGCGCATCTCCTTTTAGTAAACCAAGTCTTTTCACTACTTGATCTTAGTGGGATGGCGAGTGTTGTCCCAAAGGAGTCTTGGAATTGCTTTTGTGTAAAGCAAGAAGACCGAGTTGGTAAGTGCAACTCACGGATCGTTGTATAAACTGTCATTACATTATTCAAAGACAAAGGTACTCTAAATCGTCATTTATTGATTCATCGGCAATTTGCCAATTACAATGTTCATCGGCGATTCTTCATCGTCAAGATTGATTACAAGGGGTACAATGTCATTCAAAACAAAACCACCACTATAATCAAGCCCGGCCGGTATCGGCTTCTTCACATGGGTGCCTTGGGCGATGATTGATTTGGACTCATTACAGTAGAGGAGAGAATCGATAAAATAATTCTCCACCCCTTAAGCGGCTATTTGTCGCGACCACGTCTTGACCTCATTATTAGTGTCTACATATTTGAGACGATGAAGAGTAGATGAGACTATAACGCTACCGTGGATCCAAGGTCGACCCAATAATAAGTTATAGGAAGTCTGCGTCAATCACATAGCGGTGACTTGGACTTTAAATCCCCATTTGGCACTTTATCAGGATCTTACCAGCGGTAGAGACGTGATGTTAAACCCATAGATCATTGTGCTGTTGATGTCGACTCTTGGCGGGGATTCCAAGGTGATACATGGTAGCGGGGGCATAATACTCCTGTGAACGGATCGACTTGGATCCGGTTAACTTCACTAGAGCCAATATACGGTGAAGTATAGCGGCCGATCGTGCTTGGAATCTCGTGCATATCCTCCTTTGTAAAAGTAATGCGGGGAAGTGCTTGGTTGCCAAGTTGCATTGTTGTGCGATTCTTAGGAATCGGCGATGCAGTGAGAAACACCGAGTGACGGAGCTTCTTGTAGAGCTTCGGGTTTCCTTTGACAATCGAACCTTCGTAGAAGTTATTGGGATGTTCGCCAAGGGGCCATGGCGTCAGCGGTATGGAGAGCCCGATGTTCGGTCTATCCCTCTGTCAGGCGATTGAATCGGGTTGCCGGAGTTGAGCTTCTGGACTGAGGTCATTTCTCCTTTGCTTCAGCACTTTCTTTTCTGCCTTGCAGTGAGAGAATTCGTGGTCACCCCGCTCGGCGGTGTCTTAGCGTTTGGATTTAGGTCACGGATACTTGTAGGAGTATTCTTGTCCACTCTATCCCCAAACCGCTCTCGAGTTGATGGATCCATGGGTCTTCCCATGTTGGCATATCTTCATCACTCTCAGCGATGGCGGGATCAAGCTGAAGCCATATTTGACATCAAAGCCTTGAAAGCTTCTCCGAGGCTGGTGTCAGAATCCCAAGCCGAAGAATCAGACGAATGTCCATCTCCCTCGTCGGGTGGATTATTATCAATCAGCCATGAGCATTCATCTTCCGAGGAGGATTCGTATCCCAATCCCCGTCTGAATGCATAGTAGTTATCCGGCTTCCCTTTTGGGACATATGCCGCTTTAGGAGGGACTCGAGGACCTCGCCCGAAACATAGACCTTCTCCTTGTGTCAAGTTGTACCCCCACTTCTTCATGATACCCAGTGTCTCTGGACTATATCTGAATGTATTGAGGATAGGCCCGTTGTTATCTTCATCTTCTTCGAAAAAATGATTTGGCGTTGGAACTGCATCTCCTTTTCCGTAAACCAAGTCTTTTTCACTACTTGATCTTCGTGGGATGACGAGTGTTGTCCCAAAGGAGTCTTGGAATTGCTTTTGTGTAAAGCAAGAAGACCGAGTTGGTAAGTGCAACTCTGGATCGTTGTATAAACCTGTCATTACATTATTCAAAGACAAAAGGTACTCTAAATCGTCATTTATTGATTCATCGGCAATTTGCCAATTACAATGTTCATCTGACGATTCTTCATCGTCAAGATTGATTACAAGGGGTACAATGTCATTCAAAACAAAACCACCACTATAATCAAGCCCGGCTTCGGTATCAGCTTCTTCACGTGTCCGTGCCTTGGGCGATGATTGATTTGGACTCATTACAGTAGAGGAGAGAATCAAGAAATAATTCTCCACCCCTTAAACGGCTATTTGTCCGCGACCACCGCCTTGACCTCATTATTCGTGTCTACATATTTGAGACACGATGAAGAGTAGATGAGACTATAACGCTACCGTGGATCCAAGGTCGACCCAATAATAAGTTATAGGAAGTCTCGTCAATCACATAGCGGTGACTTGGACTTTAAATCCCCATTTGGCACTTTATCAGGATCTTACCAGCGGCGAGACCGCTGATGTTAAACCCATAGATCATTGTGCTGTTGATGTCGACTCTTGGCGGGGATTCCAAGGTGATACATGAGGCTAGGGCATAATACTCATAGCGGAACCGGATCGACTTGGATCCGGTTAACTTCACTAGAGCCAATATACCCGTGAAGTATAGCGCCGATCGTGCTTGGAATCTCGTCGCATATCCTCCTTTGTAAAAGTAATGCAGGGAAGTGCTTGGTTGCCAAGTTGCATTGTTGTGCGATTCTTAGGAATCGGCTTGATGCAGTGAGAAACACCTCGAGTCGACCGAGCTTCTTGTAGAGCTTCCTGTGTTTCCTTTGACAATCGGAGCAACTCAGAGAGTTATTCGCCGGATGTTCGCCAAGCGGGCCATGGCGTCGAAAGCGGTATGGAGAGCCCGATGTTCGGTCTATCCCTCACAATCAGGCGATTGAATCGGACTGCCGGAGTTGAGCTTCCCGGACTCGAGGTCGCTTTCTCCTTTGCTTCACCGCTTTTCTCTCGCACGAGTGAGAGGAGTCGTGGTCACCCCCAGCTCTGACAGTGTCTTAGCGTTTGGATTTGGAGTGTCTGGATACTTGTAGGAGTATTCTTGTCCACTCCTAGTAGCGAAGACTTCCCGCTCTTCTTCCGGAAATTGGATCGTCGGTTGTCAACCCACCGTTTACGAGTCTTGTTTGGGTATTGATAAGCAATTTTTAACGCCTACACAGTCCTGAATGTTGGTGTGCCATCGACATAGTTCAAGCTCCCAGTGATCCTCGTCCTTGTTGGTCCATCCCCATACATTGTCAAATTTGTCAGAGATTTCCCCACCATTACATTCTCCTTGTAAACTCCTTTCTTGACATAGATCACAAAAGCTTCGTCAATCTTCTTGCTCACATGCTCAAGCGCCTGGCCAATGGTCTTATAGTCTCCACTCCCATCCTGAGCCACGACTAAATCTGGCTTCCGATTGCCTTTGGATTCAAGAAGCATTCTCTTTGTTGGATTGACCCATGACGGACCCTCCTCCTCCGATGAGAGCAACCTCCTGCTGAAGGATGGAAGCTTGAATGAGGTCAGAACCTCCGAGATACTATCGATTATGGCCAGGCAGTTGCTAGTGAGCTGCGCAGAGGTCTGCAGGGCCTTCTTCATATCTACTGCAGCATCTCCAGAGGCATTCTCGAACCCATCAATGCAAGTCTCTTGGTATGTCACAACTGCACTGAGCCATATTTTCAGGTCATCAACGGTCTTGTCAATCTTGGTTATGTCTAAAATTTCAATGCGGTCAATGGAGTTTCTGAGATCGTCTATGGCATAATCAAACAGCTCCCTGCAATCTTTCAGTGCCTTGGACGTGCGAGGATCCTTCTCGGCAGCCTGCAGGGTTTCAGACTTCTTGAGTGTGCTGCGAATGTGCTCAATGGTGGCGCTGAATGCTATCTGGACGAGCTTATTTGGGTCAGTCGTGTTTCCGGCCGCCTGCGTCAGCGAGCTCTCGCACTGCTCCCTGTAGTCGGTGGGCTGGCATATTGACTGTATGGACTTCACGGATGCCTGGATTTCATTAGAGGAATCAGAGTGGGATGAGTGACGACCAGTGGTAACGACGGTGGCGACCGTGGCCGCCACGGCGAGGAGGAGTAATGAGGAGGCGCCAATGGCGGCAATCTTCTTGTTCTTCTTGGCAGACTTCTCGGCTGCGGAGGCCTCGGCTATCGCTGACATTATGAGCCTGGATTTTTGGGGTTTGCTTGTCAGATTGTTCGTAGGTTTTCTCTATTGCAGGGATGGTTGCATACAGGGCTAAAATTGTTGAGAGGGAAGAGCGAGGATTTAAACTTAAGAGGACAAAATAAGGGGTGGTTGGTGTGGGATCCTGGGAAAGGGGGCATCCACAAGACAATATAGAGATTCGTTGTTCAGGTTCCTAATTTTGGCGGGAAGGGACTTGTGGTCAATCTGTGAGCTTGAGGGTCAAAGAGTATTCCTTATTTTGGTATGCAAGTTTGATTTTGAGTAGAGTTCTGGTTTCTGTTGTGAGATTTATGTGTTTCTTCTTATTAATTCTATTCTTTATTTGAAAATGTCCAATACCTAATTATCATCATAAGAATTATAAGAAGTTTCTCAGAATACTTGCTGCAACTAAATATAAATAACTCTACACAATCAATGAGAAAAGGTTTCATTTGCTTCAAGTTAGCACCACTGTCAAGCATCTTAGGGCATGTTTGGCAACTTGGCCAAAGCGGGCTATAATCCACTTTTTGGGTTATATTCCATTTTCTGCATGTTTGATAAGCACATTCTGAGTGTATTGTTTCGGATTATAATTCACCAAAAAATATCCTTGGGTTCCTATGTTATTTTTTGGTGGATTAGTGGATTATATAAAGCCAATTCTCAAATGACCATGCTGCTGCAGTTGCACTAAACTCTGAGGTTGTGGTGAGGGATGCAGATTATAATGTTGTACTCTAACATTCCCCCGGCAGGTTGAGTGCCCTTTTTATGGGTTGAAATCCGAATTCACACATGCCGCAGCAATATCACTTTTTAAAATCCACCTTAAATGCATGGCCAGTGGAATTTGAACCTTGGTTGCTCTGTACCATATCAAATGACCCTGCCACTGCACCAAAACTCCGAAGTTGCAGTGTGGATTGAGGGTTATAATTTTATACTCTAATAGTCATATCTTAGGTTAACGGGAAATTATGCGTCTGTTGGTAGTCATGTTTCATTTCTTGGTTGCCGGTCACGTTAGATTGATATTAGCTCAAGATGTTGAAAATATTACGAAAGTATAGTATTATCTTGAAGAATATTTTCAGACTCAAGACTTCCAGACCTAATAATTATCAGAAACACTGCTACAACTTAAATATGTAGGACACACCACAATGCAGGCATTGTTGTCACGTTCTTTGGCTCCAAACAAATAACAAGTCATGTATTCTGATAATGCAGGTTATTCTAAAACTGAAAAAGACATGGGCTGCCAAATGCGTTGCATATACAAAAACAGATATTGATTGTACAAGCTAAGGTATGAGATGCAATCAGTTTTCCTTTGAACAGATGTTGGCTCCTTTAATGAAACTGTGGTCCATAACAAAGGAAGTGACCTTTATGACTATCTTAATCGTTTAGGTGTCAGCTCAGTGCTCCATGATCTTGGTCCCTCATTGCACTCAACGGTGGAGACGTTGCCAACATGATGGGTTTGGTGATTTTGTTATTCAGGAAGCAAATCCCATCATAATGGTGCACAATAAGCTTTTTAAGAAACTTCCCACTAGTGACTTTGGTATGCCGTTAATTTAATCATACTAGAAGTGGCAACCTTTTAAGAACAAGTGGATTTTAGTAATTTGCTCCCAAGCATAGGCAAATTGTCTTATAGGTATTCATACGAGAGTGGAAGGATCACAAAGAAGCTCTGAGAAGGCCTAATATACACAACTTTGTTAACATAACATTATTGCACAAGTAATCATGGAAATATTGTTGTTATAACATAACGGAATCGATAATGGCTGTGTTATTAATTAACATTTGTGGAGAGATTTGGAAGAGGAGAGGAGCAATAATGGTTGCTAAGTTAGGTTTACAAATCAAAAGGTGATAAGTGACTTGGATAGAATCAAATCCTGTGATAATGGCATATAATACAAGTCATAAGATGATTAGTGATCTAATAGAAATGCATATATGTTCAGATTTTTTTCACCCGTCCGTACATTTCCAACAATAAACAACTTCAAAAGTGTAACATAGTGCTTTCTTTTCTTAGGCCTACAACACAAGACCTATTACTACAAATAGGCTTCTAATCTTAAACATTCACACAAAATCTCCTCCCACCATGAAGATCACATTGCCATACTTAGCTTTGGCCATCGTCTCAACACTACCCTCAGCATTTTTCCTCAATTCTTGCCCCCAGTGTGGAAACTTATCAGTCCCATACCCTCTAAGCACTAACCCAAATTGCGGTAATCCTAACTACCAACTTTACTGCAATAACGGCGTTCTTGAATACAAATCCGTTGGTGGGATTTATTACAAGGTCCTAAGCATTAATCCAACTTCTTACAGAATTGTAATTAGCCCTCCTTCTGTCATTCCTGAGTTTTGTTTGTCCTCTGACCTACTGGAAGGAGGCCTGCAGATTGACCAAACATCTCCTTTCAATATTTCTAACAGAAACACAGTGTTGCTGTTCAACTGTTCAAAGTCTTTGTTGCTCTCTCCTTTGAATTGCTCGTCTAACAGTGTTTGTAGGAAGTTTGAAGCGATAGACAAGGGGATCAAATGTCGTAACAAGCGTTGTTGTAGCTTTTTGAAAGACTCTCCATCAAATTCGCGCAGGATTAGGGTTAGAGTTGGAGCCTGCACTGCATACACGAGTGTTGTTGATATCAATGAGACTGAAGATCCAAGGTCATGGACGTTTGGGATTGAGCTGCAATGGATGCCACTGGCCTAGTCTATTCCTCAGGGTTGCTAGAATAATTTGCTTTGTTTTGTTAAAATTTCATGGCTTTGTTTGGTGTGTTATCTTGGTTAAGGTTTTCTCTTTTGATGTTTGTGTTTTTTTTGGCTTGTGAGTTGAATAATATCAATGCTTAATTATGTATTGATGTTGCACTTAATCTCTTTTGTAATCTATATAACGCTACCTTACTTAGCATATAAAAATGGACTAGAGCTAAGGTATCTAAAAGGAGGATTACTTCAATTTTACCTCATATCATAATCATTAAAATCATTAAACAGTTAAACACTGCATGAAACTTGCCAACCCCAGTTATGTAAAACCTCACATGCCAGTTGATACTGATCCTTTTTTTTTTTTTAAGTTAACAATTGCTTTCCTGAAAATTTTGTAGCAGTGTATGTACCTGAGAACCTAAATTACCATATAGGAGTGCAAGTTAGAGGATCAATTAAGGAATAACCTTTTCACTAAGTGATCCCTGATTGATTTTATTGGCTATGAAACATATAAAGGTCAGCGGATTATCTTTATGTTTTACGTTTTTCATGTCTTTGTTTCATTACATATAATATTTACTTTTCTAGTAAAACTCCTCTCAACCTGTGTTGCCAGGGTACTTCGATCATGAAGCCGTACCTGTATCCGACTCGTACCGGACACTGACATGTATCGGACACTCCTTGGACACTTATCATGAATCATACTCGTATCGAAAACGGGCACTCCTTGGACACTCCTTGAATATACGCATATGTTTATTCAAATGTGTACCCAGTTACACAGTACATGTTTTAAATTAAAACACTCATCATACACTTCTTGAACGTTAATCCAACACTTCATGTTCACTTCCTAAAACTCATTGAATGGTTTCATTTCAATCTGCAAAGTAATAAAGGCCGTTTGGGTACACTTCACATTCAAAACTATGATTTTAAAGATTGTTTTCTTGCTAAAAAACAAGTGGTTTCCAATTTATAATCCACTCAATAAAAGAAACATAAAAATGTCATGGGAATTTTATTTTCATAACATGTGAATGAAAAAAGATTCTTGATCTTACGTAAAGTACTAAATTCAATATATGTATATAGCCGTGTCCCCGTTTTCTACCTTTTGCAAATTCGTCGTGTCTCGTACTCGTACCCGCACCAGCACCAGTACTCGTGTCCATGCAACATAGCTCTCAAGCTTCCTATATAACTCATTTTGTGACCTCTTAATCCTTCTAGTAGTACAACAAGCTGCCCTACAATAAATACTATCACAGTTTTCATATGATTATTATGAATATAAAAAAGCAGCCTCTCTATTTTCTTAATATGCTTTTTATCACCAATCATCTACACTAATATGTGTGTGTGTGTGTGTGTGTGTGTGTGTGTGTGTTATGATAACAAGTGAAAAGGATCCACATTTAAAATATAAAGGATCAATGTCCTGTAAAACTCACTTCTGAACCCGTAAAACTCACTTCTGATCGGGTTCAAGTCATGGGTGCAAATGGAGAGAATATCGGTGTGTCTATAATCATATTTGATTATGTGACTCAAATAAAAATTCATTTTCAGATATGGATCTTTTATGGTCATGAATATATTATCATATTGGCTAAAATCGAAAATGAATGGAATATGGATATATTGATACAAACAAATCTGTATTTGACAAACAACAAATCTTTGTCACATCCAAAAACTTCAAATTCAAATTTGAGTATAATCAAATAAAATTATGCCCATTTGCACCTGTAGTTAAAGTTAACGAACATCTAAAAACTCTTACTTGCGGTTTCACAATCAGGACATGGGTCCTTAAGAAGTTGCTTCAGCTCTGTATTATAGTATGATACTTTTCAACAAACCAACATGCAAAAATTTTGAAAGATCAAACACAACATTTATTCGTTCCAAGTAATATAGTAGAGGAATCAGTAAAAAAGAATAAACAACCCAAATGTGAACTTACAAAGAAGCGAACTTACCTCATACGACATCACCACTCATTTTCCATGATTCAAAACTCCCCACTGACAACTTCATATGCAGGGTTCCCTGCACACAAATACTCGAGTCACATTACGCAACACAAAATAATTTGGCTCAACATGAATGGCATAGTATGCTGTCATAAAACAAAATTACACATTGCAACTCCATTAGCAAAAGCTTAGTTGAAATCAACTTTAAAGATTGAATTTGCCTCAACCCTTCTCTGCCCACCAACAAGGTTGCAACTTTCACAGCCGCATTTCGACAAACACCTCTTGAGCAAGTCAGTTTCTTGCCCAAAACTCTCGCCATTACTAGCACTTCAAATTGCCAAATCATTTAATGCAACTGAGAATATTTGAACCGAGATATCACACTAAATTTTGTAAAACAACTAAATAGGGTCTGTAATTTTTTTTATCCAAAATCAAATTTTAATGAGAAAATAATTAGGAAAAAGAGAATGGGCCCAATTCATAAAGGCCCAAATCGTAAACGTAATAACCCCACATACTGGTTTTAGCGTGAATAAACTACTAATCCCACCCTCTGCCGATCGACCGTTGTCTTTCAGCCCACGTCTTTTTCAAAGTTCACTACTAAAATTTCAGACCCAACATTTCACCCGCTAATTTCCCCGGGCCCACCATTTACATTAGTCTCCCCATTTAAGGGGGTGTTTGGCAAAATGAAAGTGAATTGAAAGGGTGAAAGTCAATTTCTTTTGCAAGTGAGATAATGTATCCACGTGAGCATATAAGTGAAATACAATGTTTGTTTGTAAAATAAATAATTAGTGAAAGTAAAAAATTAAAAATGATGTGGCAATTTATTTATTTATTTATTAAATCAATTTCTAAATCATTTTCAAAGTAGTTAGATTATTTGTTGCCATTGTTAACCTATTTTATTTGATTATTTGTTGCCATTGTTAACCTATTTTATCTAAATTAAAAGTTTATTATTCTTATCCTTGACTAAAGTTTATTATGTCAATTCATGTGCATGTTAGTTTTAGGCATAATGGATACGAGTCTATTAAAAATATAAAAATATTGACCACATGTGTTATAAAGAAAATTCAACGATGCCTTTGTTAGAGTTTAGAGATAATGCAGAAGGAATAAAACTAACGGAGTAAAATAATAATAATAAATTTGGTTATGGTAAAAAAGATATATATTAGTTAATATAGTAATTGAATTAGGAGTGGTCCCCACTTTTCTCACTTTCATCTGACTTCAGCACTTTTTTAGGGGAACTTAAACCTACATTAAATCTGACGTGGATTCTTTTTGACATTTCACTTTCATAACCACTTACAATTAAACAAACACCCGAAGTATTAAATGCATTTCACTTTCTCACTTTCTTCTCTCACTTTCATACAAACAAACACCCCCTAAGAGGTTGCTTGGATTGGGGGTAATGTGAGTAAAGAGAATATGCTTGGATTGGGGGTAATGTGAGTAAAGAGAATATACGGGAAACATTCACCTTGTTTGGGATTTCATTTGACTCGGTTAATGAGGGGGAAATTAAGGCAATGGAAGGGGGAAAATTTTAGGTTTTGTCCCCCCAATTTGGGGTGTAATGGAGGGGAAGGGAAGGTAATGTAACTTTTAGAAAAAAAGAATATTACACAAAGATAATTTTACCCCCATATCAAGATGAGATTCAAATGAATGAAATAACATATAATGTTATTTATGTAAGTTTACACATATTCACTTCCCTTCCATTCACTTTATTAAACTTTCCAAGCGGGGTAAAATAAGTTCCCCTTAATTCCCTTACTAATTTTCCAAACAAGTTTTGTATGTTCCTTAACTTAACTTATCCTATATTCCCTTTACTTTCCTTCACTATGTACAAATCCAAACAAGCCCTAAGGGTTTCTTTCTTGGTAAAAATTTCAGAAACCCCCCTAATTATAGCGTGATTTAAACAAAATAACATGAACTTTATAATGTTTTAATAATACCCTAAAACTTAAAGAGTTTTCACAAAATTCTCTTTAAACTCTCAAAAATCTTAACTATTGAAATACCATTTCTAAAGAAAATTCACTCTTACAATAAATCATAAACATAACTTTATTTTTTTTTCTCTTGTTTTCCTCTACTTTCTTTTTGGATAAACTCTAAAACAAAGTCACCCTAAAGTTCAACTGATACATGTTTTATTAGAATTATTAACCCCATGAACTTTCAAATTTTTGTTTAAACCCAACGAACTTTCAAAATCATACTAAACCCCAACGAACTTTTGCAAAACCTCATACTAACACCATTAAGTTCGACTTACACGCATATGCGACTGCTAAAAAGACCAAATGCTCTTTAACTTATTAAAAATTTTATTTATGATCTTTTTTCTATATATTCACCTTAATTATAAATTTATTTTATTTTTTCCCCAACTCTCCTTAAGATCTGCCTGGACCCACCTGGTTTCAAAGTCTTTATTGAACGATGAACTCTATGAAAGCCCAGACCTGACCGATTCTCAATGCCTTTTGCCCAATTTTTTACAAATTGGGGAAAAGGTGAAGGGTTATAAGATTTTAAGTGTGAGGGTATTTTTTAAGATGGGGTATTTTAGTCCATACAAAAAGTAACATGATACCGCTTGGGGTTATCTACAAAAGTCCGAAAGTTCGTGGAGGTTTTCTACAAGTCCAAAAAGTTTATTGGGGTTTAGTGTGATTTTTGAAATGTTGGTTTATGCAAAGTTCGAAAGTTCAAATTTAGTGATTTACCATTTAGAGTTCTAATTCACGAGCTTTCTTTATTTTTATTGTTTTTAAGTTTGTAATCATTTTATCGATCATCCTTGCTTTAAGAAATACTGGCCTATTTTAAAATGAGACCACACTCAAAAAATTATGAAATAACTTTATTTTTTCCTTTTTTTCCCTTCTCATTTTACTCTACTCGGCAATCAAATTCTAGAAACGGATTTCTTTCATATGCAGTGACGTCTCCAAGATTTGTCTTCAGCATATGAGATAATATAAATGTATATGGATTTTATATTAACAGTTCTATAACAGTGCCCCGCCTTCATTCTAGTGGTGGAACTTCCTTTAAAATCAAAGAGTTTCTTCAATTTTCAAGTTCAGAACCAAAAATTCAAAACCGTTTTGTGCAAATCCCAAACAAAATAAAAAGTTTGCAACCGTGTTGTGTGCGAATTATCCCAAAAGTTCAGGGGCTTGTTGTAAAATTCCCTCTCCTTTCTACACTCTCCCGTCCCCTCAACCTATAAGAAAAACCCTAAACTCGATCTCCCAAAACTCTCGACTTTCAAACCCCTCTAGGGTTTCATCGATCAAATCTCTAGGGTTTCTCCTCCTCATTCGATCCATTAGCGATGTCTCTGCGTCCGAGCGAGAGGACGGAGGTCCGTCGCAACAAGTATAAGGTCGCTGTCGACGCCGAGGAGGGTCGCCGGCGGCGAGAGGACAACATGGTGGAGATCCGAAAGAGTAAGCGAGAAGAGAACCTGCAGAAGAAGCGGAGGGAGGGAATGGCGGCGGCGGCGTTTCCCCAGTCGATCCCATCGTCGGGGGTCGAGAAAAAGGTAAGCTTGGTCGGTTCATCGCTAGATCTGAGGGTTTTGGGAGTCGGAGTACTAGATCGGGGGGTTTGATTTGGGGATTTAGGGTTTTGGGGGTGTTTCTAGGGTTAGGGTTTGTCGTTAATGTGTTTTGCGTTTAATTTTCAGTTGGAGCTTGCCGGCGATGGTGGCCGGGGTTTATTCTGATGATCGGACCTTGCAGCTCGAAGCTACGACTCAGTTCAGGAAATTGCTGTCGATAGGTATTGAAAGGTTAAATTTTTATTTATTTATTTATTTTGTTCTTGGTAAAATTTCAAAACCTCCTAATTATAGCGTGATTTAAACAAAATAACATGAACTTTATAATGTTTTAATAATACCCTAAAACTTAAAGAGTTTTCACAAAATTCTCTTTAAACTCTCAAAAATCTTAACTATTGAAATACCATTTCTAAAGAAAATTCACTCTTACAATAAATCATAAACACAACTTTCTTTCTTTCTTTCTTTTTTCTTGTTTTCCTTTATTTTCTTTTTTTGGATAAACTCTAAAACAAAGTCACCCTAAAGTTCAACTGATACATGTTTTAGAGTTGGGTAAATTACACTAAACCCCCATGAACTTTCAGCCTTTTGCTCTAAACCCCAACGAACTTTCAAAATCATACTAAACCCCAACGAACTTTTGCAGAAAACCCTCATACTAACACCATTAAGTCTGACTTGGCACGTGCAATGCACGTGACTAAAAAGACCAAAATGCCCTTTAACTTATTAAAAATTTTATTTATGATCTTTTTCTATATATTCAGTCTTAATTATAAATCTCTTATTTTTATTTTTTTCCCCAACTCTCCTCTTAAGATCGGGCCCGCACTCCACCGGTTTCAAAGTCTTTATTGAAATCGACCGAATTCTAAGAAAGCCCTAGACCCGACTGATTCCCTCAATGCCTTTTGCTCAGTAATTTTTTTTACAGTTGGGGGGAAAAGGTGAAGGGGTTATAAGATTTTTAAGTGTGAGGGTATTTTTTTAAGATGGGGGTATTTTAGTCCATACAAAAAGTAACATGATACCGTTTGGGGGTTATCTACAAAAGTCTGAAAGTTCGTGGAGGTTTTCTACAAGTCCAAAAAGTTTATTGGGGTTTAGTGTGATTTTTGAAAGTTTGTTGGGGTTTAGTGCAAAAGGCTGAAAGTTCATGGGGGTTTAGTGTAATTTACCATTTAGAGTTCTAATTCACGAGAGCTTTCTTTATTTTTATTGTTTTTAAGTTTGTAATCATTTTATACGATCATCCTTGCTTTAAGAAATACTGGCCTATTTTAAAAATGAGACCACACTCAAAAAAATTATGAAATAACTTTATTTTTTTCCTTTTTTTCCCTTCTCATTTTACTCTACTCGGCAATCAAAATCTAGAAACGGATTTCGCCTACATGCAGTGACGTCTCCAAGATTTGTCTTCAGCATATGAGATAATATAAATGTATATGGATTTTATATTAACAGTTCTATAACAGTGCCCCGCCTTCATTCTAGTGGTGGAACTTCCTTCAAAATCAAAGAGTTTCTTTAATTTTCAAGTTCACAACCAAAAATTCAAAACTGTTTTGTGCAAATCCCGAACAAAATAAAAAGTTTGCAACCGCGTTTTGTGCGAATTATTCCAAAGTTCAGGGGCTTTTTGTAAAATTCCCTTTTCTTTCTACACTCTCCCGTCGCCTCAACCTATAAGAAAAACCCTAAACTCGATCTCCCAAAACTCTCGACTTTCAAACCTCTCTAGGGTTTCATCGATCAAATCTCTAGGGTTTCTACTCCTCATTCGATCCATTAGCGATGTCTCTGCGTCCGAGCGAGAGGACGGAGGTCCGTCGCAACAAGTACAAGGTCGCCGTCGACGCCGAGGAGGGTCGCCGGCGGCGAGAGGACAACATGGTGGAGATCCGAAAGAGTAAGCGAGAAGAGAACCTGCAGAAGAAGCGGAGGGAGGGAATGGCGGTGGCGGCGTTTCCTCAGTCGATCCCATCGTCGGGGGTCGAGAAAAAGGTAAGCTTGGTCGGTTCATCGCTAGATCTGAGGGTTTTGGGAGTCGGAGTACTAGATCGGGGGTTTGATTTGGGGATTTAGGGTTTTGGGGGTGTTTCTAGGGTTAGGGTTTGTCGTTAATGTGTTTTGCGTTTAATTTTCAGTTGGAAAGCTTGCCGGCGATGGTGGCCGGGGTTTATTCTGATGATCGGACCTTGCAGCTCGAAGCTACGACTCAGTTCAGGAAATTGCTGTCGATAGGTATTGAAAGGTTAAATTTTTTATTTATTTTATTTATTTTGTTCTTGGTATTGCTCCTTTTGCTCCTGGAATCGTTTTAATCATTAGTGTTATTATTTGAACATAATTGACTTTAATTGCATTAATTAATTGTAATGGAATTAAATTGTCTACTATCTGGTCATCATGATGAATCGTGATTATTGTGTTGATTGGTTTAACCATTACGTGAGAAAATTTAGTAGAATATCATTTTTCCTATGTATTGGACTTGTGGTGGCTATTTAATTCTGATGAAAAAGCCGAGTATAACTCTCAAGAGGAAGTATTTTACTGTACTGAACGTCTGTTTTCTGTCCATCATGATGGGTTCGTGAGTATTGTGTTGATTGGGTTAATCATGACTTGAGAAATTTTAGTAGAATATTATATTTTTCAAATATTGGACTTGTGCTAGCTATTTAGTTTAATTCTGAGGAAAAGAAAAGCGAGTTTTCATGAGGAATTAATGTCTTACTTGTAGATAATGTTTGCCAATATTTTACTTACGATTCAGCTATTATCAACTGGGGAGTATTTGATCTAACTTCTGGTTTCGCATGTAGATTTAAGAAAAAAATTGTTGATGACCCCCCTCATCCATATTTTTTATGGTACTTATCACCCCTTAACTATTTCTGTAGCCCCTACCACTCCTGAATTTGCATTTTGATAAGAATAAATTTCAGACTCTCTATTCCCTATGAATTTAGGATTGTTAGTGCTAATAATAAATTGAGGAATGAGGGTTGATACGTGCTACTGAATAATGATAAGTGTAAGATAATTGCAAATTACCCTAGATTTTAAAAGATAGTTGATGTTGATTCTATTTGCTTGTTCTCGGAATTTGTTTTGCCAGAGAGGAGTCCTCCAATAGAAGAGGTTATCCAATCTGGTGTTGTTCCTCGATTTGTGGAATTTCTTACAAGGGAGGATTATCCTCAACTTCAGGTTTGATTAATTTTTTGTTTATGAATCCAGTCATCTTTAATTGTTCTTTTCTTAATTAAATTTTGGTATTCTTTCAGTTTGAGGCTGCTTGGGCACTTACCAACATAGCCTCTGGTACATCAGAGAACACCAAGGTTGTGATTGATCATGGAGCTGTTCCGATATTTGTGAAGCTGCTTGGTTCTCAGAGTGATGATGTCCGAGAGCAGGTATGTAGTCTATATGTGTTATGTTATTGAATTGCCAGTATCTGATTAGTATTCATGCATACATTTATGCAGATAACATTCCCCTCTCTGTATATGAACTTTATGCCTTAGTATTTTTCAACTTGTTGTCAACTATTTTTATAGTTATTTAAGATAGTTCTTTTATAGTTGTCTTTTCCGTTGCAGTTTTTGGTATTTGTCTATGTTGACTGCGTGGAAATTTATTTACTTTTAGCCACAAAATAGTCTTAGCTTAGTGAGATTGTGTGTATTGTTTTAAATTCATGACTTACTGGCATTATTGCCAGTATCTGATTAGTATTCATGCATACATTTATGCAGATAACATTCCCCTCTCTGTATTTGAACTTTATGCTTTAGTATTTTTTAACTTGCATTGGGATGCTATTGGTAAATTCATCATAAGTTCTTTTATGATGACAGTTTGATACAATTGATAGCTTTGCTTTTCGAAATGTTATACAGAATGTGATTTTTTTTTAAATATTGATTATTTTCTACCTTTATTGTTAAATTGCAGGCAGTGTGGGCATTGGGTAATGTAGCTGGTGATTCGCCAAGATGTCGAGACCTTGTCCTTGCCAATGGGGCATTGATCCCACTCCTGTCTCAGTTGAATGAGCATGCCAAGCTCTCAATGTTGCGGAATGCCACCTGGACTCTATCCAACTTCTGCAGGGGGAAGCCACAGCCAGCTTTTGAGCAGGTTTGATCTAGTTATAAGATTGATTTGCTAACTTTAAGTTTGAACATGCAACAAAGTGTAGACATATGCGCGCTTTGGTTGTTTTATGTGCAGACACGTCCTGCTCTTCCTGCACTTGAGCGTCTTATTCATTCAAATGATGAGGAAGTTCTTACTGATGCATGTTGGGCACTTTCTTACTTGTCTGATGGAACAAATGACAAGATTCAAGCTGTGATTGAAGCCGGTGTTTGCCCCCGGCTTGTGGAACTTCTATTGTGAGAATCAATCACTTTAAGTTGCAGTATATTTCGTTTCTTAACAATTTATTTTGTTAATCTTTATGCTGTTGATGTTGGCATGTAGGCATCCTTCACCATCGGTGCTTATTCCTGCCCTCCGTACTGTTGGTAACATAGTTACAGGGGATGATGTCCAGACACAGGTATGAGAAAAGCCGCTAATGCATATGCTTTATTTATCTGCTTGATTGAATAGGCGAAGACATATTTAAGTTGCTAGCTATTCCAGTCTTCAAGAGTTAATTTTGCTTAATATTCTCAATCAATTTTAAGTAGTATTTTTTTAATTCTAGAAACACTGTCACTGCCATATGCCGGTGGGTTCAAGAGCTGATTTTGCTTGATATTCTCAAATAATTTTAACTAGTATCTGGTAATTCTAGAAGCACTGTCATCACTGTCATATGCTGATGGATCCCTTTGGATGAGGAACACCAGTAATTATTTTACAAAGCTATTTGGTAATAATTAGCAGAAGTTCATTAATATAATTTCAATAGTGTAGTTGAATTTTTTCACATTGCTATCTGGCTATCTGCTTATGTTAAATTAAGATAAAAAATAATGCATTTAATATGCTAGCTTATATAGACTGTTTAGATTGCTTAACATTGTGTGACAAGGGTAGCAATTTTGATGCTTGAATATGTTGTACAGAACCTTGTAGATGGTGTATAAGATTTTTATTCTTTATTTGATTCATGTCATCATGTCTCTAGAATTGAACTGCATCCATGGTATATGCTTTAATAGAAATTCATCCAGCTCTACACATTGATAAAGATTTAGTTAGGATGGTACTTATGTGCAATGAGAATATGATTCAATATCTCAAAGTTGGTATCTAGTTTCTTGCCTATTCTTTCATTCTGAATATGATTCAATATCTCAAAGTTGGTTTCTAGTTTCTTGCCTATTCTTTCATTCTTTTTGGGGTTCAAAATTGTGGACTTTGTGTTAATTAGACAAGCAATTGAGGGTGCTCTCTTAGTTTTAAAACCATCTTGGGTATTAGGCACTAGAGGCCTAGACATTGTGCCCATAATACGTTTATATGTCCACCAAATTGGAGGTCTTGACTTTTTCCAACTGTGAGTGCCTCGGTATGAGTTGTAATATTGTCATTTATATTCCAAATACGTTTATATGTCCACCATAATACGTTTATATGTCCACCAAATTGTAGGTCTTGACTTTTTCCAACTGTGAGTGCCTCCGTATGAGTTGTAATATTGTCATTTATATTCCAAATATATGCTACTCTGCCATAACATAAATACATGCTCCGTAATAATTTTATTCCTTCAAAATATTCATCCTGAAATTGTAGGTCTTGACTTTTTCCAACTGTGAGTGCCTCCGGTTTATGCTTGTAATTTTGTCATTTATATTCCAAATATATGCTACTCTGCCATACCATAAATACAGGCTCCGTAATAATTTTATTCCTTCAAAATATTCATCCTGAAAGGGTTGTTCTTTCTCCTTGTTTTGTTTAAACTTTAAACTTGCTTTATCCATAGATTGTATTAGTTTTTCCATGTCCAGAGGGGTTCTTTAAACAATTGAATAAGTCATCTTATATTCCATATAATTTAGCTTATTTTACTTCTTTAGCCCATAAATCCCAGTTAGGTAAACATCATGACTCGATTTGATGTGTGTTCTTTGTTCTCAGTTTATTATCAATCATCAAGCGCCGTTGTCTTCTGCAACTCTTGACACACAATCACAAGAAAAGCATCAAGAAGGAAGCATGTTGGGCACTTTCTTACTTGTCTGATGGAACAAATGACAAGATTCAAGCTGTGATTGAAGCCGGTGTTTGCCCCCGGCTTGTGGAACTTCTATTGTGAGAATCAATCACTTTAAGTTGCAGTATATTTCGTTTCTTAACAATTTATTTTGTTAATCTTTATGCTGTTGATGTTGGCATGTAGGCATCCTTCACCATCGGTGCTTATTCCTGCCCTCCGTACTGTTGGTAACATAGTTACAGGGGATGATGTCCAGACACAGGTATGAGAAAAGCCGCTAATGCATATGCTTTATTTATCTGCTTGATTGAATAGGCGAAGACATATTTAAGTTGCTAGCTATTCCAGTCTTCAAGAGTTAATTTTGCTTAATATTCTCAATCAATTTTAAGTAGTATTTTTTTTTAATTCTAGAAACACTGTCACTGCCATATGCCGGTGGGTTCAAGAGCTGATTTTGCTTGATATTCTCAAATAATTTTAACTAGTATCTGGTAATTCTAGAAGCACTGTCATCACTGTCATATGCTGATGGATCCCTTTGGATGAGGAACACCAGTAATTATTTTACAAAGCTATTTGGTAATAATTAGCAGAAGTTCATTAATATAATTTCAATAGTGTAGTTGAATTTTTTCACATTGCTATCTGGCTATCTGCTTATGTTAAATTAAGATAAAAAAATAATGCATTTAATATGCTAGCTTATATAGACTGTTTAGATTGCTTAACATTGTGTGACAAGGGTAGCAATTTTGATGCGTTTGAATATGTTGTACAGAACCTTGTAGATGGTGTATAAGATTTTTATTCTTTATTTGATTCATGTCATCATGTCTCTAGAATTGAACTGCATCCATGGTATATGCTTTAATAGAAATTCATCCAGCTCTACACATTGATAAAGATTTAGTTAGGATGGTACTTATGTGCAATGAGAATATGATTCAATATCTCAAAGTTGGTATCTAGTTTCTTGCCTATTCTTTCATTCTGAATATGATTCAATATCTCAAAGTTGGTTTCTAGTTTCTTGCCTATTCTTTCATTCTTTTTTTGGGGTTCAAAATTGTGGACTTTGTGTTAATTAGACAAGCAATTGAGGGTGCTCTCTTAGTTTTTAAAACCATCTTGGGTATTAGGCACTAGAGGCCTAGACATTGTGCCCATAATACGTTTATATGTCCACCAAATTGGAGGTCTTGACTTTTTCCAACTGTGAGTGCCTCCGGTATGAGTTGTAATATTGTCATTTATATTCCAAATACGTTTATATGTCCACCATAATACGTTTATATGTCCACCAAATTGTAGGTCTTGACTTTTTCCAACTGTGAGTGCCTCCGGTATGCGTTGTAATATTGTCATTTATATTCCAAATATATGCTACTCTGCCATAACATAAATACATGCTCCGTAATAATTTTATTCCTTCAAAATATTCATCCTGAAATTGTAGGTCTTGACTTTTTCCAACTGTGAGTGCCTCCGGTTTGCGTTGTAATTTTGTCATTTATATTCCAAATATATGCTACTCTGCCATACCATAAATACAGGCTCCGTAATAATTTTATTCCTTCAAAATATTCATCCTGAAAGGGTTGTTCTTTCTCCTTGTTTTGTTTAAACTTTAAACTTGCTTTATCCATAGATTGTATTAGTTTTTTCCATGTCCAGAGGGGTTCTTTAAACAATTGAATAAGTCATCTTATATTCCATATAATTTAGCTTATTTTACTTCTTTAGCCCATAAATCCCAGTTAGGTAAACATCATGACTCGATTTGATGTGTGTTCTTTGTTCTCAGTTTATTATCAATCATCAAGCACTTCGTTGTCTTCTGCAACTCTTGACACACAATCACAAGAAAAGCATCAAGAAGGAAGCATGTTGGACCATTTCAAACATTACAGCTGGAAATAAAGAACAGATTCAGGTGAAATTTGAAAGCTCATTTTAGTGCTCATTTGGTTTAGTAGGATTGGAATTCTTCCATGGTTTTCTGCATTCATGAAACTAAAAACATAGCATGTTATATTTGCTTATGGTTCAGGCTGTAATTGACGCGAATATTATTGGTCCTCTGGTTCATTTACTGCAAACTGCTGAATTTGACATCAAGAAAGAAGCAGCGTGGGCCATCTCAAATGCTACATCTGGTGGTACCCATGAACAAATAAAGTAAATAAACTGGCCCGTCGTTGATGTAAATATGCTGAGACACATATTTATCTAATTGTCTTGACATTTTATGTTGCTTTATCTTTACTAGGTTTCTTGTGAGCCAAGGCTGCATCAAACCATTGTGCGATCTTCTTGTTTGCCCAGACCCTAGAATAGTCACTGTTTGTCTCGAAGGACTTGAAAACATTCTGAGGGTTGGTGAAGCTGAGAAGAACCAGGGAACTACTGGGAGCGTGAACCTCTATGCTCAGCTGATTGATGAAGCCGAGGGTTTGGAGAAGATTGAGAATCTCCAGAGCCATGATAACACTGAAATCTATGAGAAGGCTGTGAAGATCCTCGAAACTTACTGGCTGGAGGAAGAAGAAGAAGCAATGCCTCAAGACGCTGCTCAAACTGGATTCAGCTTTGGTGGGAATGAGCAGCTCACAGTTCCATCTGGCGGGTTCAACTTTGGTTGAATGGTAAGATACCTTAAGATATTCAATGAATACCTTTTCCCTTAAACTGAAGCATAATGCACTTTAATTTAGGGTAATTTACAGAAAATCTTCCCAAATGTTTGCATGATTCACAGAAAATCCCCCTAAGGTTCCGACAGTGACATTGACATTTATATGCAGTGCCATAAACATGTAATTACTTCATTGAAAATTGCTGACACCTAAAATTTGATGATTATTTAACGCATCACTTTTAAAACCCCTGGGAGATTTTCTATCAATGATGCAAACCTCAGGGGCCAATTTACCCTTTAATTTATATGGAATAACTCTTGATGGTAGACTTAGATAAAGGAACTTGCTCTATGTCTAACTCGTTCAGGTTTGTTTCAACAGTACAACCAAAAAAGAGATGGGAGTTCAAGTACCACACTGACTAAATGCAAAATATCCTCTAATGGTGCTCAACATGCAGGGTCTTTGTTGCTTGAGGTGAGGAAGGAGTCAGGGTCAGTGTCGGGTCAGTTGGGGAAGAGTCGGGAAGAGTCAAGAAGAGTTGTGTCATGTCAGTTTGGGTCCAGTTGGTCCAGTCTCAGGTGTGGGTCGAGGTCCGGAGTCGGGGTCAGGAGTCGGGTTTAAGGGGGTTGGTACCAATAAAAAATGAGGATCAATGCTGCTGATGTGTTTTGATTCAAGTTGCAGCAGTGCATGTTCTGCTTCCAAGATCATCGAGAGTCTAAGTCATTTATGCTGAAGGGGGGAAGCAACATGCTGTGACAAATTCGAGGTAAAATATGTTGCAGGTGATTCTAAATCATTACAGGTTTTTTTTCCCTGTATAGCGTCGACGTTATTTTTTTATGTGGGGTTCATCAATGGGGTTTTATTCTTGTAATGCTAAAGATACCATATGAGAGTATATGGTAGTGTATTATGCAAGTTTGGATACACAGTTTTAAGCTTTCGAACAAAGGAAATGAAGTACTTATTTTAGTGTCACGTCTTAGGGTCTATATTCCTTTTTAAAACTTTATATGCACTTTAATCCTATTTGATCTCCAGACCCCTTATTTATTTATTGGATTTTCTTATAATATCTCTTTCTCTATGATGCGTGAACAAGCAAAGCAAATTGAACTGTTGTTAGCAGGAAATTAGGATTTTCATTTGAATAACTGAGCTAGTTTAACTGTTCCCTGTGTGGGCTTAATTTGGTGATTTTGCTTGATGTTCATGAGCGATGACTTGTTGAAGTTTGCTGGCTGTACATTGTTGAAGTTACTATGAAGAAAGTAGAGTTCATATTTGCTGCAAGTGGATTCTGTATGTCATACGCTAGAGTTTTACATGCAGTTTAAAGCCCTTTGGATTCGATTTTGAGATCCAACTGCTATTTTACGTATATGAATGACTCAGGTTGTATTTTCCGAGAAACAACCTTTAAAATAAGGTAGTTATACTGAAATCATATCTCAATTTCAATAAATCACTTTTAAAGTGGGTTCTTATTGCAATTGATCACCTCCTGTTAAAGTTTCAATAAAAACTAAAAATAAGCTTGAAAAATTCAAGCTAAATATTCAATTAAAAATTAAAATAAGCTTGGAAAATTCAAGTTCGTTACATAAGTTGTATTCTAAGAAGACCTAAATGTTAAAAATGAATTACAAATGTTATGTATTAAATGTGAGTATTTTCGTTTTATCACCCTAATGTATTATTTTTAAGTTGTATTCTAAGAAGACCTAAATGTTAAAAATGAATTACAAATGTTATGTATTAAACGTGAGTATTTTCGTTTTATCACCCTAATGTATTATTTTTTTGCGTCAAAAGACATTTGAACCAATTCAAGGAAGTAAATAAAGCGTATATGTTGGGCTTTAGGTTTGACTCTAGGGGGTATTATTCGTTCTGGATTGTTGATTTGGACTTGTTGAAGTGTCTATAAATTTGACATTCTTGGATGGGATCTGGACATGGGTTTTATAGTTAGAGCTCCGGACTCTTGGATTGGATTTTGATCCTTTGAGTAAAATTCTTGAACTTTTAGTTTGGATTCTTGAACTTTGCTTTGGATTTGTAGACTAAGGGTTGCATTCTCAAACTAAAATTTAAGGTCAGTTTGGCAAATTGCACAAAATTGGTCGTGACCAGCCCCTACTTTGGGCTTAAACCTATTATTTCGGACCACCTCTGGCTAAATAAAATTAGTTTAGTGTCACTATTTGTGCTTAACAAATGGGGCCAGGCCTAGCCCAAAAATTTAGCAAATAAGAAACAACACAAAATTGGGTCAGGTTCAGTCCTGGTCCAATCTTACAAAATAGCCAAACATACCCTTAGATTCGTAGATTATTTGAATTAGGAGTTTTAAAATAAATTATTATGTTAAATAGTAATTATTTATAAAAAATAAATATTAGTTTGGAAAATCATCCGCATTTCGACTAACAAATGGCAACAACAAAATTGAATACATCTTGTGATCCATTTAAACAATTCAGATGATGCCGGATCGCAGAAGATACTCGGCGCAAGCACATAAATAAAAATAACTAGTGTTCGACCATATAAAAACTAATTTGTATATTTAAATATGTAAATATTAAATATATTAGAAAACTTTATATCAAACATTAGACATCAAATATTTGAATGACTTAATATTAAATATTTTTATAATTTAATACATTAAATCTTTAAATATTACATATATTTAATATTTATGTACTTAGTATATTTCATTTCTAACATTTAAATAAAAATGAAATGAATGTAATATAATATTAAATATTTAAAATATTTATATATTTAAGAATGTTTAACAATAAACCTATCTAATTTAATATTAAATTATTAAATATATTAAGCAATTAAATAGTATTAAATATATTCCATTTTAAATGAATTAAATAAAAAGAAGTTGATTACAAATATTTTAAAATTAAATACGTTCAATGTTAATATATAAATAATTTAGAAATGTGGAATATTTTAGAATTAAATATATTTAATTTGAAATATATTAAATATTTAAATAAATAAAGAGAAGAGTAGAGAAAAATTCACAGTGAGATTATAATCCACCAATTTTAACTTAGACTTTCTCTAGAAAAATTTTCATTAAAACCATAGAGTTGGAATGGAATGTGAATTTTGAAAGCTTAGTCCTAATAACAATCCTACACAACCAATAACATCCTAAATTCAAATCCAAATCCAAGTCCTAAATCAATAACATGTTAAATTCAAATCCAAATCTTAGTTCTAAACCAATAACACCTTAAATTTAAATCCGAGTCCTAGTTTTAAACCATTAACACCTTAAATTTAAGTCTAATTTCTAGTCCGAAACGAATAACGCTATAAAATAAAATTCAAGAAAAAATCCGAGTCCGAAGCAACAATCCTCAACCAATAACCCTCTAAGTGTGCTTAATGGGGTTAACAAACCCCATAAGCAAATTTAAACAATTTAAATTGCGATTAAAAGTGGTGTAAAGTAAGGCACTCCTTTTGCTTTTGGGTGTTGGCCATGTTTCATGTTCTTTTGTCTCCAACTAACCCAATGCTTCAATCTTTACCTCTTGGATGCGCTTGTAATAAAGTTGTTTTTTTTAATATAGTTATTTAGTTTATGAAAAGTTATTCTTTGAATAAAGTTCTTGTACCTTTTCGACATAATAAAGTTATAAAAAAAATAATAAACAAAACTTATTGTTTCTTTTTTACCGTCTAATAGTACAAGGATGCGGATTGTGCATAATTCCACCATCTAGTTTAAATAAAGCGCTAGTTCGAAAGCTCAAATGATACTGTATTTGTTAATAGCTGTTATTTCTCCTGTTATGTTATTAAAATTGTGGTAATTTTAGCATGTAAATTAGGATGTATTTGAAAACATATTATCTTCTCCATACACTATCAAATTGAGAAAAATCAACTCAAAATCGTGATATAAGCTATGCAAAGTTAATGAGAAAGTTTATTGTACACCGAATTCAGACTTTTCTAAAACCCGGGTGTGACAATCACATAATAATGACCGTTAAATCGAAGCCTTTAGTGATCATACAGAAGGTAGCAAAGTGTAAAACTTGTGAAACTTCGGGGTAAATTTAAACCTTAAGATATCATATTTATTTTCAGTTATTTATTGTACTATGTAAATAACTTTTGGGATATGCTCCCATCTCATATGGCATTTTAGCTTTTATATCCCATGCAGTGGATTTCTTCGTTTTTTTTTTTTTGGGTTGGGATGAGAAGAGTAGGGGGAACAAAGAACATGTCCTCCTATGGGCCGGCCTTTGTCCCTTCCTTTATAGTTTTGCCTTTTGTTCCTTTTTTTTCCACCAAACTTTCCTATAAAATTTTACTTTCTTCTAATAATGCATCATCAATTGGTTATGGATATAAGTTGTTCTCAAAATATTCATAGGGTTAAGTTGGGAATTAGAAATCTCAGAGATGGGCAAAATTTATATAATACTAGTCCAATCCCGCTAATGAAAACAATTTATTTCTCATTCTCCGATTTTCATATTGTATCCTCCATTGAAGTCTGTAAATTACGACTTATTATCTATAAACAATTATCTATACGCTCTTTCTATAACTACAATCCGAATTATATGAGTAAAGTATTTTCAATTTGTGAGATGTCAGTTTTTTCCAAAAGAATCGTTTCTTACATCATGATTATTATTATTAACTCATTTAAGTTTTGCTGATCGGATCTTTATCTAATAGCTCATTACAATTCTATTTATATTTATAATATCGAAAATATCCCAAAAATTCATTTATTTTTGTATTTTGATGAGAATCTTACTCTTAAAATTGTGCCTACACCAATGAGCCCTCTCCTGCCTGCCTACAAAGCTCCGGACACGTGGCATGAATCGGGTGCCCAATCATTCCCTAGATTCTTAATCCAACGGTTATTCCAACCAGACATTTTCCTCACCAAATGACTAAAACACCCTCGCACGAGTCCCAAAAGCATAGGACTGTACCACGTGTCACTTGTATAATCACGGGTAAATCTGTAACTTCCGAAAACTATCTACCAGCTTATTAGGGTTTTTGCCGCCACCGCGCCATTTTAAGCGGTGATTAGTTGCCCACGATACAGCCGCTAGCACCATGACACGTGTACTTGTCCTTTTAGAGGTGGGGGCCTTTAGAAGCCAGAAAATGGAGTTTGACGTTTTGGGAAGTGTAGCTGATCGTAGAATCTATTTTCGGAATTATGTCGGTTCGCTCGGGTACACGTTTACATATATTGCACCCTCTCTCTTCTCTCCCTCATTTCGTTTCCCTCTCTATAATTTTCTATTTTTCTTCTAATTTTTCTTCTTCCCTCCAATTTTTTTTCCTTTTCCCTCCATATTTCCCTAATCTCACACACACTCTCTCTCTTTATATATACTCATTATTTCCTGATGATCAAGCCTACAAATTTAAAAGTGTAGAGAGAGAAACGAGATTCTTCTTCGATCCCCTGCAATTCTCTGAATCAGATCAGTAGGCTTCAGAGAAGCGATCTCGATCTCGATCGATCAAAATCATCATCCGGGTCTCCAATATCTTGAGCTTCCAATGGATCTCTCCCGTCAAAAGGTAAGCTTTCTTGATCCACCTACAAACATTTCGATCATCGGATCAAGAATAGGTAGAAGAAGAAGAAGTTCAGGAGACCTAAATCGTTTTGATCTGTGATTTCAGGATCCTGGATCTATGGATCCGAGCACCAGAGAGAGTTCAGACTCAGCAGAAGCGAATGAATTGAAGAGCTGTGACGACTGCAGGACAACAAAAACCCCTCTTTGGAGAGGTGGCCCGAACGGGCCCAAGGTAGGTTTTATGCCCGATCCGATCTGATAATTTGATGGGTCTGTTAAATTTGGGATCTTTTGAAGTGGGTAGAGTTTAGTTTTTGAAAATCTGGTTGATTTCTTATATGGGTCATTTTTTTTTGCAGTCTCTTTGCAATGCTTGTGGGATTCGGTACAGGAAGAAGAGGAGAGAATCGAAAGGGATGGAGGGGTTGGGGATGAAGATGAAGGTTTTGGGGTTGAAGAAGAAGTGGAAGCAGAGGATAATGGGGGAGGAGGAGCAAGCTGCTGTGCTCTTGATGGCTCTTTCTTCTGGTTTGCTCTATGCATAGACTTTGTAAGAGAGAGATTAGTAATGAGGTTAATAATAATTGTTGATGTTATTTATGGTTTGGGGTTTATGGGTATTTTTGTTAACATGACATGAGTTTTGGTTATTTGTAACTTTTTTTTTAGTTGCACAACCCCATTAGTAAATGTAAGATGTTATATTCCTCTCTTGATTGGATTTGATCAAGAAGGCAATGTAGTCATTTAATTTTCGGTGGTGTTGATGTCATGTAGAGTTTGTTCTTGATTAAAATGCTGGTTAGACATTTGCGAGGAATTTGGAGAAATTTGAATTGCTAAATTTATTCATGATATTTGAGCTTCAAGAGATGAAAAAACAAAGAAAAATGTTTTAAGGTGGACTGTTTTAGAGTACTGCAACTGGATTGGAGAGTGTAATATTTGTTTTTTTTTAAATGTGCATTGCATTTGCTCTTACACTAGGCTTGTGTATTGGATAAAGTTTTATGTGACTACTGTCTTCTGTAGTGAAATATTATGTTGTATTCTCTTTTTGTATTGCCACAGAATTCTGTGTTGGGCAAAGATGATGGAGAGAACTTGATTGTATTAGCCAGTACTTATTTGGCTTATGTCACCCTGTTACTAATTTCAGATGAAGAGTTGGATATTGGTTTTTGTCCTAATCTCTATACATTACTAGTATATATCAGCATGTGCAAATGCAAGTATTACTAAATTTCTATTTAAACAGCTCTGGTCTTGCATGTTAATTATTTTATAACCATTTAATGTGAATTATAGTATTTCTAGTAAAAAATGTTGATCAAAATAATAAGAATATTAAAAATATGTATGTATATATTTTTGTATCCTTCATTTAATAATAATAAGAAAGAAATTGAGCTTTAAATTCATATTTTATTTGATTTATTTTCTGAATTATTGAAGCAGCAAAAACTATTGTACATAAGAAAATTCATCCAATTTTTATAATTTAATTAACATAATTATGAAAAGTAATTTTTATTAGTAAACATATTTTGAAGTATATATTATATACATTTTAAATAAGGCTCTTATTTATAATATGTTATTGTCTAGTTCACATTTTTTATTTTTAAAGTTATATGATTTTTTTGAACATCATGCACGCATGAAATTATAAATTTGAGAAGGATAATGGAACCTTTTAGAGAGGAAATGAAAATTTAAAATTTTCTGGAGAGAGGAGATTGAAATTTTGAAATTTAAAAGAGATGAATAATGAATGAAAACAATGGAACCTTCTAGAGAGGGAGGGAGGGAGGGGTAGATGGAGCCCACGATCAATTAGATGTTGACAAATAATCATATTCTCCTTTGCTTTTACTAAAATGACCATTTTTCTTTGATAAATTGAAGAAATAATTACCAATTCCTGCATTTTTGTCTACCCTCACAAAGATTTTTAGAGTAGTATATACTTACATTGTTTTCCCCAAGAAGAAATTTGTTTTTCTCTGTATTTCATTCACATATTATTTGCATACTGGCCTGCATAAATTATATACTTACATAGGGTATGGATCCTACAGTTCTATATTGATACTGCTTATCTATATTTGGGTTCTAGACCTATGTCTTCTATAGTTTGTTGCTGTAGATAGTTCTGTCATTTTCTCAACTTATATTTCCTTACAAGAGGACCCTAAATAGTAATCACCTCATTTTCACAGAGAAAATAAGGTTAGATAAAATAAAATAAAAAGATTAGCAGTTGAAATCATGGCAGAAAGGATGAGTTAGTGAGAGAAAGGGGTTAGTAAGAGAGTTAGTTAGAGAGAATTGGGCTTAGATAACTGATTGAGAGCGAAAGTTATTATAGAGAAATAATTAGAGAGTGAGAAAGTAGACTGTCTTTACTCTAGCCTTTTTCGCTTTAATCTAATTTTTTGTATACACACTTTGCTCTATTTTACCTTCTAATTCCTTTCTCCCAACACCCTCTTCAATCCTTTCTTTTCTCCTACACCTCTTTAATCGCTGACTCTCTATTATCTCTCTCTAGCAGTTTTCTCCATCTGAAGTTATTTCTCTCTTTCTTTGCCTCACTATGAATTCAACGTTTTCCCTAGATAACCTTCCTCTAAATCTTTAGTTCTCTCACTTTTTCCTTCTCTCTATTTCTTTAGTTCTCAAGTACTTCAAGAAAAATAAAAAGAGAAATTACTGCACATATCTAAAACACATACCCACTGTGGGTGACCCGTAGAGTCAGAAGATTCCAATATGATTCACGGTCTTAGGTTCGATTCCGGGTTGGGTTATAAATTCTTTTTAAAAACAATACATTGTTATATCTTAGCAACACTTAACCATCTTCAAGTTCTAACAAGGTTCACAAGTAATTTTTCCAAATTCTCCACAAAGGGTAATTCTACCGTCAGAGGATTCATCATTTACAGGCTTTAATTGGTTTCTATAAAGATTCATCAATTGAGCAACCCAACCATCATGACATAGCTTAAAACCAGTAGAAAATATTCCCATATATGTCTAAATCTTATCAGCACTCTACGATATCCAGTTTTAACGAGGCTAACACTCAATTATGTTCATATTTAGATGACTTGCAGTTATATTACCTCTTTTATTCTGTCAAATTTTATAAATGCAAGTTGAATGGCGGTTTAAGGAGCAGCCTTAGATCTTCTCTCTGCCAAACATTCTCATTCAAAGATGCATTTTCATTGCTATCGAGCTTCATATAGTTGACATTCAGAGTGTGGCTGGTAGATTGCAACTGTAGTTGCAATGCAACTGTCACTTGCATGCAACTAAGACGTTGCAACTACTCTTGCATGCAACTATAATTACAATTGTTTAGTTCAATTTTTAAATTTTCCAACTTATAGTTGCAGTTGTTTGGTACTACTTATAAATTTCTATATGCAACTTGTTTTTGCTTTTAAAAATTAAAACAGTTATTAGTTAATTTTATATAAGTACAATATTGATTTTAAAGAAAATATTGATTTTTGAAAAAAGAATATAATTTTAAAAAATAATATTTTAAAATACTCTATTTAAAAATAATATTTTAACAAAATATTTTTAAAAAACATGCTTTAAAAATAATATTTTAAAGAGCTTAAAATCATTTTTAAAATAATATTAAAAATATTTATTTTTAAAAATTATAAAAAAATTCTTGAAAGTAGTAATTTTCTAAAATATGATAATAATTTTAAAACAAATATTTTGAGAAAATAATTGTTTTCAAAAATGATATTTTAAAAAGTACTATTTTTAAACAATTATATTTCAAATATTTTAAATTTTGTAAAAATTTAAATAATGATTTTGAGATTTTATTTTATTTTATTAATTTGGTTTGTGGAAAAAATATTGAAAGTGCGGCTTACCCTCAAAATCGCGTAAGTCGAAAGCTGCAATTGGAGGGGCATTTGCAACTATAGTTGTAATTATCCAATTGTAATGAAACAAACACTTGAGGCTGGCAAAAAATAATTCAGTGGAATGATATTTTGAATGGATGCAAGAGGCATGGGGTTCGATTCTTCTATTGCCCAAAACATTTTCATTTTTCTTTTGTTTTTTTTTACTTATAAACCGAAAGTTTTACCCCATGTATTTTTTAAAAATCCACCATGTTAGATTTTATGCTTATAGACCCAAAGTTTTACTCCAATTAGTTTTTAAACCTACCAACATCTGAAGTTTTACAAAGGGCATTTTGTTTATATACCCTTAGCTTTACCCCAAATTTGTTTTTGACCTCCCACTTCCTAGGAGTTTTTTTGCCTATAAACCCAAAGCTTTATGCGAATTTATTTTTAAACCCATCCACTCCCAAAAAGGTTTTTTCGCCTGTGAACATAAATTTTTATCCTCATTTATTTTAAATTCACTCACTTCCAAAACACTTATATACTTAAACATTCTACAGAATTAATTGTAAACTCATTTTATATTTCAAAAGTTAATTATATGCTGTAAGTATCACAAATTATAAATGTAATTTTTTTACTATAAACTCAAAGTTTCAACCCCATTTATTTTTAAACTCACGCACTTCTGAATAGAGTTATTTTCTATAAATCAAAGTTTTATCTTCATTTATTTTAAATCCATCCACTTCCAAGATCACTCCTAGACCTGAAGTATTTAATCAAATTAATTTTAAACTCACATTGTACTTTAACATTTTGGTATGCAATGTAAGTTGCTATATTTTCGTGTAACTTGCTATAAATTTTTGGGAAGTGTAACTTACTATACTCCTTAAAGTGGTTAGGTGTAGGATGTGTTTTAAACCAAATGCTTGAATTATTATTTATTGTGACTTTTTCTAAGATAATGTCGCAGCATCGTACAAATCAATTTTGCTCATTATCATCAAAATGTATTAATTATTTAAACTGTAGAGAACTGATGTACAACAGACGATCTTTCTCACTGAGCCAAAACTCAGTGTTGTTAAATTTCTTAGTTTGAGGGAGTATGATTCATAAGACAATTGTAACGAGCCAATACATTCTCTTTTATTATTTCTATAGGGGTTGTTTGTTTCCCTGCATTCTACATCCTTGCATTAAAAAATAGGACTCATAAATTAAAAATCATGAATTTCTAACAAATATATGGCTTGTTTATTATTTTTCATACACTGATTTGGGGTTGCCACATAGGATAAATGCATCAAATATAATTTTCCCTAAAATTATGTTGATTTCAACTTGATTTGTGAATTTAGTCATATAGTTTTAACAAAATTCATTTATAACCAAACAAACACGATTTTAGCTATGAATTTTTCAAAATCCATTACATGCATCAAGATTATTGGATTTGAGATGCAAGCCTGGGGGGGGGGGGGGATGAATAGGGTTACTACCATTTTTCGCTAAAAACACAGAATATGCAGCAGAAAGATAAAATAAAAGTGAAGAACGATAATAAACCACAATAAACAACCAATCAAGGACACGCAGTATTTTATAGTGGTTTGGATAACAGTCATATATCCACTCTTCTTCTCACAAAGGGGCTTTCTCACTATGCCAAGAGTTCTCTTGAATCACAACCCGAGTCAGTAGGCTTACAAAGACCGCACCCTGAAATCTACCCGAAACCAATTATCTAACCTAACTCTCCACATTGAGTAAGCACCTAGCCCTAACTAGTCCAAACTCTCAATTAACATTGGCTTGAGTTCGCCATAAAAACAAGTTTGAAACATAACCAATCAAACACAATTAAGCACGGAAAATATGGAAGATTTTACAGCCCTTTTGATAAACAAATCGTCCTTCGATGAATCTAGCAAGATGAAGAATAGTGTAAATGATGAATCCAAGGGCGATTCTCCTCGCTGAAGGAATCCGAAGATGTTGTGTACGACGAAAAAGAGTTTTTCGAGGCTTCGGAGTCAAAACCTTCAATAAATCTATTGTAAATTAAAATCCTAGAACTCTCTCTTCTCTCTATCTCTTTCAATGATATATAGTTTCCAATAGGTCAAAAAAGAGATAACCTAAACGTGGTATAGTTTAAAGATTAAAGAAATGACGAACGACTGATATTAAAACTTAAGATCTGCAATCAGCCAACTTTACCATCAATGGGTTTATATCGACGATGGGTTCCTGCAAACAATGGATGAGATAAAATCTAGTCTCTGAAAGTTTATCAATCGGTTCTTGTAGCCATCGATGAGTCTCTATAAACAATTCCTTGCCATCAATTTATTCTGCTGCAACTCTTGATGTTGAAGGATGTATATGATTTTATCTTTTTCCCCCCTCTTTTCTCTATAATAAACAATTAAGATAGAAAGATGACTATCTAAATTTCTAAATAAATGAGATCAAAAGAAGGGATAACGCAAATATGACACGGGGATATCTTTGGTGATGTTCTGATAACTTATTCGTTATGCGGTAAACTGGTGTGACTTGCCCTTCATCTTAACTAAGACTTCAATAATTAAGGGGGAAAACTCTTTATTGATAAAATTATGTTCTGATAACTTATTCGTTACAGCTCAGCTCATTTACAGCTAGTTAGTACACAGAATCCAGATATATTAACAAAGCAACAATCAGTTCATGATAGAAGCATCTGATTCCATTTTCACCCCCACTCCCACACAATTTCCACCTTTTCCTACAAAGGAAACAGGGAAGGGGGGAAAAAGTACAAGTAAATGAAAAGACTTTTCTTGTTTTCTTATTACTATTATAATATCTCCTTAATCCTTCATATTACAAAATTTGCATATAATATACTAATTACTTACCAATAGTTTGCGCTTAATTTGAGAATGCGAATATATTATAAGAGAATCAACAAGAAAGAAACCAAGAATCCAAACAATGAAGAAGAGAGGGCTACTACCAACTGAGATGAAGCAGATAGAGGAGGGCTATAATAGTAATAAGGATAATACGGCATTATCGGATTCGGCGGCGACGGTGCACGGTAGCCGGATCCGCCGCGGCTGCCGGAGGCCGGCGGTGGCGGCGAGGCGTAGGAGAATGAGCCATCGCCGCCGGGGCTCCAAGGTGGCGGCGGGGATGAGTAGGTGTACGTGGGGGCGGTGGGGCCTGCGGACCGGCGGTGGGGCAGTCGACGGGGTGGGTCCGGCTGGGGAGGTGGCGGCGGGGATGAGTAGGTGTACGTGGGGGCGGTGGGGCCTGCGGACCGGCGGTGGGGCAGTCGACGGGGTGGGTCCGGCTGGGGAGGTGGCGGCGGGGATGAGTAGGTGTACGTGGGGGCGGTGGGGCCTGCGGACCGGCGGTGGGGCAGTCGACGGGGTGGGTCCGGCTGGGGAGGTGGCGGCGGGGATGAGTAGGTGTACGTGGGGGCGGTGGGGCCTGCGGACCGGCGGTGGGGGCAGTCGACGGGGTGGGTCCGGCTGGGGAGGTGGCGGCGGGGATGAGTAGGTGTACGTGGGGGCGGTGGGGCCTGCGGACCGGCGGTGGGGGCAGTCGACGGGGTGGGTCCGGCTGGGGAGGTGGCGGCGGGGATGAGTAGGTGTACGTGGGGGCGGTGGGGCCTGCGGACCGGCGGTGGGGGCAGTCGACGGGGTGGGTCCGGCTGGGGAGGTGGCGGCGGGGATGAGTAGGTGTACGTGGGGGCGGTGGGGCCTGCGGACCGGCGGTGGGGGCAGTCGACGGGGTGGGTCCGGCTGGGGAGGTGGCGGCGGGGATGAGTAGGTGTACGTGGGGGCGGTGGGGCCTGCGGACCGGCGGTGGGGCAGTCGACGGGGTGGGTCCGGCTGGGGAGGTGGCGGCGGGGATGAGTAGGTGTACGTGGGGGCGGTGGGGCCTGCGGGACTAAGTTGTTGTGTGCAGTTTAAGAGATGGAGGATTTCAACCATCAGCGGACTTATCGGAGGCCTGGTTTCTCTTATTTACTCTCTTTAATTGGAGAGATAATCTGAGAGAAATTTACTCTCTTCCAACAATGGTACATAATCTATGTGTTCATTTTATTTTCATCCATATACTGTAATCTGAAAGTTTTATGATGGTTGTAAATGTAAATATATCCGCTAAAAATTACTTCCTATTGAATTACATGTCGGTGGAAGAAATTAAACGCACACGTGCCACTGTCCATATTGGTTGACCGAGTTAACTTCCGGATGCCGCAGCTCGCACGTGTTTGGCGCGACGAGGTCGGGTGGGGCACGTGCGGACGGGGGAAAAGAAATTTGACCTCCCAAAAGCGCGAGACCCTCTCATTAATGCACGCAACATGCTCCTACGTGGTGAATCTGTATTTTGTAAGTTCTCTTTTTGTTTATGTAAAATCGTAAACGATGGCATGTGAGAAAATGAACTAATTAAGAAAGATCGACAGCCTACTATGAAATCTTTAATTTAAAATATCAGAATACACTAAGATGATAATACGACATGTAGAGCAAATTATGCTTTCTGAAAGTAACAGCATGGATTTAAACATGCTAGAATAGCAATCAGTATAAATTAATGTCCTATAATCTAATTACGATGAAACATTAGGATATTGCATAAAGTAATAAACTGTAAATCCAATTTAGGGGGTGGTAGTAGGTTGGGCAGTGACCCGACTTCTTGGGGTTAGTAGAAGTAGAGTGGAGTGGTAGGCATACTTCTCTGATCCCGGGTTGGGGATTGGACCCGGCCCGGCCCACGACCCACCTAGGGGTGGGCCAGGTTGGCTTGTGGGGTTTTTTCAACTTTTTACTAATTTTTTCATTTCTAATTTCTAAACTATATTAACTTTGTATTCGTATCTATTAAATTATATTTAAATTATTTTTTTTCCGACTTCACTCTTTATTTAAAATTACACACACACACACACAAAGATAGACATCACACAGAAAAACATCACAAATATAAAGATATATGTGGTTCGGACTTCGAAGGAAGACCTACGTCTACGGAAAGTTAATAACTTTACTTTAGTTTAAATTTAAATTACAAATACAAGAGGGAAAAAGAAAAAAAATGTTAATCATTAATGTTCAAGGAGCCGAATTCCTCCAAGTTATATTCGTCAAATTCTTTAAGGAAATATCTTGTTTGCTGTCCTTGTGATCGTTCTTCTGCATCGAGGTCGATGGTGGCCATTTGGTGGTGAAATGGGCTGGTTTATTTGGGCTGGGTCAATGGTGGGCCGAACCTATTTCCCTGATATCGGGTCTGGGGCTGGACCTAGCCCGGTCCATAACCCGGGTATATCATGGGCTGGCCCGGATTGTGACCCATTACAGGCTAGGCCAGGTCAGGCCGCGGGTTGACCCGGCTCATGCCCAACCCTAATCCAATTCAGTCCAAAATAACTATTGAAAAAGTCAGGCCCTAGTCAATTGGCCGTTGCTTTCAGACACAAACTGTCTGATTAGTTCAATCGAATGGTAAAGATCACTCTACTATGTTGAAGTATAAACCAATTGAGAGAAAGAAAATTCAAATTTGATTCATATTTTTGAACTCAAGTAGCAGAAGAACGAGAGATCAGCTACAAAAAGACGCTCGTGTGATTGATTTCCAACCCTTTACCAAGGGGGAAAAAAAGAAAATTGCTATTAAAAAGAAGGAAAAAAAAAAAAGAAAATTGCCATTAAAAAGAAGAAAATGCTTTCGTTGAGAGTTGAACTCAAGACCTCCCGCTTACTAAACGGGTGCTCTAACCAACTGAGCTACGAAAGCTGGCGTTGGTGCGGTAGAATATAGTTTATTTGATGAGTTTTACTTTATACTTAGACACGTCGCAGAAACTTGCTGGGAATCCGCGGGACCCACAAATTACCCGCCACGCGCTCACGTGGGCGATTCTTAACCGCGAAAATGCCCCCTCTGATCTGATTCACATGCTCGTAAATCTGCTGCTCCCAACAAAACAGCAAACACCTCCTCACCCTACTCCAGATCCACGTGTCTTCATCCAGTTAGTCAATTCACTGCGTCCCCGCTAATACCCTTCTACAGGATAGAAAAACGTAAAAAAGCTGTGTGAACGTCAAAAGTTTACTTACTTGCCACGCCATAGTCGTATCGAGGTCTGGTCACCGGATCCGGTGAGATTACCTTTTTCAGCCTTTTACACCGTACAACTGTACGGTGTCTTTCTAGAAAAGGTAGAGTTAGAAAGAAGTTCATTAAAAAAAATAGAATAGTTTAGCCAAGGATAATAAATTTTTCATAAAGACTAAATATAAGGATCTTTCACATATAACCCCCAACGTATTAATAGTTCTACGTTAACCTTTAGGTTTTGTTATTTTCGAATTCACCCTCTGCAAGGGTACTCCGATAACCGGTTGACTTGCAAAGGTCTTGCAAAAGAGCTTCTTATGGATATGATCTACTTAATAATCACCTTCAAAGTCTTGTCTAGCTTCAACATTATCTACTTGTGTTGCCAATGTGATTGACAGACAGAAGAAAGTGAGTTAGCTTTCTCAGTTTGTATGAGGTCGAGAAAGAAATATCCTCTTTATGATTCAACATTCCGATAAATCTGTTGAAGACGTGGGTAGAAAAACCCAAACGCGAGAGCATTGTTGGAGAATAACATAAGTTTGCAATATAAATTATGTGGAGGGTATATGTGCAAAGTCCCAAAGGTATATATTGGATTTGTAACATTTTGCATATTTTGGGTAAGAAATTCATTTTTAGAGCCCTTCGTTTATTTATCTTGTCCTCTTCTTCTTCCTCTCACTTCCTTTTTCTCTCTCTTAACCCCAAAGTAATTTGCTCAGCGCTCTCTCTCAAATTTCACCCAATTCAGCTCTCTAGGGTTTCCATTTTTAGGGTTTCGTTCCCCAATTTGACCCAAATGGAGTCCGATTCATGGACACGATTCACCGCCGCCTCAAAGCGCCACCAATCGACCTTGCAATCGCGATTTGGTAAGCTAGTTTGGATAAAAATTTGATCTTTGTGGTAAAGTTTAGTTCTTTGAGGTATCTGATTTCGGTTTTGGTTGATAGATCTGTACCTAGGGTTTGATGATGTAGATGGAGGAGGAGAGGATGATTTGCGCGCGGAGTTTGCTTGCCCTTTCTGTGCTGACGATTTTGATATTGTTGGATTGTGCTGTCATATTGCTGAGGAGCATCCTGTGGAGGCTAAAAATGGGGTACTTTTTTGTCTTTTTTTTTTTGTAATAGATTTAGCCGAACATTTACGTTGGAATTTTGTTTTATGCTGATAAAATGAGGGTGTGATCGATTGATTAGTGAAATTTTGCAGTTTTGGTTGTAGGACAAATGCTAATTTTAGATTTTGTTATGAATTTAGATTTGTTTTAGTTAAAAATTTGGAGTTGGATTTTCATGTTTATCTTCCTTGAAAGAATGATTACTTGAACTATTACTGGTAATAAGTGATGAATATCACCTTTTAAAACTGTATTTTAAAATAAAGATATATTGAGAATTATGATTTGCTGAATAAGAGCATAAGCATCTTGACAATCCCTAATAGAAGTTACGATTGGAAGAATAACTTTGCTTTTGTGAGCTCTGATTATCTGCTATAAATATGAGCTGGTGCACATATATACTTCACTATGGAAGAACCATTGAGCATAATCTTAATAGTAGAATTGTATTTGCTACTAGTTCTCTATCTGATTTCTGATACACCCATTATTGGCGATGAACATAACTGCATTCAGTTTCATGCATTTGGGATGACAATGGCCTGAGCTCTTAACTTCCTTGCATTTCGTTACTACTAGGCAGGTTGCACACAAAACATTACTGAAGGTAGTTGGTCTTTAGGTTACTTTCTAGTATCCAGAACAGGACACCCGAGGATTATCCATACCTGAAAATTAGCTGATGTTTGGTGGAGCAAACATCTGCTAGATGCTAGTGAAAACATCTGCTAGATAATAGTGATGGAACTGAAAAAAGGAAATGTGTAGGATTTTAATGGAGATATATAGGTGTTAGTTGATGTCACATACATGTCATGATAAATATGCAAAATCTAGTGGCATGGCAGCTTGTACTTATTACAGGCAGGTGCATATATTTACTGTGAAATTGCCATATTTGCTTTAGTATCAAAGTGTCGTTACTACTAGGCACACATGAGGGATGCTTTCACATGATGCATTACCTGGCAAAGTAATGAATGGTTTGAAGTTTCCAAAGATGAGCATCTGTTAGAGAGTCTCTCCATATGTGGGGTAAGTTTGTGTACATCTAAGCCTCTCCAGAGCCCACAATTGTGGGAGCCTCGTCCACTGGGCCGCCCTTTAGCATCTGCTATAGAGATGTGAATTACTGCTGAGTAACCAAGTATCCTAATGCATTTTTGAGATGAATGTGAACAATCTGGTTGAAATATGTATTATGGCCCAAGATGTGATGCAAATTTCTAGAATGAAAGCAATTTCTCTATCATGAAGAGCAACTCCCCCCCTGAGATAGCGAACTAGTTTGTCAGCTATGATTGCCAAGCAATGTGTTGACCCTCAGAAATGTAAGCAAGAAAAGGTGATGGTGCTGATACTTCTATATTTTCAGCAATCTTCACTCTGTAAACTTCCTCAAATAGCACAAGTGTAAGATGATGGTGTAATCATGTGATTTGTATGGCATATTTCACTATGTGGATATCCACAGGTACATATAATTTGGGCTGTAATGGTATCTGCAAATTTGAAAACTAGACATAAGCAACTTTCGTCGGGATTTGATTATAGATTCATATTGATTTTGGATCATGGATTCAGATTAAGTTGGATTTTGACTGGAAACCCTAAACACAAAATAATTCATATAAGAAGAAAAGTAGTTTTACGTGTGAGTACAACTCTTTTCTTTGGGGATCGCTACATGCGAAAGCGGAAGGTTCTCTTATGTTTCTTTGTTATACCCAATTCAGAAAAAATTATTATGTGGATATCATCTTTATAAATAAATAAAGATTGGACAAAATAGTCTAAACAAGAAAGCCTGGATATGTATTGCAATCAGTCTTAATTTTGGGCTTGGATACTATTTGGATTGGGTCATCTCTTGGACCTAGATGTAGTTAGTTAATTTGATGCTCGTTTTGTAGTCTGAACTACTATACAGGGAGACATTAAACATGAGGGATATGAGGAGCAAATTGTGTGACAGTTGCACGCAATGGACTGTGTCCATTGCTGAGGTAGTGTGCCCTAAGAAAGAGAACCCGTGGATTAGTTCACATATCTGTGAGTCCTCTTTTTTGCGCTCATCCAAGGGCTATTCTTTTTGGCACACCATGTGTCCGGTGGACAATACTTTCTCATATTCTGTTATGATAGGTCTAAGGGTATATAGGTAAAAAGACCCTTAAAAATGAGTATGTATTCTATCAGAACGCCCACACTGTGCGGGCATTCTGATCCTATCATGGGAAAGGGGGAGTAGTATGGTCATTTCGGTGCCCTCTCAATGGTTCAGACTAACCCACAATGCGGGGTTTTGATAGGATTCATGCTTCACACCCCCAAATTTGAAAAATATCTCCATTTCAATTCCTATCCGCATAGCGCAGGGGTCTGAATGGAATCGTTCAGATTACCCCACATAGTGCATAGTTTCGATAGGAATCATGCTCCCCATTTCCAAATCCCAAACATATCTCCCTTTCAATTCCTATTAGAACCCTGCACTAATATGACCATATTACCATCCCTTTACTTCCCTTGATAGGCTCAGAACGCCCGCACGGTGCAGGCCGTCCTAATAGAATACATACTCGGTTTTTAGGGCTTTTTTTACCTATATACCCTTAGAGCTATCATTAGCAATTATGGGAAAGTATCTGGTGGACCGTGTCACCGGACACGTGGTGTGCTAGAAATAATAGCCCTTACACAAGTGCAAAACAAGTGAACTTAGAGATTAGTGTACTGATCCAAGGGTTCTCTTTCTTTTGGTACGCCGCCTTAGCAATATGGCCCACAATAGTTTTGTCTTTATCATGCCTGGTTGGCTGAAACGTTATACATTAGGCATCACAAGTTGTTTGAGAGAAGTTTTACAAATCTCTAGCATCAACTACTAGGAAAATCTCATGTGAAAGATCTGATTTACTTCGAGTAACTCTCCCCCTGATTTTGCATACATGTGCTATTTTAAGAATAAATCAATTTTCTTATTTTGAGACATATGATATTCTAGAATTGAACAAACTTCTTATTTTCTTTTTCATAATGCAATCTATTACACTGAAACGAGTACAAATCTCCACAAAGTCAATAGTATTTAATGATGGTATCTCGACTACATATGTATTTGTTTGGGTTAATTGCTGAACGAGAATATATTTGGTATTGCGGTTATTAATTTCTAAATGAGAAAATATTTGGTATTGCGGTTGTTAATTGCTAAACGATAATATATTTGATTTTGCGGGATTCCTAGGAGAATTACTTTTTAAAAAAATAAAAATCTAAACTCCATATTATTACTTGTGTGTGCCACAGTATTTACAATTCCATGCAGTGATGTTCATGGGTTGATTGATGAGTTTATCAATATGGCCATTGTGCTGGAATGGCCTAAATCAGTGTTGTCGAGACTTACGCATGAGAGGCTGTTTCCTATGTTCTAGGAAGGTTAATCTTTTTAGAGAGCACTTCTTGCGGTCACTATTTACTGCTGGTTTGTGGATACGCATGCATCAAATCACAGCCTCCATTGATCTCCTCGCAATTATATGTATGGAGGTCCTTGGAGAAATAATGGCAAAACATCAATATGTAATGTACTTGGAAGAATAGCTCCGAAATATGTAAGGGAGTCTCAGTTTGTGAATTCTTTATGGGAAGTGTTACTGGTGTAAATATATGTGTTTAGGTATCATTGATCTTGAGGCATGTGATCTTTAATAGCAGTAATCATGAGGGTGCAATGAAGTTGGTGACTTCCCTGGAATGCATCAATTCATTTAAAGTCCAACTTAGTTGACAACAAAAAGTAAAAAGACCCGCTTGGGTTTTATTCTAGATTAAATTAATGTGTCAAGGTTTAGATGCCTACATTAACATAGGCGAGGACTTGCACTGACAGTTCGAAATTAGTAAAATGTGGAGTTACCTATTAAGCAGCTTCATGCAGTACCAGGAGGCTCTAATATTAACCAATAACTTTTCTTGCCTTAATCATTTTTCTTGTTGTTTCGCTTGAATACTTGCGCTTCTTTGTATTTTTTTTTTACTGAAAGATTTTGTCTTTGCTTTATCTAGAATTATTGCTGCTTTTTAATATTCAACTTTAATGCCGTAGGTGCAATTGTTACAGGTCTAGTATAAAGAGCTTCTATGCTTTGACTTCATGATCGTATACGTTGAAAAATTATTGTTACTGATATGTGGAATTGCCTTTTGCAGGTATGTCCTGTCTGTGCAGCTCGTGTTGGGATGGACATGGTTAGTCACATAACCACACAGCACGGAAACTTCTTCAAGATATCCTTTCATCTTTACCAAAATACATTTGTCTCTTTTCCCTTTTTCTATTTTATCAAATTTGGATGTTAAGAGTTAGTACCAGTATGTCTTGTGTTCTATTTGGTTAATAACTTGCATCCCTTAATAGTATCTTACATGCAACGTAGAAGGAGATTTCGCAGAGGTTCATCAGGTTCACATTCTACACTTTCTCTATTGAAGAAGGAACTGCGTGAAGGAAATCTGCAATCTCTTTTTGGAGGTTCATCCTTATCCTCTAATGCAGCACCTGATCCTTTGCTGTCATCATTTATTACGAATTTGCCTGTATCTGATCCATCAAGAGGAGGATCGGAGACCTTGGATGATAGAGATGTGGTTAACGAGGCTTCAGAGGAAAAAGCAACAGAAAGGTAGGAACTAGGACTTGTTGCAAATCTACTTATCTTATGTGCTTGTTTATTTATTACTTAATGATCATTTGCTGATACTCTTAGCTCAGAGTTCCATTAGATTAGACTTATTAAAAATGGAAGTTTAATTATAGGTAGGTTAGAAGTACCAGTTGTTCCTTTCTCAGGAATTACTTCTTTAGACCAGCATATGATATATGCCTATTAGTCAGAAATATTAAATACTAGAGATCTATGGCCTTATGATGTTAAGTAAGGTTTCTCATAGTGCAGTATAAAGAAATTCTGGAATTCAACTGAAGAAGTTATCCACGATAGGATCAATCATTATCACCATCTTCAATAATGATATTGTCATTTTCTTCATCTTTGTTTCTTCTTTACTCTCCACTTATACTCGTCTCAAGTACGTTCTTGCTCCCTCTTTCCTTTTAACCGATAGACATTCAAGTATTGAGGTCTTACTAAATATTTAAGATTTTGAAATTAGCAATTAAACAAGCCAACCAAACCAAACCAAACCATGTATAGTTTGTTTCTCCCTCTTCATTTCCCCATTTACAATTGCATGACATCAGGTCTCAGTTGTGCTAAACTATCTTAACATCTGGATTGTCTATTTAAAGTAAGAGTCTAGTGATGAGTTATATTTTTAATGGTGAGAGGAGAAAGAAATTCGAGCATGATAATAAGTGTGTCTGCAGACTAAAAGGTGTCTTTAGTATGAATATTCTCCTTTCTTTAAAGTCTAGACCCAGTTTGAAACTTGACCTGTAATGCAACTAAAATTTCTTTTGCAATGGGTTTCAACTTTGAAATCCATGTACAAGTCGAGTCATATTATCATAATATATCACGTATTGTAAGCTATAAATCATAATGATAAGAGGATATTTAACCTAATAGATACATACAAAAGATACATATCAAGTCTTCTACTTTTGTAGATATGCATAGCATATCTTAAAGATATAAAACTATGAATACAACCGTATTACATTCCAATATTTGAAAATTAATTGCATTTGTATCTTTCCCTATCAATATTCCTTTGGTTCCTGTTAGCTTGGTACCAACCATTTCTCGGTAGTACACTCAACATGGAGATAAATGATAAATCTATTAGCTTATTAAATGATTGACAGAAAGAAAGTTTTTGATAATAGGAAATACTAAGCAAATTCCACCATGTTACCAACCATTTCTCGTAGTACACTCAACATGGAGATAAATAATAAATCTATAAGCTTATTAAATGATTGACAGAAAGAAAGTTTTTGATAATAGGAAAATACTAAGCAAATTCCACCATGTTACGAGTTACTCATTAAATGATTGACAGAAAGAAAGTTTTTGATAATAGGAAAATACTAAGCAAGTTCCACCATGTTACGAGTTACTAAATTAACAAACTTCAGATCATTGTCCATCTTGACTATGTTGAAGGTTTTTTGGTTCTTTCTGTTCTCTGTTCAGTTTCCACCAGATGCTCGAGAAACTGTTCTTCTGACCATTTTGGTTATTAAGGGTGTTATGGAGCAAGTAGCCACTCTTGAAGGTAAATAGAAGTATAGTGCTTTTGTTTTGTTTTCTATTTGTATGATTTTTGCAGAATCCTAACAAAACAAGCCTCAATGCTCTCCATATAAAAAAAAAGTGTTTGTTATATTGGAAATGTTAGTGAGACTTTCTTCATCTCTCTGTTTACTTTCTAATACGCCAGACTCTAGGTCATAATGACCCAAGTGGACCTCGTTGTTCTGTCCTCCTTCGTCTCTCAGTTTAGGATGCCCACCAGATTATCTGTAGCTTCCAGTCTTCTAACCGTTTCATTGGTGAGGGTGTTATGTAGGCAACTCAGTGACTTTGCTTTGAAGGTCAATAAGCTCTGTGTTTAATTATTTCATTTCCGTTTTACCATCTGTGACCGAGTTTCTGATTTTGATTGAAAAAACACATGATCATTAATACCGATGAACTTACCAATTTGGTTGAAGGCCAGACCAATTGATGGATTCCTCAGGCAAATTCATATTCTTCTCTAAATTTACAAATATAGGCCTTTCTTTCCTTAAGATAGGGATTTTTGTATCACGTATTAGCTTTTCTCTTACACATACCGAAACTTCAAATTGCTCATGTCAAATAGTGCTTCGCGTGGTCAGTTGGTTTTACTGGTTGGTCTGAGAACTGAATTAGCTTCACAATTCTCCTTTCTATGGGCTCCATTAGAACTAACTGAACATCGCCTGGCCTGCTATAGTTCTTCTAGATCATCAAGTTCCTTAATGAAATTTTAGGCAAAATTTCATGACATCTGTTTTATTCGGAATATCTTGATAGGTTGGATACTGATCATGTTATTATTCGGAATATCTTGATAGGTTGGATACTGATCATGTTATACGTTTTTGGGATCTGCAAAGAAGGAAACGAAACATTACTTGATTTTAGCAAACTACTATTAAAATTTCCTTGACATTTGTATAATATGGTATTCGGGAAGCAACATAGAAACATTAAAGTTGATCCACCTTTCACTAGACATATGCCTCCTATATGCTATTTGTCTAATTTTGTATCAAAGAAATCTATTACCTCGATCATTGCCCATTATATGAGGGAAAACGACCTATAAAGGGCTTCTATCAAAAATCATGCGGGGAGGTAAAGTAACACGTACCCTCCGGCACAAATCTTAAAGCTGATGGTTAATAATCATCCAACTATAACTTTGTACCTGTACACATGTAGCCTCTTGCTTTTCTAACTAACACACATCTCCTACCTCCGTATATGATTTTCTGTAGAGGGCCCTCTATAGGGTTTTCCTTCTTTTTTCCTCCTAGTTAGAGGTTCATATGGGTTGAGAGCATTATGACCATGATTTTGAGTTTATAAAGTGGCCTCAGAGTGTAAAATTTCAATTCGCTTGTGAATATTAGAATGGCGAAAAGCTCTTTTCTGCTAAATTTATCATCATATATTTTCTTGACATGCTCATTTGATGACCGTTACATTTTTGTCTGCTCAGCATCCAACCTGTGCTATCTGACAAGGAGCAGGAGGAGAGAGCCCAGAGGAGCGAGTTCGTGCAGGGGCTCGTGCTTTCTACAATATTCGACTAAGTTATAGATCATAATCATTCATATTGGCAGCAGCAGTAATAACAGTAGCAGAGCCAAGAATCAAGTGAGAACCTGAAGAGTTGGTTTATAGAAGCCTACAATTGCTGCTGTCAAAGCTCATGGGCAGTTCTTGCTGGGAAGGGGTACTCATAAAAGGTATATATATATATATATATATATATATATATATATATATATATATATATATATATATATATATATAAACTTTATGCGAATCATCCTGAGAGAGGATAATATGTTAGGAATGTAAAATAAGTTATGTAATAATGCTAGTATGTATCTGCTGGATATAAATGTAGTTTAATACTCTCTTAGTTGTGGGTGTTTGTGTTTATAGTAAAAGCTGTGATTGTCTTGCTTATCCATCATTTCCTGCGTATTATGGCCATCATAACCCGCATCTCCTCTGGGTTAGTTATGTATGGGCTCCCGGGACGCTGGGGGGTTTTCCATTGTTGTTATCCCTCAAATAACTCTGTTTGTTTTATAAAGAATATTTGAGAAAATTACATCTCTTGCATGTTGGATGTGTGAGTGTGATAATACCACCATAATCATGAGTCACAAGCCAATTTTATTTGGATGGCTACGAGGTCTTGATTCCAAAACTAGAGAATGTGAAAGTAATAATATGTTTGATGGAAGCTAAGTCACTTTCTAATTTGTTTTATGCAATCAACAATGTCTAAGATATTGGTGAAAATTGATTATGTTTAAAGAATATTTGTCAAATTTAGCTATATCATCATTTTTCTACCAGCTTCTTATTGATACTGTCTTTCAATTGATCTTTAATATAGCAAGACCCTTAAGTGCTGTTTGGCAAGGGGTTTATAGAGGGGTTAAAGTGGTTTAATCCCTATAAAATTAGCAAATTGGTTAGCCAACCCATTTGGACATGTTAATTAAAAGTTAACCCCGATATCAATCAGGTTTAGTATTTAGCCTGAGGAGGTGGAAAAAAAGTTGATCCACCTTTTGAAAGATATCTTTTAGATTAACTACAATAACTAATTAGGATATGGAGGGAAAGATAATGAGAGAATTTTTAAATTTCCATAAACCTCGTCATAATTAAGTCTATCTCTAAATAATTACTTCTTTAGATTCGCTTGCCTGATATCTTTCACTTCCCTGATATCTTTGTACATGTAGGCTATGACTAAAATTCCTCACAAAGTGTGTTGTTTTCTACCCTTTTTGTCTAGGAAATAAAATATATGATGCATGCGTTTATCAAAAAGTGTGTGTTAATTTAATAAATGGAGCTTGGAAATGTTGATTTATATAGATGTATGAGTTTAAACAAATTTGTATGATAAATTTGTCGTTATTATCTGCATATTTGCATTTCTTTTGAAAAATTTAATGCTTCGATTTTATTATTCACAAGAAATTTATTCTACTTCTGTTATTAGACAAAAATTTATATTCATATAGCTATGTTTGTCGAGGTGCTGGGAATTATGATCGAACCTCAGAAATCCATTAGTCTAGTAACACTGCGATTTTTCTATGAATAAAACACATATATGGATGTTCATTTGCGAGCTCCTCAGTTGTTTATATTTCTTTCTGTTGAGCAATGTGCAATTCTTTACATTTATTTGAAATATTTGTTTTGTTATGTAAGAATTAGAAATAACCAAAAATAAACAACACCTATTGTCACGCCCCGGGGCACGGGCCCGTTGGCGCGTGCTAGCCGTGGGACCCACCGAGTGTAACGTGCTATTTGGCTAAATCCACTGCCAAAATCGACTAGCCGATGTTACACTTGAGCCTTTAGCTTTCACTGTATAAATACTTAATTATTTTATCTACCCATCCAATCTCCACATCCAATGTTGGACTATCTTGGGGCGTCACAATCACCCCACCTTAGATATGCGATGTCCTCGTCGCGACATGACAATTGGCACATTCCAGTATAGCCAGGCGATGTGGAGTCTAGAGGTGGCTCATACGGGCTCTAGAGGTGGCTCCCACCGTGCTCACGGGACATAGCACTTAGCCCTGTATAGCACTCAGCTCCACATTTCCGACTGGCAACTGCTCTGATACCATTTCGTCACGCCCCGTGCCCGCGGGTCCGTTGGCGCATGCAAGCCGTGGGACCCACCGAGTGTAACGTGCTATTTGGCTAAATCCACTGCCAAAATCGACTAACCGATGTTACACTTCAGTCTTTAGCTTTCACTATATAAACACTTAATTATTTTGTCTCCACATCCGATGTGAGACTATCTTGGGGCGTCATAATCACCCGATGTTGGCAGTGGATTTAGCCAAATAGCACGTTACACTCGGTCGGCCCCTTACGGCAAGACACTCAACTACACAGCGGGCATGACACAAATGATATCAGCAGCAGCCAAAAAGGTTGTGTTATTTTTATGCTGCAGCGCAAACGAAGAATTGGATCTCTATTAAGCAAACGAACCGAATGTAGAAATTATATATCTAGATAACAACTAAAGACATGCATCTTCTTGAATCTCTCAAATTAAGGAAAATCTATAACTAATAAAATGAAATAAACGAAGCGAGTTCGTGTTGCATCAGACCCGTTCTGTTCGACAAGGAGGAAGAGGAGAGAGCCGAGAGGAGCGAGTAACAACAGCAGTAGAGCCAACACTCAGTTGATAACCTGAAGGGTTGGTTTATAGAGGTTCGTGGGCATTTCTCGCTGGGGGAGGGAGGTACTCATAAAAGGTATATATATATATAAACTTTATGCGAATCATCCTGAGAGAGGATAATATGTTAGGAATGTAAAATAATTTATGTAATAATGCTAGTATCTATCTGCTGGATATAAATTGTGGTCTAATTCAAAATTTATGAAATATGCAAATTCGATCTCACGTTTGATTCATGGGCCAAGACTCGTAGGCTGCTCTTTTGTTGGTTTGTTTATTTCTGAATTATCAAAGCTGTAACGCGAACGGCTAAATTATCTTGAAGGAAATTCTTGTTTCTTGTTTATTTGCTCTTTAACACTCTCGACATCAAGCGACCATAATTTTCTATTAAAATCGTATTGGCGTCATGACCGAACACCACCCCCAAACAAACGCCCCCAAAGCATTTTTGAAATCGTTGGCTCGTCATTAGACAATTTACAGAACATTGTTGAACACCCTTCTTAATGGATTGGCCTGCCAGTGTACTATACATCAAGCTGATGTACATAATTACATGCTCTTTGTTTTATTATTATTATTATTATATTTTATTTTGCGAATAAGGAACCAGCAAGTAGATTTGAGCTCGTAAGATATAAGCCGAAAGCATATACCTCATTTGAATTCTGAAAACCACCTTCAACATAACCCACGATTTTTGGGCATTTTTAGTCGTTTTAACTAGTTGGCAAATAATTTAGCACATGCCAAAATATAGTATTTCATGAGCTATAACTCCGATTTTTATCCATTTTAGTCATTTCGACCCTCTTGACAAGTAATTTCGTGAAGGTCAAAATTCACGATTTTGTGGGCCATAATCCATAATTTTTACTATTTTTAGTTATTTTGACCCGTTGGCAAATAATTTTGTGGATGCCAAAATAACCTATAAGTTTAGGCCATTTTTAGTCGTTTTAACTAGTTGGCAAATAATTTTGTGGAGGCCAAAATTCATGATTTCGTGAATTGTACCCCACCATTTTAGTTATTTTGACCCGTTGGCAAATAATTTTGTGGATGCCAAAATAACCTATAAGTTTAGGCCATTTTTAGTCGTTTTAACTAGTTGGCAAATAATTTTGTGGAGGCCAAAATTCATGATTTCGTGAATTGTACCCCACCATTTTAGTTATTTCAATCGGTTCACAAAATAATTTTGTGGAGGCCAAAATTCATGATTTCGTGAATTGTACCCCACCATTTTAGTTATTTCAATCGGTTCACAAAATAATTTTGTGGAGGCCAAAATTCATGATTTCGTGAATTGTACCCCACCATTTTAGTTATTTCAATCGGTTCACAAAATAATTTTGTGGAGGCCAAAATTCATGATTTCGTGAATTGTACCCCACCATTTTAGTTATTTTGACCCGTTGGCAAATAATTTTGTGGATGCCAAAATAACCTATAAGTTTAGGCCATTTTTAGTCGTTTTAACTAGTTGGCAAATAATTTTGTGGAGGCCAAAATTCATGATTTCGTGAATTGTACCCCACCATTTTAGTTATTTTGACCGTTGGCAAATAATTTAGCACATGCCAAAATATAGTATTTCATGAGCTATAACTCCGATTTTTATCCATTTTAGTCATTTCGACCCTCTTGACAAGTAATTTCGTGAAGGTCAAAATTCACGATTTTGTGGGCCATAATCCATAATTTTTACTATTTTTAGTTATTTTGACCGTTGGCAAATAATTTTGTGGATGCCAAAATAACCTATAAGTTTAGGCCATTTTTAGTCGTTTTAACTAGTTGGCAAATAATTTTGTGGAGGCCAAAATTCATGATTTCGTGAATTGTACCCCACCATTTTAGTTATTTCAATCAGTTCACAAATAATTTTGTGGATGCCAAAATAACCTATAAGTTTAGGCCATTTTTAGTCGTTTATATCTATTGACATATAGTTCCGTGAAGGCCAAAAATCATGACTTTGTAAGCTATAACTACTATTTTATGGTATTTTTAGTTATTTTGACCCGTTGGCAAATAATTTTGTGGATGCCAAAATAACCTATAAGTTTAGGCCATTTTTAGTCGTTTTAACTAGTTGGCAAATAATTTAGCACATGCCAAAATATAGTATTTCATGAGCTATAACTCCGATTTTTATCCATTTTTAGTCATTTCGACCTACTGACAAGTAATTTCGTGAAGGTCAAAATTCACGATTTTGTGGGCCATAATCCATAATTTTTTACTATTTTTAGTTATTTCAATCAGTTCACAAATAATTTTGTGGAGGCCAAAATTCATGATTTCGTGAATTGTACCCCACCATTTTTAGTTATTTCGACATGTTGGTAATAATTCTGTGGAGGCTCAAATTCACGAATTCATGAGCTATATAGCCCACGACTTTTTACCATTTTAGTCATTTTGACCCGTTCTCAAATAATTCCGTGGAGGCTAACATACACGATTTCATGAGCTATAACTCATGATTCTTAGTCATTTTTAGTCATATTGACCTACTGGCAAATAATTTGCGGAGGCCTGAATTCATGATTTTGTGAGCTATAACCCATGATTTTTGGCATTTTTTATCACGCGAACCATTGCTAAATAATTTTCTGGAGGCCAAACTTCACGATTTTGTGAGCTGTATCCCATGATTTTTGGACATTTTTAGTTGTTTTGGTCCGTTGGCAAATAGTTCGTGAAGAGAAAAATCCACGATTGCATGAGCTCTAACCCACGATTATTTACCAATTTAGTCATTTGGACCAGTTGGCAAAAGAATTTGTGGAGGCCAAAATTCATAATTAATGAGCTTCTAACCCACGATATTGGGGATTTTTAGTCGTTTCAACCTATTAACAAATAATTTTGTGGAGGCCAAAATTCATGATTTTGTGAGCTATAACCCATGATTTTTGGCATTTTTTATCACGCGAACCATTGCTAAATAATTTTCTGGAGGCCAAACTTCACGATTTTGTGAGCTGTATCCCATGATTTTTGGACATTTTTAGTTGTTTTGGTCCGTTGGCAAATAGTTCGTGAAGAGAAAAATCCACGATTGCATGAGCTCTAACCCACGATTATTTACCAATTTAGTCATTTGGACCAGTTGGCAAAAGAATTTGTGGAGGCCAAAATTCATAATTAATGAGCTTCTAACCCACGATATTGGGGATTTTTAGTCGTTTCAACCTATTAACAAATAATTTGCGGAGGCCAAAAATCACAACTTCATGAGCTATAACCCACGATTTTAAGGCTATTTTTAATCATTTCAATCAGTTAGCAAATGATTTTGTAGAGGCCAAAATTAACGATTTGTGGGCTATAACCCATGATATTAGGCCATTTTTGTTCGTTTCGATCAGTTGACAAATAATTTCGCAGAGGCTAAAATTCAAGATTTTATGAGCTATAACTCTGACTTTTGATCATTTTTTTGTCATTTCGACTTGCTGGCAAATAATTCTATGGAAGCCAAATTTTAAGATTTTGTGAGCTATAACCCATGATTTTTGGCCACTTTTAGTCGTTACGATCAGTTCGAAATAATTTCGTGGATGCTAAAATTCATAATTTCTTAAGCTGTAACTCACAATTTTAGGCCATTTTCAATCCTTTCGACACATTGGTAAATAATTCTCTAGATGCCAAAAACCACGGTTTTATGAGCTAACCCATGATTTTTTTTACCATTTTAGTCGTTTTGACCCATTGACAATTAATTTTGTGGAGGCCAAAATTTAAAATTTTGTGAGCTATAGCCTACAAATTTTTTTATTACCATTTTTAGTCATTTTGAACCGTTGGCAAATAATACCACGGAGAGTAAAATTAAAGATTTCATGATAACCCACAATTTGTGGCCATTATTAGTCATTTGACGCGTTGGCAAATAATTTTGCAGAGGTTAAAATTTACGATTTTGTAAAGCTATAACCCTTGATTTTGGCATTTTTAGTCATTTCGACCCATTGGCAAAAAATTCTGCGAAGGCCAAAATTCATGATTTCATGAGCTATAACCCATCATTTTTCGCCATTTTTATAGTCGTTTTGATCCGTTGGAAAATAATTACGTGTATGCCAAAATTAAAGATTTTATGAGCTATTATCCAGGGTTTTTGGTTATTTTTAGTCGTTTGGACTAGTTGGCAAATAATTTTTTGGATGCCAAAATTCATGATTTCGTGAGCTATAACCCATATTTTTTTGCCATTTTTAATTATTTTCGCCAATTATCAAATAATTTCATGGAGGCTACAAACCAAGATTTTGTGACCTATAACCTACGAATTTATGGCCATTTTTAGTCATTTCGACCAGTTGAGAAATAATTTTGTGGAGGCCAAAATTCATGATTTCGTGAGCTATAGCCCATGATTTTTTTTACCATTTTTAGTTGTTTTGACCCTACACTCTTTTGACAGAGTCCATGCACACTTTTCTATAGAGTCCCCGCACTCTTTACGGAGTCCCTGTACTCTTTATTATCGAGTCTCTGTACTCCTTATCAGGTCGATGCACTATCCTTAAAAATTAACCACACATGATTTTGACATACTTCATGAACTACGATTAGAGAGTATAGTTGGACGAAATTTATGAACATGGGTTAATATATGATTAATTTCTTTCAACAAGACAATGTGTAATTATATGCGTGCCTAAAGAGATAATAAATAAATAAAAACATCAATGAAGTAAATTAAGAGAAAGGGAATCACTTGAACTTTTTCCCAAGGGACAATGGACATGATTCAATGGGGTCCTTCAAGGTTCTTTTATAAAATGAAGGGACTAGATTTTCTAGGGGGACTATAATTCAAGCTCTAATGAAGGGACTAGATTTTCTAGGGGGACTATAATTCAAGCTCTAATAAGATTTGTGTAATTTATGGGGAAACAAGTCCTAGTCCTAATCGAATTTCCCCCATAATTTTCAAAAAAAAAAAAAAAAATAATTATAGACCAGAGCCTTTTAAAAAATTATAGTTTACCCCCTATAATTTGTAGTTTGCTCCCCTGAACTAACTGCAGAAAATTCATTTGAGCCCAGTTCTGCAAAGTAGTCTAGAAAACTACCGTTCAGTCCCAAGAAAAATTCAGAAATTGCAAAACAGTTCAGAAAATTACAGTCTGCGCCCTGATGAAACATTAGGAATTACGGTCCAGTCCCTAGAAAATCCAGAAATTGCAAAATAGTTCAGAAAACTACAGTTTAGTAGAAAATCCAAAAATGGCAAGACAGTTCAGAAAATTACAGTTTAGTCCCCAAAAGTCCAGAAATTACAAAACAACCCAAAATCTGCAGTTTTCACACTAAAATAATTGTAGAAATTGCATTTAAGTCCAGAAACTATAAAACAGCTCAGAATTTGCAGTTTACACCCTAAAGAAAATGTAGAAATTATATTTCAACACAGTTTTGCAATCTAGTCCAGAAATCACAGTTAAGTCCCTCGAAATGTTTAAAATACAAAGATAAATTCAAGAAAAATACAAAAGTCACTAAACTTGACACGGACCTCTATGTCCCTAAACTAGATAAAAATTTTGTGTAGAAAGAAAACACCAGAAAATAAATTCAGTGTAAAAAGATGCACCACAAGATAAATTTGTGTGAAAATGTGCACACAAACAACAACAAAAAGTTCGATTGTGTTGACCCCTAAGTCATTAAACTAGCTAAAAAAATACATTTCAAACATCAAATACTAAAATCGATTTCTACGTCGTTAAACTGGAGGAACTTCCAAATTCGACCACTACATCGTTAAACTAGAGCAAATTCTAAATTCGACCACTACGTCACCAAGCTGGAGCAAATTCCAAATTTGACTTCTATGTCACTAAATTGGATTAAAATCAAATTTGACTTCCTCGTCATTAAACTGGTCCAAATTTCAAATTCGACCTCTACGTCTTTACACTGGTCAAAATTCTAAATTTGACCTCTACGTTGTTAAACTGGACAAAATTCTAAATATGACCTCTACGTCATTAAACTGAACAAAATTCCAAATTTAACCTCTATGTCAATAAACTGGACAAAATTCCAAATTGACCCCTAAGTCGTTAAACTGAAAAATACCAAATTCGACCTCCACATCCCTAAACTGGAAAATACCAAAATTAACCCCTAATTAAACTGGAAAATAGCAAGCTTGACCTCTACGTCTTTAAACTGGAGCAAATTCCAAATTTGACCTCTACGTCACATAAATTGGAAAAATATCCAATTTGACCTTCGCGTCGTTAAACTGGGCCGAATTCCAAATTTAACATCCACGTCGCTAAACTGGGTTCAAAATCCAACATCTATTTCACGTTTCCAAGTCAAACTCAAACCCAAATTTCAATCGCCACATCTCTAGTCTAGGATTTTATATGAAAATTTATACATTGGGGGTATCCCTTTTGTTAAGGCATGTATATGATCATTAAAAAAAATAACTGTATTTTCTTGCTTTGTGAGTTTTCTCTTATTTTGATGACTTTTATTGACTCTTAATTGAAGGTTCCTTTCATCAGTAAGGGTAATTAACAATAGACTCTTGAGTCTATTAGAAACCATGAACCCACATAAAAATAAAATCCTCTCCCGTATGGTGAATTTGACGGAATCGATATATAAGACAAAGTTATCTACCTTAATTGGATGCGTTTATCGATAACTAGTTGAGATAGACAATTTTGACCCCACAGGTTATAACTCATAAAATTGTGAATTTTAGCCTCCTTAAATTTATTTACTAACGGGTCGAAACGACTAAAAAAGTTTAAAAATCATGGGTTATAGCTCACGAAATCATGAATTTAGGCCTCCACATAATTCTTTGCAAATAGGTAAAAACGACTAAAAATGGTAAAAAATCATGGGTTATAGCTCATGAAATCATAAATTATAGCTTATGAGAAATTATTTGCCAATGGTTAGAACAATAAAAAATGGCCAAAATTTGTGGTTTATAGCTCATGAAATCGTGAATTTTGATGTCCGCTAACTTATTAGCCAGCAGATCGAATGACTAACAATGGCTAAAAAATATGGGTTACAGCTCATGAAATCAGAAATTTTGGCTTCCATAAAATTATTTACCAATAGGTCCAAATTGAAAATAGCAAAAAACCAAGGGCTATAGCTCACGAAATTGTGAATTTTGACCTTTGTAAAATTATTTTTTAATGAATCGAAGCAAATGAAAATGGCCTAAAATCGTGGAGTATAGCTCACAAAATCGTGAATTTTGGCCTCAATAAATTTATTTGCTAACTAGTCCAAACAACTAAAAATAGCCTTAAATTTGTAGGCTATAGGTCACAAAATCTTGATTTTTGGCCACCGCAAAATTATTTGCTAACGCGAAATGACTAAAAATACCCAAAATAGTGGGTTGTAACTCATGAACTCGTGATTTTCCGCCTCCACAGAATTATTTACCAATGGATCAAAATGACTAAAAATGCTTAAACATCTTGGGTTATAGCTTATGAAATCATATATTTTGGCTTCCACATAATTATTTGCCAATGGGTTAAAATGACTAAAAATGGCCAAAAATCGTGGGTTATAACTTGTGAAATTGTAAATTTGCATCCAAAAAACTATTTGCCAACTGGTCCAAATGACTTAAAATGGCAAAAAATCATGGATAATAGCTCATAAAATCATTAACTTTGGCCTACAAGAAATTATTTATCAATGGGTTGAAACAACTACAAATGGCCAAAAATTATGAGTTAGAACTCATGAAATAATGAATTTTAGCCTTCGCAGAATTATTTATCAATGGGTCAGAATAAAAAAATAGCAAAAAATCATGGGTCGTAGCCCACGAAATCGTGAAATTTAGCCTCTGAAAAATTATTTATCAAAGGATCGAAAAGGCTAATAACAGCAAAAAATCATGGGTTATAGCTCACGAAATCTTTAATTTTGGCCTTTGCAGGATTATTTGCCAACTGTTCAAAATAACTAAAAATAGAAAAATTATGGGTTATAGTTCACAAAATTGTGAATTTTTGCCTCCTCAAAATTATTTATCAATGGGTCAAAATGACTAAAATGCCAAAAAGTCAAGGGTTACAGCTAGGGGTGCATTCTGTTCGGATACGGTTCAGATATGACACTTACTATATCCATATCCGCTTTCTAAAAACGGATACGGATACGGTTACAGATATTCATCAGTAAGAAAGAGACATAACCATATCCGCACTAAATGAAAACGGATACGGTTCGGATATTAGAGAAGCGGATACAAATCCGACACAGACATTAATCAGATATTTGGGAAACGGATATGAATCAGATATGAATCGGATATGATAAAAAAATACATATGATTATAATATTTCGCAAACTAAATATAACTAAAAAAAGCATTCATCTATTAAACATAATCAAGATAAGTTTATTCAAGCATATAGAAATTGTCACCTCATAGACATAAATACTAGTCCTCATGTAGACCAATCATAACAAATTGCTATGAACTCTTCAAACACACTCTTATCTTTAATATAAGTACCCGAGTGTTGGTATGCATCCTTGCATAAACTAACCTGGAATGAGCTGTGAATCCTAATTCTATATCACTAAATATAACATGCGTGTTGGCTTGCACTTAATCCTAATTCTACTCGTCTGAGAATTCATTTCCTTGAAAACCAACAAGTTGTTTACAACATGAAATCAAGTTACATCTGGGTGATTAATAGAAAATGTCAATACATTCAATGCTACGTTTTACAACCAAATGCATGCCGTTATGGGGCCCAGATTATGCAAAAATATTTATTTTAGAGCATCCTCAAGATTACATTGGTCACAAACTTACAGCAAATATCGCATTATGAAGATATGCATTCACCAATGCAAGCCAATAATATTTGTAAATACTTTACCTATATAATTCTCAAGTCTAATCCAAACAACAAAAAAGTGCAGAAACTGTATCCGCAATTTCAATCCGAAAATCGTATCTGAAATCGTATCCGGATGAAAAATCAAAACCATAACCGTATCCGAAACCATATCCGGCCGGTTTTAATTTTTCCCTACCATATCCGCTTTCTAAACAGATACAATTGCGGTCGGTCGGATATATCCGGACCGTTTTGTACCCCTAGTTACAGCCAATGAAATCGTGATTTTTAGCCTCTGTATAATTATTTACCAACGTATCGAAACAACTAAAAATAGCTAAAAATCGGGGTTTATAGCTTCTGAAATCATGAATTTCGGCCTACACAATTTTTTGGGAACTGGTCGAAAAGAATAAAAATGGCCAAAAATCGTTGGTTATAGCTCATGAAATTATGAATTTTGGCCACCACGTAATTATTTTCCTACAAGACGAAATAACAATAAATGAAAAAAAATCATGGGCTATAGCTCATGAAATCCTAAATTTCAGTGTCTGTGAAATTATTTGCCAATTGGTTGAAATGACTAAAAATAGCTTAAACTCATGGGTTATAGCTCACAAAAGCGTGAATTTTGGACTCCAAAAAATAATTTGCTAACTGGTCAAAATGACTAAAGATAGCCATAAATCGTAGGTTATACCGCACGAAGTTGTGATTTTTGCCCTTCGCGGAGTTATTTGCCAATAGGTCAAAACGACTAAACATGCTAAAAAATTGTGGATTATAAACACATGAAATCATGAATTTTGGCTTCTGTAAAATCATTTGCCACCTAGTCAGATGACTAAAAATGATAAAAAATTATGGGTTATCATGAATTTTAGCCTCCTCAAAATTATTTTCCAATGGGTCAAAATGACACAAAAGGCCAAAAATAGTGGGTTGTAGTTCACAAAATAATGAATTTTAGCTTCCACAAAATTATTTGCCAATAGGTCAAAACAACTAAAAAGGTCCAAAAAATCACGGGTTATATAACCCACGAAATCGTAAATTTTGGTCTGCGATAAATTATTTGCCAATGGGTCAAACAATGAAAAATTGCCAAAAATCATGGATTATAGCTCATAAAATCATGAACTTTGGTCTCATGAAATTATTTATCAACGGGTCAAAATGACTAAAGATAGCCATAAATCGTAGGTTATACCGCACGAAGTTGTGATTTTGCCCTCCGCGGAGTTATTTGCCAATAGGTCAAAACGACTAAACATGCTAAAAAATTGTGGATTATAAACACATGAAATCATGAATTTTGGCTTCTGTAAAATCATTTGCCACCTAGTCAGATGACTAAAAATGATAAAAAATTATGGGTTATCATGAATTTTAGCCTCCTCAAAATTATTTTCCAATGGGTCAAAATGACACAAAAGGCCAAAAATAGTGGGTTGTAGTTCACAAAATAATGAATTTTAGCTTCCACAAAATTATTTGCCAATAGGTCAAAACAACTAAAAAGGTCCAAAAAATCACGGGTTATATAACCCACGAAATCGTAAATTTTGGTCTGCGATAAATTATTTGCCAATGGGTCAAACAATGAAAAATTGCCAAAAATCATGGATTATAGCTCTTAAAATCATGAACTTTGGTCTCCGCGAAATTATTTATCAACGGGTCAAAATGACTAAAAATGGGCAAAAATCGTAGATTATAACTCACGAAATCACGAATTTAGGTCTCCACGAAGTTATTTGCTAGCAGGTCGAATTAACTAAAAATGGCCAAAAATAATGGGTTATAGCTCATAAAGTCGGAAAATTTTGCACTCCATGAAATTACTTTCCAACTGATCCAAATGACTAAAAATGATAAAAAAAATGTGGGTCATAGGTCACAAAATCGTGAATTTTGTTCTTTACAAAATTATTTGTCAATGGGTCAAAACAACTAAAAATGGTAAAAAAATCATGGGTTATAGCCCATGAAATCATGAATTTTGGCCTCTACATAATTATTTCTTAACTGGTCAAAATGACTAAAAATGGCCATAAATTCGTAGGTTATAGGTCACAAAATCTTGATTTGTAGCCTCCACGAAATTATTTGACAAATGGCGAAAATGTTTAAAAATGGCAAAAAATCGTTGGTAATATCTCATGAAATCGTGAATTTTGGCATCCAGAAAATTAACAAAGTAGGTTTTTATTCCAATCAACCACCTCCTAGTCAAATTTTTACCTAAAAAAAGCATAAAAAATACACGTTTAATGTACGTGACTTGTATCCTAATTAGATCTAAACATTAACAGAGTGAGTCACATGTCTTGAAATGTGAGTTTCTAAGGATATTTTTGAATTTTCAGTGAAAATTTTGACTGGGAGGTTGTTAATTAGAACACAAATTTACTTTAAAGATGGCTTATGTATAAATTGAAATGAAAGATAGTTCCTACATAATGACTCTATCTTTAAAGTGGTTTCTGGGAAACAAAAACCCTGAAAAGTATAAGGATCATGTCTATTATCCTCAAACAACATAATGTATAGGGCTGCAGCACAATAAATCAGTACAAGTAGAAGGCTCAAACTGCAGAAGTCATACGCAGCAAGAGATGAATCAAACATTATATTAGCAGAAATAGTTATTTTAAACAAAATACAAAGAAGCAGTCTCATAATTTTAACTCTTGGACTTGAAGTGGCATCTCCTTAACAAAATTTCTATAGCATCTCTAGAAAAGAGAAACTAGATTGCTGACATAATAGCTACTTGGAGTCCAAGAGTTAACTAAGAGCAAGTCCAGCAAGCTCCCAGTTGAGAGTCCTAGTCAGCAAGCTCTCAAGCATTTTGGAATAAAAAATTAAAAAAATAAGCATTGGGAGGCCCTCCTTATTTTATGGAGCTCCAAAAAGCTCCTAGTTAGGAGCTCCAACAATATCAAAAAAACCCCTCTTCTATTTTTATTTTTTTCCCCATTACTTTCAATTATATTTAAACATCTTTTATTTCATTTCTAACCGTCGGATACGGCCTTCGAGGGAGCACACACGGTCTTCGAGGTAACCCGCGGTCTTTGAGCGAACGCACATGGTCTTCGAGGTAACCCGCGGTCTTCGAGAAAACGCACACGGTCTTCGAGGTAACCCGCGGTCTTCGAGATAACCCGCGGTCTTTGAGGTTGGGCACAAAGTTCGAGGTATTGCAAACATTGACCGTTAACCGACTGATTCCTATAAAATTCGATACCTTCTCACCTCAACCCATCATCTCCCAAAACAAAATGTCTAGCTCATCTAGCTCTAGCGATGATGAAATGATGAAGACATTCTTTCTTATGGGAGCTGCTGTCGTCGAGGAAGAAGAACAAGTGAAAGGTTCAACTTCAGTTCAACACAAAAGACGTATCGTGCTCCATCGAAACCGACTGGAAGGTCACAACCGGTTGTTCCAAGATTATTTTGCTGACGCACCAACCTATCCTCTTCATTATTTTCGTCGAAGATTGAGAATGGCGTTTGTTATTCCTTGAATCCACGGCGATCGTCGAACATGACAAGTACTTCGTCCAAAAGAGGAATGGTGCTGGACAGTTGGGACTATCTAGCCTTCAAAAGATTATTGCAGCTATGCGGATGCTCGCATATGGAGCATCCGCTGACTCTGTTGACGACTACGTTCGGATCGGTAAAAGTACGTCGCTTGAATGCGTGAAGAGGTTCGTTCGATCGATTATCAACATCTTTGGAAGGAATACCTTCGTTCACCAACCAATGAAGGCGTTGCACGCCTGCTTGAGGAAGGTTCACAACGAGGTTTTCCTGGGATGCTTGGGAGGATCGACTGCATGCACTGGACATGGAAGAACTGTCCAACCGCCTGGCAAGGTATGTATACTGGGCATTTTCATGAACCTACAATTATTTTGGAGGCCGTAGCAAGCAAAGATCTTTGGATGTGGCATGCCTTCTTTGGACTGCCGGGGTCCCATAATGACCTCAATGTTCTACATCGTTCACCGGTTGTCGCACAACTTGCGGAGGGAAAAGCTTCACCGTGCAACTATACTGTCCATGGCCACAAGTACAATATGGGATACTATCTCGCCGACGGGATTTATCCAGAGTGGTCCACATTAGTGAAGACTATTCTAGCACCTCGAGGAAACAAGCATAAGTACTTTGCTCAACAACAAGAGAGCGCAAGAAAAGATGTTGAGCGAGCTTTTGGCGTGTTGCAAGCTCGATTTGCGATTGTTCGTGGACCAGGACGTTTCTGGAAACCTAGTGTGCTGAAAGACATCATGATAGCTTGCATCATAATGCATAACATGATCATTGAAGATGAACGAGATTGTCAATTGGACAACAACTTCGACTTTATTGATTCGATACCAGTCGTTGAACCTTCTTATGTGAAGACGGTGCCTTTAACTGAGTTCATCCAAAATCATCATCGGATCAGGAACACACAAATCACTAAAGAATGATTTGATTGAGCATCTGTGGCAGCTCAAGGGATCCATCGATGAGGATTAAGTTTCTTTATGTCTAATGTAATTTCAGCAAAGAAGTTTGAGTTGTTGTACTACGCCAATTTTATTTTCAGTAAAGTAGTTGTTTTCGTTCAATGCGAAAATTTTCAACTTCAAATACAATCATAAATCTAATACAAGATAATATATGATAATTAGGAAGAACCCTTAGACATCCACCTCTCCAATATCTCTGCCTGACGCATTTCAAAGTATTGTCGTTGAACTGAATTGAGTGTTGAGAGATCCATCTTCATGATATCGTCATCTTGTTTCTTCTGTTTCATTTCCATTTTTTGATTGGTGGTTTTCTTCATCCAAGTGAAAGCCTCTCCCATGATGGACTTAGAAGATTCAGAGTTTTCCACCTTTTGTTTCCTCTTGAGCTTTGCCGCTTTCCTCCCTTCAGGCCTTGCTATAACATCATCCGAGTCAGTGTTCAACTCGATGGGGGTCGCTGGCATGGAATTGTTTGGTGAGGAATCAGAGTTTGTGGTTCTTCTCGGCTGTGATCGAATCTTATTGTAAGTTTCCATTTGTTGGATCCACTTTTGATGATGACGCAACTCAACCCAGCAATGGTCAAACACGAATAACTCTCTCATAAATAGATTGGTATAATTCTTTTACTTCTGCAATCTACAAAAGAGTTAAATTTAGAATAATTAAACATAATTAAACTTATATATTCCTCTCACTGCATGCTATAGTGTTTACATAAAAATATATAAGTTAAATATTTACCTGGTCAATAATTACCGTACCAGATCTTTGTCTTCCTTCAATCTGAGCAACTCACCTGCAGAACTTGTTGACCGACAGTTGAATCGTTGACCAACGATGCATCATTTGGTTTGGTGTGCGGCTCGTTGGATCGGTGGAGTATTGGATAAAGTAGTCATTAGCTCTGTGCCAAAACTTATCCTTGTGTTGCCCCGTACCTTGGATGGCGTCTTGGCTCGTGTTCAGCCAAGCAGACACAAGAAGCTTATCCTCGTGGACAGTCCAATTTTCGGACCGCGTGTAAGCCTTCTTCTTCTTTGTGGTCTGTGTTTCTTGGGATGACACTTGTTGTGTTGCCGATTGCGAGAACTCGATCGGGTGACCTTCTTCTACGATGTCTGTATAGAACGGCGGGTATAAGGTCGATCCTTCACCGTTAAGGAGTTGTGAATAAAAGTTTTGGGAAGGATCCATGAGATTTGTAATTTGATAGGAAAATATAGAGTTTTTTTATGAGAGAGTTGTGTGGAATGATTTGTGTAGTGAATTGAGAATTTATAGAAAAATTTTTACTGTACAACGGCTAATTTTTTACTGTTCAACAGCTAATTTTTTACTGTTGAACGACTAATTTTTTACTATTCAATGGCTAATTTTTTATTGTACAACGGCTAATTTTTTACTGTTCAACGGCTAATTTCTAAACTCAACGGCTCATTTTTAAACACCCGATGGGTCTTGGTCACGGGTTTAAGTATAGGGGTTTTTTTAAAAAAAAATAATTTTTTTTAATAAATGGGAGCTCCCAAGCGCTCCACAAATTTGTGGAGCACTTGGGAGCTCCATGGCACGAGCTCCCAAAAAGGGGTGCCACGCCAGCTTCCTGCACTCCTTGGGAGCTTGCTGGACCGCAAGCACAAGCTCCCACCGCCACGTGGGCATTGAGAGCGGGCGGTGGGAGCTTGTTGCCCCTGCTCTAAGACGATGTTTATTAGGGATTATTTTTGGAAACTTATATTTTGCTGATTTTTAATGACTTTTGACTTTTATAATAAAAAATTTATAAATACTATTCTGGTAGAATAGTAATTTTTAGGTCAAACTTAGCTTATTTAAGTGAGCTTATAAGCTAGTTTTTGAAAAGCTAGGGTACACGGATTTTTAAATGAGGTTTATAAGCTAACTTATCTAGTATTTTATCAAACATGTTAAATGATGAAGCTAATTTATAGTTATAATTTTTTTTACAATTTAAGAACAAATTTAGAGCAAAATTCTAATTCTCCCTTCAAATCTATTTTCCTTTGGTACAACCCGTCAACTTAAATCTCTAATTAATAAAAATCTATAACTAATGAAATGAAATAAACGAAGCGAGTGTGTGTTGCATCCGACCCGTTCGGTTTGACGACGTCTTACGAATCATTATGATTCATACTGGCAGCAGCAGTAACAACATATATAGTATTTTATCATTATAATTAATAGAGGTTCATGGCCATTTCTCGCTGGGGGAGGGAGGTACTCGTAAAATGCTATATATGTGAACTTTATATGAATATGAATAATTTATGTAATAATGCTAGTATCTATCTGCTGGATATAAATGGAGTTTAATGTTCTCTTGGTTGTGGTTATTTGTGTTTATAGTGAAAGCTGTAAATTGTCATCTCCTTTGTGTGGAATATGTACTGATGGAACGTTTGGGGTTTTAAATGGAAAATTTTGTTTGCATCCCTCAAATGGAGAAAGTATTCCATGGGCCGTCCCTATAGGGACGGCCATGTGCGAACCGTTGGATCCTCTTGGGATCTGGAAATTTCCAGATCCCAAGAAGATCCAACGGATCACAGGGGAGGGGTGCAATGCACCCGTCCCCATGGGATACTTTTCCCCTCAAATGACTCTGTTTTCTTTTACAACACGTGATGAAACCACATCTGTTGCATGTTGGATGTGAGTAATATGAGAATACATATCCTATCAAAACTCCCCGCATGCCAGGGAGGAGTTCTGACCACTAAGGGGGCAGCGAAATCCCTAAACTGCCCCTACTGAATTACTGTATCGTCAATGAGCAAGAAGCTTTAAAAATGTTCACACAAACTCCATTTTGTTAATCAGAAACATACTGAATGAAGTATGTTTCTTGTGCTCTGTAGAAGCAATGGATGCATTAACAGTTTGAAACACAGGGAAAATGCCCATTGAGAACTCCATGGCCAATGGTATTTTCATCACAGTAATTTTGCCTACCTACAACATGAAGTTGATCTGCATATGGACAGGGACGTACAAAATTAAAGCGTATGAAATCCAAGATCTTGTGGATATCGTCGGACACTACAATTATAATACTCTTCTTTCATATAAGTTTTCCTCCTCAAGCTTAGACATAAGTTGATAGCCAACATTTCGCACTGGAACACGAACAAAACGATCATCATCGCCATGTACAGGTTTTCGGGCAGAGAGAAGAAAAACCTCTCCTTCCTCCAAATTTTCCTCAAACAACTCTCTCCAAGACTCGTCATCTTCATTTAGATTCGATTCCCTCAGGATATCTAAAACTTTGTCCAATGTAGCGACATTTCGACCAGCTCCCATACTGGTCGCAGTTGCAGCGCCCACAGCATTTGCAAGTGTCAGTGTGCAAACTTCTGACATGTTGTGTAGATAACCGAGAGCTATAGCTGCAGTATAACTGTCTCCACAGCCAACGGTATCAACAACATTTACCTTGAATGAAGGTGCGCATGAAATACTCGACTTTGTTACCAGAATAGATCCCTTAGAGCCCATTTTGATTATCACCCATTTTGTTCGTTCTCCTTTCTTGATTAGCTTGTATCCTGCCAGAAATGCGTTCTGGATCCCCGTTAATGACTCAGCCTGGTAAATCCAATGTATCAGTATCATGAACAAGAAGTTTAATAAAATTTAAATTAATTGCTCGGAGAACCCCTGTAGCATCGATATTTCAAACTTACTACCCCTGTAGTTTCATTTTGCCCATCAGCCAAATTCAAACTAGAAGAATAATAAGTCCCACACTATGAGGGATCTACATACAATTTACCCTAGAATTTATATAGGTCCCTATTAAGTTAAAGAACGAAGAACCTCGTCCGAAGTTAAAAGGAGAACGTCACTGAGCCTCTGAAACATTTCCAATGCATTTTTCTGTGTAGGTGTGCCAGTAACAAGATTTTTTCCCACTGGACCAGGATCGAAAAAGATTGTTGTTCCAGCATCGATAGCACAATTAAGCGCAGAGATGATCAAATCAGGGAAAATTTCGTCAAATACATAACCATCACAGAAAAGGATCTTGGACTGTTGAATCTCTGTAATAGCTTGTTTCGATAATTTAGTCATCCAACTGAGTACAGGCTCCTCACTGAAATCAGTATTACTGACAAAAGAAAGTGTTAATGTTTGAAATAAAAAGGCTTTGCCGCATGTAGTCAAGCTTATATTTACCAGAAAAATTCATGATTTTGATGTGGATCGACTAAGACCCAGCAAAGAAGTGTTCCATATGATGCGTTATGATTGGTTTCTTCAGAATTTTCTTCCATTTTAACTACGTTAATCCTCTCATTTTGAAGAACTTCAAAAGAAAATGGCCATAGGTATCATTTCCTACATGACCAATGGATGAAGCATGAAGCCCAAGCCTTGATGCAGCAATGGCCAAGTTGCAGTTAGCTCCGGCTTCCCAAAATTTCTTCATGAATTAAGATGAAATAAGTACTATAAGGATATGTTTGATATTAAAAGGATTAAAAATATATAGATAAGAGACCAAATATACAACTCTGGTTTCTTATCCCTTTTACATAGCAATCATCACATAGGTGAATTACACAAAGAACAGTCTAAAGAAGAAAATTAATTGCGAAAACTATGCTACCTGTAATATCATCCACAAGCATTTCTCCTAAATATCTCTTCCTTTATCTAGAAAACTAATTCTCCAATAATTAAAAGTCAAAAGGGTTACAGAATTTCCTAAAATTGACTTTTCTCATTGCTCCTCATAGTTGATTCATCCCAAACCAAATTTGATTAGGAAAATCACCATCTTGTTTAAATCCAAATTAGACTCGAATTCGGAAAAAATTCATGAGAGTATCTCTAAACCTTTTTAAGGAAATTAAAGCTTGTGAAAATTCAACCAACCTTGTCAGGGGGAGTAACAACCAATTGCTCAAAATAAGCTGCCCTCTCCTCTTTATCACTCACTTGCGGCAGCCTTGGAACACTCAGCACAACGTCTACACACAAGCTTCCAAGAGTCACTATATCCATAGTTTTTATGATGAATTAGGGAGAGAGATTGAATGTTGTATATATGATTCAAAAGGCAAAGAAAAAGGACAGTGATGTACATGTCCTTCCGAGCAAATGATGGCTACATCTAAACCCACCAAACTTTTGCATTTAACAATGAATATTTGTGCCATTTAATTTGATAATATAATGAGAACGAATCTATTGGAAATTCAATAAAGAAATATGTCCTGTTCAGAGAGTCAAAAGAATAGAGTTGGTTGTGACCATGACATGCATGATGTGGACCCGGTCTATACGTAAGCTTATCTTCTTTTCTCCACCTTGGTTTCAACTTTGATTATGATGACCTTTAGATTTAGCCTTACTTATATTTACAACTTCACACTGTTTAAATTCAAAAAATTATATGGAATGGTTGTCATATTTAATGTGTGAAGGATAGCACAAAATAAGTATGAGCAAAGCATATATATATATATATATATATATATATATATATATATATATATATATATATATATATATATATATATATATATATATATATATATATATATATATATTACAATAGTTGGTACTTTGCATAAGCAAAATTATAGTTATATTAGTTATATTCTTTATTCTTGTTTGTGGATGATTAGTATATAGTATATGGCGATCGATATTGTTGAGGTATTAGAGTAAACAAAAGTTTCACAGACCACTACAGTTTTATTTATATTCTTTGTTAAATATCTTTCAGAACAGAATTCTAGGCGAAAGTTAACTATATAGCTGGAAAAATAAATTTGGAATTTGAAATTAACTTAATTCCAAGTTTTACTCAAGAGTAAGGATCCTACATGAATTTAAAATAGGATAAAAGTTTTACAAATACTGCTCTAAAGATTTGCATATTATCAAGAATATGAATGGAAAAAAACTAAAAAAGAAACATTGTAATCGGAATAAAATCTTTTTACCCTCTATCATGTAGATATAGGCAAATTGCCAAGCAACACCAAATCTTTGATTGTGTTATTGTATATTTTCTTTATTCTTGGTTGTTTCTAAGTGGGCGTTTCTGTTGGAGATTTTAGACCCCCAGCCTGCCACGATATGAGCAACTCGGAAGTCAACCCACAATCAACAAAATAAAAATAATCACAATCAAGAGAAAGAATACCGAGATTTACGTGGTTCAGTCGACCAACTTCAACCTACATCCACGAGGCAACAATACTAGAAATCCACTATGTATCAGGGAGAACTACAAGAGGCACTCAACTCTCGTCTCTTAATATCTCAACCTCACATACATAATCAACTCTCATATTCTCTCAAAAGCCCCCTCCTTACAATCTTTTGAACGGATAAAGACCGTGAAACCCTCTCCTAATATTGTAATCTTTTACACTGATAAAGACTATGAAAACTCTCGCATCTCGCATACTATTCTTGAATCTGGTTTGCGCTCTCTACTGACCTAGATTACAAGGATAGTGACTCTCTCCTTTTCTCCTTAGTTCCCTCCAATAATAGAAGAATATATATAGAGAAACCAAAACTCTAATTTAGCCAAACTTCCTAATTAGAATAGGATACAAACTCTTTATCATGATGAGACTCAATCTCCTAATCGTGATAGACCTCTAATGCTATCTAATTCTCATGAAGTTAAACAAAGAATTAAAGACGCAATCCTAACAGTTTCAAGTATTGCAAATTGCCAAATCACATTAAAACTCTATCGGTTATCTCCAGCTGTTATACGCCATAACTAAAGAATCAAAAGATATTTATTTATTTATTTTGACCATAATCACCTAGTATTAATGTTGATGTCAGTTATCAAACAGGGGGTTTAAGTGTGAGTTTAGGATGATTAAGGTCCTTTAACTCCTTCAGATGTCCAGTTCAGAGGTTTGCTATTCTCTCTTGCACATGAAAAAATTCGTAAGAGGGCGGAGTTGGGTTCTCCGGTGGTTCCTCCGACGATCAAGTCAGTATAGAGATTGATTGGAAAAGTAGAGTTTAAGTGCAAGAGTTTTCTTGGATTGAATTCGCTTACCATAAGCAGCAGACGACATTTCCCTTTTATAGCAGATCCAAAGGGACAGAAGAGTAACTTCAGCCGAGTCCAAACAGGCGGCTTCATTGACATCTACTTTACAGGTGTCGGCTGCAGAGGGGGATGAGTCACCCAGGTGTTTAATGTGATGGTGATGGGGTGCGCGTGGCGCTGACGGGGTCCGATGAGTCATAAAGGCTTTCGGGGCTGAAGGAATGATGACTCTGATCATGCATTTAATGTGATGGTGATGGGGTGCGCTGCGGTCGACGGGTCCGATGAGTCATAAAAGCTTTCGGGGCTGAAGGAATGATGACTCTGATCATGCATTTAATGATGGTGATCGACTGTCGGCATGGGTTTCGAGGTAACTGTCATCTTTCAACTCGTCGGGTCGAGGGCCGAGAAGTACCGCCTTTTAACTCGGTTACGCGAGTTGTCGGTCGGATGGTAGGTCGAATGCGGGTTGCTTGTGGAGTCGATATAATGAGGTGGCCGACCGACTTTTAAGTCGGCTACGGAGTTGTCGGTCGATAGAGTCGGCCAAGGCGTTCATCTGGTCAAGGGCCGAGAAGTACCACCTTTTAACTCGGTTACGCGAGTTGTCGGCCAATCGAGCCGGCCGTGATGAGGTGGGGGAGATCTCGGTCTCGAGTTAGTCTGATTAGGTGTAATGTGGGACACGTGTTGGCTTCTCTATGGAGATTAATATTTGTTGATTTAGGGGTTATAACAATTAATTTCTTCATCATCAGTATACTGATATTCTTTTTTTATTATACATTTAGTTGTAGAAATTTATCAGTTGACATTCTATGATAACTTATTTATTGCATTTGTATATTTCATTGTTGAACTTTCAGTTTATTACAAAGAAGATACACTCTCCATACCTCGCAGCATCCTTGTCCCAAGGGACTGGATTTTGAGATTGAAATCTCAACTCCAGTAGAGTTTAGACCTTAAAAATTAGATTGAAACAGATTATTTTAGGCCTAATTATGTTGCTTTACATACTATCGACTATTTTTGTTGTCTGGCATATGAGGGTGTTTTTAAGCTGAAAATGGGAACAAAAGTTTGAATCACTTTGATATTTGTTTTCTTTTTATTTGAAAGTGAGAGATAAAATATGAGTTGAGTTAGGCTACTATTAATAGTATCCAACATGCGGATACTATCAACCCAATTTTGAAAATCGAATCTAAACATAAAAATCTGAATGGTAGATGTGATCTACAACACATGAACTAATTAGAAATAAATTTTCAAACCATTTCGACGTGTTTTGAATTATTTATAAAGAGGCTAATACTTACGTCATGAAAATTCTAAAGCGTTGATTTTGGCGGCATATTTTGCATGGGTTATAATAAAATCCTTTTAAATTTTTATTTCTAACTAGTTCATGTGTAGTAGATCATATCTACCAGTTTAGATTTTGATTTTTGGATTCGATTTTAAACTGGGTTGATATTATCCGCATGTTGGATACTATTAATAGTAGCCTAGCTCAACTCTAAAAATATTAAGTGAAATAAATTCAAATAGTTTGACATCATCAGATGTATAAGTGAAAAGCTGGAGAATCACTATTAATATAAAGTAATTTACTCCCATTGTAACTCAGAGCTAAAATGTGCAGATTAAAGTCTCAAATTATGCAAGACATTTAAGAAAAAAACTTTCACATTCATGTAGGAGCTCACTGTGCCCAACCCAATGACACAAGTAAATCACTTCAAAATGTCTTACATAATTTGAAAATTTGAAAATCATTCGTTCATTTCGACCAATAACAATTAACTATGTATACTTCAAAATTCATGATTTTCACATGATGTAACCAACGATACTTATTCATCTTTGTTCATTTTAATCCAATGGAAATTAAGTTTGCGCACTTCAAAGTTCATAATTTTTATGGGCTATAACCTTTAAATTTTTCATTTTCGTTCATTTCGACCAATAGCAATTAGGTATGTATACTGTAAAATTCATGATTTTATGAGCTATAACCTTTAAATTTTTCATTTTCGTTCATTTCGACCCAATAGCAAATAAGTATGTGATATCTTTGACCTTTTTATTCATTTCGACTCAATGACAATCAATTATGCATATTTCAAGATTTGTAGTTTTCAATAATGCACGATTTTGTCTATTTTGATTCTTTTTAACGCAATGACAATTAATTATGAGTATTTCAAAATTCACAATTTTATGGGCTATAACCTATGATTGTTTTCCATTTTCCCATTGTCTCAGTGATAGTTAATCCTAGATATGTCAAAATTCATGATTTTCATGGGTTACCTACAATTTTTGTTTATTTTTATTCATTTCGACTAAATGACAATTGGTTGTGTATACTTCAAAACCTGCAATTTTCATGCGCTATAATCCACTTTTCAATCCATTTTTGTCTTAAGTTAGCATACTTCAAACTTTCATAATTTTTATGGATTGTAACTCTGGATCTTTGTTCATTTTCGTTAGTTTTAACCTAATGGAAGTAAAGTATGGGCACTTCCAAATTTAAGACTTTCATGGGCTATATAACTTGCGAATTTTTTTGACCCAATGATAAGTATGCGTACGTCAATGTTCACAATTTTCATCGGCTATAACTCATGAAGTAAACATACTTAGTTGTTACTAAGTCGAAATGAACAAAAAAAAATCATGATTTGGGATATGTGTACTTTTTGTCCCTTTGGTTGAAACGAACAAAACATCGTGACTTATAGCCTATGAAAATCAAGTATTTAAAATAAAAATAATTAATTATCATTGGACAAAACGAACAAAATCAACAAAAAACATGGGTTACAGCCCATGTAAATCATTATTTTTTCAGTATGCATACGTAATTTCTATTGGATCAAAACTAACAAAAATAAAAAAATTGTGGGTTATAGACTATGAGAATAGTGAAAATTGAAGTGTCCATAGTTAACTGGCATTAGCTTAAAAAAACAAATGAAAAAGAAAAAAATAGTGGGTTATATAGCCAATCGGAACTGTGAATTTTGAAACAAGTATAGTTCTGTGATGCTAGCATGCATACTTGTAAATGCCTCATAATAATTTTCGTTCGTTTCGCCCAATGATAATTCACTAATTTCAAAAAACGCGATGTGTTTGATCAGTGGCTTTCCTGCATTATGTGATGCTAGTTGCGGTATGACTTGAAACTGGCTGGTCTGCATTACTGAACCAAAATTAGACCAATGTGCAATTAACCCAAAAATATATATTGCAAATTATACAATTGCTGCATCTATAATAAACAACTTGTCGTTAAAACAAATTTGCATGTTCTTATGGCAATAACTGCTAAGAAACAAACATACACTATAGTACGAATCATGCCAAATATTCTCATTTGTGTCATTGTATATTTTCTTCATTTGTGAATTTTTCTAAGTACGAAAAATTTGTGGGCATTTCAATTATGGGAAATTGCTAAACCACACCGAAACTCTTATCGCTTGTCTCTAACTCTTATACACCATAACTAAAGAATCAAAAGATATTTATTTAATTATTTATTTTACTGTAAGAATCTAGGATTAACTTCTTCATAATCAGCATACTGATACTCTTTTTATTATACATTTAGTTGTAGAAAGTTTATCAGTTGACATTCTATGATAACTTATTTATTGCATTTATATTTCATTAATCTTGAATTTTCGGTTTATTACAAAGAAGATACACCCTCTATACCTCGCAGCATCCTTGTCCCAGGTGACTGCATTTTGAGATTGAAAGACGTTAAAAATTAGATTGAAACAGATTAGATTATTTTAGGCTTAATCATGTTGCTCTACATATATACCCGACTATTGTTGTTGTCTGGCATATATATGATATGAGGGTGTTTTTTAAGCTGAAAATGGAAATAAAAGTTTGAATCACTTTTGAAATTTGTCTTTTTTTTTTTTCAATTTCAAAGTGAGAGATAAAAATATTAAGGGAAATAACTTCAAATAGTTTGACATCATCAGATACATATATAAGTGAAAAGCTGGGCAATCACTGTTCATATAAAGTAATTTATTAACTCCCATTGTAACTCAGAGCTAAAGTGTGCAGATTAAAGTCTCAAATTATGGAAGCCATTTTTAAAAAAACTCTCACTTTCATGTAGGCTCTTACTGTGCCCAACCCAATGGCGCAAGTAAATCACTTCAAAATGTCTTGCATAATTTGAGAATTTGAAAATCATTCGTTCATTTCGATCAATAGCACTTAAGTATGTATACTTTAAAATTCATGATTTTCATAGGCTGTCACCAACGATACTTATCCATCTTTATTCATTTTAATCCAACGGAAATTAAGTTTGTTCACTTCAAAGTTCATAATTTTTATGGGCTATAACCCTTAAAATTTTCATTTTCGTTCATTTCACCCAATAGCAAATAAGTATGTGATATCTTTGACCTTTTTGATTCGTTTTGACTCAATGACAATCAATTATGCATATTTCAAGATTTATAATTTTCAATAATGCATGATTTTGTCTATTTTCATTCTTTTAGCAATGACAGTTAATTATGAGTATTTAAAATTCACAATTTTATGGGCTATAACCAATGATTGTTTTCCATTTTCATATTGTCTCAATAATTTTTTGCCATATTTAGTTATTTCAACACATTGGCAAATAATTTTTGGATGCCAAAATTCATGATTTTCATAGGCTGTCACCAACGATACTTATCCATCTTTATTCATTTTAATCCAACGGAAATTAAGTTTGTTCACTTCAAAGTTCATAATTTTTATGGGCTATAACCCTTAAAATTTTCATTTTCGTTCATTTCGACCCAATAGCAAATAAGTATGTGATATCTTTGACCTTTTTGATTCGTTTCGACTCAATGACAATCAATTATGCATATTTCAAGATTTATAATTTTCAATAATGCCTGATTTTGTCTATTTTCATTCTTTTTAACGCAATGACAGTTAATTATGAGTATTTAAAATTCACAATTTTATGGGCTATAACCAATGATTGTTTTCCATTTTCATATTGTCTCAATAATTTTTTGCCATATTTAGTTATTTCAACACATTGGCAAATAATTTTTTGGATGCCAAAATTCACGAATTTATTACCTATAACCCATGATTTTCGGCCATTTTAGTCATTTCGTCCCATTGTACAATAATTTCCTAAAGGCAAAAATTCACGATTTCATGAACTATAACCCACGATTTTTGGTCATTTTTAGTCTCTTCGACCCATTGGTAAGTAATCTTGTGGAGGTAAACTTCACAATTTCATGAGCTATAACTAGGGTGCTAAACCGTATCCGGTATCAGGAAATATCCGTAATTCGTTAGGATGGGATATGAATACTCAAATCTATAACCGATAGGATATGGTTACGGATATGGTTTTGTAGTGAAATATCCGTATCCGTATCCGAAATATCCGAATACATATTAGTCATACTCTTACGATAGTTTTAATTCTTAGATTATGGATTTGCGGTTAATTTTGATGATCAAGATGTCTAATCTTAGCTTTTCAGTTATAATGAACATATTAACGAACTCTTTTGTATCACATGAACTATATTTTTCTCAATATTATCTAGTTTTCTCATATCCGTTTTGTATCCGCATGCATATCCGCTTATATATCCGCATGTATATCCGTAACCGTATCAGATTTTAGCGGATATGGTTATAATTCCTTAGAGGTATATCATTATCCGTATCCGTGTCCGAGAGATGGGTAAGCGGATATGGATATGGTAAGCATCATATCCGAATATCACGAATGCACTAGCTATAACACACAATTTTTGGCTATTTTTGGTTGTTATAACCTGTTGGGAAATAATTTCTCGGAGGCCAAACTTCACGATATCATGAGCTATAACCCATAATTTTTAGCAATTTGTAGTTATTTTGACCCATTAAAAAATAATTTCATGGAGGCCAAAATTCAAGATTTCATGAGTTTTAACCCATGATTTTTGATAATTTTTAGCAGTTTTGACCCATTAGCAAATAATTTCCCGGAGGCATAAATTCACGATGTCATGAGTTCTAACCCATAATTTTTGTAATTTTTAGTCATTTTGTCCATTGGTAAATAATTTTATGGAGGCCAAAATTCACAATTTCATGAGCTATAATCCACTATTACTGGCCATCTTTTGGCATTTTGACCCATTGGTAAGTAATCTTGTGGAGGTAAACTTCACAATTTCATGAGCTATAACCCACGATTTTTGGTCATTTTAGTCATTTTGACCCATTGGTAAATAATTTTTATGGAGGCCAAAATTCAAGATTTCATGAGCTATAACCCATAATTTTTGCAATTTTTAGTCATTTTGACCCATTGGTAAATAATTTTTATGGAGGCCAAAATTCACAATTTCATGAGCTATAAGCCATGAATTTTGATCATTTTTAGTCATTTTGACCCATTAAAAATAATTTCAAGGAGGCCAAAATTCATGATTTCAAGAGCTATAACCCATGATTTTTGGCCATTTTGGTTGTTATAACTTTGTTGGGAAATAATTTCTGAGGCCAAACTTCACGATATCATGAGCTATAAGCCATGAATTTTGATCATTTTTAGTCATTTTGACCCATTAAAAATAATTTCATGGAGGCCAAAATTCACAATTTCATGAGCTATAACCCATGATTTTCGGCCATTTTAGTCATTTTGTCCATTGGTAAATAATTTTTATGGAGGCCAAAATTCACAATTTCATGAGATATAACACACAATTTTTGGCCATTTTTAGTCTCTTGACCCATTGGTAAATAATTTTTATGGAGGCCAAAATTCAAGATTTCATGAGTTTTAACCCATGATTTTCGGCCATTTTAGTCATTTTGACCCATTAAAAATAATTTCATGGAGGCCAAAATTCACAATTTCATGAGCTATAAGCCATGAATTTTGATCATTTTTAGTCATTTTGACCCATTAGCAAATAATTTCCGGAGGCATAAATTCACGATGTCATGAGTTCTAACCCATAATTTTTGCAATTTTTAGTCATTTCGACCCATTGGTAAATAATTTTTATGGAGGCCAAAATTCACAATTTCATGAGCTATAAGCCATGAATTTTGATCATTTTTAGTCATTTTGACCCATTGGTAAGTAATCTTGTGGAGGTAAACTTCACAATTTCATGAGCTATAACCCATGATTTTTGGCCATTTTAGTCATTTTGACCCATTAAAAATAATTTCATGGAGGCCAAAATTCACAATTTCATGAGCTATAACCCATAATTTTTGCAATTTTTAGTCATTTTGACCCATTAAAAATAATTTCATGGAGGCCAAAATTCACAATTTCATGAGCTATAACCCATAATTTTTGTAATTTTTAGTCATTTCGACCCATTGTACAATAATTTCCTAAAGGCAAAATTCACGATTTCATGAACTATAACCTATAATTTTGATAAGTTTTAGTCATTTGGATCCATTGGTAAATAATTTGTGAATGTTAAAACTCATGATTTCATGAGCTATAACCCATAATTTTTAGCAATTTGTAGTTATTTTGACCCATTAAAAATAATTTCAAGGAGGCCAAAATTCACAATTTCATGAGCTATAACCCATAATTTTTAGCAATTTGTAGTTATTTTGACCCATTAAAAATAATTTCATGGAGGCCAAAATTCACAATTTTATGAGCTATAACCCATAATTTTTGCCCTATTTAGTTATTTCAACACATTGGCAAATAATTTCCGATGGCCAAAGTTCACGATTTCATGAACTATAATCCAAGATTATTGGCCATTTTTAGTCATTTTATCCATTGGTAAATAATTTGTGAATGTTAAAACTCATGATTTCATGAGCTATAACCCATGATTTTTGGCCATTTTAGTCATTTTGACCCATTGGGAAATAATTTCTGAGGCCAAACTTCACGATATCATGAGCTATAACCCATGATTTTCGGCCATTTTAGTCATTTCGACCCATTGTACAATAATTTCCTAAAGGCAAAAATTCATGATTTCAAGAGCTATAACCCATAATTTTTGTAATTTTTAGTCATTTTGACCCATTGGTAAGTAATCTTGTGGAGGTAAACTTCACAATTTCATGAGATATAACACACAATTTTGGCCATTTTAGTCATTTTGTCCATTGGTAAATAATTTTATGGAGGCCAAAATTCACAATTTTATGAGCTATAACCCATAATTTTTGCCCTATTTAGTTATTTCAACACATTGGCAAATAATTTCTTAGAGGTTAAAATTCACAATTTTATGAACTATAACCCACGGTTATTGGCCATTTTTAGTCTCTTGACCCATTGGTAAATAATTTTGGGGAAGAGAAAAATCATGGTTTAATGAACTATAATCCAAGATTATTGGCCATTTTAGTCATTTTGACCCATTAGCAAATAATTTCCGATGGCCAAAGTTCACGATTTCATGAGCTATAACCCATGATTTTTGGCCATTTTTAGTCATTTGGATCCATTGGTAAATAAATTTGGGAGGAGAAAAATCATCGTTTAATGAACTATAACCGGTTATTGGCCATTTTTAGTCATTTTGTCCATTGGTAAATAATTTTGGGGAAGAGAAAAATCATGGTTTAATGAACTATAACCTATAATTTTGATAAGTTTTAGTCATTTGGATCCATTGGTAAATAATTTCGTGAATGCCAAAACTCATCATTTCATGAGCTATAACCCATAATTTTTGTAATTTTTAGTCATTTTGACCCATTGGCAAATAATTTCCGATGGCCAAAGTTCACGATTTCATGAACTATAATCCAAGATTATTGGCCATTTTAGTCATTTTGACCCATTAAAAATAATTTCATGGAGGCCAAAATTCACAATTTTATGAGCTATAACCCATGATTTTTGGCCATTTTTTAGTAATTTTGACGAGTTGGCAAATAATTTCTTGGAGGCTAAAATTCATAATTTCATGAGCTATAACCCATAATTTTTGTAATTTTTAGTCATTTGGATCCATTGGTAAATAATTTGTGAATGTTAAAACTCATGATTTCATGAGCTATAACCAATGATTATTGGCCATTTTTAGTCATTTTGACCCATTGGCAAATAATTTGTTAGAGAGCTAAAATTCATAATTTTATGAGCTATAACCCATGATTTTTGGCCATTTTAGTCATTTTGACCCATTAGCAAATAATTTCCGATGGCCAAAGTTCACGATTTTATGAGCTATAACCCATGATTTTTGATTATTTTTAGTCATTTTGACCCATTAGCAAAATTTTTGAAGGCTAAAATTCATAATTTCATGAGCTATAATCCATGAGTTTTGGCCATTTTTAGTCATTTTGACCCATTGGTAAATAATTTGTGAATGTTAAAACTCATGATTTCATGAGCTATAACCCCCGATTTTTGGCCATTTTTAGTCATTTGGATCTATTAGTAAATAATTTTGGGGAAGAGAAAAAATCATGGTTTAATGAACTATAATCCATCAGTTATTGGCCTTTTTACCAGTTGGCAAACAATTTCTCGGGGAAAAAAGATAATGTTTTCTTAAGCTAAAAAACTTGATTTCTGGCCATTTTTAGTCATTTCGACCCTTTGGTAAATAATTTTGCGAAGGCCAAAACTCACGATTTCATAAGCTATAACCCATGATTTTTGATTATTTTTTGTCATTTCGACCCGTTGGCATATATTTTCATGGAGGCAAAAATTCGCGATTTCTTGAGCGATAACCCATGATTTTTGCCCATTTTAACCATTTTGACCCGTTGGCAAATAATTTCTTGGAGGCTAAAATTCATAATTTCATGAGCTATAACTCCCAATTTTTGATTATTTTTAGTCATTTTGGCCCATTGGTAAAAAACTTCTCGGAAGCCAAAATTCACATATTTCATGAGCTATAACCCATGATTATTGTCCATTTTTAGTTTTTTTGACCCTTTGGAAAATTATTTCGCAGACGCTGAAATTCACTATTTCGTGAGCTATAATCCATGAGTTTTGGCCATTTTTAGTGACTACAACCCATTGGCAAATAATTTTCTAGAGGCTGAAAATCATGATTTCATGAGCTATAACCAACAGTTTTTGGTCATTATCAGTCGTTTCGACCCATTGGCAAATATCCCGGAGGTAAAAATTCACAATTTCATGACCTGTAACCCTTGATTTTTGGCCATACTGAGTTGTTTGACCCGTTGGCAAACAATTTCTCAGAGGCTAAAATTCACGATTTCAAGAGCTATAACCAACGATTATAGGCCATTTTTGTCATTTTTAGAGATATAACCAATGATTATGAGCTATAACCCATGAGTGTTAGCCATTTTTAGACATTTCAACCCGTTGGCAAATAATTTCCTAGAGGCCTAAGTTCATGAATTCATGAGTTATAACCCTTAATTTTTAGCTATTTTTAATCGTCCACGACTCATTAGCAAAATTTTTGAAGGCTAAAATTCACAATTTCATGAACTATAACCCACGATTTTTAGCTATTTTTAGTGGTTTTGACCCATTGGGAAATAATTTCCCAGAGACAAATAAAATATGATTTTACTAGCTATAACCCACATTTTTTTGCTATATTTATTCATTTCAAAGCGTTGGCAAATAATTTTGTAGAGGCAGAAATTTATGATTTCATGAATTATAACCCTCAAATTTGGTCCAATTTTATTCATTTCGACCCGTTGGCAATTAATTTTCCGGAGCCCAAAGTTCACAAATTCATGAACTATAATCCAAGATTATTGGCCATTTTTAGTCATTTTGACCCATTGGTAAATAATTTTATGGCGACCAAAATTCATGATTTCAAGAGCTATAACCCATGATTTTTGGCCATTTTTTTAGTAGTTTGACGAGTTGGCAAATAATTTGTTAGAGAGCTAAAATTCACAATTTTATGAACTATAACCTATAATTTTTGATAAGTTTTAGTCATTTGGATCCATTGGTAAATAAATTTGGGGAGGAGAAAAAATCATGGTTTAATGAACTATAACCCACGGTTATTGGCCATTTTTTATCGTTTTGACCGATTGGCAAACAATTTCTCGGGGAAAAAAGATCATGTTTTCTTTAGCTAAAAAAACATGATTTCTTGCCATTTTTAGTCATTTCAACCCTTTGGTAAATAATTTCGTGAATGCCAAAACTCATCATTTCATGAGCTATAACCCATGATTTTTGGTCATTATTAGTCGTTTCGACCCATTGGCAAATAATTTCTTGGAGGCTAAAATTCACAATTTCATGAGCTATAATCCTTGATTTTTGGCCATTTTAGTCGTTTTGACTCGTTGGCAAATAATTTTGCGATGGCTAAAATTCACGATTTCAAGAGCTTTAACCAATGATTATGAGCTATAACCCATGATTTTTGTCCATTTTAACCATTTTGACCGTTTACAATAACCCACAATTATTAGCCATTTTAGTCAATTCAAAATGTTGGTAAGTATTTTCCACGAGGCAAAAATTCACGATTTCATGAGCTATAACCCATGATTTTTGTCCATTTTAACCATTTTGACCGTTTACAATAACCCACAATTATTAGCCATTTTAGTCATTTCAACCCTTTGGTAAATAATTTTGCGATGGCTAAAATTCACAATTTTATGAGCTATAACCCATGATTTTGCCCATTTTAACCATTTTGACCCATTGGTAAATAATTTTGCGAAGGCCAAAACTCACGATTTCATGAACTATAACTATTTTGAGTCTTTTAATATTGCAATTGACACAGTTACAATAAAAAAATATAATGAAACTAAGGAAAAATTTATATTTTAGGGTTCTTTTACGTGTGTAGGTGGGCGTCGATCTTGTACTCGTTGGCCTTGATTAAGACAATGGGTCTTTTCTTTGTTGATGAGGATTGAATTGCTTGGAAGCTAGCTCGGTCTTCTCTTAGCAATATCCTCAATAGTATTGAAAGTCGCGATCGTGTGGGTTTTAGCTAAGGCTTTTGGACCTATTCAGAACCTCTTTAGAATGGATGATCTCCTCCTTTTATAGGCTAAAGAGAGTTAATGGCCCCTTAATTGTGAATTAAGTGGCCATAAAAGTAGGAGATAGTGGGGAGCGGTTATTCCCTTGAAAATAGCTCTGAAATGACTATTAAGCGGACTTGGTGACGTTGAAGGCGTGGGCGAAAGGTCGGCTGGAGTCGATCTAGGGTAAGCGAATGTGGGTGCGCCTTCTTGGAGGTGGATGACTTAGTCCACTTGGTGGCGTGGGCGGAGATCATTAGTTGGTGAACCGCTATGAGTTTGAATTTGACACGAAATTCAACTTTATGCTTGGCCGACTAATGACGCCATTCAACTTCGATGCGGCGTGTTGTGGGGGTCGACACATGTCGACTTGGTCTAGTCGAGTCGACATGGGTTGTTTGGCGAGGTTCGCAGGTCATTAGGCAACCTTCGCTCTGACTTGTTGTGGTCTTGACTTTGGGCCCACTCGAAGTGTTTAGCCTATGGGCATTCACTTCTTGGAGCCAAGGCGATCATCGGCGTGAAAATACATTTTGACCGTTTACAATAACCCACAATTATTAGCCATTTTAGTCGTTTTGACTCGTTGGCAAATAATTTTGCGATGGCTAAAATTCACGATTTCATGAGCTATAATCCTTGATTTTTGGCCATTTTAGTCATTTCGACCCGTTGGCAAACAATTTCGGGGAAAAAGATAATGTTTTCTTAAGCTAAAAACTTAATTTCGGCCATTTTAGTCATTTCGACCCTTTGGTAAATAATTTTGCGAAGGCCAAAACTCACGATTTCATAAGCTATAACCCATGATTTTTGATTATTTTTGTCATTTCGACCGTTAGCATATATTTTCATGGAGGCAAAATTAGCGATTTCTTGGCGATAACCCATGATTTTTGCCCATTTTAACCATTTTGACCCATTGGCAAATAATTTCTTGGAGGCTAAAATTCATAATTTCATGAGCTATAACTCCCAATTTTTGATTATTTTTAGTCATTTTGGCCCATTGGTAAAAACTTCTGAAGCCAAAATTCACATATTTCATGAGCTATAACCCATGATTATTGTCCATTTTAGTTTTTGACCCTTTGGAAAATTATTTACATGAAATTCACTATTTAAGTGAGCTATAATCCATGAGTTTTGGCCATTTTAGTGACTACAACCCATTGGCAAATAATTTTCTAGAGGTGAAAATCATGATTTCATGAGCTATAACTCCCAATTTTTGATTATTTTTAGTCATTTCGACCCTTTGGTAAATAATTTTGCGATGGCTAAAATTCACAATTTCATGACCTGTAACCCTTGATTTTTGGCCATACTGAGTCGTTTGACCCGTTGGCAAATAATTTCTCAGAGGCTAAAATTCACGATTTCAAGAGCTTTAACCAATGATTATTGGCCATTTTTGTCATTTTTAGAGATATAACCAATGATTATGAGCTATAACCCACGAGTGTTAGCCATTTTTAGACATTTCAACCCGTTGGCAAATAATTTCCTAGAGGCCTAAGTTCATGAATTCATGAGTTATAACCCTTGATTTTTAGCTATTTTTAATCGTCACGGCCCATTAGCAAAATTTTTTTTGAAGGCTAAAAATTCACAATTTCATGAACTATAACTGTTTCGGGTCTTTTAATATTGCAATTGACACAGATTACAGTAAAAAGAATATAATGAAACTAAGGAAAAATTTATATTTTCTCGGGTTCTTTTCTGTGTGTAGGTGGAGCGTCGATCTTGTACTCCGTTGACGCACTGATTAAGACAATGGATCTTTTCTTTGTTGATGAGGATTGAATTGCTTGGAAGCTAGCTCATCTTCTCTTAGCAATATCCTCAATAATATTGAAAGTGCGATCGTGTGGGTTTTAGCTAAGGCTTTTGGACCTATTTGAACCTCTTTAGAATGGATGATCTCCTCCTTTTATAGGCTAAAGAGTTAATGGCCCCTTAATTGTGAATTAAGTGGCCATAAAAGTAGGAGATAGTGGGGAGCGGTTATTCCCTTGAAAATAGCTCTGAAATGACTATTAAGCGGACTTAGCGGACTTGGTGAAGTTGGCGAAGATGTGGGTAGTATTTGCGAGTCGCGGTAGAAGCGAATGGAGTGCGCCTTCTTGGAGATGGATGACTTAGTCCACTTGGTGGCGTGGGCGGAGATCATTAGTTGGTGAACTTCGCCTATGAGTTGAATTTGACACGAATTCAACTTTATGCTTGGCCGACTAATGACGCCATTCAACTTCGATGCAGTGTTGTGGGGGTCGACACATGTCTGACTTGGTCTAGTCGAGTCGACATGCGTTGTTTGGCGAGGTTCGCTTCAGTCATTAGGCAACCTTCGCTACAGCTTGTTGTGGTCTTGACTTTGGGCCCACTCGAAGTGTTTAGCCTATGGGCGTTCACTCATTGGAGCCAAGCTGATCATCAGCGTGAAAATACATTTTGACCGTTTACAATAACCCACAATTATTAGCCATTTTTAGTCGTTTTGACTCGTTGGCAAATAATTTTGCAGTGGCTAAAATTCACGATTTCATGAGCTATAATCCTTGATTTTTGGCCATTTTTAGTCAATTCAAAATGTTGGTAAGTATTTTCCCTGAGGCAAAAATTCATGATTTCATGAGCTATAACCCTCAATTTGGCGATTTATAGTCATTTTGACCCATTGGTAAATAATTACTTGGAGGCTAAAATTCATAATTTTATGAGCTATAACTCTCAATTTTAGCCATTTTAGTCATTTTGGCCTGTTGGTAAAAAAATTTTCGGAAGCCAAAATTCACATATTTCATGAGCTATAACCCATGATTATTGTCCATTTTTAGTTTTTTTTGACCCTTTGGAAAATTATTTCGCAGACGCTGAAATTCACTATTTCGTGAGCTATAATCCATGAGTTTTGGCCATTTTTAGTGACTACAACCCACTGGCAAATAATTTTCTAGAGACTGAAAATCATGATTTCATGAGCTATAAACAACAGTTTTTGGTCATTATTAGTCGTTTCGACCCATTGGCAAATAATATCCGGAGGTAAAATTCACAATTTCATGACCTGTAACCCTTGATTTTTGGCCATCTTGAGTCGTTTGACCCGTTGGCAAATAATTTCTTAGAGGTTAAAATTCACAATTTTATGAGCTATAACCCCCGATTTTTGGCCATTTTAGTCGTTTTGACTCGTTGGCAAATAATTTTCGGAGGCCAAAATTTAAAATTTCATGAGCTATAACCCACGATTATTAGCCATTTTAGTCATTTTGACCCCTTGCAAATCACTTGCTAGAAATCAAAATTGACGATTTATTGAGCTATAACACACGATTATTGGCTATTTTTTATTTGACCTATTGAAAATAATTTCACGGAGGTCAAAATTCATATTTTCATGAGCTATAACACAAGGTTTTGGCCATTTTAGTCGTTTGACCCATTGGTAAATAATTTTGAAGGCCAAAACTCATGATTTCATGAGCTATAACCATGATTATTGGCCATTTTGTCATTTTAGAGATATAACCAATGATTATGAGCTATAACCCATGAGTGTTAGCCATTTTAGACATTTCAACCCGTTGGCAAATAATTTCCTAGAGGCCTAAGTTCATGAATTCATGAGTTATAACCCTTGATTTTTAGCTATTTTTAATCGTCACGGCCCATTAGCAAAATTTTTTTTGAAGGCTAAAAATTCACAATTTCATGAACTATAACTGTTTCGGGTCTTTTAATATTGCAATTGACACAGATTACAGTAAAAAGAATATAATGAAACTAAGGAAAAATTTATATTTTCTGGGGTTCTTTTCTGTGTGTAGGTGGAGCGTCGATCTTGTACTCCGTTGACGCACTGATTAAGACAATGGATCTTTTGCTGTTGATGAGGATTGAATTGCTTGGAAGCTAGCTCAGTCTTCTCTTAGCAATATCCTCAATAATATTGAAAGTGCGATGCGTGTGGGTTTTTAGCTAAGGCTTTTTGGACCTATTTCTGAACCTCTTTAGAATGGATGATCTCCTCCCCTTTTATAGGCTAAAAGAGAGAGTTAATGGCCCCCTTAATTGTGAATTAAGTGGCCATAAAAGTAGGAGATAGTGGGGGAGCGGTTATTCCCTTGAAAATAGCTCTGAAATGACTATTAAGCGGACTTCGCGGACTTGGTGAAGTTCGCTGAAGATGTGGGCGAAGGTCGCTGCGAGTGCGGGCGAGGGTCGCTTCGAATGTGGGTGCGCCTTCTTCGGAGATGGATGACTTAGTCCACTTGGTGGCGTGGGCGGAGATCATTAGTTGGTGAACCGCTATGAGTTGAATTTGACACGAAATTCAACTTTATGCTTGGCCGACTAATGACGCCATTCAACTTCGATGCAGTGTTGTGGGGGTCGACACATGTCGACTTGGTCTAGTCGAGTCGACATGGGTTGTTTGGCGAGGTTCGCAGGTCATTAGGCAACCTTCGCTCTGACTTGTTGTGGTCTTGACTTTGGGCCCACTCGAAGTGTTTAGCCTATGGGCATTCACTTCTTGGAGCCAAGGCGATCATCGGCGTGAAAATACATTTTGACCGTTTACAATAACCCACAATTATTAGCCATTTTAGTCGTTTTGACTCGTTGGCAAATAATTTTCGGAGGCCAAAATTCATGATTTCATGAGCTATAACCATGATTATTTGCCAAATTTAGTCATTTCGACCCATTGGTAAATAATTTTGTGAATGCCAAAACTCATGATTTTGTGAGCTATAACCTATGATTATTGGCCATTTTAGTCATTTCAACTTTGTTGGCAAATAATTTTCGGAGGCCAAAATTTAAAATTTCATGAGCTATAACCCACAAGTTCGGCCTTTTTAATTGTTTTGACTCGTTGGCAAATAATTTCTCAAGGAATTAAGTTCACGATTTCATGAGCTATCACCAACAATTATTAGCCATTTTAGTCATTTTGACACATTGGTAAATAGTTTCACGGATTTCATGAGCTATAACCATGATTATTTGCCAAATTTAGTCATTTCGACCTATTGGTAAATAATTTTCGAGGACTAAATTCATGATTTCATGAGCTATAACCCATGATTATTAGTTATTTTTGTCCTTTTGACCGGTTGGTAAATAATTTCATGGAGGGCAAAGTTCTTGATTTCATGATTTTATAACTCATGATTTTGGTCATTTTTAGTCATTTCAACTCGCTATTTTTAGTCATTTGGACCCATTGGTAAATAATTTTATAGTGGCCAAAATTTATTTTTTCATAAGCTATAACCGGGATTATTGGCCATGTTTAGTAGTTTCGACCCATCGTAAATAATTTCACGAATAAAAATACACGATATCATGAGCAATAACCCATGATTTTTGGCTACTTTAGTCATTTCGACCCATTGGTAAATAATTTTATAGTGGCCAAAATTTATTTTTTCATAAGCTATAACCCATGATTTTTGGCTATTTTTGTCATTTTGACCATTGGTAAATAATTTTGCGATGACCAAACTCACAATTTCATAGGCTATAACCCATAATTTTTACGGTTTAGTCATTCAGGCCGTTGGTAAATAATTTTCGAGACCAAAATTCCGCGATTTCATGAGCTATAACCCACAAGTCCCATGATTATTGACCAATTTTAGTCATTTAGATCCGTTGGCAAATAGTTTTCTGGAGGCCTAAATTGATGATTTTATGAGCTATAACCCATAATTTTTGGTCATTTTCAATCATTTTGACCTGTTGGCAAATAATTTCTCGAATGCCTAAATTCATGATTTCATGAACTATAACCCATGTTTATTGGCCATTTTCAGTCGTTTCAACCTGTTGGCAAATAATTTGGCAGCGGTCATAATTCATGATTTTATAAACTATAACGTATGATTACTGGCCATTTTGAGTTGTTTTGACCGTTGGCAAATATTTTGCAGAGGGTGAAATTCTCAATTTCATGAGCTATAACCCATGATATTTGGTCATTTTTTGTTGTTTTGACCTATTGCCAAATAATTTTGCAAAGCCAAAATTCATAATTTCTTGAGCTATAACCCATAATTTTTGGTCATTTTCAATCATTTTGACTGTTGGTAAATAATTTTCTAGAGGCCAAAATTCATGATTTCATGAACTATAACCCATGTTTATTGGCCATTTTCGGTCGTTTCAACTTTGTTGGCAAATAATTTGGCGTGGTCATAATTCATGATTTTATAAACTATAACGTATGATTCTTGGCCATTTTGAGTTGTTTTGACCGTTGGCAAATAATTTTGCGATGGCTAAAATTCACGATTTCATGAGCTATAACCCATGATATTTGGTTATTTTTGTTGTTTTGACCTATTGCCAAATAATTTTGCAAAGCCAAAATTCATAATTTCTTGAGCTATAACCCACGAGTTTTGGCCATTTTAGTCATTTCGACCCATTGGCAAATAATTTTCTAGAGGCCAAAATTCATGATTTCATGAGCTATAACCCACGAGTTTTGGCCATTTTAGTCGTTTAGATCCATTGGCAAATAATTTCCGGATGTTAAAATTCACGTTTCATAAGCTATAACTGATGATTTTTGGTCATTTTAGTCATTTGGACCCATTGGTAAATAATTTTCTAGAGGCCAAAATTCACGATTTCATGAGCTATAACCAACGATTTTTACAATTTTAGTCGTTTCCCATAGGTAAATAATATTGTAGAGGCAAAATTCATGAATTCATGAGCTATAACCCATGATTTTTGGTCATTTTAGTCATTTCAACTCGCTATTTTTAGTCATTTGGACCCATTGGTAAATAATTTTATAGTGGCCAAAATTTATTTTTTCATAAGCTATAACCGAGATTATTGGCCATTTTAGTAGTTTCGACCCATCGTAAATAATTTCCGAGAATAAAAATACACGATATCATGAGCAATAACCCATGATTTTTGGCTACTTTAGTAATTTGACCCATTGGCAAATATAATGAGGCCAAAATTTAGGACTTCACGAGCTATAACCCACGATTATTAGCCATTTATGATCATTTCGATTCGTTAGCAAATAATTTTTGAGCCCAAAGTTCCGCGATTGGTGAGCTATAACCTATGATTATTGGCCATTTTAGTCATTATCGACCACATTGGCATATAATTTCCTAAAGACCAAAAGTTACGATTTTATGGGCTACAACCCATGATTTTTAGCTATTTTTAGTCAATTCTACGTTGGCAAATAATTTCCGATGCAAAATTCATTCATGAGCTCTAATCCTCAACTTTGGGCTGTTTATAGTCATTTCGACTTAGTAAATAATTTTTGGAGGCCAAAATTCACGATTTTATGAGCTATGATGCACAATTATTGGTGGTTTTTGTCATTTTGACCCGTTGGTAAATAATTTTCTAGATGCCAAAATTCAAGTTTCATGAGGTATAACACATAATTTTTGGCTATTTTTGTCATTTTGACCATTGGTAAATAATTTTGCGATGACCAAACTCACAATTTCATAGGCTATAACCCATAATTTTTACGGTTTAGTCATTCAGGCCGTTGGTAAATAATTTTCGAGACCAAAATTCCGCGATTTCATGAGCTATAACCCACAAGTCCCATGATTATTGACCAATTTTAGTCATTTAGATCCGTTGGCAAATAGTTTTACGGAGGCCTAAATTGATGATTTTATGAGCTATAACCCATAATTTTTGGCCATTTTTAGTTGTTTTGACCGTTGGCAAATAATTTCCGGATGTTAAAATTCACGTTTCATAAGCTATAACCCACGATTATTAGCCATTTTAGTCATTTGGACCCATTGGTAAATAATTTTTGGAGGCCAAAATTCATGATTTCATGAACTATAACCCATGTTTATTGGCCATTTTTAGTTGTTTTGACCGTTGGCAAATAATTTCCGGATGTTAAAATTCACGTTTCATAAGCTATAACTGATGATTTTTGGTCATTTTAGTCATTTCGACCCATTGGCAAATATCTTGAGGCCAAAATTCACGATTTCATGAGCTATAACCCATGATTTTTGGCTATTTTTGTCATTTTGACCATTGGTAAATAATTTTGCGATGACCAAACTCACAATTTCATAGGCTATAACCCATAATTTTGGCGGTTTAGTCATTCCGACCCGTTGGCAAATAATTTTCGAGACCAAAATTCACGATTTCATGAGCTATAACCCACAAGTCCCATGATTATTGGCCAATTTTAGTCGTTTAGATCCATTGGCAAATAGTTTTACGGAGGCCTAAATTGATGATTTTATGAGCTATAACCCATGATTTTTGGCTATTTTTAGTCATTTGGACCCATTGGTAAATAATTTTCTAGAGGCCAAAATTCACGATTTTATGAGCTATAACCCATGATTATTGGCCATTTTAGTCATTTAGATCCGTTGGCAAATAATTTCTCGAATGCCTAAATTCATGATTTCATGAGCTATAACCCATGATTTTTGGTCATTTTAGTCATTTCAACTCGCTATTTTTAGTCATTTGGACCCATTGGTAAATAATTTTATAGTGGCCAAAATTTATTTTTTCATAAGCTATAACCGGGATTATTGGCCATTTTAGTAGTTTCGACCCATCGTAAATAATTTCCGAGAATAAAAATACACGATATCATGAGCAATAACCCATGATTTTTGGCTACTTTAGTAATTTCGACCCATTGGCAAATATAATGAGGCCAAAATTTAGGACTTCACGAGCTATAACCCACGATTATTAGCCATTTTGTCATTTTAGAGATATAACCAATGATTATGAGCTATAACCCATGAGTGTTAGCCATTTTAGACATTTCAACCCGCTGGCAAATAATTTTCGAGGCCAAAATTTAAAATTTCATGAGCTATAACCCATGATTTTTAGCCATTTTAGTCATTTTGGCCCATTGGTAAAAACTTCTGAAGCCAAAATTCACATATTTCATGAGCTATAACCCATGATTTTTAGCCATTTTAGTCGCTTCACCCATTGGTAAATAATTTTGTGAAGGCCAAAACTCATGATTTTGTGAGCTATAACCCATGAGTGTTAGCCATTTTAGACATTTCAACCCGTTGGCAAATAATTTCTCAAGGAATTAAGTTCACGATTTCATGAGCTATAACCATGATTATTTGCCAAATTTAGTCATTTCGACCTATTGGTAAATAATTTTGTGAAGGCCAAAACTCATGATTTTGTGAGCTATAACCCATGATTTTTAGCCATTTTAGTCGCTTTGACTCGTTGGCAAATAATTTTCTAGAGGTCGAAAATCATGATTTCATGAGCTATAACCCATGAGTGTTAGCCATTTTAGACATTTCAACCCGTTGGCAAATAATTTTCGGAGGCCAAAATTTAAAATTTCATGAGCTATAACCCATGAGTGTTAGCCATTTTAGACATTTCAACCCGTTGGCAAATAATTTTGCAAAGGGCTAAAATTCACGATTTCATGAGCTATCACTAACAATTATTAGCCATTTTAGTCATTTCAACTTTGTTGGCAAATAATTTCTCAAGGAATTAAGTTCACGATTTCATGAGCTATAACCCATGAGTGTTAGCCATTTTAGACATTTCAACCCGCTGGCAAATAATTTCTCAAGGAATTAAGTTCACGATTTCATGAGCTATAATCCTTGATTTTTGGCCATTTTAGTCAATTCAAAATGTTGGTAAGTATTTTCCCCGAGGCAAAATTCACGATTTCATGAGCTATAACCCATGATTTTTAGCCATTTTAGTCATTTTGACACATTGGTAAATAGTTTCACGGATTTCATGAGCTATAACCCATGAGTGTTAGCCATTTTAGACATTTCAACCCGTTGGCAAATAATTTCTCAAGGAATTAAGTTCACGATTTCATGAGCTATAACACACGATTATTGGCTATTTTTTATTTAACCTATTGGAAAATAATTTCTGAGGTCAAAATTCATATTTTCATGAGCTATAACACAAGGTTTTGGCCATTTTAGTCGTTTGACCCATTGGTAAATAATTTTGTGAATGCCAAAACTCATGATTTTGTGAGCTATAACCCATGATTTTTAGCCATTTTAGTCATTTCAACCTGTTGGCAAATAATTTTCGAAGGCCAAAATTTAAAATTTCATGAGCTATAACCCATGATTTTTAGCCATTTTAGTCGTTTGACCCATTGGTAAATAATTTCATGGAGGGCAAAGTTCTTGATTTCATGATTTATAACTCATGATTTTGGTCATTTTTAGTCATTTTGGCCCATTGGTAAAAACTTCTAAGCCAAAATTCACATATTTCATGAGCTATAACCCATGATTTTTAGCCATTTTAGTCATTTTGGCCCATTGGTAAAAACTTCTGAAGCCAAAATTCACATATTTCATGAGCTATAATCCTTGATTTTTGGCCATTTTAGTCGTTTTGACTCGTTGGCAAATAATTTCCTAGAGGCCTAAGTTCATGAATTCATGAGTTATAACCCTTGATTTTTGGCCATTTTAGTCGCTTTGACTCGTTGGCAAATAATTTCCTAGAGGCCTAAGTTCATGAATTCATGAGTTATAACCCTTGATTTTTGGCCATTTTAGTCGTTTTGACTCGTTGGCAAATAATTTTGCAAAGGGCTAAAATTCACGATTTCATGAGCTATAACCCATGATTTTTAGCCATTTTAGTCATTTCAACTTTGTTGGCAAATAATTTTCTAGAGGTCGAAAATCATGATTTCATGAGCTATAATCCTTGATTTTTGGCCATTTTAGTCGTTTCGACCCATTGGCAAATAATTTTCGTGAGGCCAAAATTTAAAATTTCATGAGCTATAATCCTTGATTTTTGGCCATTTTTAGTCATTTTGGCCCATTGGTAAAAACTTCTGAAGCCAAAATTCACATATTTCATGAGCTATAACCAACGATTATAGGCCATTTTGTCATTTTAGAGATATAACCAATGATTATGAGCTATAACCCATGAGTGTTAGCCATTTTAGACATTTCAACCCGTTGGCAAATAATTTCCTAGAGGCCTAAGTTCATGAATTCATGAGTTATAACCCTTAATTTTTAGCTATTTTTAATCGTCACGACTCATTAGCAAAATTTTTTTGAAGGCTAAAAATTCACAATTTCATGAACTATAACTATTTTGAGTCTTTTAATATTGCAATTGACACAGATTACAATAAAAAAAAATATAATGAAACTAAGGAAAAATTTATATTTTCTCGGGTTCTTTTCTGTGTGCAGGTGAAGCGTCGATCTTGTACTCCGTTGACGCACTGATTAAGACAATGGGTCTTTTGCTGTTGATGAGGATTGAATTGCTTGGAAGCTAGCTCGTCTTCTCTTAGCAATATCCTCAATAGTATTGAAAGTGCGATGCGGTGGGTTTTAGCTAAGGCTTTTGGACCTATTTCGAACCTCTTTAGAATGGATGATCTCCTCCTTTTATAGGCTAAAGAGAGTTAATGGCCCCTAATTGTGAATTAAGTGGCCATAAAAGTAGGAGATAGTGGGAGAGCGGTTATTCCCTTGAAAATAGCTCAAATGACTATTAAGCGGACTTAGCGGACTTGGTGACGTCACGAAGACGGGCGAAGGTCGGTCAAGTGCGTCTGGGTCGCTTCGAATGTGGGTGCGCCTTCTTCGGAGGTGGATGACTTAGTCCACTTGAGCTGACGTGGACGGAGATCATTAGTTGGTGAACTTCGCCTATGAGTTTGAATTTGACACAGAATTCAACTTTATGCTTGGCCGACTAATGACGCCATTCAACTCGGTCTGAGGCGTGTTGTGGGGGTCGACACATGTCTGACTTGGTCTAGTCGAGTCGACATGGGTTGTTTGGCGAGGTTCGCTTCAGTCATTAGGCAACCTTCGCTACAGCTTGTTGTGGTCTTGACTTTGGGCCCACTCGAAGTGTTTAGCCTATGGGCATTCACTTCTTGGAGCCAAGCTGATCATCAGCGTGAAAATACATTTTGACCGTCTACAATAACCCACAATTATTAGCCATTTTTAGTCGTTTTGACTCGTTGGCAAATAATTTTGCAGTGGCTAAAATTCACGATTTCATGAGCTATAATCCTTGATTTTTGGCCATTTTTAGTCAATTCAAAATGTTGGTAAGTATTTTCCCTGAGGCAAAAATTCACGATTTCATGAGCTATAACCCTCAATTTGGCGATTTATAGTCATTTTGACCCCTTTGCAAATCACTTGCTGGAAACCAAAATTGACGATTTATTGAGCTATAACACACGATTGTTGGCTATTTTTTTTATTTAACCTATTGGAAAATAATTTCTCGGAGGTCAAAATTCATGTTTTCATGAGCTATAACACACGGTTTTTGGCCATTTTTAGTCGTTTCGACCCATTGGTAAATAATTTTGTGAAGGCCAAAACTCATGATTTTGTGAGCTATAACCCATGATTTTTAGCCATTTTAGTCATTTCAACTTTGTTGGCAAATAATTTTCTAGAGGTCGAAAATCATGATTTCATGAGCTATAACCCATGATTTTTAGCCATTTTAGTCGCTTCGACCCATTGGCAAATAATTTTCTAGAGGTGAAAATCATGATTTCATGAGCTATAACCCATGAGTGTTAGCCATTTTAGACATTTCAACCCGTTGGCAAATAATTTCCTAGAGGCCTAAGTTCATGAATTCATGAGTTATAACCCTTAATTTTTAGCTATTTTTAATCGTCACGACTCATTAGCAAAATTTTTGAAGGCTAAAATTCACAATTTCATGAACTATAACTGTTTTGAGTCTTTTAATATTGCAATTGACACAGATTACAATAAAAAGAATATAATGAAACTAAGGAAAAATTTATATTTTCCGGGTTCTTTTACATGCAGTGAAGCGTCGATCTTGTACTCCGTTGACGCACTGATTAAGACAATGGGTCTTTTGCTGTTGATGAGGATTGAATTGCTTGGAAGCTAGCTCAGTCTTCTCTTAGCAATATCCTCAATAGTATTGAAAGTGCGATGCGTGTGGGTTTTTAGCTAAGGCTTTTTGGACCTATTTCCGAACCTCTTTAGAATGGATGATCTCCTCCCCTTTTATAGGCTAAAAGAGAGAGTTAATGGCCCCCTTAATTGTGAATTAAGTGGCCATAAAAGTAGGAGATAGTGGGAGAGCGGTTATTCCCTTGAAAATAGCTCTGAAATGACTATTAAGCGGACTTCGCGGACTTGGTGACGTTCGCTGAAGACGTGGGCGAAGGTCGCTGCGAGTGCGGTCTAGGGTCGCTTCGAATGTGGGTGCGCCTTCTTCGGAGGTGGATGACTTAGTCCACTTGAGCTGACGTGGACGGAGATCATTAGTTGGTGAACTTCGCCTATGAGTTTGAATTTGACACGTAATTCAACTTTATGCTTGGCCGACTAATGACGCCATTCAACTTCGATGCAGTGTGGGGTCGACCACGTGTCGACTTGGTCTAGTCGAGTCGACATGGGTTGTTTGGCGAGGTTCGCTTCACCATTAGGCAACCTTCGCTACAGCCTTTGTTGTGGTCTTGACTTTGGGCCCACTCGAAGTGTTTAGCCTATGGGCATTCACTTCTTGGAGCCAAGTGATCATCGGCGTGAAAATACATTTTGACCGTCTACAATAACCCACAATTATTAGCCATTTTAGTCGTTTTGACTCGTTGGCAAATAATTTTGCAAAGGGCTAAAATTCACGATTTCATGAGCTATAATCCTTGATTTTTGGCCATTTTAGTCGTTTGACCCATTGGTAAATAATTTTGTGAAGGCCAAAACTCATGATTTTGTGAGCTATAACCCATGATTTTTAGCCATTTTAGTCGTTTTGACTCGTTGGCAAATAATTTCTCAAGGAATTAAGTTCACGATTTCATGAGCTATAATCCTTGATTTTTGGCCATTTTTAGTCATTTCAACTTTGTTGGCAAATAATTTTGCAAAGGGCTAAAATTCACGATTTCATGAGCTATAACCCATGATTTTTAGCCATTTTAGTCGTTTCGACCCATTGGTAAATAATTTCATGGAGGGCAAAGTTCTTGATTTCATGATTTATAACTCATGATTTTGGTCATTTTAGTCATTTCAACTCGCTATTTTTAGTCATTTGGACCCATTGGTAAATAATTTTATAGTGGCCAAAATTTATTTTTTCATAAGCTATAACCGAGATTATTGGCCATGTTTAGTAGTTTCGACCCATCGTAAATAATTTTCCGAGAATAAAAATACACGATATCATGAGCAATAACCCATGATTTTTAGCCATTTTAGTCATTTGGACCCATTGGTAAATAATTTCATGGAGGGCAAAGTTCTTGATTTCATGAGTTATAACTCATGATTTTGGTCATTTTCATCATTTTGACCCGTTGGTAAATAATTTTTCGAGACCAAAATTCACGATTTCATGAGCTATAACCCATGATTTTTGGCTATTTTTAGTCATTTGGACCCATTGGTAAATAATTTTTGAGACCAAAATTCACGATTTCATGAGCTATAACCCATAATTTTTGGTCATTTTAGTCATTTTGACCATTGGTAAATAATTTTTGAGACCAAAATTCACGATTTCATGAGCTATAATCCTTGATTTTTGGCCATTTTTAGTCATTTTGACCATTGGTAAATAATTTTTCGAGACCAAAATTCACGATTTCATGAGCTATAACCCATGATTTTTGGCTATTTTAGTCAATTCTACACGTTGGCAAATAATTTTCAGAGGCCAAAATTTAAAATTTCATGAGCTATAACCCATGATTTTTGGCTATTTTAGTCAATTCTACACGCTATAAATAATTTCGATGCAAAAATTCATTCATGAGCTCTAATCCTCAACTTTGGGCTGTTTATAGTCATTTCGACTTAGTAAATAATTTTTGGAGGCCAAAATTCACGATTTTATGAGCTATAACCCATGATTTTGGTCATTTTAGTCATTTCAACTTTGTTGGCAAATAATTTTCGAGGCCAAAATTTAAAATTTCATGAGCTATAACCCATGATTTTTAGCCATTTTAGTCGTTTTGACTCGTTGGCAAATAATTTTGCAAAGGGCTAAAATTCACGATTTCATGAGCTATAACCCACGATTATTAGCCATTTATGGTCATTTCGATTTGTTAGCAAATAATTTTATGAGCCCAAAGTTCACGATTCGGTGAGCTATAACCTATGATTATTGGCCATTTTTAGTCATTTTGACCCCTTTGCAAATCACTTGCTAGAAATCAAAATTGACGATTTATTGAGCTATAACACACGATTATTGGCTATTTTTTTATTTGACCTATTGAAAAATAATTTCCTGGAGGTCAAAATTCATATTTTCATGAGCTATAACACAAGGTTTTTGGCCATTTTTAGTCGTTTCGACCCATTGGTAAATAATTTTGTGAATGCCAAAACTCATGATTTTGTGAGCTATAACCCATGATTTTTAGCCATTTTTAGTCATTTCAACCTGTTGGCAAATAATTTTCAGAAGGCCAAAATTTAAAATTTCATGAGCTATAACCCATAAGTTCTGGCCTTTTTTAATTGTTTCGACCCGTTGGCAAATAATTTCTCAAGGAATTAAGTTCACGATTTCATGAGCTATCACTAACAATTATTAGCCATTTTAGTCATTTTGACACATTGGTAAATAGTTTCACTGATTTCATGAGCTATAACCCATGATTATTTGCCAAATTTAGTCATTTCGACCTATTGGTAAATAATTTCCGAGGACTAAATTCATGATTTCATGAGCTATAACCCATGATTATTAGTCATTTTTATCCTTTTGACCGCTTGGTAAATAATTTCCAGAGGACTAAATTCATGATTTCATGAGCTATAATCCTTGATTTTTGGCCATTTTTAGTCATTTCAACTTTGTTGGCAAATAATTTTGCAAAGGGCTAAAATTCACGATTTCATGAGCTATAACCCATGATTTTGGTCATTTTAGTCATTTCAACCTGTTGGCAAATAATTTTCAGAGGCCAAAATTTAAAATTTCATGAGCTATAACCCATGATTTTTGGCTATTTTTAGTCATTTGGACCCATTGGTAAATAATTTCCGAGGACTAAATTCATGATTTCATGAGCTATAACACAAGGTTTTGGCCATTTTTAGTCATTTTGACCATTGGTAAATAATTTTCTAGAGGCCAAAATTCACGATTTTATGAGCTATAACCCATGATTATTAGTTATTTTTGTCCTTTTGACCGCTTGGTAAATAATTTCCAGAGGACTAAATTCATGATTTCATGAGCTATAATCCTTGATTTTTGGCCATTTTAGTCGCTTCACCCATTGGTAAATAATTTTGTGAATGCCAAAACTCATGATTTTGTGAGCTATAACCCATGATTTTTAGCCATTTTAGTCATTTCAACCTGTTGGCAAATAATTTTCGGAGGCCAAAATTTAAAATTTCATGAGCTATAACCCATAAGTTCGGCCTTTTTAATTGTTTTGACTCGCTGGCAAATAATTTCTCAAGGAATTAAGTTCACGATTTCATGAGCTATCACTAACAATTATTAGCCATTTTAGTCATTTTGACACATTGGTAAATAGTTTCACGGATTTCATGAGCTATAACCCATGATTATTTGCCAAATTTAGTCATTTCGACCTGTTGGCAAATAATTTTCCAGAGGACTAAATTCATGATTTCATGAGCTATAACCCATGATTATTAGTCATTTTTTATCCTTTTGACCAGTTGGTAAATAATTTCATGGAGGGCAAAGTTCTTGATTTCATGAGTTATAACTCATGATTTTTGGTCATTTTTAGTCATTTCAACTCGCTATTTTTAGTCATTTGGACCCATTGGTAAATAATTTTATAGTGGCCAAAATTTATTTTTTTCATAAGCTATAACCCAGGATTATTGGCCATTTTTAGTAGTTTCGACCCATCTGTAAATAATTTCACAGAATAAAACATACACGATATCATGAGCAATAACCCATGATTTTTGGCTACTTTAGTAATTTCGACCCATTGGCAAATATAATGAGGCCAAAATTTAGGACTTCACGAGCTATAACCCACGATTATTAGCCATTTATGATCATTTCGATTCGTTAGCAAATAATTTTGCGGAGCCCAAAGTTCACGATTCGGTGAGCTATAACCTATGATTATTGGCCATTTTTAGTCGTATCGACCACATTGGCATATAATTTCCTAAAGACCAAAAAGTTACGATTTTATGGGCTACAACCCATGATTTTTAGCTATTTTTAGTCAATTCTACACGTTGGCAAATAATTTCCCTGATGCAAAAATTCATTCATGAGCTCTAATCCTCAACTTTGGGCTGTTTATAGTCATTTCGACTTTGTAAATAATTTTTTGGAGGCCAAAATTCATGATTTTATGAGCTATGACGCACAATTATTGGCTGGTTTTTTGTCATTTTGACCCGTTGGTAAATAATTTTCTAGAGGCCAAAATTCACGATTTCATGAGCTATAACACAAGGTTTTGGCCATTTTAGTCGTTTCGACCCATTGGTAAATAATTTTGTGAATGCCAAAACTCATGATTTTGTGAGCTATAACCCATGATTTTTAGCCATTTTAGTCATTTCAACTTTGTTGGCAAATAATTTTCGAAGGCCAAAATTTAAAATTTCATGAGCTATAACCCATAAGTTCGGCCTTTTTAATTGTTTTGACTCGTTGGCAAATAATTTCTCAAGGAATTAAGTTCACGATTTCATGAGCTATCACTAACAATTATTAGCCATTTTAGTCATTTTGACACATTGGTAAATAGTTTCCGCAGTTTCATGAGCTATAACCCATGATTATTTGCCAAATTTAGTCATTTCGACCTATTGGCAAATAATTTCCGAGGACTAAATTCATGATTTCATGAGCTATAACCCATGATTATTAGTCATTTTTATCCTTTTGACCAGTTGGTAAATAATTTCATGGAGGGCAAAGTTCTTGATTTCATGAGTTATAACTCATGATTTTGGTCATTTTAGTCATTTCAACTCGCTATTTTTAGTCATTTGGACCCATTGGTAAATAATTTTATAGTGGCCAAAATTTATTTTTTCATAAGCTATAACCGAGATTATTGGCCATTTTAGTAGTTTCGACCCATCGTAAATAATTTCACGAATAAAAATACACGATATCATGAGCAATAACCCATGATTTTTGGCTACTTTAGTAATTTCGACCCATTGGCAAATATAATGAGGCCAAAATTTAAAATTTCATGAGCTATAACCCATGATTTTTGGCTATTTTAGTCAATTCAAAATGTTGGTAAGTATTTTCCACGAGGCAAAATTCACGATTTCATGAGCTATAACCCTCAATTTGGCGATTTATAGTCATTTTGACCCCTTGCAAATCACTTGCTGGAAACCAAAATTGACGATTTATTGAGCTATAACACACGATTGTTGGCTATTTTTTATTTAACCTATTGGAAAATAATTTCTGAGGTCAAAATTCATGTTTTCATGAGCTATAACACACGGTTTTTGGCCATTTTTAGTCGTTTGACCCATTGGTAAATAATTTTGTGAAGGCCAAAACTCATGATTTTGTGAGCTATAACCCATGATTTTTAGCCATTTTAGTCATTTCAACTTTGTTGGCAAATAATTTTCGGAGGCCAAAATTTAAAATTTCATGAGCTATAACCCACAAGTTCGGCCTTTTTAATTGTTTTGACTCGTTGGCAAATAATTTCTCAAGGAATTAAGTTCACGATTTCATGAGCTATCACCAACAATTATTAGCCATTTTAGTCATTTTGACACATTGGTAAATAGTTTCCGCAGTTTCATGAGCTATAACCATGATTATTTGCCAAATTTAGTCATTTCGACCTATTGGTAAATAATTTCCAGAGGACTAAATTCATGATTTCATGAGCTATAACCCATGATTATTAGTTATTTTTGTCCTTTTGACCGGTTGGTAAATAATTTCATGGAGGGCAAAGTTCTTGATTTCATGATTTATAACTCATGATTTTGGTCATTTTAGTCATTTCAACTCGCTATTTTTAGTCATTTGGACCCATTGGTAAATAATTTTATAGTGGCCAAAATTTATTTTTTTCATAAGCTATAACCCAGGATTATTGGCCATGTTTAGTAGTTTCGACCCATCGTAAATAATTTTCCGAGAATAAAAATACACGATATCATGAGCAATAACCCATGATTTTTGGCTACTTTAGTCATTTCGACCCATTGGCAAATATAATGAGGCCAAAATTTAGGACTTCACGAGCTATAACCCACGATTATTAGCCATTTATGGTCATTTCGATTTGTTAGCAAATAATTTTGCGGAGCCCAAAGTTCACGATTCGGTGAGCTATAACCTATGATTATTGGCCATTTTTAGTCGTATCGACCACATTGGCATATAATTTCCTAAAGATCAAAAATTTACAATTTTATGGGCTACAACCCATGATTTTTGGCTATTTTTAGTCAATTCTACACGTTGGCAAATAATTTCCCTGATGCAAAAATTCATTCATGAGCTCTAATCCTCAACTTTGGGCTGTTTATAGTCATTTCGACTTAGTAAATAATTTTTTGGAGGCCAAAATTCACGATTTTATGAGCTATGATGCACAATTATTGACTGGTTTTTTGTCATTTTGACCCGTTGGTAAATAATTTTCTAGATGCCAAAATTCAAGTTTCATGAGGTATAACACATAATTTTTGGCTATTTTTTGTCATTTTGACCATTGGTAAATAATTTTGCGATGACCAAACTCACAATTTCATAGGCTATAACCCATAATTTTTTACCAGTTTTAGTCATTCCGACCCGTTGGTAAATAATTTTTCAGAGACCAAAATTCACGATTTCATGAGCTATAACCCACAAGTCCCATGATTATTGACCAATTTTAGTCATTTAGATCCGTTGGCAAATAGTTTTCTGGAGGCCTAAATTGATGATTTTATGAGCTATAACCCATAATTTTTGGTCATTTTCAGTCATTTTGACCCGTTGGCAAATAATTTCTCGAATGCCTAAATTCATGATTTCATGAGCTATAATCCTTGATTTTTGGCCATTTTAGTCAATTCAAAATGTTGGTAAGTATTTTCCCGAGGCAAAATTCATGATTTCATGAGCTATAACCCTCAATTTGGCGATTTATAGTCATTTTGACCCCTTTGCAAATCACTTGCTGGAAACCAAAATTGACGATTTATTGAGCTATAACACACGATTGTTGGCTATTTTTTTTATTTAACCTATTGGAAAATAATTTCTCGGAGGTCAAAATTCATGTTTTCATGAGCTATAACACACGGTTTTTGGCCATTTTTAGTCGTTTCGACCCATTGGTAAATAATTTTGTGAAGGCCAAAACTCATGATTTTGTGAGCTATAACCCATGATTTTTAGCCATTTTTAGTCATTTCAACCTGTTGGCAAATAATTTTCAGGAGGCCAAAATTTAAAATTTCATGAGCTATAACCCACAAGTTCTGGCCTTTTTTAATTGTTTTGACTCGTTGGCAAATAATTTCTCAAGGAATTAAGTTCACGATTTCATGAGCTATCACCAACAATTATTAGCCATTTTAGTCATTTTGACACATTGGTAAATAGTTTCACGGATTTCATGAGCTATAACCATGATTATTTGCCAAATTTAGTCATTTCGACCTATTGGTAAATAATTTCCCAGAGGACTAAATTCATGATTTCATGAGCTATAACCCATGATTATTAGTTATTTTTGTCCTTTTGACCGTTGGTAAATAATTTCATGGAGGGCAAAGTTCTTGATTTCATGATTTATAACTCATGATTTTGGTCATTTTAGTCATTTCAACTCGCTATTTTTAGTCATTTGGACCCATTGGTAAATAATTTTATAGTGGCCAAAATTTATTTTTTCATAAGCTATAACCCGTGATTATTGGCCATGTTTAGTAGTTTCACCCATCCGTAAATAATTTCACGAATAAAAATACACGATATCATGAGCAATAACCCATGATTTTTGGCTACTTTAGTCATTTCGACCCATTGGCAAATATAATGAGGCCAAAATTTAGGACTTCACGAGCTATAACCCACGATTATTAGCCATTTATGGTCATTTCGATTTGTTAGCAAATAATTTTATGAGCCCAAAGTTCACGATTCGGTGAGCTATAACCTATGATTATTGGCCATTTTAGTCGTGATCGACCACATTGGCATATAATTTCCTAAAGATCAAAATTTACAATTTTATGGGCTACAACCCATGATTTTTGGCTATTTTAGTCAATTCTACACGCTGGCAAATAATTTCTCGAATGCCTAAATTCATGATTTCATGAGCTATAACCCATGATTTTGGTCATTTTAGTCATTTCAACTCGCTATTTTTAGTCATTTGGACCCATTGGTAAATAATTTTATAGTGGCCAAAATTTATTTTTTCATAAGCTATAACCGAGATTATTGGCCATTTTAGTAGTTTCGACCCATCGTAAATAATTTCACGAATAAAAATACACGATATCATGAGCAATAACCCATGATTTTTGGCTACTTTAGTAATTTCGACCCATTGGCAAATATAATGAGGCCAAAATTTAGGACTTCACGAGCTATAACCCACGATTATTAGCCATTTATGATCATTTCGATTTGTTAGCAAATAATTTTATGAGCCCAAAGTTCACGATTGGTGAGCTATAACCTATGATTATTGGCCATTTTTAGTCAGACGACCACATTGGCATATAATTTCCTAAAGACCAAAAGTTACGATTTTATGGGCTACAACCCATGATTTTTAGCTATTTTAGTCAATTCTACACGTTGGCAAATAATTTTGCAAAGGGCTAAAATTCACGATTTCATGAGCTATAACCCATAATTTTTGGTCATTTTAGTCATTTCAACTTTGTTGGCAAATAATTTTCGAGGCCAAAATTTAAAATTTCATGAGCTATAACACAAGGTTTTGGCCATTTTAGTCAATTCAAAATGTTGGTAAGTATTTTCCCGAGGCAAAATTCATGATTTCATGAGCTATAATCCTTGATTTTTGGCCATTTTAGTCGCTTCGACCCATTGGTAAATAATTTCCGAGGACTAAATTCATGATTTCATGAGCTATAATCCTTGATTTTTGGCCATTTTAGTCGTTTTGACTCGTTGGCAAATAATTTTCGAGGCCAAAATTTAAAATTTCATGAGCTATAACCCATGATTTTTGGCTATTTTTAGTCATTTGGACCCATTGGTAAATAATTTTATAGTGGCCAAAATTTATTTTTTCATAAGCTATAACCCGTGATTATTGGCCATTTTTAGTCATTTCAACTTTGTTGGCAAATAATTTTCGAGGCCAAAATTTAAAATTTCATGAGCTATAACCCTCAATTTGGCGATTTATAGTCATTTTGACCCCTTGCAAATCACTTGCTAGAAACCAAAATTGACGATTTATTGAGCTATAACACACGGTTTTGGCCATTTTAGTCAATTCAAAATGTTGGTAAGTATTTTCCACGAGGCAAAATTCACGATTTCATGAGCTATAACACAAGGTTTTGGCCATTTTAGTCGCTTCACCCATTGGTAAATAATTTCCGAGGACTAAATTCATGATTTCATGAGCTATAACCCATGATTATTAGTTATTTTTAGTCATTTGGACCCATTGGTAAATAATTTTCTAGAGGCCAAAATTCAAGTTTCATGAGGTATAACACACAATTTTTGGCTATTTTTAGTCATTTCGACCCATTGGCAAATATAATGAGGCCAAAATTTAAAATTTCATGAGCTATAACCCATGATTTTTGGCTATTTTTAGTCATTTGGACCCATTGGTAAATAATTTTTCGAGACCAAAATTCACGATTTCATGAGCTATAACCCATGATTTTTGGCTATTTTTGTCATTTTGACCGTTGGCAAATAATTTCGAATGCCTAAATTCATGATTTCATGAGCTATAACCCACGAGTTTTGGCCATTTTTAGTCATTTCAACCTGTTGGCAAATAATTTCTCGAATGCCTAAATTCATGATTTCATGAGCTATAACCCATGATTTTTAGCTATTTTTAGTCAATTCTACACGCTGGCAAATAATTTCCTGATGCAAAAATTCATTCATGAGCTCTAATCCTCAACTTTGGGCTGTTTATAGTCATTTGACTTAGTAAATAATTTTTGGAGGCCAAAATTCATGATTTTATGAGCTATGACGCACAATTATTGGCTGGTTTTTTGTCATTTTGACCCGTTGGTAAATAATTTTCTAGAGGCCAAAATTCAAGTTTCATGAGGTATAACACACAATTTTTGGCTATTTTTAGTCATTTCGATCATTGGTAAATAATTTTCTAGATGCCAAAATTCAAGTTTCATGAGGTATAACACATAATTTTTGGCTATTTTAGTCAATTCTACCGTTGGCAAATAATTTTCCAGAGACCAAAATTCACGATTTCATGAGCTATAACCCACAAGTCCCATGATTATTGGCCAATTTTAGTCGTTTAGATCCATTGGCAAATAGTTTTCTGGAGGCCTAAATTGATGATTTTATGAGCTATAACCCATAATTTTTGGTCATTTTCAATCATTTTGACCCGTTGGTAAATAATTTTTCGAGACCAAAATTCACGATTTCATGAGCTATAACCCATAATTTTTGGTCATTTTAGTCATTTCAACTCGCTATTTTTAGTCATTTGGACCCATTGGTAAATAATTTCCAGAGGACTAAATTCATGATTTCATGAACTATAACCCATGTTTATTGGCCATTTTCGGTCGTTTCAACTTTGTTGGCAAATAATTTGGCAACGGTCATAATTCATGATTTTATAAACTATAACGTATGATTACCGCCATTTTGAGTTGTTTTGACCGTTGGCAAATATTTTGCGAGGGTGAAATTCTCAATTTCATGAGCTATAACCCATGATTTTTGGCTATTTTAGTCAATTCTACACGCTGGCAAATAATTTCTCAAGGAATTAAGTTCACGATTTCATGAGCTATAACCCATGATTTTTGGCTATTTTTAGTCATTTGGACCCATTGGTAAATAATTTTTCGAGACCAAAATTCACGATTTCATGAGCTATAACCCACAAGTCCCATGATTATTGGCCAATTTTAGTCGTTTAGATCCATTGGCAAATAGTTTTCGAGGCCTAAATTGATGATTTTATGAGCTATAACCCACAAGTCCCATGATTATTGGCCAATTTTAGTCGTTTAGATCCATTGGCAAATAGTTTTCGGAGGCCTAAATTGATGATTTTATGAGCTATAACCCATGATTTTTGGCTATTTTTGTCATTTTGACCGTTGGCAAATAATTTCTCAAGGAATTAAGTTCACGATTTCATGAGCTATAACCCACAAGTCCCATGATTATTGACCAATTTTAGTCATTTAGATCCGTTGGCAAATAGTTTTCGAGGCCTAAATTGATGATTTTATGAGCTATAACCCATGATTTTTGGCTATTTTAGTCAATTCTACACGTTGGCAAATAATTTCTCAAGGAATTAAGTTCACGATTTCATGAGCTATAACCCATGATTTTTGGCTACTTTAGTCATTTCGACCTATTGGTAAATAATTTCCGAGGACTAAATTCATGATTTCATGAGCTATAACCCATGATTATTAGTTATTTTTGTCCTTTTGACCGCTTGGTAAATAATTTCATGGAGGGCAAAGTTCTTGATTTCATGATTTATAACTCATGATTTTGGTCATTTTAGTCATTTCAACTCGCTATTTTTAGTCATTTGGACCCATTGGTAAATAATTTTATAGTGGCCAAAATTTATTTTTTCATAAGCTATAACCCACGATTATTAGCCATTTTAGTCGTTTGACCCATTGGTAAATAATTTCCAAGATGCTAAAATTAATGATTTCACGAGCTACAACCCATGATTTTTGGCTACTTTAGTCATTTCACCCATTGGCAAATATAATGAGGCCAAAATTTAGGACTTCACGAGCTATAACCCACGATTATTAGCCATTTTAGTCATTTCAACTTTGTTGGCAAATAATTTTATGAGCCCAAAGTTCACGATTCGGTGAGCTATAACCTATGATTATTGGCCATTTTAGTCAGATCGACCACATTGGCATATAATTTCCTAAAGATCAAAAATTTACAATTTTATGGGCTACAACCCATGATTTTTGGCTATTTTTAGTCAATTCTACACGCTGGCAAATAATTTCTCAAGGAATTAAGTTCACGATTTCATGAGCTATAACCCACAAGTCCCATGATTATTGGCCATTTTAGTCATTTGGACCCATTGGTAAATAATTTTGTGAAGGCCAAAACTCATGATTTTGTGAGCTATAACCCATGATTTTTGGCCATTTTAGTCATTTGGACCCATTGGTAAATAATTTCCGAGGACTAAATTCATGATTTCATGAACTATAACCCATGATTTTTGGCCATTTTAGTCATTTCAACTTTGTTGGCAAATAATTTCTCAAGGAATTAAGTTCACGATTTCATGAGCTATAACCCATGATTATTGGCCATTTTAGTTGTTTTGACTCGTTGGCAAATAATTTCTGAGGTCAAAATTCATGATTTCATGAGCTATAACCCATGATTTTTGGCTATTTTTGTCATTTTGACCATTGGTAAATAATTTTGTGAAGGCCAAAACTCATGATTTTGTGAGCTATAACCCACGATTGTTGGCCATTTTAGTCGTTTGACCCATTGGTAAATAATTTCACGAATAAAAATACACGATATCATGAGCAATAACCCATGATTTTTAGCCATTTTAGTCATTTCTTTTATAACTCATGATTTTTGGTCATTTTAGTCATTTCAACTCGCTATTTTTAGTCATTTGGACCCATTGGTAAATAATTTTATAGTGGCCAAAATTTATTTTTTCATAAGCTATAACCGAGGATTATTGGCCATGTTTAGTAGTTTCGACCATCGTAAATAATTTCACGAATAAAAATACCGCGATATCATGAGCAATAACCCATGATTTTTGGCTACTTTAGTCATTTTGACCCATTGGCAAATATAATGAGGCCAAAATTTAGGACTTCACGAGCTATAACCCACGATTATTAGCCATTTATGGTCATTTCGATTTGTTAGCAAATAATTTTGCGAGACCCAAAGTTCACGATTAGGTGAGCTATAACCTATGATTATTGGCCATTTTAGTCATTTGGACCCATTGGTAAATAATTTTCTAGATGCCAAAATTCACGATTTTATGAGCTATAACCCATGATTTTTGGCTATTTTTAGTCAATTCTACGTTGGCAAATAATTTCCACGATGCAAAAATTCATTCATGAGCTCTAATCCTCAACTTTGGGCTGTTTATAGTCATTTCGACTTAGTAAATAATTTTTGGAGGCCAAAATTCACGATTTTATGAGCTATGATGCACAATTATTATTTGGTTTTTGTCATTTTGACCGTTGGTAAATAATTTTCTAGATGCCAAAATTCAAGTTTCATGAGGTATAACACATAATTTTTGGCTATTTTTGTCATTTTGACCATTGGTAAATAATTTTACGATGACCAAACTCACAATTTCATAGGCTATAACCCATAATTTTTACCGTTTAGTCATTCGACCCGTTGGTAAATAATTTTTGGAGGCCAAAATTCACGATTTCATGAGCTATAACCCACAAGTCCCATGATTATTGGCCATTTTAGTCATTTGGACCCATTGGTAAATAATTTTCTAGATGCCAAAATTCACGATTTTATGAGCTATAACCCATGATTTTTGGCTATTTTTAGTCAATTCTACGTTGGCAAATAATTTCCACGATGCAAAAATTCATTCATGAGCTCTAATCCTCAACTTTGGGCATTTATAGTCATTTCGACTTAGTAAATAATTTTTGGAGGCCAAAATTCACGATTTTATGAGCTATGATGCACAATTATTATTTGGTTTTTGTCATTTTGACCGTTGGTAAATAATTTTCTAGATGCCAAAATTCAAGTTTCATGAGGTATAACACATAATTTTTGGCTATTTTTGTCATTTTGACCATTGGTAAATAATTTTCTAGATGCCAAAATTCACGATTTCATGAGCTATAACCCATAATTTTTACCGTTTAGTCATTCGACCCGTTGGTAAATAATTTTTGGAGGCCAAAATTCACGATTTCATGAGCTATAACCCACAAGTCCCATGATTATTGACCAATTTTAGTCATTTAGATCCGTTGGCAAATAGTTTTCGGAGGCCTAAATTGATGATTTTATGAGCTATAACCCACGATTATTAGCCATTTTAGTCATTTTGACCCGTTGGCAAATAATTTTCCAGACCAAAATTCACGATTTCATGAGCTATAACCCACGATTATTAGCCATTTTAGTCATTTTGACCCGTTGGCAAATAATTTCTCGAATGCCTAAATTCATGATTTCATGAGCTATAACCCATAATTTTGGTCATTTTAGTCATTTCAACTCGCTATTTTTAGTCATTTTGACCGTTGGTAAATAATTTTCTAGATGCCAAAATTCACGATTTCATGAGCTATAACCCATGATTTTTGGCCATTTTAGTCATTTGGACCCATTGGTAAATAATTTCATGGAATAAAAATACACAATTTTATGGGCTACAACCCATGATTTTTGGCCATTTTAGTCATTTCGACCCATTGGCAAATATAATGAGGCCAAAATTTAAAATTTCATGAGCTATAACCCACGATTATTAGCCATTTTAGTCATTTCGACTTAGTAAATAATTTTTGGAGGCCAAAATTCATAATTTCTTGAGCTATAACCCATGATATTTGGTCATTTTTGTTGTTTTGACCTATTGCCAAATAATTTTGCAAAGCCAAAATTCATAATTTCTTGAGCTATAACCCATGATTATTGGCCATTTTAGTCATTTCAACTTTGTTGGCAAATAATTTTCCAGACCAAAATTCACGATTTCATGAGCTATAACCCACGAGTTTTGGCCATTTTTATCATTTCCATCCATTGGTAAATTATTTTGTGGAGGTCAAAATTCATGATTTCATGAGCTATAACCCATGATTTTTGGCCATTTTAGTCATTTTGACCCGTTGGCAAATAATTTCTCGAATGCCTAAATTCATGATTTCATGAGCTATAACCCATGATTTTTGGCCATTTTAGTCATTTTGACCCATTGGTAAATAATTTTTGGAGGCCAAAATTCACGATTTCATGAGCTATAACCCATAATTTTTACCGTTTAGTCATTCGACCGTTGGTAAATAATTTTCTAGATGCCAAAATTCACGATTTCATGAGCTATAACCCACAAGTCCCATGATTATTGGCCATTTTAGTCATTTAGATCCGTTGGCAAATAGTTTTCGGAGGCCTAAATTGATGATTTTATGAGCTATAACCCATAATTTTGGTCATTTTAGTCATTTTGACCCGTTGGCAAATAATTTCTCGAATGCCTAAATTCATGATTTCATGAACTATAACCCATGTTTATTGGCCATTTTAGTCGTTTCAACTTTGTTGGCAAATAATTTGTAGCGGTCATAATTCATGATTTTATAAACTATAACGTATGATTACTGGCCATTTTGAGTTGTTTTGACCCGTTGGCAAATATTTTGCAGATGGTGAAATTCTCAATTTCATGAGCTATAACCCATGATATTTGGTCATTTTTTGTTGTTTTGACCTATTGCCAAATAATTTTGCAAAGCCAAAATTCATAATTTCTTGAGCTATAACCCACGAGTTTTGGCCATTTTTATCTATTTCCATCCATTGGTAAATTATTTTATGGAGGCTAAAATTTATTGTTTCATAAGCTATAACTGATGATTTTTGGTCATTTTAGTCGTTTCAACTCACCATTTTGAGTCATTTTGGCCGTTTGGAAAATAATTTTTCCGTGCTCAAAATTCACGATTTCATGAGTTAGAACCCATGATTATTGGCCATTTTTAGTTATTTAACCCATCTATAAATAATTTCATGGAATAAAAAGTACACAATTTTATGGGTAATAACCCACTATTTTTGGCCACTTTTAGTCATTTCGACCCATTGGCAAATATACTGAGGCCAAAATTTACAATTTCATGAGCTATAACCCAAGACTATTTGCCATTTAAAGTCATTTTGAATCAGCAAATAATTTTGTGGAGGTCAAAATTCACAATTTTATGAGCTATAACCCATGATTATTGGCCATTTTAGTTGTTTCGACTCATTGGTAAATAATTTCACGAGGCCAAAATTAATGATTTCACGAATTGCAAGACACAATTTTTGGCCATTTCTAGTGGTTTTGACCCATTGGTAAATAATTTCACAAAATAAAAATCACAATTTTATGAGCTATAACCTACGATTTTTAGCCATTTTAATTATTTTGACTCATTAGCAAATAATTTTGTGGAGGTCAAAATTCATGATTTTATAAATTATAACTAACTATTATTAGCCTATCTTAGTTGTTTCGACCCATCGGTAAATAATTGTGTGGATATCAAAATTCACGATTTCATGAGCTATAACCCATGATTTTTGGCCATTTTAATTATTTTGACTCATTAGGAAATAATTTTTGAAGGTAAAATTCATGATTTCATGAACTATAACCAATGATTAGTGGATATTTTTAGTAGATATGACTTGTTGGCAAATAATTTTCGGATGCCAAAATTCACGATTTCATGAGCTATAACCCACGATTTTTGGCCATTTGTAGTCATTTCAACCCATTGGTAAATAATTTTGTGGAGGTCAAAATTCATGATTTCATGAGCTATAACCCACAAGTCCCATGATTATTGGCCATTTTAGTCATTTCGACCCATTGGCAAATAATTTTCGGATGCCAAAATTCACGATTTTATGAGCTATAACCCATGATTTTTGGTCATTTTAGTCATTTCGACCCATTGGCAAATAATTTTCGGATGCCAAAATTCACGATTTCATGAGCTATAACCCATGATTATTGGCCATTTTAGTCGTTTCAACCTGTTGGCAAATAATTTTCGGATGCCAAAATTCACGATTTCATGAGCTATAACCCATGATTTTTGGCCATTTTAATTATTTTGACCCATTAGGAAATAATTTTTGAAGGTAAAATTCATGATTTCATGAGCTATAATTCACTATTTTTGGCCATTTGTAGTCATTTCAACCAATTTAGTAGTTTCGATCCGTTGACAAATAATTTGGTGGAGGGTTTACGATTTTATAAGCTATAACCCAAGACTATTTGCCATTTAAAGTCATTTTGAATCAGCAAATAATTTTGTGGAGGTCAAAATTCATGATTTCATGAGCTATAACCCATGATTTTTGGTCATTTTAGTCGTTTCAACTCGCCATTTTGAGTCATTTTGGCCGTTTGGGAAATAATTTTTCCGTGCTCAAAATTCACGATTTCATGAGTTAGAACCCATGATTATTGGCCATTTTTAGTTATTTCAACCCATCTATAAATAATTTTATGGAATAAAAAATACACAATTTTATGGGCAATAACCCACTATTTTTGGCCACTTTTAGTCATTTCGACCCATTGGCAAATATACTGAGGCCAAAATTTATAATTTCACGAGCTATAACCCAAGACTATTTGCCATTTAAAGTCATTTTGAATCAGCAAATAATTTTGTGGAGGTCAAAATTCATAATTTTGTGAGTTATAACACACGATTTGACTGTTTGTAGTCGTTTCGACTCATTGGTAAATAATTTCACAGAGGCCAAAATTAATGATTTCACGAATTGCAAGACACAATTTTTGGCCATTTCTAGTGGTTTTGACCCATTGGTAAATAATTTCACAAAAATAAAAATCACAATTTTATGAGCTATAACCTACGATTTTTAGCCATTTTTAATTATTTCGACCCGTTTGCAAATAATTTTTCGGAGCCCAAAATTCACGATTTTATGAATTATAACTAACTATTATTAGCCTATCTTAGTTGTTTCGACCCATCGGTAAATAATTGTGTGGATATCAAAATTCACGATTTCATGAGCTATAACCCATGATTTTTGGCCATTTTTAGTTGTTTCGACTCGTTGGAAAATACTTTCTCGAGGCTAAAATTCATAATTTCATGAACTATAACCAATGATTAGTGGATATTTTTAGTAGATATGACTTGTTGGCAAATAATTTCCCGGATGTTAAAATTCACGTTTCATGAGCTATAACCAATGATTTTTTGCAATTTGTAGTCGTTTCCCATAGGTAAATAATATTGTAGAGGTAAAAATTCATGAATTCATGAGCTATAAGTCTATAACTCATGATTTATGATCATTTTTAGGAATTTTGATCAGTTGGCAAATAATTTTCCAGATGCCAAAATTCTTGAGTTCAAGAACTATAAACCTTGACTATTGGCCATTTTTAGTCGTTTCGACCTATTGACAAATAATTTGGTGGAGGTCTAAATTTACGATTTTATAAGCTATAATGCATGAATTTTAGCCATTTTAGTGGTTAGAACCCGTTGGCAAATAATTTCCCGAGGCTATAGTTCACGATTTCAAGAGCTATACCTACATTTTTGGTTATTTTTAGTTGTTTTGACCTCGTTGACAAATAATATCCTAAGGAAAATTTTCGGTTTTGACCAGCTGGCAAATAATTTCCTATAGGTCAAAATTCATGATTTTATGAGCTATAACACGTGATTTTTAGCTATTTTAGTCATTTCAACTTGTTGGCAAATAATTTCCTAATCCCAAAATTCATGAACTATGACCCAAGATTATTGGTCATTTTCAATGGTTCTATCCGCTGGCAATAATTTCCCGGAGGCCAAAATTTATGATTTTATTGGCTATACCCCATGATTTTTGGCCATTTTTAATTATTTTGACCCATTAGGAAATAATTTTTTGAAGGCAAAAATTCATGATTCATGAGCTATAATTCACTATTTTTGGCCATTTGTAGTCATTTCAACCAATTTAGTAGTTTCGATCCGTTGACAAATAATTTTTCGGAGGCCTAAATTCACAATTTCATGAGCTATAACCCATACATTTTGTCATTTTTAGTCACTTCGACCCATTAATAAATAATTTTGCGGAGGCCAAAATTCATGATTTCATGAGCTATAACTCACGATTTTCAGCCAATTTTAGTTATTTTAAGCTATTGGTAAATAATTCCCGGTGGCCAAAAATCATGAGTTCATGAGCTACAACCCGTGATTTTGGCAATTTTTAGTCATTTGAACCCATTGGTAAATAATTTTGTGAAGAGAAAAAATTTACGATTTCATGAGCTACAACCCACTATTATTAGCCCTTTTTTTTGTTGTTTTGACCAGTTAGTAAATAACAAAGGTCATAATTTCATGAGCTATAATCGATGAATTTTGGCCATATTTAGTCATTTCAAAGCATTGATAAATAATTTTCGGGACGCAAAAATTCATGATTTCATGAGCTATAACCTTTAAATTTGGGCCATTTTTGGTTGTTTCAATCTGTTGGGAATTAATTTCCCAGAGGCCAAAATACATGATTACATGAGCTATAACCCATGATTATTTGCCCTTTTTTGTCATTTCAATCTGTTGGTAAATAATTTCCTATAGGTCAAAATTCATGATTTTATGAGCTATAACCCACGATTTTTAGTAATTTTTATCGTTTCGACTTGTGGACAATTAATTTCCCACAGGCTAAAATTCACGATTTCTTGAGCTATAATCCATGATTTTTGGCCATTTTAGTCATTTTGTCCTGTTGGTAAATAATTTCCTGCAGACCAAAATTAATGATATCATGAGCTATAACCCTCAATTTTGGCCAATCTTAGTCGTTTTGACCCGTTGGCAAATAATTTCTAGTGACAAAAATTCTTGAGCTCTAACCCTTAATTTTTGGCCATTTTAGTCATTTCAACTAGTTGGCAAATAATTTATTGAAAGTGAAAATTCATGATTTCATGAGCTATAACCCCCGATTGTTAGCCATTTTTAGTCGTTTTGACCATTGGACAAATAATTTCGTGGAAGCCAAAATTTACGATTTCATGAGCTATAATGCATGAATTTTAGCCATTTTTAGTGGTTAGAACCCGTTGGCAAATAATTTCCCAGAGGCTATAGTTCACGATTTCAAGAGCTATACCTACATTTTTTGGTTATTTTTAGTTGTTTTGACCCGTTGACAAATAATATCCGAAGGAAAAATTCACGGTTTTGACCAGTTGGCAAATAATCTTGCAAAGGCCAAAATCTCGATTTTATGAGCTATAACACGTGATTTTTAGCTATTTTAGTCATTTCAACCTGTTGGCAAATAATTTCCTAATCCCAAAATTCATGAACTATGACCCAAGATTATTGGCCATTTTCAGTCGTTTTGACCCATTGGTAAATAATTTTGTGGAGAACAAAATTCACGATTTTATGAGCTATAACCCATGATTTTTGGCCATTTTTATTCATTTCAACGAGTTTGCAAACAATTTCCCAAAGAGCTAAAATTCACAATTTCATAAACTATAACCCACGATGTTTGGCAATTTTTTGTTGCTTGGTCTATTGATAAATGCTTTTGCGGAGGAGAAGATTCACAATTTTATGAGTTATAATCCATGATTATTGGTAATTTTTTATCGTTTTGACTGGTTGTCAAATAATTACTCAAAAAATTCACATTTTCTTTAGCTATGACACACAAATTTTGGCCATTTTTAGTCATTTTGACCCTTTATAAATAATTTCACGAAGGCCAAACTAGATTTCATGGGCTATAACTCACGATGGTAAATAATTTTCTGTTAGAAAAAATTCACAATTTCTTGAGCTATAACCAATGATTTTATGCCATCTTAGTTATTTTGACCCGTTAGCAAATAATATTCTGGGGGCTAAAATTCACGATTTCATGAGCTATAACCTAAGATTTTTGGTCATTTTAGTCATTTCGACCGTTGGCAAATAATTTTTGAATGTCTAAATTCACGATTTCATGAGCTATAACCCACAATTTTACCCACTTCTAGTCGTTTCGACCTATTAGTAAATAGTTTTGTATAGGTTAAAATTCACGATTTCATGAGCTATAACTCATAATTTTTGTCCAATTTTAGTCATTTCGACCGTTGGCAAATAATTTTTTGAATGTCTAAATTCACGATTTCATGAGCTATAACCTAAGATTTTTGGTCATTTTAGTCATTTTGACAAGTTGGTAAATAATTTTTGGATGTCAAAATTTATGATTTCATGAACTATTATTCACGATTGTTAGATATTTTAGTTGTTTTGAACCGTTAACAAATAATTCACGATTCATAAGCTATAATCTAGGATTGTTTGCCATTTTTAGTTGTTTGGACCCGTTGGCAAAGAATTTCCGAGATGCCTAAATTCATGATTTCATGAGCTATAACCCACAATTTTTACCCACTTCTAGTCGTTTCGACCTATTAGTAAATAGTTTTGTATAGGTTAAAATTCACGATTTCATGAGCTATAACTCATAATTTTTGTCCAATTTTAGTCATTTCGACCCGTTGGCAAATAATTTTTTGAATGTCTAAATTCACGATTTCATGAGCTATAACCTAAGATTTTTGGTCATTTTTAGTCATTTTGACAAGTTGGTAAATAATTTTTTGGATGTCAAAATTTATGATTTCATGAACTATTATTCACGATTGTTAGATATTTTTAGTTGTTTTGAACCGTTAACAAATAATTCACGATTCATAAGCTATAATCTAGGATTGTTTGCCATTTTTAGTTGTTTTGACCTGTTGAAAAATAATTTTGTAGAGGCCAAAATTCTCGATTTCACGGGCTATAACCCATAATGTTTGGCCATTTTTAGTCATTTCAATCCATTGGCAAATAATTTAGCAAAGTCAAAAATCACAATTTCATGAGCTATAACCCACCAGTTTTGGTTATTTTTATCATTTTTACCTATTGGTAAATAATTTTACGGAGGCTAAAATTCGCGGTTTATAAGCTATAACTCATGATTTTGGTCATCTTCACTCATTGGCAAATAATTTTGCAGAGGCTACAACTCATGATTTCATGAGCTATAATTCATGATTTATGGTCATTTTTAGTCATTTCGACTCGCCATTTTTAGTCATTTCCATCCATTGGCAAATAATTTTGTAGTGGCCAATATTCATGATTTTATGAGCTATAACGTCCGATTATTAACTATTTTTAGTCGTTTCAAACAATTGCCAAATAATTTCCCACAGGCCAAAATTCATGATTTCATGACCTATAACCTATGATTATTGACCATTTTTAGTTTATTGACCCGTGGATGTATAATTTCACGAGCTCAAAATTCACGATTTCATGAGCTATAACCCATGAGTTTTGGCCCTTTTTAGTGGTTACGGTCTGTTGACAAATAATTTCCTAGAAGCCTAAATTCATGATTTCCTGAGCTATAGCCCATAATTTTTTGCCATTTTTGGTTGTTTTGACCCACTGGTAAATAATTTTCCAGAGGCCAAAATTCATAATTTCATGAATAATCTGTGATTATTTGCATATTTTAGTCATTTCTACCGTTGGTCAATAATTTTGCGAAGGCCGAAACTCATCATTTTATGAGCTATAACCCATGATTTTTGGCCATTTATAGTCGTATCGACCCGTTCGCAAATAATTTCCCGATATTAATATTCACGATTTCATGAGCCATAACCCACAAGGTTTGATCATTTTTAGTCATTTCGACCTTTGACAAATAATTTCCCGAAGGTCTAAATTCACAATTTCATGAGCTATAATATTAACCATTTTTAGCCAATTCGACCCATTGGCAAATAGTTTTGCTGAGACTAAAATTCACAATTTCATGAGCTATACGCAAGATTATTGGCCAATTTTAGTCATTTCGAACCATTGGTAAATTATTTCCCGGAATCCTAAATTGTACTTTTAGTCATTTTGACCAATTGGTAAATAATTTTGCGATGTGTCCAAAATACATAATTTTATGAGCAATAACCCATGATTTCTGGATACTTTTAGTCATTTTGACCCATTATCAAATATGCCAAGACCAAAATTCATGACTTTTAGCCATTTCTGGTTACTTTTAGTATTTTGCGGTGTCCAAAATACATGATTTCATGAGCTATAGCCCAAGATTAATGGCCACTTTTAGTCATTTCGACCGTTGGCAAATAATTTCCTAGAAGCCTAAATTCATGATTTCATGAGCTATAACCCATGATTTTTGGCCATTTTAGTCATTTCAACTGTTGGCAAATAATTTCCTAGAAGCCTAAATTCATGATTTCATGAGCTATAACCCATGATTTTTGGCCATTTTAGTCATTTCAACTTGTTGGCAAATAATTTCCTAGAAGCCTAAATTCATGATTTCATGAGCTATAATCCATGATTTTTGGCCATTTTAGTCATTTCGACCGTTGGCAAATAATTTCCTAGAAGCCTAAATTCATGATTTCATGAGCTATAACCCATGATTTTTGGCCATTTTAGTCATTTCGACCGTTGGCAAATAATTTCCTGAGGCTAAAATTCACGATTTTATGAGCTCTAACCCACGAAGTTTTGGCCATTTTAGTGATTACGACTCGTTGGCAAATAATTTCCTAGAAGCCTAAATTCATGATTTCATGAGCTATAACTCATAATTTTTGTCCAATTTTAGTCATTTCGACCGTTGGCAAATAATATCCCTGAGGTAAAAATTCATGATTTCATGAGCTATAGCCCCATTTTGGCCATTCGAAGTTATTTTGACCCATTGGCAAATAATTTCCTGAGGCTAAAATTCACGATTTTGTTCGCTATAACACCGATTTTGGCAATTTTAGTCATTTCAATCCATTGGCAAATAATTTCCTGAGGCTAAAATTCACGATTTTATGAGCTATAACCCATGATTTTTGGCCATTTTAGTCATTTCGACCTTTGACAAATAATTTCCTAGAAGCCTAAATTCATGATTTTATGAGCTATAACCCATGATTTTGGTCATTTTAGTCATTTTGACCCATTGGTAAATAATTTTGTGAAGGTAAAATTAACGAATTGATTAGTTATAACCCATGATTTATCACCATTTTTAGCAATTTTGACTAGTTAGCAAATATTTTCTGAGGCTAAATTTCACGATTTCATGATCTATAACCCATGATTATTAGCCATTTTGAGTTGTATTGACCCATTGGAAAATAATTTCCTGAGCCTAAAATTCACTAATTCATGAACTATAATCTAAGATTATAGGCCATTTTTAGTAGATTTGACCCTTTGGTAATAATTTTGTGGAGACCAAAATTCACGATTTTGTTCGCTATAACACGATTTTGGCAATTTTTAGTCATTTCGACTCGTTGGTAAATAATTTCACGGAGGCTAAAATTAATGATTTAATGAGCTATAGCACGCGATTTTTGGCTATTTTTAGTGCTTTACTCATTGGTAAATAATTTCGTGAAAAAATTCCTAATTTCATGAGCTAGCCCACGATTTTGGCCTTTTTTAGTAGTTTCGACCCTTTGGAAAATAATTTCTCGGAGCCAAAGATTCACGATTTCATGAATTATAACTCATGATTATCGACCATTTTAGTTATTTTGACCCATTGGAAAATAAGTTGTGGAGATCCAAATTCATGATTTCATGAGCTCTAACCCACGAAGTTTAGCCATTTTAGTCGTTTTGACCCATTTGAAAATAATTTCCCGGAGGCTAAAATTCACTATTTCATGAAATATAACCCATTATTATTGGCCATTTTAGTCATTTCGACCTTTGACAAATAATTTCCTAGAAGCCTAAATTCATGATTTCATGAGCTATAACCCATGATTTTGGCCATTTTAGTCATTTTGACCAATTGGTAAATAATTTCCGAGGCCTAAATTCATGATTTCATGAGCTATAACCCATGATTATTAGCCATTTTATCATTTTGACCCATTGGAAAATAATTTTTTAGGTAAAATTCACGATTTCATGAGCTATAACCCATGATTATTAGCCATTTTATCATTTTGACCCATTGGAAAATAATTTTTTAGGTAAAATTCACGATTTCATGAGCTATAGCCCATAATTTTTGCCATTTTAGTCATTTTGACCAATTGGTAAATAATTTTGTGGAGACCAAAATTCATGATTTCATGAGCTATAACCTATGATTATTAGTCATTTTTAGTCATTTTGACCCATTATCAAATATGCCAGACCAAAATTCATGAACTATAACCTATGATTATTAGTCATTTTTAGTCATTTTGACCCATTGGAAAATAATTTCCTAGAAGCCTAAAATTCATGATTTCATGAGCTATAGCCCATAATTTTTGCCATTTTAGTTGTTTTGACCCATTGGTAAATAATTTTCCAGAGGCCAAAATTCATAATTTCATGAGCTATAACCCATGATTTTTGGCTATTTTTAGTCATTTTGACCAATTGGTAAATAATTTTGTGGAGACCAAAATTCACGATTTTATGAGCTATAACCCATGATTTTTGGCCATTTTAGTCATTTCAACCCATTGGCAAATAATTTTGCAGAGGCTACAACTCATGATTTCATGAGCTATAATCCATGATTTTTTGCCATTTTAGTCATTTGACTCGCCATTTTAGTCATTTCAACCCATTGGCAAATAATTTCCTAGTGGCAAAATTCACTATTTCATGAAATATAACCCATTATTATTGGCCATTTTAGTCATTTCAACCCATTGGCAAATAATTTTCCACGGGCCAAAATTCATGATTTCATGAGCTATAACCTATGATTATTGATCATTTTAGTCACTTCGACATGTTGACAAATAATTTCCTAGAAGCCTAAAATTCATGATTTCATGAGCTATAGCCCATAATTTTTGCCATTTTTGGTTGTTTTGACCCAATGGTAAATAATTTTCCAGAGGCCAAAATTCATAATTTCATGAGCTATAATCCATGATTTTTTGCCATTTTAGTCATTTCTACCCTTTGGTAAATTATTTCGCAATGGCCAAAACTCACCATTTCATGAGCTATAACCATGATTTTTTTTGCCATTTTGACCCGTTGCCAAATAATTTCCTAGTGGCAAAAATTCACTATTTCTTCAGTTATAGCTCAAGATTTTTGGCCATTTTCATCATTTCGACCCGTTGGAAAATATTTCCCCAAGGGGCCAAAATTCACAATTTCATGAGGTATATACCCCTCGATTATTGGCCATTTTTAGCCATTTCGGCCCATTGGCAAATAATTCCCGGAGGTAAAATTTCATGATTTTATGAGCTATAGCCCATAATTTTTGACCATTTTTAATCGTCACGACCTGTTGGCAAATAATTTCCTGAAGGCCAAAAATTCATAATTTCATGAGCTATAACCTATGATTATTGATCATTTTTAGTCACTTCGACATGTTGACAAATAATTTGTAGTGGTCAAACTTTACAATTTTATGAACTATAACCTATGATTATTAGTCATTTTTAGTCATATCGATCATGTTGGCAAATAATTTTTCGGAGGGCAGAAATTCACAATTTTACGAGCTATAACCCATGACTTTTGGCCATGTTTTGTCATTTCATCATGTTGGAAAATAATTTTTTTTAGGTAAAAATTCACGGTTTCATGAGTTATAACCCTCGATTTTGTGCCATTTATAGTCATTTTGACCCATTGGTAAATAATTTGGCTAAGGCCAAAATTCATGATTTTATGAGCTATAACCTATGATTATTAGTCATTTTTAGTCATTTCGACCCATTGGTAAAAATTTTGTGGAGACCAAAATTCATGATTTCATGAGCTATAACCCATGACTTTTGGCCATGTTTTGTCATTTCATCATGTTGGAAAATAATTTTTTAGGTAAAATTCACGATTTTATGAGCTATAACACACAATTTTTGGCCATTTTAGTCATTTCGACCCATTGGTAAATAATTTGGCTAAGGCCAAAATTCATGATTTCATGAGCTATAACATGCAATTTTTGGCCATTTTAGTCGTTTCAACCCATTGGCAAATAATTTCCTGAGGTCAAAATTCACAATTTCATGAGCTATAACCTATGATTATTGATCATTTTAGTCACCGACATGTTGACAAATAATTTGTAGTGGTCAAACTTTATAATTTTATGAACTATAACCTATGATTATTAGTCATTTTTAGTCATATCGATCATGTTGGCAAATAATTTTTCGGAGGGCAGAAATTCACAATTTTACGAGCTATAACCCATGACTTTTGGCCATGTTTTGTCATTTCATCATGTTGGAAAATAATTTTTTAGGTAAAAATTCACGGTTTCATGAGTTATAACCCTCGATTTTGTGCCATTTATAGTCATTTTGACCCTTTTGCAAATAATTTCCTGGAGGCCAAAATTCATGATTTCAAAATCTATCACACAAACTTATTAGCTATTTTTTGTCATTTTGACCGATTGGCAAATAATTACTTGGAGGCCAAAATTCACGTTTTCATGAGCGATAACACACAATTTTTGGCCATTTTAAGTCTTTTCGACCCATTGGTAAATAATTCTACGAAGACCAAAACTCAAAATTTCATGAGCTATAAACCATGATTTTTCGTCATTTTTAGTCATTTCAACCCATTGGCAAATAATTTCCCGGAGGTCAAAATTCACAATTTCATGAGCTATAACGCACTAGTTTTTGTCATTATTAGTCATTTCGACCCTTTGGAATTTTTTTTGGAGGCCTAAATTCATGATTTCATGAGCTGTAACCCATAATTATTAGTTATTTTCAGTCGTTTCGACTGATTGGTAAATAGTTTCATGGAGGCCAAAATTGACGATTTTATGAGCTATAACCCATGATTATTGGTGAATTTCAGTCATTTCAACCCGTTGGCAAATAATTTCCCAGAGGCCTAAATTAACAAATTCATGAGCTGTAACCCATGACTTTTGGCCATGTTTTGTCATTTCAACCTATTGGTAATAATTTTGTGGAGACCAAAATTCAAGATTTCATGAGCTATAACATGCAATTTTTGGCCATTTTAGTCGTTTCAACCCATTGGCAAATAATTTCCGGAGGCTAAAATTCACTAATTCATGAACTATAACCCATGATTTTGGCCATTTTAATTATTTTGACCTATTGGCAAATAATTTCCTGAGGTCAAAATTCACAATTTCATGAGCTATAACCAATATTTTTATCATTTTTAGTCATTTTGACTCATTGGTAAATAATTTTATAGCAATCAAAATTCATGATTTCATGAGCTATAACCCATGATTATTAGCCATTTTTAGTAATTTTGACCTATTGGCAAATAATTTCCGGAGGCTAAATTCACGATTTCATGAACTATAACCCATGATTATTAGCCATTTTTAGTAATTTTGACCCATTGGAAAATAATTTCCTGAGGTCAAAATTCACAATTTCATGAGCTATAACACACTATTTTTGGTCATTTTAGTCATTTCGACCCTTTGGAATTTTTGGAGGCCTAAATTCATGATTTCATGGTAGACCCATAATTATTAGTTATTTTCGGTCGTTTGACCGATTGGTAAATAGTTTCATGGAGGCCAAAATTGCGATTTTATGAGCTATAACCCATGATTATTGGTGAATTTCAGTCATTTCAACCCGTTGGCAAATAATTTCCTAGAGACCTAAATTCATAATTTCATGAGCTATAACCCATGATTTTGGCCATTTTAGTCATTTCGACCCATTGGTAAAAATTTTGTGGAGATCAAAATTCGATTTCATGAGCTATAACATGCAATTTTTGGCCATTTTAGTCGTTTCAACCCATTGGCGATAATTTACGAGCCCAAAATTCATGAATCTATGAACTATGACCCAAAATCATTGGACATTTTTAGTCATTTCGACCCATTGGTAATAATTTTGTGGAGACCAAAATTCACGATTTTATGAGCTATAATCCATGATTTTTTTTGCCATTTTTAGTCCTTTCGACTAGTTGGCAAATAATTTTCCGAAGGCTAAAATTTAAAATTTCATGAACTATAACCCACTATTTTTGATAATTTTAGTCATTTGGACCCATTGAAAAATAATTTTGCAAAGGGAAATATTTATGATTTCATGAGCTATAACACGCTCTCATTGGCCACACTTTTTGTTTTGACTAGTTGACAAATAATTTCTCGATGGCTAAAGTTCACAATTTCATGAGCTATAACTCAGCCAGCTTTGGCTACTTTTAGTAGTTTTGACTCGTTGACAAATAATTTCCTAGAGACCTAAATTCATAATTTCTGCGCTATAACCAATATTTTTATCATTTTTAGTCGCTTTCGACCCATTGGAAAATAATTTCCGGAGGCAAAATTCATGATCCGACGAGCTATAACACCACGCTTTTACCATATTTAATCATTTCAAGGTGTTACCAAAAATTCCCGAGGCGAAAGTTCACGATTTCATGAGCTATAATCCCGAATTTGGGCCATTTGTAGTCATTTCAACCCATTGGCAACTAATTTTGGGAGGCCAAATTTCACGATTTCATGAGCTATAACATGCAATTTTTGGCCATTTTAGTCATTTCAACCCATTGGCAAATAATTCTTGGATGCCAAAATTCATGATTTTATGAGCTATAACCAACGATTTTTGCCAATTTTAGTCATTTCGACCCATCGGTAAATAATAGCGGAGGTAAAATTCACGATTTCATGAGTTATAACCCAAAATTTCTAGCCATTTTTAGTGGTTTTGACCCGTTAGCAAATAATTTCGGAGGCCAAAATTCATGATTTCATGAGCTATAACATGCAATTTTTGGCCATTTTAGTCATTTCGACCCTTTGGTAAATAATTTTATAGCAATCAAAATTCATGATTTCATGAGCTATAACCATGATTTTTTGCCATTTTGACCCTTTTGCAAATAATTTCGGAGGCCAAAATTCACGATTTCATGAGTTATAACCCTCGATTTTGTGCCATTTATAGTCATTTTGACCCATTGGAAAATAATTTCCGGAGGCTAAAATTCACGATTTCATGAGCTATAACACACAATTTTTGGCCATTTTAGTCATTTTGACCTATTGGAAAATAATTTTATCGAGACAAAAATCACGATATTTTGAGCTATAACCCATGATTTTGGCCATTTTAGTCATTTTGACCCTTTTGCAAATAATTTCGGAGGCCAAAATTCACGATTTCATGAGCTATAACACACAATTTTTTGCTATGTTTATTGGTTTTGACCAATTGGTAAATAATTTTATGGAGACCAAAATTCAAGATTTTATGAGCTATAACCCATGATTTTTGTCGCTTTGAGTCGTTTCGACTAGTTGGCAAATAATTTCCTGAAAGCTAAAATTCATAATTTCATGAGCTATAACCTATGATTATTGGCCATTTTAGTCATTTCAACCCGTTGGCAAATAATTACTTGGAGGCCAAAATTCATAATTTCATGAGCTATAACCTATGATTATTAGTCATTTTAGTCATATCAACAAGTTGGCAAATAATTTTCGAAGGCTAAAATTTAAAATTTCATGAACTATAACCCATGATTTTTTGCCATTTTAGTCATTTCAACCCGTTGGCAAATAATTTCTCGAGGCCAAAATTCATGATTTCATGAGCTATAACCATGATTTTTTGCCATTTTAGTCATTTCAACCCATTGGCAAATAATATCTCATAGCCCAAAATTCATGATTTCATGAGCTATAACCCATGATTATTAGCCATTTTAGTCATTTTGACCTATTGGCAAATAATTTCCTAGAGACCTAAATTCATAATTTCATGAGCTATAACACACTATTTTTGGTCATTTTAGTCATTTCGACCCATTGGTAAATAATTTTATAGCAATCAAAATTCATGATTTCATGAGCTATAATCCATGATTTTTTGCCATTTTAGTCATTTCAACCCATTGGCAAATAATTTCCGGAGGTCAAAATTCACAATTTCATGAGCTATAACACACTATTTTTGGTCATTTTAGTCATTTTGACCTATTGGCAAATAATTTCCTAGAGACCTAAATTCATAATTTCATGAGGTATAACTCACGATTTTGGCCATTTTAGTCGTTTCGACCCATTGGAAAATAATTTCCGGAGGCCAAAATTCATGAATCTATGAACTATGACCCAAAATCATTGGACATTTTAGTCATTTCGACCCATTGGTAAATAATTTTATAGCAATCAAAATTCATGATTTCATGAGCTATAACCCATGATTTTTTACCATTTTCAGTCGTTTTGACTAGTTGGCAAATAATTTTCCGAAGGCTAAAATTTAAAATTTCATGAACTATAACCCACTATTTTTGATAATTTTTAGTCATTTGGACCCATTGAAAAATAATTTTGCAAAGGGGAAATATTTATGATTTCATGAGCTATAACCTGCTCTCATTGGCCACACTTTTATTGTTTTGACTAGTTGACAAATAATTTCTCGGTGGCTAAAGTTCACAATTTCATGAGCTATAACTCAGCAGTTTTGGCTACTTTTAGTAGTTTTGACTCGTTGACAAATAATTTCCTAGAGACCTAAATTCATAATTTCCTGCGCTATAACCAATATTTTTTTTATCATTTTTAGTCGTTTCGACCCATTGGAAAATAATTTCCCGGAGGCAAAAATTCACGACTGCACGAGCTATAACACCACAGTTTTTTTACCATATTTAATCATTTCAAGGTGTTACCAAAAAAATTCCTGGAGGCGAAAGTTCACGATTTCATGAGCTATAATCCTCGAATTTGGGCCATTTGTAGTCATTTCAACCCATTGGCAACTAATTTTTGGGAGGCCAAATTTCACGATTTTATGAGCTATTATCCACAGTTATTGGCCTTTTTTATCATTTTGACCCGTCGGCAAATAATTCTTGGATGCCAAAATTCATGATTTTATGAGCTATAACCTATGATTATTGGCCATTTTAGTCATTTCGACCCATCGGTAAATAATAGCGGAGGTAAAATTCGATTTCATGAGTTATAACCCAAAATTTCTAGCCATTTTTAGTGGTTTTGACCCGTTAGCAAATAATTTCTCGGAGGCCAAACTTCATGATTTCATGAGCTACAATCCATAATTATTGTCATTTTTAGCTATTTCGACCCGTTAGCAGAATAATTTGGCTGAGGCTAAAATTCACGATTTCATGAGCTATAATTTTTGGTCATTGTTAGTCATTCTGACCCATTGGTAAGTAATTTTAGGGAGGTCAAAATTCATGATTTTATGAGCTATAACACATAATTTTGAGCCATTTTTAGTAATTTTGACCCATTATTAAATAATCTCACGGAGGCCGAAATTCATAATTTCATGAGGCATAACTCACGATTTTTGGCTATTTTTAGTCATTTCGACCGTTGGTGATAATATCACGAGGCCAAAATTCATGATTTTATGAGCTATAACACACTATTTTTGGTCATTTTAGTCATTTCAACAAGTTGGCAAATAATTTCCTAGAGACCTAAATTCATAATTTCATGAGCTATAACCTATGATTATTGGCCATTTTAGTCATTTCAACAAGTTGGCAAATAATTTGTAGTGGTCAAACTTTATAATTTTATGAGCTATAACCTATGATTATTAGTCATTTTAGTCATATCGATCATGTTGGCAAATAATTTTCGAAGGCTAAAATTTAAAATTTCATGAACTATAACCCACTATTTTTGATAATTTTAGTCATTTCAACCCGTTGGCAAATAATTTCTCGAGGCCAAAATTCATGATTTCATGAGCTATAATCCTCAAATTTGGGCCATTTGTAGTCATTTCAACCCATTGGCAAATAATTTCCGGAGGCCAAAATTCATGATTTCATAAGCTATCACACAAACTTATTAGCTATTTTTTATCATTTTGACTGATTGGCAAATAATTACTTAGAGGCCAAAATTCACGTTTTCATGAGCGATAACACACAATTTTTGGCCATTTTAAGTCTTTTCGACCCATTGGTAAATAATTCTACGAAGACCAAAACTCATAATTTCATGATCTATAATCCATGATTTTTCGCCATTTTTAGTCGTTTCAACCCATTGGCAAATAATTTCCCGGAGGTCAAAATTCACAATTTCATAAGCTATAACACACTAGTTTTTGTCATTATTAGTCATTTCGACCCTTTGGAATTTTTTTTGGAGGCCTAAATTCATGATTTCATGAGTCAGAACCCATAATTATTAGTCATTTTAGTCATATCGATCATGTTGGCAAATAATTTCCTGAGGTCAAAATTCACAATTTCATGAGCTATAACCCATGATTATTGGTGAATTTCATCATTTCAACCCGTTGGCAAATAATTTCTCGAGGCCTAAATTAACAATTCATGAGTCAGAACCCACGCTTTTGGTGATTTTTAGTTATTTCAAACTATTGGTAATAATTTCACGTGGTAGAAATTCAAGATTTCATGAGCTATAACATGCAATTTTTGGCCATTTTTAGTCGTTTCAACCCATTGGCGATAATTTACTAGAGCCCAAAATTCACGAATTCATGAACTATAACCCAAGATTATTGGCAATTTTAGTCATTTTGACTCATTGGTAAATAATTTTATATCAAAATTCATGATTTCATGATTTGTAGTCTATAATTTTTGGTCATTTTAGTCATTTCAACAAGTTGGCAAATAATTCTCGAAGAACTAAAATTCACAATATCATGAACTATAACCCATAATTTTGGCAAATTTTAGTCGTTTGGACCCACTGTTGAAGGGGATTAAAGTTTTTTATTGTAATGAAAGAATTGTGGATTTAGTCTAACCATGATTTCAATTACAAATTCACCCATGATTCTCTATTCCATGTCTAATCAGTGATTCTGAAGAAAATCAATCAAGAAAATTGAGAGGGATTACGCTGTAGATTCACAAATCTCACAAGATATGAATCCTTAAAAGATTTAAGGAAAGTATGGAAATACACATAATTGTGGAAAAGTATATCAAAAAGATCCTCTAATCTTTTATTGGCTAAATTATTCATGGTCTCATATCACCTATAAAAAGAGTTACAAAAAAAAAACCGAAAAATTCCCAAGCTCACCAGACCGAAACCCCAGACCAAAAATTCCCAAGCCAAAAAGGGCGAACAAAGAGGTGAAGACGTCGCTGTCATCTTCTCCGATTTCTCTCGTTCCTCACAAAAGAAAAAGGCCAAGAAGAGTTAAATATAAACCTCCGACCCCTCCTCGGCCCACCAGCTCCCCCCTTTTTATCAAACTCCACACGTATTTTATCACCCTAAAAAATTTCTGACCCCGCCTCGGCCCACTAACCACCAGCCGCCATTAAACTTGCATACTTCATCATCCTGAGCAATTAATAAAAAGAAAAGAGTGTGCAAAGAACCCATCCCTTTTTGTGATTTGCAATTGCCCCCTGCTGTTTTCTCTACTTTGCAATAGTAAAGTCAATTGGATCCAAAATAACATTTAAAAAAATTATAATAAAAAAGGAAAGTTGTGCATAAGGGCGTGCTAAATAATAATATCATTACACCCACTAGTAAATATTTTTGTGGAGGGAAAAATTCAAGATTTCATCAGCCATAACCCATGATTATTAGCCATTTTTTGATGTTTTGACTGATTGGCAAATAATTTCTCAGAAAAATAAAATTCCCATTTTTATCTGTGACACACGATTTTTGGCCATTCTTAGTCGTTTTGACCTTTGGTAAATAATTTAGTAGAGGTTGAAATTTACGATTTCATGGGTTATAACCCACGAGCTTTAGCCGTTTTTAGTGGTTACGACCCGTTGGCAAATAATTTCCCAGAGGCTAAAACTCACGATTTGATGAGCTATAACCCATGATTATTGGTGAATTTCAGTCATTTCAACCCGTTGGCAAATAATTTCTCAGAGGCCTAAATTAACAATTCATGAGCTGTAACCCACGCTTTTTGGTGATTTTTAGTTATTTCAAACTATTGGTAATAATTTCACGTAGGCCGAAATTCAAGATTTCATGAGCTATAACATGCAATTTTTGGCCATTTTAGTCGTTTCAACCCATTGGCAGATAATTTACTAGAGCCCAAAATTCATGAATCTATGAACTATGACCCAAAATTATTGGACATTTTTAGTCATTTCGACCCATTGGTAAAAAATTTTGTGGAGATCAAAATTCATGATTTCATGAGCTATAACCCATGATTTTTTGCCATTTTCAGTCATTTCGACTAGTTGGCAAATAATTTTCTGAAGGCTAAAATTTAAAATTTCATGAACTATAACCCACTATTTTTGATAATTTTTAGTCATTTGGACCCATTGAAAAATAATTTTGCAAAGAGGAAATATTTATGATTTCATGAGCTATAACCTGCTCTCATTGGCCACACTTTTATTGTTTTGACTAGTTGACAAATAATTTCTCGGTGGCTAAAGTTCATAATTTCATGAGCTATAACTCAGCAGTTTTGGCTACTTTTAGTAGTTTTGACTCGTTGACAAATAATTTCCAAGAGACCTAAATTCATAATTTCATGAGCTATAAATCATGTTTTTGGCCATTCTTAATCATTCGCCCCATTGGCAAATAATTTCCCGAAGGCGAAAAATTCACAATTTCATGAATTGTAACCCATGATTATTGGCCATTTTTAGTCATTTTGATTCGTTGATAAATAATTTTATAGTGGCCAAAATTCATGATTTTATGAGCTATAACCTATGATTATTGGCAAGTTTTAGTCATATCGATACGTTGACAAGTAATTTCTGGAGGCCAAAAGTTCACAATTTCATGAGCTATAACTCGCCAGCTTTGGCTACTTTTAGTAGTTTTGACTCGTTGGCAAATAATTTCCAAGAGACCTAAATTCATAATTTCCTGCACTATAACCAATGTTTTTTTTGTCATTTTTAGTCGTTTCGACCCATTGGAAAATAATTTCCCGGAGGCAAAAATTCACGACTGCATGAGCTATAACACCACAGTTTTTTACCATATTTAATCATTTCAACGTGTTACCAAAAAAATTCCTGGAGGCGAAAGTTCATGATTTCATGAGCTATAATCCTCAAATTTGGGCCATTTGTAGTCATTTCAACCCATTGGCAACTAATTTTTGGGAGGCCAAATTTCACGATTTTATGAGCTATTATCCATAGTTATTGGCTTTTTTTTTTTATCATTTTGACCCGTCGGCAAATAATTCTTGGATGCCAAAATTCATGATTTTATGAGCGATAACCAACGATTTTTTGCCAATTTTAGTCATTTCGACCCATCGGTAAATAATAGCGCGGAGGTAAAATTCACGATTTCATGAGTTATAACCCAAAATTTCTAGCCATTTTTAGTGGTTTTGACCCGTTAGCAAATAATTTCTCGGAGGCCAAACTTCATGATTTCATGAGCTACAATCCATAATTATTGTCATTTTTAGCTATTTCGACCCGTTAGCAAATAATTTGGCTGAGGCTAAAATTCACGATTTCATGAGCTATAATTTTTGGTCATTGTTAGTCATTCTGACCCATTGGTAAGTAATTTTAGGGAGGTCAAAATTCATGACTTCATGAGCTATAGCCTATGATTCTTGTCCATTTTAGTCATTATCGATCATGTTGGCAAATAATTTCGGACACCAAAATTCACAATTTCATGAGCTATAACCCCGATTTTTGCCATTTTTAGTTGTTTTGACACATTGGCAAATAATTTTGGAGGCAAAATTCATGATTTCAAGAGCTATAACCCTCGATTTTGGGCCATCTATAGTCGTTTCAACCCTTGGCATATAATTTCACGAAGGCCAAAATTAATAATTTCATGAGCTATAACACATAATTTTGAGCCATTTTTAGTAATTTTGACCCATTATTAAATAATCTCACAGAGGCCGAAATTCATAATTTCATGAGGTATAACTCACGATTTTTGGCTATTTTTAGTCATTTCGACCCGTTGGTGATAATATCACAGAGGCCAAAATTCATGATTTTATGAGCTATAACACACTATTTTTGGTCATTTTTAGTCATTTCGACCGGTTATCAAATAATTTCCTAAGGCCAAAGTTCACAATTTATGAGCAATAACTCACGATTTTTGGCCATTTTTAATTATTTTGACCTATTGGCAAATAATATCTCATAGCCCAAAATTCACGAATTCATGAACTATAACCCAAGATTATTGGCAATTTTTAGTCATTTTGACTCATTGGTAAATAATTTTATAGCAATCAAAATTCATGATTTCATGAGTCAGAGTCTATAATTTTGGTCATTTTAGTCATTTCAACAAGTTGGCAAATAATTCTCGAAGAACTAAAATTCACAATATCATGAACTATAACCCATAATTTTGGCAAATTTTAGTTGTTTGGACCCACTTGTTGAAGGGGATTAAAGTTTTTATTGTAATGAAAGAATTGTGGATTTAGTCTAACCATGATTTCAATTACAAATTCACCCATGATTCTCTATTCCATGTCTAATCAGTGATTCTGAAGAAAATCAATCAAGAAAATTGAGAGGGATTACGTCTGTAGATTCACAAATCTCACAAGATATGAATCCTTAAAAGATTTAAGGGAAAGTATGGAAATACACATAATTGTGGAAAAGTATATCAAAAAGATCCTCTAATCTTTTATTGCCTAAATTATTCATGGTCTCATATCACCTATAAAAAGAGTTACAAAAAAAAAACCGAAAAATTCCCAAGCTCACCAGACCGAAACCCCCAGACCAAAAATTCCCAAGCCAAAAAAAAAAAAAAAAAAAAAAAAAAGGGCGAACAAAAGAGGTGAAGACGTCGCTGTCATCTTCTCCGATTTCTCTCGTTCCTCTCACAAAAAGAAAAAGGCCAAGAAGAGTTAAATATAAACCTCCGACCCCTCCTCGGCCCACCAGCTCCCCCCTTTTTATCAAACTCCACACGTATTTTATCACCCTAAAAAATTTCTGACCCCGCCTCGGCCCACTAACCACCAGCCGCCATTAAACTTGCATACTTCATCATCCTGAGCAATTAATAAAAAGAAAAGAGTGTGCAAAGAAACCCATCCCTTTTTTGTGATTTGCAATTGCCCCCTGCTGTTTTCTCTACTTTGCAATAGTAAAGTCAATTGGATCCAAAATAACATTTAAAAAAATTATAGTAAAAAAGGAAAGTTGTGCATAAGGGCGTGCTAAATAATAATATCATTACACCCACTAGTAAATATTTTTGTGAAGTAAAAAATTCAAGATTTCATCAGCCATAACCCATGATTATTAGCCATTTTTTGATGTTCTGACTGATTGGCAAATAATTTCTCACAAAATAAAATTCCCATTTTTATCTGTGACACGATTTTTGGCCATTCTTAGTCGTTTTGACCCATTGGTAAATAGTTTCATGGTGGTCAAAATTGATGATTTCATGAGCTCAAAGCCATGATTATTGACCAATTTTAGTCGCTTCGACCCATTGGCAAATAATTTCCCGCAGGCCTAAATTCACGATTTCATGAGCTACAACCCGTGAATTTTGGCCATTTTTAGCCGTTTCGACTAGTTTGTAAATAATTCCCTTGAGAGCTAAATCCACAATTTCATCAACTATAACCCACGATTTTTAGCAATTTTTAGTCATTTGGAACAATTGGTAAATAATTTTGTTGAGGGAAAAATTCATGATTTCATGAGCTATAACTCACGATTACTGGCTATTTTTTATTGTTTTGATCGATTCCCAAATAGTTTCTCAGAAAAACAAAATTCACATTTTTTGTGCTCCAACACATGATTTTTGGCCATTTTTAGTCATTTTAACCCTTTGGTGAATTATTTTGCGTAGGCCAATGAGCTATAACCCACGATTTTTTATCATTTTTAATCTTTTCGACCCATTAGCAAATAATTTCATGGTGGAAAAATTCTGATTTCTTGAGCTATAACCCATGATTTATAGCCATTTTTAGTCGTTTCAACCCGTTGGCAAATAATTTCTCGGAGGCTTAAATTCACGATTTCATGAGCTATAAATCATGTTTTTTTTGGCCATTCTTAATCATTACGCCCCATTGGCAAATAATTTCCCGAAGGCGAAAAATTCACAATTTCATGAATTGTAACCCATGATTATTGGCCATTTTTAGTCATTTTGATTCGTTGATAAATAATTTTATAGTGGCCAAAATTCATGATTTTATGAGCTATAACCTATGATTATTGGCAAGTTTTAGTCATATCGACCACGTTGACAAGTAATTTCCTGGAGGCCAAAAGTTCACAATTTCATGAGCTATAACCTAAATGTTTTGGCCATTTTTAGTCATTTCGATCATTTGACAAATAATTTTCCGAAGGCCTAAACTCTTGATTTAATGAGCAATAACCCACAACTATTAGCCAATTTAATCGTTTCAACACATTGGTGAATAGTTTCAAGACAAAAATTCACGATTTCATGAGCTATAACCCATGATTATTGGCCAATGTTTGTCATTTCAACCGTTGGCAATTAATTTTCTGAAGGCTTAAATTCACAATTTCATGAGCTATAACCCATGCTGTTTGGCTATTTTTAGTTGTTTTGATCCATTGGTAATAATTTCGCAGAGGCCAAATTCACGATTTCATAAGCTATAACCCACGATTTTTGGCCATTTTAAGTCATTTTGACGCATTGGCAAATAACTTCTCGGAGCCCAAAATTCACGAATTCGTGAGCTATAACCCAAATTTATTCACCATTTTTAGTCATTTCGATCTATTGGTAAATAATTTTGTGGAGGCCAAAATTCATGATTTAATGAGCTATAACCCTCGATTGTTGTCCATTTTTAGTTGTTTCGAACCTGTAGGCAAATAATTTCTCAGAGGCAAAAATTTATATTTTCATGAGCTATAATCCATAATAATTTGCCATTTTCAATTGTTTCGATGCTTTGAAAATAATTTCGTAATAGCCGAAATTCACGATTTCATAAGCTATAACCCACGATTTTTGGCCATTTTAGTCATTTCGATCTATTGGTAAATAATTTTGTGGAGGCCAAAATTCATGATTTTATGAGCTATAACCCATGATTTTTGGTCATTTTAGTCATTTCAACCCGTTGGCAAATAATATCCGGAGGCAAAATTCACGATTTCATGAGCTATAACCCATGATTTTTGGTCATTTTAAGTCATTTTGACGCATTGGCAAATAACTTCTCGGAGCCCAAAATTCACGAATTCGTGAGCTATAACCCAAATTTATTCACCATTTTTAGTCATTTCGATCTATTGGTAAATAATTTTTTGGAGGCCAAAATTCATGATTTAATGAGCTATAACCCTCAATTGTTGTCCATTTTTAGTTGTTTCGAACCTGTAGGCAAATAATTTCTCAGAGGCAAAAATTTATATTTTCATGAGCTATAACCCATAATAATTGGCCATTTTCAGTTGTTTCGATGCTTTGAAAAATAATTTCGCAATAGCCGAAATTCACGATTTCGTGAGCTATAACACACAAGTTTTTGCCATTTTTAGTTGTTACGACCTGTTGGCAAATAATTTCCAAGATGCTAAAATTAATGATTTCACGAGCTATAACCCATGACTTTGGGTCATTTCCGTTTCAATCGGTTGGCAGATAATATCTCGAAGGCAATAATTCAAGATTTCATGAGCTATAACCCTCGTTCTTTGGTCATACAGAGTTGTTTCGACCTATTGACAAATAATTTCCTAGAGGCAAAATTTTACAATTTTGTGAGCTATAACCAATGATTATTGGCCATTTTTTATCATTTTATACCTATCGTAATACTTTCCCAGAGGCAAAAATTTGTGATTTCATGAGCTATAACCTATGAGTGTTTGCTTTTTTGTTTGTTTCAACCCGTTGGCAAATAATTTCTCAGAGGCCTAAATTCACAATTTCAAGAGATGTAACTCATGAATTTTGGCCACTTTTAATCATTACAACCTGTTGGTAAATAATTTCCCGAAGGCCAAAAAATCATGAGTTCATGAGCTATAACCCACGATTGTTGGCCATTTTTAGTTGTTTTGACCTGTTGGCAAATATTTTTGCGGTGGTCAAAATTCATGACTTCATGAGCTATAGCCTATGATTACTGTCCATTTTTAGTCGTATCGATCATGTTGGCAAATAATTTCTCGGACACCAAAAATTCACAATTTCATGAGCTATAACCCATGATTTTTGCCATTTTTAGTTGTTTTGACACATTGGCAAATAATTTCCTGGAGGCAAAATTTCATGATTTCAAGAGCTATAACCCTCGATTTTGGGCCATCTATAGTCGTTTCAACCCTTGGCATATAATTTCCTGAAGGCCAAAATTAATAATTTCATGAGCTATAACACATGTTTATTAGCTATTTTTTGTCATTTTGACCCATTGGTAAATAATTTCTAGGAGCAAAATTCACGCTTTCATAAGGTATAACACATGATTTTTATCATTTCAACCCATTGGTAAATAATTTCGAAGGCCAAAAATCATGAGTTCATGAGCTATAACCCACGATTGTTGGCCATTTTAGTTGTTTTGACCTGTTGGCAAATATTTTTGCGGTGGTCAAAATTCATGACTTTATGAGCTATAGCCTATGATTCTTGTCCATTTTAGTCATTATCGATCATGTTGGCAAATAATTTCTGGACACCAAAATTCACAATTTCATGAGCTATAACCCATGATTTTTGCCATTTTTAGTTGTTTTGACACATTGGCAAATAATTTCCAAGGCTAAAATTCACAATTTCATGAGCTATAACCCTCGATTTTGGGCCATCTATAGTCGTTTCAACCCTTGGCATATAATTTCACGAAGGCCAAAATTAATAATTTCATGAGCTATAACACATGTTTATTAGCTATTTTTGTCATTTTGACCCATTGGTAAATAATTTCTAGGAGCAAAATTCACGCTTTCATAAGGTATAACACATGATTTTTATCATTTCAACCCATTGGTAAATAATTTCGTGAAAGCCAAAGCTTATCATTTTATTAGCTATAACCCATGATTTTTACCATTTATAATCGTTTCAACCCTTTATCAAATAATTTCCGGATGCCAAAATTCACAATTTTATGAGCTATAACCCACGATTTTTGCCATTTTTAGTTGTTTTGACACATTGGCAAATAATTTCTCAGAGGCAAAATTTATATTTTCATGAGCTATAACCCTCGATTTTGGGCCATCTATAGTCGTTTCAACCCTTGGCATATAATTTCCTGAAGGCCAAAATTAATAATTTCATGAGCTATAACACATGTTTATTAGCTATTTTTTGTCATTTTGACCCATTGGTAAATAATTTCTAGGAGCAAAATTCACGCTTTCATAAAGTATAACACATGATTTTTTTATCATTTCAACCCATTGGTAAATAATTTCGTGAAAGCCAAAGCTTATCATTTTATTCGCTATAACCCATGATTTTTTGCTATTTATAGTCGTTTCAACCCTTTATCAAATAATTTCCAGATGCCAAAATTCACAATTTTATGAGCTATAACCCACAAGTTTTGATTATTTTAAGGGTTTTCCTAAAACCACCATTAAAATAGGGTAATTATCAAAACCACCTTTCATTTTCAATTTATACATAAACCACCTTTAAAGTTGGTTTTGTTACAATCAACCATCTCTCAATCAAATTCTTCACTTAAAACCCATAATTACCCTTAAAACTCGCATTTAATGTACATGACTAATTTTTTAGTGGTTATATCTTGTTAGGATACAATTCACATACGTTGAACTTGAATGTTTTAAGCTTGTTTTTGGTTTTTTAGTGAAAATTTGAGTAGGAGGTGGTTGATTGCAACAAAAATAAACTTTAAAGCTGCTTTATGTATAAATTAAAAATGAAAGGTGATTTCTGTATAATTACCCTACTGTTAAGGTGGGTTCTAGGAAAAAACCCTATTTTTATTCGTTTCGACCCTTTAGCAAATAATTTCTTGGAGGCCAAAATTCACAATTTTATGAGCTATAACCGATAATTATTAGGCATTCTTAGTCGTTTTAACCCATTGGTAAATAGTTTCATGGTGGCCAAAATTGACGATTTCATGAGCTCTAAGCCATGATTATTGACCAATTTTAGTCGCTTCGACCCATTGACAAATAATTTCCGAAGCCCTAAATTTACTATTTCATGAGCTATAACCAATGATTATTAGCCATTTTAATCATTTCGACCTATTGGTAAATAATTTTGGGAGACTAAAATTCACGATTTCATGACCTATAACCCATGATTTATAGCCATTTTAGTCATTTGGAACAATTGGTAAATAATTTTGTTGAGGAAAAAATCATGATTTCATGAGCTATAACTCACGACATCGGCTATTTTTATTGTTTTGATCGATTCCCAAATAGTTTCTCAGAAAAACAAAATTCACATTTTTTGTGCTCCAACACATGATTTTTGGCCATTTTTAGTCATTTTAACCCTTTGGTGAATTATTTTGCGTAGGCCAATGAGCTATAACCCATGATTTTTTATCATTTTTAATCTTTTCGACCCATTAGCAAATAATTTCATGGTGGAAAAAATTTACGATTTCTTGAGCTATAACCCATGATTTATAGCCATTTTAGTCATTTTGACCGGTTGGCAAATAATTACCCGGGTGTCAATATTCATAATTTCGTGAGCTATAACCCCCGATTATTGTCCATTTTTAGTCATTTCGACCCCTTAGCAAATATTCACCAAAGGCCAAATTTTATGATTTCATGAGCTCCAACCCACGATTATTGGCCATTGTTAGTTGTTTTGACCTTTTGGTAAATAATTTCACAGGGGATGAAATTCACGATTTCATGAGCCATAACCCTTGAGTTTTGGCTATTTTTAGTGGTTATGACCTATTGGCAAATACTTTCCTAGAGGCTAAAATTCACGATTTCATGTGCTATATAACACATGGTTTTTGGTCATTTTTCGTCATTTCAACCTGTTGGCAAATTATATCCTGGAGGTAAAAATTCACGATTTCATGAGCTACAATCCTTGATTTTTTGGACATGCTGCGTCCTTTCAATCACTTGGCAAATAATTTTCCATGGGATAAAATTCACGATTGCATGAGCTATAACCAATGATTATTAGCCATTTTTCGTCATTTCGTACCCATAGGTAATAACTTCGCACCAGTCAAATTTCACGATTTCATGAGCTATAACCCACGAATGTTAGCCATTTATAGTCATTTCAACCTATTGGCAAATAATTTCCCGAAGCCCTAAATTTACTATTTCATGAGCTATAACCCACGACCTTTGTCTATTTCTAGTCGTTTCGACCTATTGGCATATATTTTCCTAGAGCCCAAAATTTAAAAATTCATGAACCATAACCCAAAATTATTAGCCATTTTTAATCATTTCGACCTATTGGTAAATAATTTTGGGGAGACTAAAATTCACGATTTCATGAGCTATGACCCTCGGTTATTGGCCATTTTTTGTCGTTTTGACCCGTCGGCAAAGATTTTTTTCACATGCCAAAATTCACGATTTCATGACCTATAACCCATGATTATTGGATATTTTTGGTTATTTCACCCCTTTGGAAAATTATTTTGAATTGGTTGAAATTCATGATTTCATAAGCTATAACCACGAGTTTTGGCTATTTTTAGTGGTTACGACTCATTGGCAAAAAAATTTGAAAGGTTAAAATTCATGATTTCATGAGCTATAACCCACTTTTGGGTCATTTTCAGTTGTTTTGAGCCATGGAAAATAATATCCCAGAGGAAAAATTCATGATTTTATGAACTATAACCCTCAATTTTTTATCATTCTAAGTCATTTCGTCCCATTGGTAAATAAATTTTTGGATGCTAAAATTCACAATTTCATGAGCTACGACCAATGATTATTGGCCATTTTTTGTCATTTCGGACCATTGGTAATAATTTCGCGGAGGCCACAATTAACGATTTCATAAGTTGCAACCTATGCATGTTAGCCATTTTTGGTCGTGTCAACCCGTTGGTAAATAATTTTCTAGAGGCCTAAATTCGTGATTTCATGAGCTATAACTCATAATTTTTAGCCAATTTTAATCATTGCGACCCGTTGGCAAATAATTTCTCAAAGGCTAAAAATTCACAATTTTATGAACTATAACCCACGATTATTGAGCATTTTTAGCCATTTTGACCCATTGGCAAATAATTTTCGGTGACCAAAATTCACGATTTTATGAGCTATAACCTATATTTATTGGCCATTTTTAGTCGTATCGACCATGTTAGCAAATAATATCCCAAAGGAGAAAAATTCACAATTATATTCATTTCGACCCATTTACAAATAATTTCTTGGAGGCCAAAATTCACGTTTTTATGAGCTATGACCCACGATTATTGGCTATTTTTTTATCATTTTGACCCCTTGGCAAATTATTCTTAGAGGTTAAAATTCATATTTTCATGAGCTATAACACATGATTTTTGACCATTGTTACTCATTTCGACCGATTGGAAAACAATTTCACGAAGGCTAAAACTCATGATTTCATGAGCTATAACCCATGATTTTTGGCTTTTTTTAGTCATTTTGACTCAATGGCAAATAAATTCTCGAAGACCAAAATTCACACTTTCATGAGCTATAAGCCACAAGTTTTGGCCATATTTAGTCATTTCGACCCTTTGGCAAATAATTTCTCATAGATCTAAATATACGATTTCATGAGTTATTACCCACAATTATTCACCATTTTTAAACATTTCCACCCATTGGTAAATATTTTGGCGTAGGCAAAATTTATTATTTCATGAGCTATAACCCATGATTATTGGTCAATTTTAGTTGATTTGATATAACCCATGATTATTGGTCAATTTTAGTTGATTTGAACCGTTGATAATAATTTCTTGGAGGCTAAATACACAATTTCATGAGCTATAACCCATATTTTTTGCTATTTTTAGTCATTTTGGCCCATTGATACCAATTTCGCGGAGGTCGAAATTCACAATTTCATGAGCTATAACCCACATTTTTTGGGTATTTTTAGTCATTTCGATTCGTTGGTAAATAATTTCCCAAAGCCCAAAATTCACGAATTTATGAACTATAACCCAAAATTATTGTCCATTTTTAGTCATTTTGATCTATTGGTAAATAATTTTGTGGAGACCAAAATTGATTTCATGAGCTGCAACCCTCGATTATTGGCCATTTTTAGTCATTTTGACCCGTTGGCTAATTATTTTTCAAACGCCAAAATTCATGATTTCATGAGCTATAACCCACGATTATTGCCTATTTTTTGGTTGTTTCGACCCTTTAGCAAATAATTTTGCAGTGGCCGAAATTCACGATTTCATGAGCTATAACCCATGAGTTTTGGCCATTTTTAGTTGTTACGACCCATTGGCAAATAATTTACCAGAGGCTAAAATTCATGATTTCATGAGCTATAACGCTTGATTTTTGGCCATTCTGTGTTATTTCGACATAATTTTCCAGAGGCCAAAATTCATGATTTCATGAGCTATATCCAATGATTATTGGCTATTTTTTTTATCATTTCGAACCTATTGATAATAATTTCGCAGAGGCCTAAATTCATGATTTCGTGAGCTATAACTGATGAGTGTTATCCATTTTTAGTTGTTTTAGCCTGTTGGCATATAATTCTCTAGAGACCTAAATTCATGATTTCATGAGTTATAGCTCACGATTTTTGGCCATTTTTAATCGTTATGACTCGTTGGCAAATAATTTCACAAAAGCCAAAAATTCATAATTCTATGAACTATAACCCATGATTATTAGCCATTTTTAGTCATTTTGATCCGTTGGCAAATAATTTCAAGGAGGCAAAAATTCACAATTTCTTGAGTTATAAAGGTCGATTTTGAGTCATTTTGACCACTTTGTAAATAATTTTCTGGAGGCCAAAATTCATGATTTCATGAGCTATTTCACACAATTATTGGCTATTTTTTGTCATTTTGATCTATTGGCATATAATATCTTAGAGGCCAAATTTTACATTTTCATGAGTTATAACACACGATTTATTACCAGTTTTAGTCATTTCAACCCATTGGTAAAAGTTTCATGAAAGCCAAAACTCATGATTTCATGAGCTATAACCCATGATTTTTGGTCATTTTTAGTCATTTTGACCGTTGGTAAATAATTTTACGGATGCCAAAATTCACGCTTTCATGAGCTATAACCCAAAATTATTAGTCATTTTTAGTCATTTCAACTCATTGGTAAATACTTTCTCTGAGGCTAAAATTCACGATTTCATGAGCTATAACTCATGATTATTGGCCAAGTTTAATCATTTCGATCCGTATTAAATAATTTCCTGGAGGCCTAAGTTCTCGATTTCATGAGCAATAATCCACGATTTTTGATTATTTTCAGTTATTTTTCCCGATTTTTGGCCATTTTTAGTCATTTCGACCCATTACCAAATAATTTACCGGAGCCCAAAATTCACGAATTCACGAGCTATAACCCAAAACTATTAGCCATTTTTAGTCATTCAACTCATTGGTAAATATTTTCTTTGAGGCTAATATTCACGATTTCATGAGTTATAACCCATGATTATTTGCCAATTTTAGTCATTTCGACCCATTAGTAAATAATTTCCGAGGCCTAAGTTCTCGATTTCATGAGCAATAATCCACGATTTTGATTATTTTCGCTTATTTTTCCGATTTTGGCCATTTTAGTCATTTCGACCCATTACCAAATAATTTACGGAGCCCAAAATTCACGATTCACGAGCTATAACCCAAAACTATTAGCCATTTTAGTCATTCAACTCATTGGTAAATATTTTCTTTGAGGCTAATATTCACGATTTCATGAGTTATAACCCATGATTATTTGCCAATTTTAGTCATTTCGACCCATTAGTAAATAATTTCCCGGAGGCCTAAGTTTTTGATTTCATGAGCAATAATCAACGATTTGTGGCTATTTTTAGTCATTTTTACCCACTGATAATAATTTCGTGGAGGTCAAAATATATAATTTCATAAGCTATAACCCACGATTTTTGGCCATTTTTAGTCATTTCGACCCGTTATCAAATAATTTTTTGGAGCCCAAAATTCACGAATTCTTGAACCATAACAAGAAATTATTGGCCATTTTAGTTATTTCGACACATAGGTAACTAATTTTGTGGAGTCTAGAATGCATGATTTCATGAGCTATACCCCATGATTTTTGGCCATGTTTAGCCCTTTCGACTAGTTGGCAAATAATTTCCCGGAGGCTAGAATTCACAGTTTCATGAACTATAATACATGAGTCTTGGCAATTTTTAGTCGTTTGGAGCCATTAGTAAATAATTTGGCGAAGGGAAAAATAAACGATTTCGTGAGCTATAACCCATGATTATTGGTCATTTTTTGTACTTTTGACCAGTTGGCAAATAATTTCTGTTGGTCAAAGTTCATGATTTCATGAGCCATAAGCCACGATTTTGGTTATTTTCAGTTATTTTTCCCGATTTTTGGCCATTTTTAGTCATTTCGACCCGTTACCAAATAATTTACCGGAGCCCAAAATTCACGAATTCACGAGCTATAACCCAAAACTAGTAGCCATTTTTAGTCATTCAACTCATTGGTAAATATTTTCTTGGAGGCTAATATTCACGATTTCATGAGTTATAACCCATGATTATTTGCCAATTTTAGTCATTTCGACCCGTTAGTAAATAATTTCCCGGAGGCCTAAGTTCTTGATTTCATGAGCAATAATCAACGATTTTTGGCTATTTTTAGTCATTTTTACCCACTGATAATAATTTCGTGGAGGTCAAAATATATAATTTCATAAGCTATAACCCACGATTTTTGGCCATTTTAGTCATTTCGACCCGTTATCAAATAATTTTTGGAGCCCAAAATTCACGAATTCTTGAACCATAACAAGAAATTATTGGCCATTTTAGTTATTTCGACACATAGGTAACTAATTTTGTGGAGTCTAGAATGCACGATTTCATGAGCTATACCCCATGATTTTTGGTCATGTTTAGCCCTTTCAACTAGTTGACAAATAATTTCCCGGAGGCTAGAATTCACAGTTTCATGAACTATAATACATGAGTCTTGGCAATTTTTAGTCGTTTGGAGCCATTAGTAAATAATTTGGCGAAGGGAAAAATAAACGATTTCGTGAGCTATAACCCATGATTATTGGTCATTTTTTGTACTTTTGACCAGTTGGCAAATAATTTCCTGTTGGTCAAAGTTCATGATTTCATGAGCCATAAGCCACGAATTTTGGCCATTTTTAGTCTTTTTGACTCAGTGGCAAATAATTTCCCGGAGACGTAAATTCACGATTTCATGGGTTTACAACCTATAGTTTTATGCTAATTTTAGTCATTTCGACCCATTGGGAAATAATTTCCCTGAGGCAAAAATTCATGATTTCACAAGCTATAACCCTCATATTTTGTCGTTTCAACTTGTTGTCAAATAATTTTCTAGAGGCAAAAATTTATAATTTCATTAGCTATAACCCTCGGTTTGGGCCATTTTTAGTCATTTTCAACCCGGTTACAGTTATGTTTTGGGAGGTCAAAATTCATGATTTCATGTGCTATAACCCACAATTATTGGCCCTTTTTGTTGTTTCGACCCGTTAGCAAATATTTTTCTAGAGGCCAAACTTTATGATTTAGTGTTTTTAACCCGTTATCAATTTCTCAGAGGCCAAACTTCACGATTTTAGGAGCTATAGTCCACGATTATTGCCATTTTTAGTTGTTTGGACTAGCTGGCGAATAATATCCAGGAGGCCTAAATTCACAATTTCATGAACTATATAACCCAAAAATTTTGCTAGTTATAGGAACTCAAATTCAAATAAGCCCCTGTGGTTTGCTCTATAAATCTATTAAGCCCTCATTCTATTTTTTCCAATTTGTTAAGCCCCTATTGTTTTGGTTTTGATTCTATTCAGCCCCTTTGATGATTTAACATCCCAAACACCACCAAAATCAAAATTTTGGTTAGGGCAAAGTTGGAATATTGCACAAGTAGTCACATCTCACGTCAATATTATGATCGCTCAAGTGGAATTGGGAAAAATTATTAGGGAAAAATCGCTCCTACTTATTTCCTCTCGTGATGGAGATCAACTAGCATCAAAGTTCAACCTCTGAAAATCCTCAGCATCCGTGTCCGCTTAAGAACGAAGATCATCATAAATAAGAAGATCCGCTTACAATTCGATCCCTAGCTCGGAATGTGATCTGTCCCTTAGCGATGGGTTCTTGTCTTGAAGGAGACTGATGCTCGTACCCATTGTAGACCCCCAATCCTGAGGTAATTTCTCATTTATTTTTTGGTTCAGTTTTACTTAGAAATTAGAATCTTTTCTATTGGTCGTTTGTTAATTTGGTTAAAGTTAAAAGAAATTCTGGTTGATTTGAACTGATTAATTGAGAAAAAATATTAACTTTAGGCTTAAATAACATGGGTTTTGCAAAATTTTATTTCATAATTTCCACTAACTCTTCATCTGCTACATGACTTTGCTCGTGTAAAGTGCAAGTTTCCAGGTTGCTGGATTTTCAATGCATCTAATACAATCATTGTTGGTAGCTATGATGTTAAAGTTCTCAATTTGGTTTTGAATTTTAACTAAAAAACAAAGAAACTTTCTTTCTATTGTTTTACCAAAATCAAAGTTTTTATTATGATGATGTCCCTGAAGTTTTCATTATAATGCAAGTTTTCATTGTGATTTTTAAGGTAAAGTTTTCATTATGATTCATTATAACTTATATGATTTTAGGTTTTTTCCGTGTTAATTGGTCATAATTTTTTGATCAGAGAAGATATTTCTAAGTAAAATAAGGTTAAATTCATGTTGCATATTCCTTTTCATTTGCAAGTTTTTTGAATATATGCTGACCATGCCTTTATTTCTCTTATTTGTATTTCTAATGTGTTTATATGGAAGCGAGAGGTAATGACAGTGGCAGTAGTAAAGAAGATGTGCTGAGACAGAGTGAAGATACGGGGATACTAGACTATGATTGGGATCAAATTGTCGAAAATTTGGACTGGTGTGGACAAATTGGAGATGATAATATTAGTGAGACTAATGTGATAAATCTGGACAACCACATTGATAAGAATGCAGTTGATGGAGTTGGGGAAGGAGGTAATGAGAGAAAGGAGAAAGGCAGAGGAAAGACTAAACCAAGAAATGAAAGCGAATGGCGTAAAGAACAATGTGCATCCATATTTAGCATTTGTCAGTCTGCTTATGAACCTTTAGTGTTTAGTCTTTATGTTATTTATGAACTTCAGTAGATGTTTGCAATTTGAATCTTCTTTCTTTGGCCTTTTACAGAGCTTTTTTCGTTTAAGAATGTGTTTTGAGATTCTATAACTGGCCAAATCAATCTGCATCCATGTTTTTGATGCAAGTGACATTAGTTAGAAACTGATGTGAAAATAGAACTAGCTATGATGCTTAAGACTTTTTTGGGGGCATTTATGCTCTTTATATGCATTTTTTATGCTTTATTTTATTGAGTATGCTTAAGACTTATTAGAGTATCTTTCTCTTAAGTTCTTTGAATTTGCAATGAAGTTTCACCTTCTTTGAGGGTAGCAGGTAGCAGAGATAACGATCCTTTGATTATGGGTATGCTTCTTTTTCTTATTTCTTTTATTGTAAGCTTTTTTAACTTTGAATTTCACCTATAAGATCCACGTTCAATGCAATTGAATTAAAGGATCATTTGGTTTTAATAAATGGGATTAGAACATGAACTCATGTGCATTTGTTTAGAAGATGTCTGTTTATATGTTTTTCGATTTGCAAGCTGTTACTTATGTTTGATGATAATATGTTTTTGTGGGGAAGAAGTTGAGACCAAGGAACCAACTTTTGAAGCAATAAAGAAGATGGAACCGAATACTTATTGGTGGAGTTGGCTGAAATAGACATTGATGTTAAATTATGAAGCTTGGTGAAAAAATAATATGGATGTAGGCAATAAAAATTGCCTTGATCCCTGCACAAGCAACTCAGAACAAGCAAAAGAGCTTAGGGGTTCATCTGAGTGAAGTCAGGCCCACCCGAGGAAAGTCGGGCCCACCTGAGGGTTAAGTTCACATGAATACTTGACTTTACAAAATAGACAAAAGTACTGATATCTCTCAAACCGGAAGGAATTGGGCAAAATGACCGGAGCAAACCGAACCTTTCGGGTTGGTTTGGTTGGCTCCGTCTCGTCGAGATAGTCGATTTTCATATATAATTCGTCCAATTCGACGCACGGTTTGAAAGCCCACCGTTTTATTAGCATAGTTTCCGAGTCAGCTTCAGAGAACAAGTTTCGCCTCGCAAAGGAGCTTAGTTTCGCTCAAGAGCAAGCTCGCATGAAGACTGGAGCTCGCTGCTTGAAGCTCGCTCGCGACAGCCGCCTGCCGCTCAAGGGTCGGCTCAAGCTCGCTGAAGGCATGAGTTCGCTGAAGGCCAAGCTCGCTGAACCAAGCTCGCTGTGACCCCAAGCTTCGCTGTATGATCTAGTCTTGCGAACCCGAGCTGTATTGTGCGGAGCTTCGCTGCTTGGTGTACTTCTGCCAGCGTAGCTCAAGATCGCCACCAATGCTCGAGCTCGCCATCCATACAGCTGCTTTGCTTAGGCTTGCGCTGAAGGCTGAGCTAGCTGCAAACCTTGGTTCGCTGCATGCGAGCCCGCCAAAGACTTAAGCTGCTGCGGTTGCCACTCGCCCGATGCTTGAAGCTCACGCATAAGGCAAGCTTCGCCCAGACTTCCCAAGACCGCCCACTTGAAGCATGGAGATGTCACATCCCATAGTGGTCACATTCCACGAGGGCATGGTGCTCCTCACCCATTAGTGGTCACATCCCACAAGTCAAAGGGATGGCACCATAGAGAGTATGGCTCTCCTCAGTAGGCATGGCCATATCCCACAAATCAAGGAAGTGGCCATGCCTCTCCTTGCCTATTATAAGCCATCGGGGGCTTGGCAAAGGAGGGAGGTCTTAATCAATTCGGATCTGGAGACTCTTGGCTCTTCGCAAACTCTTGCATGCTAGCCTCGAGCACAAATTCGCCTTGGCAATTCATCAAGCTTCGGGTAGAACCGAACTCCATCAACTCCGAGCTTCTACATGCTTGCCTTGGCGTCGATCGGATCGTCCAAGGGAAGCTTAACTCGCTCGAGCATCGAGGGAGGCGCCCTACCGCCACCGACGAACCCACGTTAAACAAGAAGGGCCTTCCCTTAAACTACGTTGTGAACAGCGATTCTTTGTAACAAATAACTTGAACAATACAAATCCGAGAGGAGATTTTTACACCAAACAATGGAACATAGAAGAACAAAGAGCAAATGGTGGGAAAGGTAATCTTTTTCCCTCCAAAAAAAGAATAATTTCAATAAGACAAAAATACCCTTCCTTAGTTATGGAGAAATACCATAGGGGCTAAATAGATTCAAAACTAAAACTATAGGGGCTTAATAGATTGAAATAATAGATTGAAGGCTTAATAGGATTATAGAGCAAACCACGGGGCTTATCTAAATTTGAACTCCAATTATAGTCGTTTTGACCCTTTGGTAAATAATTTGGCTAAGGCCAAAATTCACGATTTCGTGAGCTATAACACACATTTTTTTTGCCATTTTTAGTAATTTTGACCTATTGGAAAATAATTTTACTGAGACAAAAAATCACGATATTTTGAGCTATAACCCATGATTTATTAGTTATTTTTACTCATTTAGACCAATTATTAATAATTTCGAGAGGCCAAATTTCACGATTTCATGAGCTATAACACACAATTTTTTGCTATGTTTATTGGTTTTGACCAATTGGTAAATAATTTTATGGAGACCAAAATTCAAGATTTTATGAGCTATAACCCATGATTTTTTGCTGTTTTGAGTCGTTTCGACTAGTTGGCAAATAATTTCCCGGAAAGCTAAAATTCATAATTTCCTAAAATATAATCCACAATTTTTGGTTGGTTTTAGTCATTTGCACTCATTGGTAAATAATTTTATAGAGGGAAAAATTTATGATTTCCTGAGCTATAACCTACGATTATTAGCCATTTTTTCGTTTTGATCGATTGGTAAATAATTACTCAAAAAAATAAAATTCATATTTTCTTGAGCTATAACATACGATTTTTGGCCATTTTAGTAGTTTCTAGCATTTGATAAATAATTTAAAGGCCAAAACTCATAATTTCATGAGCAACAACCCATGCTTTTGACCATTTTTAGTCGTTTTGACTGTTGGCAAATATTTTCTTGGAGGCCAAAATTTACGATTTCATGATCTATAACCCTTGGTTATTGGCCATTTTATTTGTTTCGACCCTTTAGCAATTAATTTCGTAGAGGTCGAAATTCACGATTTCATGAGCTATAACCCACGAGTTTTCTTTGTTTTGAGTCGTTTAGACTAGTTGGCAAATAATTTCCCGGAGAGCTAAAATTCATAATTTCCTATAATATAATCCACAATTTTTGGTTGGTTTTAGTCATTTGCACTCATTGGTAAATAATTTTATAGAGGGAAAAATTTATGATTTCCTGAGCTATAACCTACGATTATTAGCCATTTTTTCGTTTTGATCGATTGGTAAATAATTACTCAAAAAAATAAAATTCATATTTTCTTGAGCTATAACATACGATTTTTGGCCATTTTTAGTAGTTTCTAGCATTTGATAAATAATTTCGCAAAGGCTAAAACTCATAATTTCATGAGCAACAACCCATGCTTTTGACCATTTTTAGTCGTTTTGACCTGTTGGCAAATATTTTCTTGGAGGCCAAAATTTACGATTTCATGATCTATAACCCTTGGTTATTGGCCATTTTTATTTGTTTCGACCCTTTAGCAATTAATTTCGTAGAGGTCGAAATTCACGATTTCATGAGCTATAACCCACGAGTTTTGGCCATTTTAGTGGTTATGACCTATTGGCAAATAATTTCCCAAAGTTTAAATTAACAATTTCATGACCTATAACCCATGGATTTTTGTCATGTTTAGCCATTTCAACCCGTTGGCAAATAATATCCCAGAGGTAAAAATTCACGATTTCATGAGCTATATCGCTCGATTTTGTGGCCATTCTGAGTCGTTGCAACCCATTGGTAAATAATTTTCCAGAGGCAAAAATTCACGATTTTATGAGCTATAATTAACAATTATTGGCCATTTTTGTCATTTCGACCCATTGGTAATAATTTCACGAATGCCAAAGTTCATGATTTCATGAGCTATAACTCACGAGTGTTAGCCATTTTTTGTCATTTCAACCTATTAGCAAATAATTTGCCAGAGGCCTAAATTCACGATTTCATAAGCTATAACCATGATTTTTTGCCATTTTTAATTGTTAAGACCCGTTAGGAAATAATTTCCCGAAGGCCAAAAAGTCACAATTTCATGAATTATAATCCACGATTATTGGCCATTTTTAGTCGTTTCGACCCGTTGGCAAGTAATTTTGCGATGACCAAAATTCTCGATTTCATGAGCTATATAGCCTTTGATTATTGGCCATGTATAGGTATATCGACTATGTTGGCAAATAATTTCTCGGAGGTCAAAAATTTACAATTTCATGAACTATAACTCAAGATTTTTGGCAATTTTTAGTCATTTTGACATGTTACAAATAATTTCCCGGTGGTAAAAATTCATGATTTCATGAGCTATAACCCTTGATTTTGGGCAATTTATAGCCATTTTGACCCCTTAGTAAATAATATCTTAGAGGCCAAAATTGGCGATTTCATGAGCTACAACCCACAAGTTTTGGCCATTTTAGTGGTTATGACCTATTGGCAAATAATTTTGTGGGAGACCAAAATTCACGATTTTATGAGCTATAACCCATGATTTTTGCCATTTTAGTCATTTCGACTTGTTGGCAAATAATTTCTGAGGTCAAAATTTACAATTTCATGAACTATAACCCACAATTTTGGCAATTCTAGTCATTTGGACCCATTGGTAAATAATTTTATAGAGGGAAAGTTCAAGATTTCATGAGCTATAACCTATGATTATTGGCCAATTTTAGTTGTTTCGACCCATTGGTAATAATTTCACGAATGCCAAAGTTCATGATTTCATGAGCTATAACCCATGATTTTTGCCATTTTAGTAATTTCATCTTGTTGGCAAATAATTTTGAAGGCCGAAACTCAAGATTTCATGAGCTATAACCCATGATTTTTGCCATTTTAGTCATTTTGACCGTTGGCAAATAATTTTCCTGAGCCCAAAATTCTGAATTCATGAACTATAACCCAAGATTATTAGCCATTTTAGTCGTTTGACCCATTTGCAAATAATTTTTAGAGGCCAAAATTCATGATTTCATGAGCTATAACCCACGAGTTTTGGCCATTTTAGTGGTTATGACCTATTGGCAAATAATTTCCCAAAGTTTAAATTAACAATTTCATGACCTATAACCCATGGATTTTTGTCATGTTTAGCCATTTCAACCCGTTGGCAAATAATATCCCAGAGGTAAAAATTCACGATTTCATGAGCTATATCGCTCGATTTTGTGGCCATTCTGAGTCGTTGCAACCCATTGGTAAATAATTTCCCAGAGGCAAAAATTCACGATTTTATGAGCTATAATTAACAATTATTGGTCATTTTTGTCATTTCGACCCATTGGTAATAATTTCACGAATGCCAAAGTTCATGATTTCATGAGCTATAACTCACGAGTGTTAGCCATTTTTTGTCATTTCAACCTATTAGCAAATAATTTGCCGGAGGCCTAAATTCACGATTTCATAAGCTATAACCATGATTTTTTGCCATTTTTAATTGTTAAGACCCGTTAGGAAATAATTTCCTGAAGGCCAAAAAGTCACAATTTCATGAATTATAACTCACGATTATTGGCCATTTTTAATCGTTTCGACCCGTTGGCAAGTAATTTTGCCATGACCAAAATTCTCGATTTCATGAGCTATAGCCTTTGATTATTGGCCATGTATAGGTATATCGACTATGTTGGCAAATAATTTCTCGGAGGTCAAAAATTTACAATTTCATGAACTATAACTCAAGATTTTTGGCAATTTTTAGTCATTTTGACATGTTACAAATAATTTCCCGGTGGTAAAAATTCATGATTTCATGAGCTATAATCCTTGATTTTGGGCAATTTATAGCCATTTTGACCCCTTAGCAAATAATATCTTAGAGGCCAAAATTGACGATTTCATGAGCTCTAGCACGCGATTATTGGCTATTTTTTGTAATCTTGACTCGTTGGTAAATAGTTTCTTGGAGACCAAAGTTCACATTTTTCATGAGCTAGAACCCATGATTTTTTGTCATTTCTAGTCGCTTCGACACGTTAGCAAATACTTTCTCGGAGGCTAAAATTCACAATTTCATGAGCTATAACCAACGATTTTACATTATTTATAGTCATTTTGACTCCTTTGCAAATAATTTTTTAGAGGCTAAATTACGATTCCATGAGCTATAATACACAATTATTGGCTATTTTTTTATCGTTTTGACCCGTTGGCAAATAATTTCTTTGAGACCAAAACTCACGTACATGAGCTTTTTAACACATGATTTTTGGCTATTTTAGTAATTTCATCTTGTTGGCAAATAATTTTGAAGGCCGAAACTCAAGATTTCATGAGCTATATAACTCACGATTTTTGTCCATTTTTAATCATTTCGACCCGTTGGTAAATAATTTCCCTTATGCAAAAATTCACGATTTCATGAGGTATAATCAATAAATTTTGGCCAATTCTAGTTCTAGTCATTTTGATCCGTTGGCAAATAATTTTCCGGAGGCTTAAATTCACGATTTCAAGAGCTATAACCTAGAATTATTAGCCATTTTATTCATTTCACCCACCTGGTAAATAGTTTCTGGAGGCTAAAATTCATGATTTCATGAGCTATAACCTATGATTATTGGCCAATTTTAGTTGTTTCGACCCATTGTAAATAATCTCCTGGAGGCCTAAATTCACAATTTCATGAGCTATAACCAATAATTTTTGGCTATTTTTAGTCATTTTGACCTATTTCGTGAAGGCCAAAATTCACGATTTCATGAGCTATAACTTAAGATTTTTAACCATTTTTACTGATTTCAACTTGTTGGAGAATAATTTTTTGGAGGCCAAAATTCATGATTTTATGAGCTACAACCCATCATTTTTGGCCATTTTTAGTCATTTCGACCTGTTGGCAAATAATTTTCCGGAGCCCAAAATTTACGAAATCATGAACTATAACCCAAGATTATTAACCATTTTTAGTCGTTTCGACCCATTTGGCAAATAATTTTGTGGGAGACCAAAATTCACGATTTCATGAGCTATAACCCATGATTTTTGGCCCTTTTTTTTTAATCATTTTGGCTGGTTGGCAAATAGTTTCTCAGAGAGCTAAATTTGATAATTTCATGAACTATAACCCACAATTTTTGGCAATTCTAGTCATTTGGACCCATTGGTAAATAATTTTATAGAGGGGAAAGTTCAAGATTTCATGAGTTATAACCCACGATTATTGGGCATTTTTTATCGTTTTGGCCGGTTGGCAAATAATTTCTTAGAAAAATAAAATTCACGTTTTTTTGATCTATAACACACAATTTTTTTTACCATTTTTAGTTGTTTCGACCATTTGAAAATAATTTCGCAAAGGCCAAAACTCATGATTTCATGAGCTATATAACCCATAATTTTTTGTCATTTTTAGTCATTTTGACCCGTTGAAAAATAATTTTATGTTGGGAAAAATTCACGATTTCTTGAGCTATAATCCATGATTTTTGGTCATTTTAGTCATTTTGATCTGTTAGCAAATAATTTTCCGTGGGCCAAATTTCACAATTTTATGAGCTATGACCCTCAATTATTGGCTTTTTAGTCATTTCACCCATTGGCAAATAATTTTTCGAGGCCAAAATTCATGATTTCATGAGCTATAACCCATGATTTTTGGCCATTTTAATCGTTATGACCTGTTGGCAAATAATTTCTTAGAAAAATAAAATTCACGCTTTTTGATCTATAACACACAATTTTTTACCATTTTTAGTTGTTTCACCATTTGAAAATAATTTCAGAAAGGCCAAAACTCATGATTTCATGAGCTATATAACCCATAATTTTTTGTCATTTTTAGTCATTTTGACCCGTTGGAAAATAATTTTATGTTGGGAAAAATTCACGATTTCTTGAGCTATAATCCATGATTTTTGGTCATTTTAGTCATTTTGATCTGTTAGCAAATAATTTTCCGTGGGCCAAATTTCACAATTTTATGAGCTATGACCCTCAATTATTGGCTTTTTTTAGTCATTTCAACCCCTCAGAAAATATTTCCCCGGAGGCTAAAATTCACAATTTCATGAGCTATAACCCATGTTTATTGGTCATTTTAAGTTTTTTTGACACTTTGGTAAATAATTTCACAGAGGCCAAAGTTCACGATTTCATGAGCTACAACCCACAAGTTTTGGCCATTTTAGTGGTTACAACATGCTGACAAGCAATTTCCCGGAGGTTGAAATTCAAGATTTCATGAGATAAAACCCACGAATTTTGGTCATTTTCAGTCATTTGGACCCTTTGACAAATAATATCCTGGAGGCAAAAATTCATGAGTTCATGAGATATAATTCTCGATTTTTGGACATTCTGAGTCTTTTCAACCCATTGGCAAATAATTTTTCGAGGCCAAAATTCATAATTTTATGAGCTATAAACAATGATTATTGGCTATTTTTTTGTCAATTCGGACCCAATATTTTTCGAAGCCAAAATTCACAATTTCATGATCTATAACCCACGAGTGCTAGCCATTTTTAGTTGTTTCAACCCGTTGGCGAATAATTTTTTGGAGGCTTAAATTCACGATTTCATGAGCTATAACCCATGATTTTTGGCCATTTTTAATCGTTATGACCTGTTGGCAAATAATTATCCAGAAGCAATAAATTTATGATTTCATGAGCTATAATCCATGATTTTTGGTCATTTTAGTCATTTTGACCCGTTGGAAAATAATTTTATGTTGGGAAAAATTCATGATTTTATGAGCTCTAACCCACGAGTTTTGGCCATTTTTAGTGATTACGACTCGTTGGCAAATAATGTCCTAGAGGCTAAAATTCATGATTTCATGAGCTATAACTGATGATTTTTGTCATTCTGAGTCATTTGACCGGTTGGCAAATAATATCCCGGAGGTAAAATTCATGATTTCATGAGCTATAGCCCTCGATTTTTGGCCATTCTGAGTTATTTTGACCCATTGGCAAATAATTTCCTAGAGGCCAAAATTCATGATTTCTTGAGCTATAACCAATAATTATTGGTTGTATTTGTCATTCCGGACCCATTGGAAATAATTTCACAAAGGCTAAAATTTATGATTTTATAACCTACGAATGTTAGCCTTTTTTAGCCATTTCAACCCATTGGCAAATAATTTCTTGGATCAATTAATCCTAGATATGTCAAAATTCACGATTTTTCATGGGCTACCTACAATTTTTATTCATTTAGGCTAAACAACACTTGATTATGTATACTTCAAAACCCGCAATTTTCATGGGCTGTAATTCACTTTTTAATCCATTTTTGTCTTAAGTAAGCATACTTCAAACTTTCATAATTTTTATGGATTGTGACTCGGGATCTTTGTTCATTTTCGTTAATTTTAACCAAATGGCAGTAAAGTATGGGCACTTCCAAATTTACGATTTTTATAGGCTATATAACTCGTGAATTTTTTCTGACCCAAAAATAAGTATGCGTACTTCAATATTCACAATTTCATGGGCTATAACTCATGAAGTAGACATTCTTAGTTGTCACTAGGTCGAAATGAACAAAAATGGGAAATCATGATTTTGAATATGTGCGTGCTTTATGTCCCTTTGGTCGAAACGAACAAAAATTATCAAACATCATGGCTTATAGCCCATGAAAATCACGTATTTAAAATACAAATAATTAATTATCATTGGACAAAACAAACGAAATTAATAAAAATCGTGGGTTATATAGCCCATGTAAATCATTATTTTTTTCAATATGCATCGTAATATTTATTGGATCAAAACTAACAAAAATGAAAAAAAATGTGGGTTATAGACCATGAGAATAGTGAAAATTGAAGTGTCCATAGTTAACTGGCATTAGATTAAAAAAACAAATGAAAAAGAAAAAAAATAGTGGGTCATATAGCCAACGAAACTGTGAATTTTGAAACTAGTTCTGTGATGCTAGCATGCATACTTCTAAATGCCTCATAATAATTTTCGTTCGTTTTGCCCAATGACAATTCACTAATTTCAAAAAACGCAATGTATTTAATGAGTGGCTTTCCTGCATTATGTGATGCTAATTACGGTATGACCTGACACTGGCTGGTCTGCATTACTGAACAAAAATTAGACAAATGTGCAATTAACTCAAAAATATATATTGCAAATTATATAATTGCTGCATCTATAATAAAACAACTTGTCGTTAAAACAAATTTGCATGTTCTTATGGCAATAACTGCTAAGAACCAAACATACACTATAGTGTACACTCTACAAAGCTGAACTTAGATCAGGCATAAGATAGAGAGAAAAATGCTTGAACTGCACATAATCTGTTGCTGCAAAATTTTGAAAAAACCCACTGTTTGATTTCTTTTCTCTGCCCTTCTTAATACATTTTCTTTTTCTTTTTTTTTTCTCTCCTTTTCTTTTCCTGTAATTTTCTCCTAGTATAAACATGAAAAATAAAGAATAAGTTCTGATACAGTCTGACCAGTCTTAAAGCATATATACCTGATTCTGATTTCAACCACCAAATACTTACAGATACATGCAACTCGAATTATTGCCACTCAAACTCTCTCAAGCCAAAACCAAAGGAAAGACAAACAAGAACCTCTATTTTATCATCACTCTACTTCCCATTTCCCATCTTTCCATTGGAAACTGCCCGTTTCTTTTCGCCGCTGCCAGCTGAATGGGGCCTCACCATCCGGTTTGGTGTAGTCATCGATCCGTTTGAAACTTTTCGTGACGGAGAAGGGATGTGTGAACTACTTGTAGTCCTGCATTAGAGAACACCAAAAGTAACATCAAAAAATGTTTTTTCATTTTAAGTAACCGGGGCAAGATGGCCAGGAAATTTATTAACTAGACAATAGTTGTAGAATATAGGGTTAATTGCAGATTAACACCCTGTACTATTGCCCTCTGTACTACCACCCAATTGCAGATAAGCCCCCTGAATAAAATTTTGACTCTTTTACTCTCATGAGGTCTATTTGTCAAAAAAACAATTTTCTCTTTCTCTGAGGATAAAAGAGTCAAAAAGTTCCACTCAGGGGGTCTCTATCTGCAACAACAGAACTACCGGGGATCTATCTGCAATTAGGCGATAGTGCATGGGGTATATCCGCAATTAAGCCTAGAATATACATGAAGAGGAAGGAAGAGAAGAGGGAGAAGTACAGTAGGGAGAGGTACGAGGAAAGCTTAAAAGACATAAAAGACTAATATCACTTTCTGAACCAAGGTGTCCTGCTGCTTCGAGTCAATAACATATGGGTATATGTCACAATAAAGCTAAAATGAACCATTAAATGAAATTCATTAATATGTCGTGATGAAGAAGATAAAACTAGAATTCACGATTAGGCGTGTGTTGTTGGGGATTCATGTGTGTGTGTAGTCACACATTGGACAAAAATAACAAGTTCGTCCACTACCTAACTGCTTAAGTTTTTGGGTTAGTTTGGTTCTAGATACTGGTAAGAAGAGATTAAACGTAGCCGATATTTGTATCGCCTTGTATGTGAAGAAATAAAAGCAGACTGATTCATGTATAAAGATATATTCTCTGGCACAATCTATTCGAGGATTTTATGCTTTTAAATTAGTATCTTCATCACTAGAAAGATTTCAAGTTGGTGTATGGATGAGGATGTAGCAATACAGTTTAGGAATGTAGTTCATAAGCATAATAGTCATATTGATTAAGAATATTCTCACATTGAGAATCTGATATTCTGATTATTTCATTATTAGACATGATAAATTTATTGGGAAGTAAGTGAAAGCAAATTACCTTGTAATATCAGGGCTCTTCGAGATCTTTGATATAGGCTTCTTCATATTAGATCTAGTACCATTGCTTGGAATAGACTTTGGGAGACTAAATTGATAATGCATGTCCACTTCTGAGGAATTGCTTGTTGCCATCTCGGAGTCATCTGAATCATAATCAAACCGATTCCTACGTGTATCAAATTCTGGAATTTCTTTTCTTATATCAGGTAGATATCTTTGGTAAAAGAAATCATTTCTTATAGATTCATCGTCCCTTATAGAATCATCATCCCTGACGGTAGACTCGAGCTTGTTTACCATGATCTTATTGACCCAATTTTGGGAACCTATTTCAGTGTCATCAGCCGACATTAGGATCTGTTGGAGGTCAAAATTAGGCTTCTTTTGCCTCAGTGCAGAATTACCTCGGGCCTGTAGAAAATGAGAACATGAGTAAATATCCTTCTTGTTGGAAAAACAGTCTCTTCTGGAAACAAGGAATGGTTCTATGGATAGAAAGAAAGCAATAAGACCCTTGAAGAGGGAATAAAGTCAGATAATGATATCAAAAAAATTATGTGCATGCTTAGTTTTCTTTCTGTCCTACTTACGGCTGCATGCTTGGAGATCATTTGAATGCATGCAGGGCAGGGCATAAAATCCTTGTCGACTATTCAGTTCAACTTTTTGAAATATTACCAATATATATTAGTTAATTAGATATAGGGGCTATATCATAACCAGGCTACAGGTAGCTATATAAATGATGAAACTATTATAAGAATTTTAAGAAAAGAGCAATTTTAATATTTTATTACAAATAAAAAGACAAAATAACATTTTATACAAAAATTGACCAACTTTCAGAAATTTGGTTGTTTTCTTTTCTTTAATTCTGATTTGTAAATACCCGGGAGTACTGACAGTCCAAGTCAAAGATATCCCGAGACTGAAGTCCCAGGTATTTAATAAAGCTGAATGTTTAAAAATGACCAACTTCAAAAACCAACTCTCTGAAAGTTGGCCAATTTTTGTAAATACATGTTAAGTGGGTCCAGTTTTATAATTAAATCAAAATTTTATTTTTACAAAAATTATAGAATATAGGGTTAATTGCAGATTAACACCCTGTACTATTGCCCTCTGTACTACCACCCAATTGCAGATAAGCCCCCTGAATAAAATTTTGACTCTTTTACTCTCATGAGGTCTATTTGTCAAAAAAACAATTTTCTCTTTCTCTGAGGATAAAAGAGTCAAAAAGTTCCACTCAGGGGGTCTCTATCTGCAACAACAGAACTACCGGGGATCTATCTGCAATTAGGCGATAGTGCATGGGGTATATCATAATTAAGCCTAGAATATACATGAAGAGGAAGGAAGAGTACAGTAGGGAGAGGTACGAGGAAAGCTTAAAAGACATAAAAGACTAATATCACTTTCTGAACCAAGGTGTCCTGCTGCTTCGAGTCAATAACATATGGGTATATGTCACAATAAAGCTAAAATGAACCATTAAATGAAATTCATTAATATGTCGTGATGAAGAAGATAAAACTAGAATTCACGATTAGGCGTGTGTTGTTGGGGATTCATGTGTGTGTGTAGTCACACATTGGACAAAAATAACAAGTTCGTCCACTACCTAACTGCTTAAGTTTTTGGGTTAGTTTGGTTCTAGATACTGGTAAGAAGAGATTAAACGTGTAGCGATATTTGTATCGCCTTGTATGTGAAGAAATAAAAGCAGACTGATTCATGTATAAAGATATATTCTCTGGCACAATCTATTCGAGGATTTTATGCTTTTAAATTAGTATCTTCATCACTAGAAAGATTTCAAGTTGGTGTATGGATGAGGATGTAGCAATACAGTTTAGGAATGTAGTTCATAAGCATAATAGTCATATTGATTAAGAATATTCTCACATTGAGAATCTGATATTCTGATTATTTCATTATTAGACATGATAAATTTATTGGGAAGTAAGTGAAAGCAAATTACCTTGTAATATCAGGGCTCTTGAGATCTTTGATATAGGCTTCTTCATATTAGATCTAGTACCATTGCTTGGAATAGACTTTGGGAGACTAAATTGATAATGCATGTCCACTTCTGAGGAATTGCTTGTTGCCATCTCGGAGTCATCTGAATCATAATCAAACCGATTCCTACGTGTATCAAATTCTGGAATTTCTTTTCTTATATCAGGTAGATATCTTTGGTAAAAGAAATCATTTCTTATAGATTCATCGTCCCTTATAGAATCATCATCCCTGACGGTAGACTCGAGCTTGTTTACCATGATCTTATTGACCCAATTTTGGGAACCTATTTCAGTGTCATCAGCCGACATTAGGATCTGTTGGAGGTCAAAATTAGGCTTCTTTTGCCTCAGTGCAGAATTACCTCGGGCCTGTAGAAAATGAGAACATGAGTAAATATCCTTCTTGTTGCGGAAAAAACAGTCTCTTCTGGAAACAAGGAATGGTTCTATGGATAGAAAGAAAGCAATAAGACCCTTGAAGAGGGAATAAAGTCAGATAATGATATCAAAAAAATTATGTGCATGCTTAGTTTTCTTTCTGTCCTACTTACGGCTGCATGCTTGGAGATCATTTGAATGCATGCAGGGCAGGGCATAAAATCCTTGTCGACTATTCAGTTCAACTTTTTGAAATATTACCAATATATATTAGTTAATTAGATATAGGGGCTATATCATAACCAGGCTACAGGTAGCTATATAAATGATGAAACTATTATAAGAATTTTTAAGAAAAGAGCAATTTTAATATTTTATTACAAATAAAAAAGACAAAATAACATTTTATACAAAAATTGACCAACTTTCAGAAATTTGGTTGTTTTCTTTTCTTTAATTCTGATTTGTAAATACCCGGGAGTACTGACAGTCCAAGTCAAAGATATCCCGAGACTGAAGTCCCAGGTATTTAATAAAGCTGAATGTTTAAAAAATGACCAACTCTCAAAAACCGCCAACTCTCTGAAAGTTGGCCAATTTTTGTAAATACATGTTAAGTGGGTCCAGTTTTATAATTAAATCAAAATTTTATTTTTTACAAAAATTATCCAAGAATTATAATGTCCTAAACTTGATTGCAGAGTGAAAAGGGGTCCAAGCATCGACTTTCCATCACAAGGTGTTAAAAGCTATTAACATTAAAAGCGTTTCTCACTATGAAGGGTCTTGAGAACACAAAATTTTGAAATTCAAGAGCCATTACACCTATCTCTAACCTACAACCAACACTGAACCAAGAATATGCTTCAAGGGGGAGTTATCCCAACAAAAAAAAAAGTGATTTATTGATATAAATTTATGGAATTGACGACATGCACAACAATTTTGCATAGACAGACTTACCTCCAGGTTTCCGACATCCTCCATTGGCTGCCTGTGATTACTCATAAGGTCCCCTGCAGATGATGCTATACAATCATTCTTCATTCTAAATATATCAGGACTCGATATACTACTTCTTAAGGGCTCCGATTCTCCCTCTTTCCTCGCTAGCGCCGCCTTAAGTTGAGCTATCTGAAATGAGAAAGAAAAATCATAAAACTAACAGATTCTGTAATATTGGTTCAAGAATGCAATGAGGACTCTTGAAAGTGACCTGCTCTTTGAGTTCTTTAACATCTCCACTTTCTTTATTTAGCTTTGCAGCACCAAGCTCAACACTTGCAACCCGTTCAGCGAATTTAAGCGTGCTGAGAGTCTCACCGACAGCATCCATCTCAGGACTGATGTGCACAAACATCAGTGTCTTTGCTTGTCCTCCTAAATATCATAAACAATGCAAGATTAGTTAAATGGTGATAAGAGACATTTTTGTGGCTGTATTATCAAAATTCATTCTTACCAAGGGAATCTTGAAGTAACTGTGTGAGTTTACTATTCCTGTAAGGTACATGAGAGTTCTTTTGAGCAAGTGAGGATATTACATCTCCTAGTGCTGAAAGAGATCATTTCTTATAGATTCATCGTCCCTTATAGAATCATCATCCCTGACGGTAGACTCGAGCTTGTTTACCATGATCTTATTGACCCAATTTTGGGAACCTATTTCAGTGTCATCAGCCGACATTAGGATCTGTTGGAGGTCAAAATTAGGCTTCTTTGCCTCAGTGCAGAATTACCGGCCTGTAGAAAATGAGAACATGAGTAAATATCCTTCTTGTTGCGGAAAAACAGTCTCTTCTGGAAACAAGGAATGGTTCTATGGATAGAAAGAAAGCAATAAGACCCTTGAAGAGGGAATAAAGTCAGATAATGATATCAAAAAATTATGTGCATGCTTAGTTTTCTTTCTGTCCTACTTACGGCTGCATGCTTGGAGATCATTTGAATGCATGCAGGGCAGGGCATAAAATCCTTGTCGACTATTCAGTTCAACTTTTTGAAATATTACCAATATATATTAGTTAATTAGATATAGGGCTATATCATAACCAGGCTACAGGTAGCTATATAAATGATGAAACTATTATAAGAATTTTAAGAAAAGAGCAATTTTAATATTTTATTACAAATAAAAAGACAAAATAACATTTTATACAAAAATTGACCAACTTTCAGAAATTTGGTTGTTTTCTTTAATTCTGATTTGTAAATACCCGGGAGTACTGACAGTCCAAGTCAAAGATATCCCGAGACTGAAGTCCCAGGTATTTAATAAAGCTGAATGTTTAAAAAATGACCAACTCTCAAAAACCGCCAACTCTCTGAAAGTTGGCCAATTTTTGTAAATACATGTTAAGTGGGTCCAGTTTTATAATTAAATCAAAATTTTATTTTTTACAAAAATTATCCAAGAATTATAATGTCCTAAACTTGATTGCAGAGTGAAAAGGGGTCCAAGCATCGACTTTCCATCACAAGGTGTTAAAAGCTATTAACATTAAAAGCGTTTCTCACTATGAGGGGTCTTGAGAACACAAAATTTTGAAATTCAAGAGCCATTACACCTATCTCTAACCTACAACCAACACTGAACCAAGAATATGCTTCAAGGGGAGTTATCCCAACAAAAAAAGTGATTTATTGATATAAATTTATGGAATTGACGACATGCACAACAATTTTGCATAGACAGACTTACCTCCAGGTTTCCGACATCCTCCATTGGCTGCCTGTGATTACTCATAAGGTCCCCTGCAGATGATGCTATACAATCATTCTTCATTCTAAATATATCAGGACTCGATATACTACTTAAGGGCTCCGATTCTCCCTCTTTCCTCGCTAGCCTTTAAGTTGAGCTATCTGAAATGAGAAAGAAAAATCATAAAACTAACAGATTCTGTAATATTGGTTCAAGAATGCAATGAGGACTCTTGAAAGTGACCTGCTCTTTGAGTTCTTTAACATCTCCACTTTCTTTATTTAGCTTTGCAGCACCAAGCTCAACACTTGCAACCCGTTCAGCGAATTTAAGCGTGCTGAGAGTCTCACCGACAGCATCCATCTCAGGACTGATGTGCACAAACATCAGTGTCTTTGCTTGTCCTCCTAAATATCATAAACAATGCAAGATTAGTTAAATGGTGATAAGAGACATTTTTGTGGCTGTATTATCAAAATTCATTCTTACCAAGGGAATCTTGAAGTAACTGTGTGAGTTTACTATTCCTGTAAGGTACATGAGAGTTCTTTTGAGCAAGTGAGGATATTACATCTCCTAGTGCTGAAAGAGATTTATTTATATGTTGTGCCTCCTTAAGCCTATCTCCTTTAACTTCAGATTTGTCTACTCTTTCGCTACCCGCAAGATCCACTAGATGCATGCTCCCTCTAAGCGTGGCGCCCGATGTCATATCTTTTCCGTTAACATGAATGGTCAAACAACTGCCAGAAAAATCCACCCATATCACATATATAATCATAACTATAAGATATTTTTCGTACATACACCTCTTCAATTATGCATATTTGCAAAATTGCCCACCAAATCTCATTATTTGCAAAACAACCCCCAAATCATCAACTTTGGGAAAAATACCCCTAAAAATCGATAAATTGTCAACTTGGATATGGTGAGAAAAAAAACTTAACTATTTGATGGATATTTTTACATTGCAGCTACAAATTAGCCCATATATGTCGGGAATGTGGGACACTATAGCGAACCACGACCTGTGTTCAATTGTCCTGGAATACGGTACATTAACGAATTGAGTCGTGTACTCAGATACCCAATTAAGAATTAAAATTAGTTAATATTTTGAAAAAAAACCATTTTCAGACAGATAAACAACAAAAAGTGTAACTTAATTGCAACTTGAAAATTCTTTTACCATTATCGATCCTTGAATTTGACTCTTTGCAGAAAATTGTACAGAACACACTCAGATTCCTATATTTAGAAACTGAACCTCATGCAACTACGTCCCATAGCGTACCATATAAGCCTGGCCCCCTCGTACATGATTCCAAATAAGTGGCGTACCACGCTCCCATTCCCGTTCTGTGAACCGGAAGAAACCGGGTTCCATGCAACTATGAATTAGCCTATCAAAGTTGATGATTTGTTGATTTCAAGGTACCTTTTGCCAAAGTTGATGATTTGGCTTTTTGGAGGGGTTGGGGAGGGGGTTGGGGAGGGGCGGGGAGACGGTTTTGCAAATATTGGGAACTGGTGGGGTAGTTTTGCAAACAAGCATGATTTAAGGGGCATATATTCAGAAATCCAACATATATAAGCATATGTGGATCTATAAATGAAGTACGAATATGATTCTAGAAAATCAGACCTATGAGATCGACTGCTTCGATCATTCATGGCTGTTGCACTAACTGCACGATTTCTATGCCCGAGATTCATCAGTTCAATAACATCGGAAGGGCAGGAAACTGGGAGCACATTTGCATCTGGAACGTTGCGCCCATTTTGTGAGCTGTTACGGATTTCTAATGTACTTACGTGTAAAGGAAATTGGTCATATGCAAAACAAAAAAAAAAAAAAAAAGAAGAAGAAGGAGAAATGATGTATATTTGATTTAAATAAATAATATATAAAAAAGATGGAAAAATCGATAACCAGAAATATGCATAGAAAAGGATATCTCTTGTTAAGACCATCACTATCAAGGAGATCTCTCACTTGCTCATTGTAAATCTCAATCATTTGAACCGAAATTTCATAATGAAATGTGCCTTTTCTCTGTTCCGAGAGATAAAAGAGGTCATTTAGCGCCCTGTAGTTTACTCCGATGCTTTGTTCATTGAGTTCATTAGGTCCACTCTGCATGAGAGATCCATACAAAATTACTACACCATATTACAGTTTAGGTATTAGATTAAAAATTCATGTGAATTAATGTAAAATATATATTTGACGTATTTACCATAGTGAAAGTTTTTCCTGATCCAGTCTGACCATATGCAAAGATGCACACATTGTAGCCATCAAGAACAGACCGAATTAGAGGTTGGGTATCTGCAAAGACTTCCTCTGCACCATAACATAAAATAAGTTTGGTGGGCACGAATATATTAAGTTGAAAAATACCAAGTATCGGTAATTTGAGGGGTTATTAAACCAACCTTGGGTTGCTGAAGGGCCAAATACTTTATTAAAGTTGAAAGATTTACGGCCTTCTTTGCCATATTTTGAAGGGGTGATGATTGTAATGCTTCCATCATCTAGACGACCGAGAGTGCTCATACCACTTAGTTGCCCTGGTAGGAAAGGTCTCACCCGGCAATATACCCTAATATTTCCTAATTGGGGACATTTAAAATAGAGAAATTCAATTTTGGATGAATTTTGATTTTTAAGGATAATAATACATTAATTTTAAAAACAAAGATGGTTACCTTTAAGGTCTTGGACTTGATTATAAAGCTTCCTGTTCTCCTCAAGAACTTTGTGGTATCCGGATGCAGCACTAGAGAGAACGTGCAAATGCTTGTCTACAGGAAGAAAGAAGCAAAGAAAATGAGCTTGTCTCTGACAATTTCTGATATTAAATAAAATTCTTATTTTCACTTTGGTACCCCCAAAGTTTACACTTTTTTTCAAAATGATACCCCAAAGTTTCAATCCGGTTTCACTTTGTTACCCCAGCGCCCCCTCTTTCAAATTTTGTTAGAGTTTTCTAATTTTCTAATATATTTAGGCCCATTTTACCCAGTTGCTAGGGATCCAAACGATAAAAATGTTGGCAGTAGCAGTGGATCACATGCTAAACATGTGATACAAATTTAACAGAAAATCTAACATAATATGGATGGTGGCATCAAAGTGAAATGAGATTGAAACGTTGTGGGGTATCAAAGTGTTAAAGAAATACTTTGGGGTATCAAAGAGAAAGAACAAAAGTGTAACTTAATTGCAACTTGAAAATTCTTTTACCATTATCGATCCTTGAATTTGACTCTTTGCAGAAAATTGTACAGAACACACTCAGATTCCTATATTTAGAAACTGAACCTCATGCAACTACGTCCCATAGCGCACCATATAAGCCTGGCCCCTCGCATGATTCCAAATAAGGGCGCACCACGCCCCATTCCCCGTCTGAACCGGATGAAACCGGGTTCCATGCAACTATGAATTAGCCTATCAAAGTTGATGATTTGTTGATTTCAAGGTACCTTTTGCCAAAGTTGATGATTTGGCTTTTTTTTGGAGGGGGTTGGGGGGAGGGGGGTTGGGGGGAGGGGCGGGGGGAGACGGTTTTGCAAATATTGGGAACTGGTGGGGTAGTTTTGCAAACAAGCATGATTTAAGGGGCATATATTCAGAAATCCAACATATATAAGCATATGTGGATCTATAAATGAAGTACGAATATGATTCTAGAAAATCAGACCTATGAGATCGACTGCTTCGATCATTCATGGCTGTTGCACTAACTGCACGATTTCTATGCCCGAGATTCATCAGTTCAATAACATCGGAAGGGCAGGAAACTGGGAGCACATTTGCATCTGGAACGTTGCGCCCATTTTGTGAGCTGTTACGGATTTCTAATGTACTTACGTAAAGGAAATTGGTCATATGCAAAAAAAAAAAAAAAAAGAAGAAGAAGGAGAAATGATGTATATTTGATTTAAATAAATAATATATAAAAAAGATGGAAAAATCGATAACCAGAAATATGCATAGAAAAGGATATCTCTTGTTAAGACCATCACTATCAAGGAGATCTCTCACTTGCTCATTGTAAATCTCAATCATTTGAACCGAAATTTCATAATGAAATGTGCCTTTTCTCTGTTCCGAGAGATAAAAGAGGTCATTTAGCGCCCTGTAGTTTACTCCGATGCTTTGTTCATTGAGTTCATTAGGTCCACTCTGCATGAGAGATCCATACAAAATTACTACACCATATTACAGTTTAGGTATTAGATTAAAAATTCATGTGAATTAATGTAAAATATATATTTGACGTATTTACCATAGTGAAAGTTTTTCCTGATCCAGTCTGACCATATGCAAAGATGCACACATTGTAGCCATCAAGAACAGACCGAATTAGAGGTTGGGTATCTGCAAAGACTTCCTCTGCACCATAACATAAAATAAGTTTGGTGGGCACGAATATATTAAGTTGAAAAATACCAAGTATCGGTAATTTGAGGGGTTATTAAACCAACCTTGGGTTGCTGAAGGGCCAAATACTTTATTAAAGTTGAAAGATTCTGACCTTCTTTGCCATATTTTGAAGGGGTGATGATTGTAATGCTTCCATCATCTAGACGACCGAGAGTGCTCATACCACTTAGTTGCCCTGGTAGGAAAGGTCTCACCCGGCAATATACCCTAATATTTCCTAATTGGGGACATTTAAAATAGAGAAATTCAATTTTGGATGAATTTTGATTTTTAAGGATAATAATACATTAATTTTAAAAACAAAGATGGTTACCTTTAAGGTCTTGGACTTGATTATAAAGCTTCCTGTTCTCCTCAAGAACTTTGTGGTATCCGGATGCAGCACTAGAGAGAACGTGCAAATGCTTGTCTACAGGAAGAAAGAAGCAAAGAAAATGAGCTTGTCTCTGACAATTTCTGATATTAAATAAAATTCTTATTTTCACTTTGGTACCCCCAAAGTTTACACTTTTTTTCAAAATGATACCCCAAAGTTTCAATCCGGTTTCACTTTGTTACCCCAGCGCCCCCTCTTTCAAATTTTGTTAGAGTTTTCTAATTTTCTAATATATTTAGGCCCATTTTACCCAGTTGCTAGGGATCCAAACGATAAAAATGTTGGCAGTAGCAGTGGATCACATGCTAAACATGTGATACAAATTTAACAGAAAATCTAACATAATATGGATGGTGGCATCAAAGTGAAATGAGATTGAAACGTTGTGGGGTATCAAAGTGTTAAAGAAATACTTTGGGGTATCAAAGAGAAAGAACATGTCAACCTTGGGCTACCAAATAATAAACAGAGTGTTTTGACTTACTGAGGTTATTGAACTCCTGAGAATACTGACTCCTCATGAACTCTATACCAGCTTTAGCAGTATGCAGTGTATGTTTCAGTTCCTAATAATAATTCCTCATTAGCATGTTATAATCACCAGAATTACTTTAAAATGCAGTAAAATGGGTGAACTCTACCTCAATCTCTCTTTGTTGGTGATCAAAAATTAACTTCTGCTTCAAAATTCTCTTCTTCGATGACTCTTCATCTATCAAATTTGTTTGATGGTCAGCTGCGTTGGTCATTGTTGAATTATCTTCTCCGACTTCTACCTAAAATATTAAATACTATAGTCATCGTTTGTACTATATGAACCTTGTATAACAATAAACTCTAAATGAACCGTATTCATATATGATATGTATACATATAGAAATTACCTTTCTTACAGCAGAAGTCGATTCAATTTCCATTGCAGGACAGGATTTTCTGCCAACAGATATATCATGTTCAGTTCTTCTCACCTGCTGATTTATGACCAAAATTAGAAATTTGTTCAAACTATAGATTTATGACATCAACTAGCATCATCTAAGTGAACCACTATTAGCCCATGAAATAGGACATATTAGAGATTACGAACTATGGAAGTGTTTATTATGCTTTCTGTTAAATAAAAGAAACAAAGCCTACCATCTCATTTTGATTTGCAATTCGTCGCTCATATTCTTGCATAACTTTACTCAACATTGCCTCCACAATCTGAAAAGGATCAAAACTATAAATTTCCTTTATACCCCTTAATAGTGATCAGATAACTAGTACAACACAAGTAATGTCCTTACTTGTGGAACTTCTTCAGGCTTTTTATCTGATAGAACTGAGCGAACAAGCATACTTACAGAATCTGAAGATTTCTGCAACAAACATTATGAATTTATCGTTATATGTAGCCATGCTTGAATAGTGCATTTCAAATTAACCAAATTCAGCTTACCAACCATTTCAGTTGACTCAATTGAGAAGTCCTCACTTAAGTTATGATCATCGTGGGATTTATCATTCAGTGACTGATTTCTGTACAAAGTATTCATGAAAGCTTCTGTATTTCTCTTAAAGAAAGATTTCATTGAGCCGGTAGGTTTTATTAGCCCACCATATTTCGTGTAACCATTTTTTCCCATTTGATTGCATTCACTACAGGATTTAAGAGCCAGAACAGAATCCACAACTCGAGAGCCTTTGCCTCCCTGCAGTTCAAGAAATCAAAGAAGAAGATTTGAATTCGGCAAAGGACTATAAATAAAATGACATTATAAACAAGAAATTTGTTGCTTATATGGATTCCCATTAGTCTTATAGGTTGACCAAAGTAATTTTTAAAAAAAAAAAGAGAACTAGGAATCTTATACTCCATGACTCAAATACTCTCAGATTATGCCACCAACATAGTCAAGCCCATAGAGACCTAAGAAAAAATATTTTTGCCCAAAGAAACTTGGGTTATCTATACATTATATAATGAAGTCATCTAAAACAACAAAAATAGTCTCCACAAATCTCAATATAAGCAATGGTTCGTATTCTCTAACATCAATACCTAAACAACCAATTTCATTTTATCTTAAGGAAAACCAACAATCAAACATCATCCATAGATTAGCAAATTTTTAGCATATTTATTACCTTTTCCAAATCTGAAGCCTCAAATGTGGGAAGACCCTTCTCTTCCAAGGCAACAAGGAAATTTCTGACATTCTCAAAGTACTGAAATGCAGAGAGTGCTGCTCCATCCGGGAATCTGCAGGAGCCTCTACCACCTAAATTTTACATCAAATGGCTAAATACTATAAAATTATGAAAATGAAAAGGAGGAATAATTAAGAACTAGTCCTAACCTTGGGAATAGTACCGGGATAAACTTTGTTAAAGGCATTGCATAGAATGATCCCATTCCTTAGCCCGAGCCTGAATTCTTCCTCCGAGGGCTGTTCTGGTAAATCTTTTCCAATTACTACTCCGACTGTTCTTCTAAGCCATCTGGCTGCATCTGATCTTCTTGTTGCTGTCATTATAGATATAATCAGAAAGAATTTGATACAGAAGTTTCAGGTTTCCTCGACACCTTGGTATATTTTTGGGTTAATGGGTTTAGATACTTCTATGTTGCAGATAGACCCCATGGGTGTTCAACTCCGTTAGTTTTCCCATTTAAATTAGTTATATGTAATGATCATCATTCAAGTATATAGTTAATAATTTAGTTTACGAAGCTCATATGTTTCAGCTTATGAAGAGCCCAATCTTAATGTGAAAGTAAGGAGTAGAGAATCCAGGGTTCTATATGCAACAAAGAAGTGCAAGGGTCTATGCACAATTAACCCTCTTTTAGTTGTTTTGCTACTCCACACTTGATATAGGTTACAAGTTTATAGAACAAATTCTCATTCTGTGCGAACCTAAATCATAAGATTCAGCATCAAAACCAAAAGCAAAGAAAAACTCCGCCATAATCTTTTTAGATATCAATTTTGGCCATATCATGCAGTTCAGTTTAAATTTCTTTGTCTTTAGACATAATGGTCTAATTCTTACTTATAAAAAGCTAAAATAACTTTCTACAGAAACCCCTCAGGATATTATCAAGTTATAGTATTTCTTAAAAGCCTCAGAAAAAATTAGGCCAACAGATTACTTGGGCACAAAATCCCCAGAAATCAGTCATGTATAGCAACCAAATAGAGAATTTATGGAGAAAGAGAGGAAAAAACTTATATGAAATGCAAACCAAGATGCAACTCTTTAACAAAAAGATCAATAATCTGAGTTGGATCAGCTGTACACACCTATATTTTTAGGATGATCATTTTTTTATTACTAAATTAATTCCTTCGAGAAAATTAAGTATGTCAATTTAAATTTCTACACCAAAATGCCAAAGTTATTCAATAGAAACTCCAACAATGCATCCACAATCTGAAAAGGATCAAAACTATAAATTTCCTTTATACCCTTAATAGTGATCAGATAACTAGTACAACACAAGTAATGTCCTTACTTGTGGAACTTCTTCAGGCTTTTATCTGATAGAACTGAGCTTAACAAGCATACTTACAGAATCTGAAGATTTCTGCAACAAACATTATGAATTTATCGTTATATGTAGCCATGCTTGAATAGTGCATTTCAAATTAACCAAATTCAGCTTACCAACCATTTCAGTTGACTCAATTGAGAAGTCCTCACTTAAGTTATGATCATCGGGATTTATCATTCAGTGACTGATTTCTGTACAAAGTATTCATGAAAGCTTCTGTATTTCTCTTAAAGAAAGATTTCATTGAGCCGGTAGGTTTTATTAGCCCACCATATTTCGTGTAACCATTTTTCCCATTTGATTGCATTCACTACAGGATTTAAGAGCCAGAACAGAATCCACAACTCGAGCCTTTGCCTCCTGCAGTTCAAGAAATCAAAGAAGAAGATTTGAATTCGCAAAGGACTATAAATAAAATGACATTATAAACAAGAAATTTGTTGCTTATATGGATTCCCATTAGTCTTATAGGTTGACCAAAGTAATTTTTAAAAAAAAGAGAACTAGGAATCTTATACTCCATGACTCAAATACTCTCAGATTATGCCACCAACATAGTCAAGCCCATAGAGACCTAAGAAAAATATTTTTGCCCAAAGAAACTTGGGTTATCTATACATTATATAATGAAGTCATCTAAAACAACAAAAATAGTCTCCACAAATCTCAATATAAGCAATGGTTCGTATTCTCTAACATCAATACCTAAACAACCAATTTCATTTTATCTTAAGGAAAACCAACAATCAAACATCATCCATAGATTAGCAAATTTTTCGCATATTTATTACCTTTTCCAAATCTGAAGCCTCAAATGTGGGAAGACCCTTCTCTTCCAAGGCAACAAGGAAATTTCTGACATTCTCAAAGTACTGAAATGCAGAGAGTGCTGCTCCATCCGGGGAATCTGCAGGAGCCTCTACCACCTAAATTTTACATCAAATGGCTAAATACTATAAAATTATGAAAATGAAAAGGAGGAATAATTAAGAACTAGTCCTAACCTTGGGAATAGTACCGGGATAAACTTTGTTAAAGGCATTGCATAGAATGATCCCATTCCTTAGCCCGAGCCTGAATTCTTCCTCCGAGGGCTGTTCTGGTAAATCTTTTCCAATTACTACTCCGACTGTTCTTCTAAGCCATCTGGCTGCATCTGATCTTCTTGTTGCTGTCATTATAGATATAATCAGAAAGAATTTGATACAGAAGTTTCAGGTTTCCTACGACACCTTGGTATATTTTTTGGGTTAATTGGGTTTAGATACTTCTATGTTGCAGATAGACCCCATGGGTGTTCAACTCCGTTAGTTTTCCCATTTAAATTAGTTATATGTAATGATCATCATTCAAGTATATAGTTAATAATTTAGTTTACGAAGCTCATATGTTTCAGCTTATGAAGAGCCCAATCTTAATGTGAAAGTAAGGAGTAGAGAATCCAGGGTTCTATATGCAACAAAGAAGTGCAAGGGTCTATGCACAATTAACCCTCTTTTAGTTGTTTTGCTACTCCACACTTGATATAGGTTACAAGTTTATAGAACAAATTCTCATTCTGTGCGAACCTAAATCATAAGATTCAGCATCAAAACCAAAAGCAAAGAAAAACTCCGCCATAATCTTTTTAGATATCAATTTTGGCCATATCATGCAGTTCAGTTTAAATTTCTTTGTCTTTAGACATAATGGTCTAATTCTTACTTATAAAAGCTAAAATAACTTTCTACAGAAACCCCTCAGGATATTATCAAGTTATAGTATTTCTTAAAAGCCTCAGAAAAATTAGGCCAACAGATTATTTGGGCACAAAATCCCCAGAAATCAGTCATGTATAGCAACCAAATAGAGAATTTATGGAGAAAGAGAGGGAAAAAACTTATATGAAATGCAAACCAAGATGCAACTCTTTAACAAAAAGATCAATAATCTGAGTTGGATCAGCTGTACACACCTATATTTTTAGAATGATCATTTTTTTATTACTAAATTAATTCCTTCGAGAAAATTAAGTATGTCAATTTAAATTTCTACACCAAAATGCCAAAGTTATTCAATAGAAACTCCAACAATGCATCATTGCAAAACTTGAAACAGAACCATATCATGATAATCATCAAGACAGAATCCTTATCATGGAACCTAAGGAAAATACCAAAATCGAATATAATTATGAACACCAAGATGCAATTTCTTCAAGGAAAGAAAAACTCTGAATTACACTCCACAATACATCATTGCAGAAAAAGAAAAAGACCCATATTGTTATAATCATCAAATTTCAATTTTTTAAAAAAAGGACCAAAAGGGTCACCAAAATACAATCTCTTCAAGAAAAAGTTTCAAAAAACTTTGAATTGCACTCCACAATGCATCATTACAGAAACGAAAAATGACCCATATCACCATAATCATCAATAAACAACATTAATTATAAAATCCAGAAAAAACTTCAAGTAAAAAAAATCAAAATCAAAATCACCTGCTTCCTCTGCTCTTCTTGAAGCCAAATCAATGTCGCTAAGCCTCGTCCCATGTTGTTTAATTACATCCTCAACAACCGAAGCCACTGACATTGAGATAATCCCCTCAGAATCCATTTCCAAAAAAAAAACCCAACAAATGTTGGCCAAAATCACACCAAATTCACCCAAAAATAGCAAGAAAACAGAGAAGAAGAAGAGGATGATGATGGGTTATCTGGGCTCAGGACATTGAAGAAGAGAGAGAAGGGGAGCTCCTTTGCGCTCTCTCTCTCTCTCTCTCTCTCTCGAATTACTACTCCGACTGTTCTTCTAAGCCATCTGGCTGCATCTGATCTTCTTGTTGCTGTCATTATAGATATAATCAGAAAGAATTTGATACAGAAGTTTCAGGTTTCCTACGACACCTTGGTATATTTTTTGGGTTAATTGGGTTTAGATACTTCTATGTTGCAGATAGACCCCATGGGTGTTCAACTCCGTTAGTTTTCCCATTTAAATTAGTTATATGTAATGATCATCATTCAAGTATATAGTTAATAATTTAGTTTACGAAGCTCATATGTTTCAGCTTATGAAGAGCCCAATCTTAATGTGAAAGTAAGGAGTAGAGAATCCAGGGGTTCTATATGCAACAAAGAAGTGCAAGGGGTCTATGCACAATTAACCCTCTTTTAGTTGTTTTGCTACTCCACACTTGATATAGGTTACAAGTTTATAGAACAAATTCTCATTCTGTGCGAACCTAAATCATAAGATTCAGCATCAAAACCAAAAGCAAAGAAAAACTCCGCCATAATCTTTTAGATATCAATTTTGGCCATATCATGCAGTTCAGTTTAAATTTCTTTGTCTTTAGACATAATGGTCTAATTCTTACTTATAAAAGCTAAAATAACTTTCTACAGAAACCCCTCAGGATATTATCAAGTTATAGTATTTCTTAAAAGCCTCAGAAAAATTAGGCCAACAGATTACTTGGGCACAAAATCCCCAGAAATCAGTCATGTATAGCAACCAAATAGAGAATTTATGGAGAAAGAGAGGGAAAAAACTTATATGAAATGCAAACCAAGATGCAACTCTTTAACAAAAGATCAATAATCTGAGTTGGATCAGCTGTACACACCTATATTTTTAGGATGATCATTTTTTTATTACTAAATTAATTCCTTCGAGAAAATTAAGTATGTCAATTTAAATTTCTACACCAAAATGCCAAAGTTATTCAATAGAAACTCCAACAATGCATCATTGCAAAACTTGAAACAGACCCATATCATGATAATCATCAAGACATAATCCTTATCATGGAACCTAAGGAAAATACCAAAATCGAATATAATTATGAACACCAAGATGCAATTTCTTCAAGGAAAAAAAAACTCTGAATTACACTCCACAATACATCATTGCAGAAAAAGAAAAAGACCCATATTGTTATAATCATCAAATTTCAATTTTTTAAAAAGGACCAAAAGGGTCACCAAAATACAATCTCTTCAAGAAAAAGTTTCAAAAAAAACCTTTGAATTGCACTCCACAATGCATCATTACAGAAAGTAAAAATGACCCATATCACCATAATCATCAATAAACAACATTAATTATAAAATCCAGAAAAAACTTCAAGTAAAAAAAATCAAAATCAAAATCACCTGCTTCCTCTGCTCTTCTTGAAGCCAAATCAATGTCGCTAAGCCTCGTCCCATGCTGTTTAATTACATCCTCAACAACCGAAGCCACCGACAATGAGATAATCCCCTCAGAATCCATTTCCAAAAAAACCCAACAAATGTTGGCCAAAATCACACCAAATTACCCAAAAATAGCAAGAAAACAGAGAAGAAGAAGAGGATGATGATGGGTTGTCTGGGTTCAGGACATTGAAGAAGAGAGAGAAGGGGAGCTCCTTTGCGCCTCTCTCTCTCTCTCTCTCTCTGAATTAATGATGGCGCTTCGCCTTTTTTTCTTTTTTTTTCTTTCTTTTTTTGTTTAGTTTTTCTTTTTCTTTGTGTAAAGGTCTCGCCTTTGTCGGAGTCGCAGCAACGGTCTTTTTACTTGTGGGTTTTATTTTGCAGATACAACCCTGTAATTAGATTTATTTGTACTGAAGCTATATTTTAATGTAAGATGTGTATGTTAAAGATAATAAATAATTTTATTACTTTATTATGTTTATTTTGAGAAGGCATAATTTTTGTGTTGCTATAATCATAAGAGTTTTTAATTGTAAAAGCAATCACAAGTTCATGGTTCTTCATTAATATATTTACTCTTTGAAAATATGTCAAAAGAACGAAAAGTTTTACTAATAAAAATAAATATTTATGCTGAAAAAGAATATGTAAAAAATTTCAACTCATGTTTACAGAAAATTCTATCTTTCTAGTAACATATTCATCAAAAGAAATTTTCTAATAGTATGTTGTTAGAATATTTTCTATATATATTGATTGGGTTCAAAAGAAGAGGAAAAGAAAGAAAAAGGAGGAAACATTTTGCATTGTAAATCCTTAACCTTTATAGTGTTCAATTAAATGTGAGATAAATGTAATGCCAAAATAGTACAAAAGAATAGGGTGTAATGAGAAACAAAGGTAAGTAAAAGGGGTCTAATTAAGAAAAAAGAAATAAATGTTGATGCTTCCTATTTGGGCTCTTGGGTTTCCCCTAAGAAGAAGGTGCATAAGTTAGATTCTCATGATCTTAACTATATTGGCCTTAAAAGATTCTTTTCCACATATAGTCTTCACCCTCCATGTTTATTGGGGAAAAAGGAGTAATCCTAAAGGACAGAAATAATTAGCACCCAAATTTACGCTAGGATGGCTTCTTCCCCTTTCATTTTTAGGTTTATTTTATATATACCTCCAAATTACCCCAAAATAAAATAAAATAAAACTTTGATATATTAAATTTAGCATATCAAAATTAGTCTAGCAAAGTTAACAATTTATTAATTCGAGGGAATTTCTTTTCAAAGTCATTGATTAGGTTTAGTTTATAAAATACTAAGATTTGATGATAATTTTGCAAATAATCGTGATCCAAGGGGTATATATACAAAAATTAATTATTTAGTTAAACATTATTAAAATTAATTATTACCATACATTGTTTTCCAAGGGATATGCCATGAACTAAATTAGTTAAACATTAACATGAAAAGATAGAGATGGAGGAACATCAATTTCAAGCTAGAAGATAGTTGTTAAAAGTTAGTTGACAAGAATTGATATATGGCACCATAGATCTACTTGATTGCCCCCTACTAATTTTAAATTATTTACAAAACTTTTCATTTTGATATTGTTATAGAGCCTCATTAGGTAACATGGATCCTTCATTACTGTGTTTTGTGAGGGGCTTATTATGACTTATAGGTTGGTCCATGAGCATATATGTTGATTAAATATGAGGTGGTGAATCTTTAGATTGAAAAAGAATTAGTGCATTGTATTGATCCCTTTGGCTTTTCTTTTGTATCAAGTTAAATAATTCAGAATTGAGAGCTAAGCAAATGGCAATGAGATGATGTAATTTGCTTGGAAATTAAGTTGGGAGTGGACCACATTAGCCATTAGGTGTGTGTTTACTAGATGGTGAAAACTTTAGGAAAAGTTAAACCTTACGAAATTTTATAAAGAAAATCTAAAGCCACTTTTTTTTTGTGCGGAGGTATATAGAAATAAAAGATAGTGAGATTAATTTTGAATGGTTAAATTTATATATTATAGTTACAACTTACAATGTGTTCTATTTTAAGTTTACATACAAAATGTCCTTACTATGATATCAAAGTATAGTTCATAATATCAAAATTATTATGTTATTTATGCCCATAAATTTTGCTTGAGAAAATTCTTTTTTAGAAATTTAAAAAAATATCAAAAAGTGCTTGAGAGCACGTGGTATGCACGCGAAATTTCAAACGGGTCGGGTCAAAAAGAGAGTCACGAGTATTTCCTGTGAGAGCGGTGAAAAGCTGAGGAGTCGGACCCATCCTAGGCCGGTGTGACGTGGCAAAAAAGTCTGCCGGCCCAGCAAAAAATCTGGGCCCACAACCAAAATTAAAGGACAAAGATGACTATCATTCTTGAAATATTTAATAATTAAAAAAATATCATTAAGTACCACTGTCAAATTTAGATCAGTGTATAAATGGCACATAAAATCAGTGCAAAAAACCAGCAACATAAGCTTTAGTGTACATATTCGGATGCTCTCCATTGGAGTAAATAAGAGCATGTTTGGCATCCAAGTAGATTATAATGCATAGTGTGGTCAATTTATTGGATTATAATCCAATTTAAATAGTAGAGTGTTTGACAAATGAGCAAATTATAATTCATCATTGTTTTCAAAAAGACTAAAACATACATAACTTATAATTCACCAAAAAGGACATTGCTTGAAATTTTGTGAGCTAATGAGAGGTATATATATGACTTTTACTTGGTCAAACTTTGTAGCTTATAATCCACCAAAAAATAAGCTAGAATACCGTAGCTCAGATTATAAGCAAAGTAAGCCACTAGCCAAACATCTCAAAGTGTTATAAGCCACTTTGACCATTTGCCAAACATGCTCAGATAATGGAAAACCTGTATATACTCAAACATAAGTATATATCCTTTAATGAATGCGTATGGTTTTTTAAGGAAAACAAAATTGCAATTCACTGGAATATGGTGATAATAATACGATCCAAGATACTATTAAACAGTTATAAGATAAAATAGAGATATCAAAATCCATAAACTACCACACAAACCAAGAGCAATGACATGAAATGAAAATCATTATTGAGAAATAACTAATAAGCCATAATAGCACCCAGAAGTATATAGAACAGTATGAATCATCTTAGCATTAATGAAATTCATTACAGAACAGTTGTCTATTAATTAAGAGTAAATAAGAGTTGACAGGTGGCTGCTAGCTACAACTGAGACAAGCTACAAGCATCAGAATACCCATGAAAAAAATTATAAAAAAAAAGTTGTACTCTGCATCCAACACATTTCTCTTTCATTAAACCATGAAATATTCACCTAGGGACCAATATAAATGACATACAAACACTAAAGTACTCCCTCTTTGGTAATTTGAAGGTGATCTTACTTTAAAAGGCAAGAGATGAAAGCATTGCATCTTCAATGATTCTATATAAAAAAGAAAAGAATTTGATAATATCATGACTCAATGATGCTGATCCTTTTAGAATTATCAACACTGTCATACTCATTATTACAGCAGTAAGTATCTTACTAAATGTATGCTATCATGTGATCTAATTCATGCTAATTCATCAATATACATTAAGAAGAGGGTTAATTGCGGATAGACCCCCGCACCAAATTGCGAATAAACCACCTGTACTTCTATCGCTGAAGATAGTTCCCGGTGATTCTCAACACCATTAGTTTCACGTTAAGATTGGTTTCATAAACTGGTTTACTCACTATAAACTTGCATAATGATCATTACGTACAACTACTTGAAATGGAAAAACTAACGGAGTTGAGAACACTGAGGGTCTATCTGCGACAATTGAAGTACATGAGGTATACTTTGGCGATAGTACAGGGGGTCTATCCGCGATTAACCCTTGTGAAGAGTATGACAGCTTAAACAACTAAGCTTTGTTCTTCTCAATGTTGCAACAAAAGTGCCCCATAAGTTTTAAGTCACATCCTCCAACCATAAAGGAGAAGATAAATCCATCATCATCTATTAACAGCTTAAGTGGGGCCTTTGCCACCTCCAACAAATCATGAAGCCTTCACTCCCAGCTTTTTCTGCAGGCCTCTTTGTTGGTTGTCCTCCACTTTTTCCTTCCCTTTGTCACACCAAATCTAGGCGTACACTGAAGGAGGATTTTTCTTTTAGGCCCCTCTCCCTCCATTTTTACCTTCATCTTGTTTGGATCATTTTAAGAACAAAATCGAAGTCGTAATTGCGAACGCATGTCAAATGATATCTGTTTCAGTGCTTTATATGTTAATGTGTATTTGAATGTTAGGTTTAAGTTGACAGAAATATTCTTGCATTACACCCAAAAAAAAATCATGTTGTATGTATAGAACTACTCATGATGGATGGATTTACACTTTATACATAGTTGAATTGTACATGGTTCAAATTGAAGTGAGTTAACAACTAGCTCAACATAAGCAACTCTGGGCAAGTTTACTGATGTAATGAAAGTGAACCATGGTGAAAATTAATCAACACTTCCATCTTCAGACAAGTTTATTTTAGAATTTAGAAGTTGCACCTTATTTTCAGTTCTATGTTAATACAACAAAAGCTGAGTTGCTAACAGATTATATACAAAACGTACACATATATCTTAAGGCAAGTTTAGTTTAGATTTCATAAGCTCTCAAAATGGGAAAATTATGTAATTAACCTTTAATTCTATGATCTACAACGAGTCCTGGGCAGTAAATTCGCCACCAAAAGACATAGTTTGCGGTTCTGAGCATAAGAAAAATAAGTGAGATCGAAATAGAGAGCTAAACAGGCGATCTTCATCATGAAAGTGCAAAAAATAGGAAACATTAATTCAACTACTTTAAGTTCACATCGAAATATAATTCATCCAAGTAGAAGTTTCATAAAGTCATTCCATATACAGTCAACCAGTTGAACCTTTTATAACCTAACATCAAGTTGACAGGTGGACAGACTACATATATTTTTTAATTGAATTATCAAACATAAATATGGTGTAGTTTTGATCCATGTGAAACCCATATTCATTATGTCTTCATACTCCATCACTTCCATCATTATCAAATCTAATTAAATGACTCCCATTGGTGAACTCTAATAGTACTTAAGATTCATGAACATGGTGAAAACTGTAAAGCGAGCCATATCTTCTGACAAAGCAATCATAAACCTAGATGAGCTCTCATCAAGTCTCTATATTGCCTAACTGAAGAATAATGGAGATAATTGGCCCTTGATTCTTGAGAGCTAAACCCCAAAGTTATCTTAAGTGGGGTTGTCCTCCTTAAGGAAGCACATGCTACTACTCATAAAGTAAAAATAATAAGCCTTTATTCCTCCTTTTAGCCCAAAACCCCCCACATTCCAATCCCGATGAATGCATTAAGAAGCTAATGAAGATATGCCATCATCATCCAGTTCATGCTTGTGGAGTTGGACTACTCACCAGTAAGCTGCTGATTGGCAAGAAAAAGACGGGTGCTTTAGAATATGCATCTTCTTCATTTTAGTCGGTAACACCATACAGAGGTTAGGCCATCCACATGTCCGTGCTGTCCCTGCAAGAAGAACAAGATGCAGGAGTACCATTTAGAATGAAACTAGTGACCAAGATCAAGGAAAACTCATTGATAATGAAACTCTGTCAAAATAAAAATTAAAAAAGAAAAAAAAATCTATGCATAGGCATGTGGAAGTTCATTCAGTACGCCATTCCAGTATATATTCGAGGTTAAGTTACCTTGGCTGTCCAATTCACTTGGTGACGATAAGAACATATACATTCCATTCCTCAAGCTCAGGTAGGATAAGAAATCATTTGCGGTATGGGAACTTGGTAGCAAACATTTTATGTCATACATTATGAACAAGCATAAAGGAGGAAATTCGTGAAATATCAAATAGAAAAAAGGAAGTGATTAGGGACATGTAGAGTTTCATGTATCAATTAACCTGGTTTTCCAATACAAAAGATCCCCATAACTGTTGCAGCTGGAGTTGAGTGATTGAAAAGGCCAGTTAAGTAAATTTTTGGTCTTTCTTAAGCTTTTACCATATGGAGGTTTGAATAGGTAGTACTTCATGACAAAGAAAGTTAATAAAGAGAACTGAAAAGGGTATCATATATTATATTAATCTTTGCATGAGAAAGTGAACATGGATGTGATAACACATATAATGCGAACAAAAGGCCAAAAGAATGAAATGAAATCTAGTAAGAACTTAAAGACCGAAATTTACTTCTATACAGCTTGCACATCAACTGTTAGAGAATAGTAATCATAGCACTATTCATTTCAAATATAATTTCTTGTTTGTCAACATCTAAAGTTGTACTGCTTGAAGTGACAAGAAAAGGACAAATTGAATGTGGGCTATTAGAAATCAACACTAATATCAGGGGGGGAAAAATCATTACAGTGCAATCAAATAAGATAGCAGGAGCTCCGGCAGTGAATTTTTTTAAAGAAAGTGTAGCTGCACTGTGACGAAAATATGTACCGAAAATTAACAGATTTCTTCAGCTACAAGAAGAAGCTTCCAACCTCTGCACTTGATTATATGTGTCAACACTCTATTATCTTAAGAAAAAAAATGTTATCACATCATAAGTATTTCTTAGTATTCCCCTTTAGGAATTAGGTCAAGTCCACCACTAGCACCACTTCGACTCCATCTACCTCCTCTCTCTACATACCCACCTCCATGGCCCGTAACTTGACTCTGATTGCTAGATTGATGGTTATTAGGAGGAACACCATCTACATTCCCGAAAATCTCTTGGATGCAATTTTGATCCATGTGAAACCCATATTCATTATGTCTTCATACTCCATCACTTCCATCATTATCAAATCTAATTAAATGACTCCCATTGGTGAACTCTAATAGTACTTAAGATTCATGAACATGGTGAAAACTGTAAAGCGAGCCATATCTTCTGACAAAGCAATCATAAACCTAGATGAGCTCTCATCAAGTCTCTATATTGCCTAACTGAAGAATAATGGAGATAATTGGCCCTTGATTCTTGAGAGCTAAACCCCAAAGTTATCTTAAGTGGGGTTGTCCTCCTTAAGGAAGCACATGCTACTACTCATAAAGTAAAAATAATAAGCCTTTATTCCTCCTTTTAGCCCAAAACCCCCCACATTCCAATCCCGATGAATGCATTAAGAAGCTAATGAAGATATGCCATCATCATCCAGTTCATGCTTGTGGAGTTGGACTACTCACCAGTAAGCTGCTGATTGGCAAGAAAAAGACGGGTGCTTTAGAATATGCATCTTCTTCATTTTAGTCGGTAACACCATACAGAGGTTAGGCCATCCACATGTCCGTGCTGTCCCTGCAAGAAGAACAAGATGCAGGAGTACCATTTAGAATGAAACTAGTGACCAAGATCAAGGAAAACTCATTGATAATGAAACTCTGTCAAAATAAAAATTAAAAAGAAAAAAATCTATGCATAGGCATGTGGAAGTTCATTCAGTGCGCCATTCCAGTATATATTCGAGGTTAAGTTACCTTGGCTGTCCAATTCACTTGGTGACGATAAGAACATATACATTCCATTCCTCAAGCTCAGGTAGGATAAGAAATCATTTGCGGTATGGGAACTTGGTAGCAAACATTTTATGTCATACATTATGAACAAGCATAAAGGAGGAAATTCGTGAAATATCAAATAGAAAAAGGAAGTGATTAGGGACATGTAGAGTTTCATGTATCAATTAACCTGGTTTTCAATACAAAAGATCCCCATAACTGTTGCAGCTGGAGTTGAGTGATTGAAAAGGCCAGTTAAGTAAATTTTGGTCTTTCTTAAGCTTTTACCATATGGAGGTTTGAATAGGTAGTACTTCATGACAAAGAAAGTTAATAAAGAGAACTGAAAAGGGTATCATATATTATATTAATCTTTGCATGAGAAAGTGAACATGGATGTGATAACACATATAATGCGAACAAAAGGCCAAAAGAATGAAATGAAATCTAGTAAGAACTTAAAGACCGAAATTTACTTCTATACAGCTTGCACATCAACTGTTAGAGAATAGTAATCATAGCACTATTCATTTCAAATATAATTTCTTGTTTGTCAACATCTAAAGTTGTACTGCTTGAAGTGACAAGAAAAGGACAAATTGAATGTGGGCTATTAGAAATCAACACTAATATCAGGGGGGGAAAAATCATTACAGTGCAATCAAATAAGATAGCAGGAGCTCCGGCAGTGAATTTTTTTAAAGAAAGTGTAGCTGCACTGTGACGAAAATATGTACCGAAAATTAACAGATTTCTTCAGCTATAAGAAGAAGCTTCCAACCTCTGCACTTGATTATATGTGTCAACACTCTATTATCTTAAGAAAAAAAATGTTATCACATCATAAGTATTTCTTAGTATTCCCCTTTAGGAATTAGGTCAAGTCCACCACTAGCACCACTTCGACTCCATCTACCTCCTCTCTCTACATACCCACCTCCATGGCCCGTAACTTGACTCTGATTGCTAGATTGATGGTTATTAGGAGGAACACCATCTACATTCCCGAAAATCTCTTGGATGCAATTTTGAAAATGGGAATCTTTCTTTGAAACTGAGCTTTCATCATCAAGACCCAAATTGTGCATTTTCTCACATTTTAAAGCACATTCATTGACAGGAGAAATATCCGGATTAATATCCCATTTTCTATGTGAGCCTTGCTCATAATCGGGCCTAGACCTGAAAGTTGACAAGTTGATGTTAAGAAACTGATTGAGAAAAGGCACACTTTATCAAAGTTATACTGTAAGTAACACACAAGTAAATTAGTAACCACACCTGGAGAGTAATCGCAAATTTGAATGGATGTATAATAGATCATCTGCATCATTTGCATTCAATATATTTTGTTTTGCAGTACGAATAAAACTATAAGTACTCCATGGTCTCTCAACAGAGGAAGTGCTAATTGATTGTGCAAGTACTCTGAAAGCCATATCTCTCAGTTCTTTTGTATCCCCTCCATGAAACTTCCACCACTGTTGAGCATTTATTTTCGGATTTCTGGCATCTCTTTTGGCTGTTGGAGAGGAAAACTTTCCCTTCTTCTCTATAAAAGACATGAACTGCACACGAACAGTATCTGCTTGATCATCGTTCTGATGCAGTTTACATATTGCAGCCATAGTACCCTCAAAAATATCATCATCCTGGTCTATTGATTAAGTTAGAAAGATTATTCTAAGACCCTTGCACATATATACAGATAAAATGAAGGATATGAAATTAGAAATTGATTTAAGTGCAACCATAAATAAGACAGACACACACTGACACACACAAACACGCACACGCATGCACGCACACACACCCATCCACCCACCCATACAGCCACCCACCCACCCACGCATGCACACATGACTGCACACACACACAGACATACATACCTGGTGAGCATCTTTTTTTGCCACATGGATCTGGAATTTGAAGGTACTCTTCATCAAAATACTTTGGAGTGAGGGAATAAGCTAAACATTGCAGCGGAAAAGTTGTCTTGTTCCACCAATTAAAGACATTTTCTTTAACAACCGTAAAGATATCCTCTCGTTCTTTCAAGTTGTCTTCAATTTCTCCTAGCATATTATCCATCCTCTCACATACTTCTCCAATGATGGGGCCATCTTGATCGCTAAATTTCATCATTTTATACACTGGTTTGATAATAGATAACGCCAGTTGTACTGCTTCCCAGAAGTTCTCTGACATAACTGCTACTTTAATGTCCACTCCTGTAAACTTTACTTTATCATCTACATTTGGTAAACTAGCCCACCACTCCCATTGATCAGATAAGACGGCGGATATCAAAGATTTTTTTACCTCAAGAAGAAGGTGAAAAATAATACAGTTTGAGGCCGAGACTCCATTAGCAACTGTTATCACTGCCAGATGAGAATAGGCTTTTAAAATTTCTACTGCATGGGAATGATACATGATATAATTCACTATACCTTTGGCAATTGTATATGTCTTCTCAAGCCAAGGAAGAGCTCTTATAGTATCCTTTAGTATTGACTTCAATGTGTAGACCATGCATGGAGTTCAAAATATATAGGGATATGCTTTGCCCAAGTCTTCACCTAGAGAATTACAGATAGGTGCACTGTCTATTATAAACTGAATAACATTATTTGGCCCCATACTTTCAATTGATTCTAAGAAGTAATGTGAGATGCTTTGCTGTGCCCTCTCAACAACTAAAAAGTCAAGAGCACGTAAAAACATGGACCCGAATTGGTTCGAAGCAAAGAAGTTTATTAGGGTTTGCTTCTTGGCTTTTCTCCAAACATTTGAGGCAATAGAAATGCCATATTAAGTCCACTTCTGCTTGAATTCATCAAATTCCCTTTCGATTGTGTTCCTTTCATTTTTCAATATGGTATGTGCTCTTTCACATGATGGGCTCTTGTAGTATGGTTCTTTACTGATTGCTGACACCATTTCTTCCCAATATGGTGATCTTAAAACACTGAAAGGGATTCCATTAGCACAGAAACAGCGTACGACTTTTGAATCAACATCATTCCTATCTTGCATTGGTGGATCTTTCTCAAAAGAACCTGTATATGATAAAGCTAAAGAAGGTTCATGTGATGCCATACCAGAGCAAGAACTTGTCTTTGACTTCTTCAACGGAACAACATTTGGTGAGCTCTCAACTTGCTCGACCTCTCTCTTTATCTCCTGTTGGAGATTTTTGTCAGCCTTCACAACAGAACAATAGCCAATTCCTTTACTTTCGCCTTTCTTGTGCCCCATTAGATGTGCATAAACTCGTGTATAAGTCCCACGATATATCTTCTGGCAATGTTTGCATTTAAAAACGTGAGAACCCCCATGAGCATTTCCACATTTTCTTCCTTTTACAACATGTTTCCATAAAATAGTTGCACTGGTGTCAGTTTGACTCTCTTCTTCTAGTTGCGACCTGAGCTCATTTTGCATTTGATAGTAGATTAAATTTTTATCTTCAAAAACAAAGTTTGCCTCTCCAACACTTGGAAATTCCATGGTCCCAACATCAGTTCCAGAAGGTTCTCCATCAAAAGAAGATCTTTGAGACATCTGTTAATATAACAGGACCAAGCTGCTAGAATGAATAAAATAATAAGTAAAGGTTGCAACTCTATAAAATGAAGAAAAATAGATCAAACATTTGATTTTGCATATAAGTATGCCACAATGCAGCTAATAAACTCATAGAGTAAAGTTTTTGTATTCATAAGGATTAAGCATTCTTCAGTGGCATTGATTGGTTATGTTGTATGCTTGCTAGGATAAAGCAGCAATAAGACTATTTATCCCTAGTCTCATATTGCAGAATCTACATGCTCGTTGACTGATTCAATCACAAATTACCAATTACTACCGTCCGATAGGATCACCTTGAAGACAACAGAATTACGAGATAGCTAATAACAAGAGTACAAGCAGTGTGTCAGCTGACCCTCAATTGACTCTTTGCGTGCACATAACATCCAACAATCACCCTTGTGCGTCAATTCTCACTAGCAGCTAAATAACCGCATGCGAATGCGCATTACGGACACTACAAAATTGCCATTTCGGGAGATCAAGGAGTTGTTTGGTTCGCCGCAACTGGAGGGTTTGCAACTGCAATTGTATGCAGCTAGAACGTTTCGAGCTACTTACATATAAAATGAAGGATATGAAAAAATAAAAATAAAAAATCAATCTTCAGACACTAGGGTTTCCCAATATTTTTCAGACACACTAGGGTTTCACTGTCATTTTCACCACCTGCTGACATTGGATTTTAGAGCACAATATCAATTGATTTCATAAAGCCCCCCACGTTTCCCACTCGTTTCCCACTAATGGGAATAAAAAATTGGCTCATCCCCCCTCAAATTCCTAAAGAACATCAATTAATTTCAAATAGTGTCAAGAAAAAGAAGTAATTTTTCTACAATACATTCAACGAGAAGCAAGTTATAGACCCAAATCCACGAAATCTTAGCAAATTGATCCAATAAATCAGAAAAAAAATCGCACCTTTTTAGTACTCCTGCAATCGAATCAAAATTAGGGTTCCGATGAGAGAGGAAAGGCGCGTAATGCCATTAACGGTGGGCAAAAGCTTAGTGGATTGCGGGTAGGGGAGGGAAACTATAACGGAAATGTACCCGTTAAGGGAATGAAGTTGGTTTTTTATTTTTTGGACAATGATCCCTTACGTATTTTATATTTTTTAATTGGCCCACTAAATCATTTAAATTGCTATTTACGCCTAGGATAAACCCAAATACAAGCCTTCAAGCTGCTTGGAAGACTCAATACTTTCCAGAAAGACACAGGAAATTGGGTCATGACCAAAAATACATCTCAATTTCAAGAAAGTCGACAGAGTATTTGAATCTGAGATCATTGAATAGGGAGCATACCCATCCAAACATCATGGCGAACCTCCTTGGGTAACTCCAATCTGATTTTTAAATCCAGTGGCCATTTAAAACCCAAACCCTCCTCTTCTCTTTTAGTATTAGCTTCTTCATTCTAATTCATTTTTCATAAATTCGACAAACACTAAGGGCTAAAAGTTCTACATTTAGTTTTGAATGTCAGGTGAGAAAATTCGGAGCACAATTCTTACGGTTGCATGACATAAGATATTTTAAAGTGCAACCTTGCTAAACTTCAGGGTGTATAAGTGCAACTAAAAATAAGTGAGGGGTACATTAGTGCAAGATTGAGGAAACTAAAAGGTATTAAAGTGCTAAAACCAGTAGTTGTAGTGCAAAATTTCATATTAAGATAGGTATATATGCAAAAATAAACTCCCTAATGTCACCATTAAAGTCAAAAATCAAAAATCAAAAGAAAACCCCATGGATTCCGTCGTCGAGGTCGCCGACGATCGAGCTCCGCTCCTAAGCTCAACCACCTCCGGCGAAGTAAAGCGTTCGCCGTCCGATCAGAATGAACGGCTGATATCGCTCGACGTCTTCCGCGGCCTCACTGTAGCTGTAAGCTCTCTAGCTGAAGGCAGAAGAAATTTGCGATTTTTTTGATTATTTGCAGCTTCGATCCTTTTCTTTCGTTGAATTTGCAGCTGATGATTCTTGTGGATGATGCTGGTGGAAAATTCCCCTCGATCAATCACTCGCCTTGGTTTGGGGTGACGCTGGCGGATTTTGTGATGCCCTTTTTCTTGTTTGGAGTTGGCGTTTCAATTGCCCTAGTTTTCAAGGTCAGATTTTGGTCTAATTTTTCTTTGAAATGGTTAAAGATGGAAACTTTCTTATAGTTTGCTGTGTTCCAAGTAGTTAATTTCGCAGGGAAATTAGTTTAGTACTCATGTCACAGGAATAAGTTAATATCTTGAGTTATGTAAATGAATGTGTTAGCCATTTTTGCATCAGAAGTTTATAATATCTGGGGCAACCAGTAAGTATGTATTTTGGTCGATGAGGTAGCCAAGACGAGCTCCTTGTGATGAGCCTGCATACTTAAAGAACCACGTCAGAGGATGTTGGGATACTAGGCACAATAATGTTGAGTTAATGGTGTGAGCAAACAGGAGAATGAACGCAACTAAGTGCAGCTATGTTACTCTTTGGGAGAGGAGAAAAAATGTCTCTTTTGATTAGTGGATTCCACTTTCTTTGCCTGTGGTCATAAGTTCCTGAACCATGTTGTCCTTTGTTTGCCTTTATCTTTCACTTGCTAGCTATATTGTGTTGTTGTTCTACGCTACATTATATTGATATTTGTTGTGTTAAAAAGCCTATTGTTCTAACATGCTTGATGACTAATAGCTTTTGCAGTAATTGCCAAGTTTGTATATACTAAGCTTGTTTTGGAATCTCCTGCAGAAAGCTTCGAACAAACTTGCAGCTACAAAAAAAGTTGTAGTGAGGACGCTAAAGCTTTTCGTATTAGGTGTGCTGCTCCAAGGTGAGTTAATTCTACATTCACCTTGATATCTTCTGAATTCGTTTAATTTGGTCTTACTGCAGTATAGCATGTTCGATCTTACAAATAAGAGACGCAGATTTGGATTTTGAATTATTTGACTGCAGTGTTATGTGTTAGTCACTTATAACTGAGAGACTGAGACTATTTTTTTTTCTTTTTTGGTGACTGAAACTTTTTCATTTACCAACTGTGAAGCTTATGTACTAACAACACCCGAACAACCTGGGTTCCAAAACAAAGCCTCACTCAGTACAAAAAAATACATCAATCCCTCACAAACTTTCCATCCAATCTCTAATTTGAGGAGACAAAGCAGCATGTCACCCTCTAGTTAGAACATCAACCTTAACCTGTTTGACTATGACATTAACACTTCTAACTTTTATTTCATGTGCTTTTCCTTTAGGTGGATACTTTCATGGTCGTAATGATTTGACTTATGGTGTTGACATAGATCAAATACGATGGCTAGGTGTGCTGCAGGTAATGTATATTATATTCAGTAAGCTTACCGTAGCTACACCCTCTGATAAGGTTTTCCATAATTTTCTGCATACGTTTATTTGACTTTATACTTTTTGCTTAGTTTCTGCTTTTCTGAAATAAAATTTCTTCTTCCATTTTATCAGTTCTGGTGGTTTTAAGGTTAAAATTGATAACCATCTATATCACTGTGGATGCAAAGCCCAGGCACAAAGGACTTATCAATGTAATGCTGATAATTAAGGCTAAAATGATTAGGTTAATAGTTATCTGTATCTCTCTCACTTGAATCTCTCTTACTTCTCAACATTGATAATGAGAATGCTTGTGTCCTATTTCTGTCTTATCTTATCTATTTGTAATGTGTCACTATGACAATGGTTGGCGCTTGCTAATCAGAAACCTCTTTCAATTGATGGCCGTATTTTGCATTATTTTTCTACCAATGTTTGAAGGAATAGCAATGGGCCTACCAGCAAATGGTGAATACATTCATTGAACAAGATAAAGAACAACAAATAATTGTCCTGAGGTCTTTTCTAGATGGAAATATTTGTCATATATCTGGGAAAAATAAGAATAAGATATTGATGGCACATTAGATGGAGATATTTGTCATATATCTGCTTGTTGAAGCTTTTGTAACTTATGATGATTTACCATTAGAGAGAAATTCGCCTTAACAAACAGATTACTTGGCGGTACTTTAGATACTGTATAAAATTTGTAGGTAACATACTAATATATTCGATTGGATTTAACTCTGAAGTCCTGCTAATAATTCTAAGGGAAAAAAGAAAAGAAAAGAAAAGAAAAGAAAAGAAAAGAAAAGAAAAGAAAAGAAAAGAAAAGAAAAGAAAAGAAAAGAAAGAATAGAACATTTAACCATGTCTCAGTTTCACTATGTATCAGAAATCTGTAGTATTTTTATGTTTATTTTGTAATTCATTTTCATGTTTATCTTATTTGCTTTACATATTTTAGAGGATAGCCATTGGATATTTTTAGCTGCAATGTCGGAGATCTGGCTCATCAGCAATATTTTGGTGGATTCTCCAATGTCATTCGTGAAGAAATACTACACCAAATGGTTAGTTATCGATATTTGCTTAAAATGTGTCCATTTTGTTATTCTATAGAAAGAGTGAAGTAAAGAAGTGTCAGCACTTCCTCTTACAATTATTTTATTTTTATTTTTATGATATTTTCTTTAATAATGCTGTATTTGTTTATCTTTATGTATACTTGTTATTCATATAACTATCATGATCTATCAAAAGTTTAATTTAATCTGAATGAAAATATCACACTTATGTAGTCTACACTGTAATGGAACATTCAATATTCTGGTGAAAGGTCGAACAAACTTGCAGCTACAAAAAGTTATAGTGAGGGCGCTAAAACTTTTCGTATTAGGTGTACTGCTCCAAGGTGAGTTAATTCTACATTCACCTTGATATCTTCTGAATTCGTTTAATTTGGTCTTACTGCAGTATAGCATGTTTGATCTTACAAATAAGAGACGCAGATTTGGATTTTGAATTATTTGACTGCAGTGTTATGTGTTACTCACTTATAACTGAGAGACTGAGACTGTTTTTTTTTTCTTTTTTTTTCTTTTTTTTCTTTTTTGGTAACTGAAACTCTTTCATTTACCAACTGTGAAGCTTATGTACAAACAACACCTGAACAACCTGGGTTCCAAAATAAAGCCTCGCTCAGTACAAAAAATACATCAATCCCTCACAAACTTTCCGTCCAATCTCTAATTTGAGGAGACAAAACAGCATGTCACCCTCTAGTTAGAACATCAACCTTAACCTGTTTGACTATGACATTAACACTTCTAACTTTTATTTCATGTGCTTTTCCTTAAGGTGGATACTTTCATGGTCGTAATGATTTGACTTATGGTGTTGACATAGATCAAATACGATGGCTAGGTGTGCTGCAGGTAATGTATATTATATTCAGTAAGCTTACCGTAGCTACACCCTCTGATAAGGTTTTCCATAATTTTCTGCATACATTTATTTGACTTTATACTTTTTGCTTAGTTTCTGCTTTTCTGAAATAAAATTTCTTCTACCATTTTATCAGTTCTGGTGGTTTTAAGGTTAAAATTGATAACCATCTATATCACTGTGGATGCAAAGCCCAGGCACAAAAGACTTATCAATGTAATGCTGATAATTAAGGCTAAAATGATTAGGTTAATAGTTATCTGTATCTCTCTCACTTGAATCTCTCTTACTTCTCAACATTGATAATGAGAATGCTTGTGTCCTATTTCTGTCTTATCTTATCTATTTGTAATGCGTCACTATGACAATGGTTGGCGCTTGCTAATCAGAAACCTCTTTCAATTGATGGCCGTATTTTGCATTATTTTTCTAGCAATGTTTGAAGGAATAGCAATCGGCCTACCAGCAAATGGTGAATACATTCATTGAACAAGATAAAGAACAACAAATAATTGTCCTGAGGTCTTTTCTAGATGGAAATATTTGTCATATGTCTGGGAAAAATAAGAATAAGATATTGATGGCACATTAGATGGAGATATTTGTCATATATCTGTTTGTTGAAGCTTTTGTAACTTATGATGATTTACCATTAGAGAGAAATTCGCCTTAACAAACAGATTACTTGGCGGTACTTTAGATACTGTATAAAATTTGTAGGTAACATACTAATATATTCGATTGGATTTAACTCTGAAGTCCTGCTAATAATTCTAAGGGAAAAAAGAAAAGAAAAGAAAAGAAAAGAAAAGAAAAGAAAGAATAGAGCATTTAACCATGTCTCAGTTTCACTATGTATCACAAATCTGTAGTATTTTTATGTTTATTTTGTAATTCATTTTCATGTTTATCTTATTTGCTTTACATATTTTAGAGGATAGCCATTGGATATTTTTAGCTGCAATGTCGGAGATCTGGCTCATCAGCAATATTTTGGTGGATTCTCCAATGTCATTCGTGAAGAAATACTACACCAAATGGTTAGTTATCGATATTTGCTTAAAATGTGTCCATTTTGTTATTCTATAGAAAGAGTGAAGTAAAGAAGTGTCAGCACTTCCTCTTACAGTTATTTTATTTTTATTTTTATGATATTTTCTTTAATAATGCTGTATTTGTTTATCTTTATGTATACATGTTATTCTTATAAGTATCATGATCTATCAAAAGTTTAATTTAATCTGAATGAAAATATCACACTTATGTAGTCTACACTGTGATGGAACATTCAATATTCTGGTGAAAGGTGCAAAATTTGTAAGGTTCACAGACATGAATTGATGATACCAGGAGTTAAAGTGGCTTGGGGAATTGAAGCAGGATTGGAGGTTGTTAGGGGAAGATTCCACAATGTGACTCAACATTCAGGCTCCAAATGCGAATTAGATGTTAAATTCTGTCAATAGACATAAATTTGAAAACTCAATGAACTACAAGTTCTTTTTGGCATTTGTCAACTGATTTTATGGAAGTTCAAGCTAGAGTTTATTATAGATGAATGGTACAAATTCATGTCCAATTACTGGTATCCTAGCTTGAATTCATGATATATGAATGACCACATGCTGTTCATGTCCACCTACTCGTATCCTGGCCGGAATTCATTACAGATGAATGACACAAGCCACATGCTGTAATCATGTGCCAATACTGGTTGATTGTGGCAATCCTGATTTGCATGGAAAATATATTTATTAATATATTATGGTATTATCTTTACATAATAGTGCTCTAATACCTGTTGTTTGTGAAGGATGGTTGCCATCTTGCTTTCATCTGTATATATTGGCCTACTGTATGCTCTCTATGTGCCTGACTGGGTGTTCCAATTCCCAAGCAATAATCCAACCTTATCCATTGCAAGCTCCGGGCTTGGTGAAACTGTAAGTCATGTACTCAACTATTATTTTTCTTTTTGCTGACTGGGTATTGACCACTCTTACATGTGACTGCTTGAATTTCAAGTAAATAATGTCTGGATGAAACTATGGTGCATATCAAGCCTAACTTAGTTATGGCTTCCTTTCTTTAAAGAAATTGCATATGATCTCTATCCATTGCGATACATTTCTCTAATTTATTGCAAGCTTCTCCGTGCATTCACATAACTATTTGGATTAGAATGTTGGGCAATTAAAAAACAACAAGTGCAACAGAAAGGAAAATGTTAAGATATATGTTGGATGTACACTAGGAGATAATAAGGGTAAGAAATGAGTGCATTCATAGTATGTTAGTGGTATTGCTCCTATTGAAATACAATTGAGAGAGAATTGTGGTTCAGTCATGTACAACAGAGGCCATTAAATGCACTAGCTGGGGGAAGAAATAAGATCGTAGTTAATGTTGGTTAGAACCATAATCTAGGATCTAGGCTTTGCATTATAGCAAAATATGTATCTAAGCTCTAGGCTTTAACATTATCACTATATATATATATATATATATATATATATATATATATATATATATATATATATATATATATATATATATATATATATATATAGTAAAGCTCCTATGAACTTAAGTTCATAATGAATAGTGGTGCACCAACTTTTTATCCATTAGATTTGTGCAAAACATGAAGGATATCTTTGAGATGTGTGCATTGATTTGCATCACATGCTAGCACAAATCTCAAAGATGGGCTTTATATCTTTCACGGATCCCAAAACAAGATGAGTGGTTAGAAAAGTTGGTGCACCACTATTTATTATGAACTTAAGTTCATAGGAGCCTTGCTCTATATATATATATATATATATATATATATATATATATATATAGAGAGAGAGAGAGAGAGCAAAGCTCCTATGAACTTAAGTTCATAATGAATAGTGGTGCACCAACTTTTTATCCATTAGATTTGTGCAAAACATGAAGGATATCTTTGAGATGTGTGCATTGATTTGCATCACATGCTAGCACAAATCTCAAAGATGGGCTTTATATCTTTCACGGATCCCAAGGCAACATCAATGGTTAGAAAAGTTGGTGCACCACTATTTATTATGAACTTAAGTTCATAGGAGCCTTGCTCTCTCTCTCTATATATATATATATATATATATATATATATATATATATATATAAACTTAAGTGGATATAGATACTTCTCCACCACTTTTTTATCCATTAGATTTGTGCAAAACATGAAGGATATCTTTGAGATGTGTGCATTGATTTGCATCACATGCTAGCACAAATCTCAAAGCAAATCTAATGAATAAAAAGTTGGTGGACAAGTGCTTCTATCCACTTAAGTTTATAGGAGCTTTACTCTCTCTCTCTATATATATATATAAACTTAAGTGGATATAGATACTTCTCCACCACTTTTTTATCCATTAGATTTGTGCAAAACATGAAGGATATCTTTGAGATGTGTGCATTGATTTGCATCACATGCTAGCACAAATCTCAAAGCAAATCTAATGAATAAAAAAGTTGGTGGACAAGTGCTTCTATCCACTTAAGTTTATAGGAGCTTTACTCTCTCTCTCTCTCTCTATATATATATATATATGTGTGTGTGTGTGTGTGGGGGTATCAATGTGCGTGCGTGCGTGTAGTGCACAGATTTTGATGCCACTTGAGAGTTATACATTCTCTAGAGTTTCACTGTAATTATGTAACTTCTGAATCATATGAGATTGTTTTCACTGCTGACCTTTTGCCATCAAGATTTTACATGTTACTTCTTACTGCAGGTCCAGTGTGGTGTAAGTGGTAGCCTCGAGCCTGCTTGCAATGCTGTTGGTTTTGTAGATCGACTCCTTCTTGGCGAAAAACACCTCTATAAAAATCCAGTTTACAAAAGAACCAAGGTAATTTAATATTGTTCAATAATCATGGAAATGTTCTTTTGTCTTGGTGGCAGTGTGTTTAAATCCTTAGCAGAAAATTTTCTTTCATTTTGGCAGGAATGCAGTATTAATTCTCCTGATTATGGACCCCTGCCACCAAATGCACCAGATTGGTGTGTAGCTCCATTTGATCCTGAAGGTATCCTGAGGTCAGTGAGTTACATATCATGATAACTTGCATTTCTTATTTAGAATGCTATTACAATGCTAATCTACATTCAGTTACTGGTAGAAGTTAGTGCCTATTTAAAATCTTCTGAAAATCTTCTGAGCACACCAATTTGTATTCATGGTTCCCTTGTATGTTTATTATCTCCTTTATAGGAAAATACTTCAGTGAACACTTTGGATGGTGGTGTAGTTTATGATTATTTCAGATAATTATGTTTTCTTCTGGTTCATTATAAATTGAAGTGCTGATATTGCATTTTCTCACCAACAATCAGTTCAGTGATGGCTGCTGTAACATGTTTTGCTGGTTTACATTTTGGACACTTAATTGTGCATTTAAAGGTACAACTTCCTAATTGCTGATGTATAAAGTGCCTGTCAAAAGTTGTGCTTTTGCTAAATTCTTTCTTTCCCTGTGTTTCAGAGCCACACATGGAGAATGCTTCTATGGTCTGCAAGTTCTTTATTACTTTCACTCTGTGGAATATTGGTGTGGGCATTAGGTATAGTAAATTATTTAACAGATATGACTTTATACTTTCAGTTTTGTAGAGAACTCGTATAATTATTTATTTACCAGCATTCTTCATTTCTTCCAGGGATGCCTTTGAGTAAGCCATTGTACACGTTCAGCTACATGCTGCTTACAACAGGAGTGTCTGGTTTTCTCCTAACTCTTATATATTACATGGTGAGTTTGATAATAATAATAATTTTGATAAATTGTGTTATAAGATACAAATTGTATTCATTCCATACTATTTGCAGTGAATATACTTATCATCATTCTAGTGTTTGATTTGTTTCAATCTCTTGATTTTGAATGTATAACAAAAGCAGATAAATACAATAGCTATGATTTAGGATCATAATTGGTGGAGCAACAAGGTCCAGGGGCAAATGCTTTTGCATCATTGGTGTTTTGTATCTGAGATGATCATATCAAGATCCAAAGGCAACAAGCGTTCTGGGGGAAAAAAAAAACTTAAACCACCCACTGACCTACCCCAAAGTGTTAGTTGAGCCTAACCCTAATACTAACTCATGAAAATGTTACAGTTGGTAAGTGGGTGATTGCATTCAACTCCACCTCACAATTTGGGGAAAGGTAATCTTATATAAGTAGTTTTATGCATGCTGACCTAAAGCATATATCACCATTTTCCCTAGATTTACTTTTGATTCCTCTCTCTCTCTCTCTCTCTCTCTCTTTAATTTTTTATTATTTTATTGTTTGCCAACTGCATATGAGTGTTCTCATGTTTGACCTATGTTATTTTTTATCAATCAACTATATGCTAAATCTTCACGAAAGGTCTGTGCAAGTTATGCTCAGTTATTCTTCGATATTGTTGGCTGTTGCTTTATTAAGCAACCCAATGATGACCTCATCCTTTAGGGTAAACTGGTTAGTAATATGGTACAAGAGCAGGGTAAGTAAAATATCCTAGGTTCAGATAACATTTTTCCTTTTTCTGTTGTCTTCTCCATATAAAGCAGCCTGCATTTCCTTCCACATGACGGGGAGTGAGGATGTCGATATTATGGTGTAAAACAGCTCTAGGCCGAATACTCATGAGCTTGAGCTTTTGGATAAAGTGGAACTCAACCCTAGGACTGCTCTTAAGGTTGGGCCTTCTGGCCACATGTAAACGCCTTCCACATAAACAAGGCCCTCTTGTAAAGACGGAACAAATGAGGGGAAAATAAGTCCCTTTTCTAGAGCCAATTGTAAGGTTGAAAAGGAGGGCCTTTTGAAAATTGGTGCTCTGATATCAAATCAAGTAATCACTTACTCAAAAGCTAAAGCTTGCGGGTGCTGGGTTAAAAAATGTTTAATCAAGCAAACTTAAAACTTTAATAATATAATTAAGATTTTGGATCAGGATCTTGGTTAAAAGAACTATTTACCTTTATCTAATCAGCGGCGGGAGACAACCAAAAGTTTAGTTGCTTAATTTGGTATATGTGTCACCTGACCATTGTCTTGAGAATGTATAAAATAGGAGAACCAAAATTTCAACTACAAATTCTAAATTCTATAGATTAAACTTGATATGTTGTTATATTACGCCAGTTCAGTATAATTTACACACTTCATATTCATTTTGCATGCAGATTGATGTCAAATGCCTTGGGAAGCCATTCCTGTTACTTCAATGGATGGGAATGAATGCGCTTGTTGTTTATATGTTAGCTGCATGCGAGCTATTTCCGGCAGCTATCCAAGGATTCTATTGGCGTTCCCCTGAAAATAACCTGGTATATGCCCTTCCTTTGTTATCTTTTTTCTTTTTCTAGATATTCCCCGATATTACCCCCTAGCTCTACCTTATTTTGAAAAGAGTTTCTGGAATTTACATAAATTGCTTAGAATGCTGGCAACAGTACTTTTAGAATAATACCTATTAAATACTCTTAAAAAAAATTTCTTCCAAGCTCATTATAGAGTTTGAAGTTTGTATAGTGTAGTGTTGGATCTAGATCATAACTTTCATACCTGTAAATATTGGTAATATGCTGATGAATAAGGCTCTTTGTTGCTCAGTTGTCTCCAGAATTAGTACTCCCTGCCTTGTTGCATCTAGATGGTCTAATTGGCTTTTCCTCCCTTTTTCTTTTTGCCATGCTAATCATTTTAGTGGTTTTTTGAGATAAAAAAGTATGAAGTTGATGCTTGGCTATCCCTGCATCACTCTTGATTTTCTCAAAGTCGAAAATCTCATTATTTGGATGAATACTATGACAGATACATCAATCCAGGGGGAAAAAGCACTAGTTGACTAATCTTTAGAAAGTGGTTATCATACCATGACTGATGCATCATTCTAGGAGGGAAAATCATTAGTTGACCAATCTTTTAGAAAGTGGTTATCATACCATGACTGATACATCATTCTAGGAGGGAAAATCATTAGTTGACCAATCTTGGACATGACTATCCTTAAAAAATATCTTATTACACTGACCGACATTTCTCATGAAATAAAATATTCTTCTGTAGGTGAACATGACAGAATCTTTGCTCCAAACCATATTCCACTCTGAAAAGTGGGGCATGCTCGCTTTTGTTCTGGTAGAGATTCTATTCTGGTGTGTTGTTGCTGGTTTCCTCCATAAGAAAGGCATATACTTAAAGCTATAAGCTTACCAAGGTAAAGCAAAATTCACTACGGCTCATCTGTAAATAATATTCTTCCAAATGTATGTTCCAGATATTTTCTATTGCGAGAAGTGCTTTGACATGTATTGAATATCGTATTACTATTACATGTTACATACTCAAAACTTTTGTACGTCAAACAGTTGTTAGCCTTTCTTGCATGTATTCTGACTGTATGTACCAGATATATAGAAGATATATAGAAGTTCATCAAATATTCCGGAAATTCAAAATCTTTTGCTTTGGCAATTTTGTGAACATCATCCATGACACCCTTGCTTTATAAGCTTGTTTGATTCTAGTGAAAAGTTCGTCAAAGAATTTGTATGGAGCTATCCTGAAAACAAGATCAGTCAGCGAAATGACACTATAAATACCTATTATTCCCTGTGCCTAAAATATCCCTCTCCTAAAGTTTCCACTTTTGAGCACTAATCTGGGCCTTTCTCTTTGTAGGTCCTTGACTGCAGCAACCTTTTCCTCCTTTCTGCTGGAATACTTTCTTATCTTCCAAGACATCCAAAGAATGCACCAAAATTCATCAAGATAACATCTTGGCGGCTGGCTTTCGGTCATCTCCTTTGTCCTCTTCTCCCGATTCCTCAACTTTTATCACTGTATATAAATCGCTGCGACGATTCAACTCAGTTTCAACCGAGAAAAACAAAAAACCAAAAGAAAATGAATAATAGTGCTGAGTCATCTAACGAAGGAAATCAGAACGGTAACAACAATGCCAGCAGTGGGTCACAGAACAGCAACACGGCGACGACAACAGCAGCAAATTACTCGGGGGTCGTGGCTCAACGAGCATTGTATGGATCGTATAAGCGTCGATTTGGGAAGAAGGTTTCGGGCAAATCTGCACCCAGTAGGCTTAGTAAGGTCACAGCTGCTGATAGCAACAAGGGTTGATCTTGGGGTTGGTAGATCTGATTATTGTTAGCATGTACTTTAGTTTGTGTAGCAATTTGTTTGTGAATGTATGTGTATGTAGTAGTTATGTAAATGTAGAGGCAGAATGCAATGTCGTGATTTAGAAGCTTTATAGGTAAAAGCATTGGGGCCTCTTCCTTCCTTTTCATTAATAAGAGCTTAAAGAAATATAAAGTGGATGGACTCGTGCAATGATTAATGAATTGATCAAATTGAGGGGGGAAAAAAAAAAGAAATATATATTGTTATTAGTTAATGTTTTACAGCAAGCCAACACAATAAGGGTTTGCCTCGAAGCAAAATAAATAAATATAGTTGTAATTAAATTTGTAACTTATATTGCAACTTCAAAAAAAAGGATGAAAAACTCATATTGAACATGTTGTGAAGATTCTCTTATTCATAAAAAGAGAGAAAAATCTCAAATTTCCGCGAATACAATCAATGAAAACAAATCAAATATCTGGAAAAGAAAAATTACATTCTCGCAATATACCCTCTCAATATGCAAATTTTATTAGAGTTCTCGCATATGAACATGATATTCTAAACCATTCACATAGAGGAGGGAAGGCCAATTTAAAATTTTACATTTTTCTCCCCTTGCTTTAGAAGCCGTGCGCACCCCCTCGACATTTCTCTCTAATCCATTTCATCCCCTTTTGTATAGAAGCCCTCAGCTTTCCTTCAACCGTATAAGTCCTATACGTAGAAACCCTCCTCCTCTTATTCACCTCCGGGTTTCTGAACGTCTTCACCGTCCCATCCGACCAGACATTCATCCCGTTCCAAGGCCGTCGCCCCAACGTAGGTGGCGGTTTTGGCTGCCGGTTGAGGTCGGTCATTGGTGATTTTTGAGAAAGTTTGAGGGGGTCGTTCTGTTTATTTTGTTTTTGTTTTTGTTTTTGAGGATTGAGAGTTATCTTTAGCTAGAATGAGTTCGAGTTTGTCGGGGTTGTTTTTAGATGATTGGTATGTAATTAGAATACAGTGGGGGCTATTTTTAGAGGGTTGATATTGTAAAAAGTATTGGTTAAAGTATTCTTATATGCTAATTCCAAATAAAACAAAAAAAACCCAAAAAAAGAAAAAGAAAAAAAAGAAGTGGTGTTCTTACTTCTTATTCTTGAAATGGTATCAGGCTCTTGTATCTCTATTTTCAAAGAAGCTGGTATCTTATACTATAGAAGTTGTGTTACAATAAAAATTAACTTATGATTAACAATTTTAGTTGTTGATATTTTGTGGAGAACTTTAATCAATGAAAACTTAGAAGTTAGAATATTGGCTTTACTTCAAAAATAAATAAAGGTACGATAAAAAGGGAGGAAAAGAGCAAATGGGCCGGTTCAGTTGAACCGACACGGTCCAAGTTTCAGCATCTGTTTTATTTTTCCCGCGCTTCGACGCACCGCGCTTTATTTGAGAGAGAGAGAGAGAGAGAGAGAGATCTCGATCGAAATGGAGGTAGAGAGAGTTCGACTTCTAAGCTTAGCAATCGAGTTCGGATTCGATGAGGAGTTCGCGAATCAATGCTTAGATCGCCTTGTCGATCTCTATGGTAATGAGCTCAATCGAAACCCTAATCTTTCTCAATTCCCCCCCTTTCAACTTCAAAGTTTCGAATTTTTATTAGTTTTGAGATTGATTATATAAATAACACTGAAACTGTACTAGGTTCTAATTAGAGGCACCAAGGCCTAAAGATATGATCTTGATGTTCGATTCGGATGAATTTGCTGTTGAAATGGGTGCAGTTAATGGTTTATTTAGTTTATTAATTTTTGGAGTTAATTTTAAAAAAAATAGAATTAATGCATCTCACAATCTTAATACATGATAACAAAGCAAAACTTTGAGTAATTTTGTTTTCACTTTGATAGTATGATGTCTTGACTTTCCATTGTGGGAATTTTTATTTTATTATTTATTAATTATATATATATATTTTTGTTAGTGTTGTTTGACAATATTTGGTACTTATTATAGTTATTATATTTTACTGAGAAAATTGATGGGTTGAAGCAGACAATGTTTATATCATATGATCATATAAAAAACTTGTAGGACAGTTGTTCGAAGTGTGCTTTAAGTCATCATTGAGATTGAGTTTTGTTGTTTTACTAAGATTCAAATCCTTTTGGGATTACACTTTGGTAGATACAATTTTAAACTCTTGAGTTTTAGATGGAGGAATTCATTTCTACATGCAGTCTGCAACGTGGTTTATCTTACTCATCATGATGAGTTATTTTCTTACTGTGATGGGAGCCTTGAGTTATGATTTGAATTTTCAGAGAGCACTGATGATATCTATGGCTAGGCTCGTCGAGGATTTACTTGGAATACTTGTGTGGCTTAAGATTGTTTCATATTTGATCCTCATAATGGTACATCTATATTCTGATATCATGAGCCTTTAAGTACAGATATGCTGGTTATATGGTCCTAAAGACATAAGTCATGAACATTCACATCAGATCCCTTTTCAAGTTGAAAGAGGAAGAATTTTTTTGCATTTGGGCTTGAAGAGATTGCAGTCTGTTATAAATGAGAATGACTAATCTATTTCATGTAAAAATTAGTCCTAGATTAAATTTTAGGATAAGCATTCTTTAAGCCAGAGCTGCATTGCAGTGAAGTTTTCACTAGCTAAAGTAATAACATTAACCCAAAGAAGAGGTGGGTTTTAAATTTGTCTCTCATTTTTCATTAACTAATAGAATGATTCTGATCACTCACTTCATCTCTTGGTTCAGGTGAGGATGGTAAAGATTTTGTCACCGTGGAGCACTGTGGTGATGATTTTCTTGCTGCACTTGCTGATGCTATGCAAGACACTGAGGAATGGGAAGATCTGGAAGCTATTGAATCTGAAGCCTGTGGTGCATTAAGTAAAATTATAGAAAAGAAGGTAGCCAATAATCATGGTATAGAGAATGGGCCTTCATTTGGCAGTTCTGACATTGGAAAGGAAGATTCACATGGGCATTCTATGGATGAAGCTTTGAAGGCATCGACTTCCTTTGTTGTTGATGATGATTCAGATTTGGAAATCTTGAGCCAAAAGGATGGTCATCCCTTTAATTCTAGTAGGAAGCAGGATAGAAGTGCCCCTCAGTGTGTGAGCAAACAACCCTTAATCTCAACAGTATGTGGCCGTTGTTCTTGCCTTGGTCTTCAACCATCTTTTATATTCTTTTTTTGTATTTTTTTAGGGTGAACATGGAAATTCTACCTCCTATCCCATTTTGGGGAGAATATTCCTCTTTTTAGCAGTAGCCAGTCTTGGATCTTTGACCTTTCGCTCCCTTGCACCAGTTATCGTTTGATCCCTGCAAACAACCAAGCACCTCTTGGTTTTATTCTTCGTATGTAGTTTGGTAACAGGTTTTATATGTTAGCAAGCTTTTACTTGTGTCCAACACAAGAACTCTTAAACAGGACACATGATAGGAATATACATATGTGCATACATACATACATACATACATACATGTATGTATGTATAAAATAGCAATGGCATCCTTAGAGGATAAGAAGCCCTTTAGGCAATACTTGTTTATCTATCTCGTTACATTGACATAGGTAAGCAAAGCATGACATGAGTTTGGATGATTATGGGAGCAATGTAACACTTGTTTACAACTTTTTCTTCACATGTACATCCATGTACATAGACTTTCTATTCTTTGACAACAGTGATGTCGTATTTTTCTGCTTGTTAATTACATGAGAAATATCTGAGTAATAGGACATGGATGTCTAAGTGTTCGACACAACAAGATAATTTGAAATAATTAATGGTAGCTGGTTTATTGGTGGCATGATCAAGTCCTTACTTACCTTTGAAATACAAGCAGAGTTGGAGTCCAGGGAGAACTGCTGCAACTTAGCTGCCTTAGGATCATACCAAGATGCATAAGGAATTTCTTCCAGTAAAGATTGGTTCTGAGGTTGAGACATAGACTTCAGGTTCTGTGCTTCAGTTTTCTGAGTGACAATTTCCAATTACTTGTGAAGTCTCATGCTAGCAACTAGCATCTTTTTGTTCCACATACAACTCTTTCTACCCATGTGTTGTGGAATGGGTATTCAGAAGCTACACAATGTATTTTCTTTTAATTGTGAAATAATTATCTAGGAAAACATTTCTTCACCTTTTGTGCTAGTCATATGCATTTGTATATTGTTCAAATATCAAACAATTGATTTTGCTGGTAATCAGCAAAATGGAACTTTGAAGTTTACCAGGATAGTAGGACCAGGACACATTTGTTATCTGTCATCTGGCATTCGGATGAGCATCTTTCTGAAAGGATGAGCATTGGCATTGATGATTATTCATATGTCAGATATAATTAGTTATATCTGACTCTGGTATTTTGACTTTGTTTATAAATTATGCCTTTCCATCTAAGCGTCTTTTATTCATTATTTGAAGGTGTATGAAAGTGTCAACAAACAAGGAGCAATTCCATCACGTTCTAATGGTGATCTGTGCAACGATGCAATGAAAGATGGTCATGGGAGACTAGGATACAATGAGCTGCAGGCCATGGATGACATTGAATTGGCTAATGTGGTAGTATTTGGTAATATGACGTTTCGAACACTGCAGTATCAAGCTTGTAAGGCAGCTACTGAGAATAGAGATTGCTTTGTTCTTATGCCCACAGGTGGAGGCAAAAGTTTATGTTACCAGGTTGCATTCTCTCTACTAATGTAGCGGAAGTCTTTAAACAATTACATGGCATTTTGTTTTATACATGCTTTGAGTGTATCTGCAAACTGTTCAGATATGGATGCTATACAATATTAATCAAGAGAAAACATGTGACAAATAGGGTTAGGTATAGTTTGTAAGACATAACTTTGTTAGTAACAAACCTAATAATTGGAAGATGCCCCTAAAATTGAGGATAATGTTTAATAGATATGATTTGGTTTTGTAGTCTTTTTCTGCATATTTAAGTGAACACTTTGTCTCCAAGTTGCTAGAGATCTCGAACACAGTTTTCCATTCAATTCGGGAGAAGAATTTAATCCAGCAAGTGAAGAGACATGTTTAATGATAATCAAACGGCAATGCATATGCAGTAAAATGTCTAAGATGACAAGGTTAACAAAATTTCTGGCAATTAAGAATCTAAAATCATTTCTTATACTATCATTTAAGTCTGCACAATTCCTGGAAAGTAGTTGCCTTATTCTGCTCAGATATCATATATTTTTTAATAAATCTAAAATGTTTTCTCTTGCATTTGAAAGGCAAATTTTATAATAAATTGTAGCTCCATCATATATCAGTTGACAGTTTCACTGATTCTATCATTTCATTTCAGCTCCCTTCAACTCTCCACCCAGGTGTAACCATTGTAGTATGCCCCTTACTCTCACTGATTCAAGATCAGATCATTACGCTGAACATGAAGTACGGCATACCAGCAACATTTTTAAACTCTCAACAAACTACTTCACAGGCATCGGCTGTCATGAGAGAACTTAGGTGGGGAATCTCTTATATGTTCTTTTTCTTTTTCCTTCAAATAAGAGCATTGTATATTTTCTAGAAAATAAAGCATCCCATTGTGTGCGCTTTGAAGGGTTCTATTATATGCTTTTCCTTTTTTCCTCAATAAAAGCATTTGCTATGATGAATGCAAATGCATTCAAAAACAGCTTGAACGTGTGACCTCCACTACAAGCAAGTCCTTTACCTCTCTTCCAAGTTCTGTTTCTAAAGCCTAAAGAAGTCCAAAGCTGTGAGATTGTAATGCAATAACTTCAGGCCAAGGAAAATTCCTTCCTTTAATTCATTTGTCATTCATTGACAGGAAAGATGCACCATCCTGCAAGCTCTTATACGTCACTCCTGAAAGAATAGCTGCAAACTTTTCATTTATGGAAACCTTACGATGTCTTCATCAGAAGGTAGCTGTTAGGTTTCTTAAACTTCTGAATGCACTTCATCTTTATTTATGATTGTAATATTAATCATTTGAGGTATTGCTGGAGAGAAGGGCCTAATGGTAGTTACTATCTTTCAGGGTCTATTAGCAAGGTTCGTGATTGACGAAGCACATTGTGTAAGGTAAAGTATTTCCAATGCTAGGTGTTTTAACAGTCATGCTCTAGATTGTTAACATTGCCAGGGAGTTAATGAAAATTTTGGAAATTAGTCCGAAGTCTCTCTAAAATTTACTTTACAATATTGTGATTCACAGTCAATGGGGCCATGATTTTCGTCCAGATTATAGAGCCCTTGGATGCCTTAAGCAGAATTTTCCTCAAGTTCCTGTGATGGCTTTAACTGCAACTGCAACCCACACTGTCCGAAAGGTAGTTTATGATATTTCTTCTCCATTATTCTTTCGAGCGGAATTGAAGTTTTTGAATTTGATTTACATATGCAGGACATCTTGAATACCCTGAGAATACCACGTGCTCTTGTTCTGGAGACGAGTTTTGATAGACCTAACCTGAAGTATGAAGTCGTGGGTAAATGCAAAGATCCATTGAAGCAGCTTGGACAGCTGCTGAAAGAGAGATTCAAGAACATGTGTGGAATAGTATATTGCCTCTCGAAAAGTGAGTGTGTGGAAGTCTCTAATTATTTAAATCAGAAGTGCAAGGTGAAAACGGTATATTATCATGCTGGTTTAGTCGCTCGTCAGAGAGTTGCTGTTCAAAAGAAATGGCATACTGGAGAAGTTCATGTTGTTTGTGCGACAATTGCATTTGGAATGGGAATAGACAAAGCAGATGTTGTGAGTCTTGCTAGAACTTGCACTTTCTGCTTCTATTTTTCTTATAACTACAAGCTGCATATAGTTCCTTAGAGGTTTTATGGTATGTAGTTATTAATACTTCAACTTTGCAGAGGTTTGTAATCCACAACACCTTGTCTAAATCAATTGAAAGCTATTACCAAGAATCAGGGAGAGCAGGAAGAGACGGTCTACCAGCAGCATGTATTGCACTTTACCAGAAGAAAGATTTCAGTCGAGTTGTGTGCATGCTACGTAGTGGACAAGGTTCTAGAAGCGAAAGCTTTAAGGCAGCTATGACCCAAGCAAAGATAATGCAGGGATATTGTGAACTGAAGGTACCTTTTATTTTTTGTATTTTGCTTGATGTCGTGCTGATGTGCCTCACAATTACTACATATTCCCGTTATGGTTTCTTGTCTCCCGTTTTCCCATTTGTGCATGAATTAAATAAATCTATTTTTCAGACGGAGTGCAGGAGGCAAACACTTTTGGATCATTTTGGGGAATCCTTCAACAGAGATGTCTGTAAATATGGATCCAGTCCCTGTGATAACTGCCTTAAGATGTTGGGTTGAGTCTATATGTATGATATTAAAGTGTGCCTGAGCTAAATTATTAAAGTTTCTGTCAGGTGTGTTTGTGGTTCACCATCTATGTTTCAATATCACTGTATTCACATTATAACTTTTGGTTATATCTGTATCTTTCAGAGGCAGCATAAGTGAAGTAGTTTAAGCTCTAACTTTTGATCCCTCATCACCCAGGATCCAAGATTTGAAGACCTAAAACTGAGAATTGCCTTCAAAACTTCAATACAGGTTACTACTGTTCTACTTTTCTGAATATAAATTTTATATAATTCACATCATGTTCACTTTTTCATTTTGCTATTTTGTTCCCCAAATGTGGAGTTCGTATTTGTTATTTATTGGTTAAATGTGCAACCTCTCCCGTTACAAGTAACAAATTTCTGTTCTGCGAAGGGAGTCACTTATCTTTCTCTGGTTACTGAAATGTATAACCATTCTTTTCTAACTTACGCTAGATCCCTCTGCATAAGTGTGTGTTACACATAGAAAGTTAGCAGAAGATACAATCAGTTCAACAAAACGAACTAAAGTTTTCAAATATGATTATACTGTTCAGCTCAAATAAGTTCAGTGGTCCTTTTGGTTATAGATAGACAGTAAGGTTCTTGTGTTTTGGTTGATTTGGTTGTCTTGTGAAGAGGGTGGATGGTGATATTATGGTAATTTAAGGGGAAGTTTGGGGTTTGTTTAGTTGTGGAGAAATAGGTGAGGAGATTTTCATCCAAAGTATTTCAAGGCCATGCAAGATTGTAGAAAAAGCTTGTGGGCACCTTTGTACATGAATATCTGTATATCTGTTTATTTTCTTCAAATAGAGTTTCAATAACCAAAGACAGTAATCTCTTCGACACATTCAGGTGTAATCTGCATTCGTCATTTGATTGCATTAGAAGTTTTAGTGAAGAACCAGTTTAATTAGAATGTGCCAAAAGTGTGAAAGATGCTAGTTGATTTCCGTTACTATTGTATGAATAAAATCAATGATAAATTAGTCCTGACATAATTGCATAACTGACGGGGACTTTGAATTATTTTGTAGGGCGATTTGTACTGCTCGCAATCAAACCTGAAATGCATTGTCTATTACCCTGAGCTCGCCAGTAATAAACTCCATACTTACTCGAGTGAGGTTTATTGATAGACTTACCAGATTATTATCATTTGGTTGTACTTTCGGACCACAAAAGTAAGACAGCAACAAAAGGAAACAAGGTCTGCGATTTCGAAAATGAAGCAGCATTTCCTGTTTTGGTTGCTCCTCAGTGTATTTGCACCTCTTTTAACTTTTTTACTTGCAGTATCTGATTAACTTCAAATCATAGTGCATGTGATTGCTGCTGTGACAAGTTACAAACATAGAAGGGCATTAAGCATTACTGCAATACATGTTACAACCAATGAACAGCAGCTAAGCCCGAAGCTATTATTAGTCATATTTTTCTTGGCTAAATGGCACTTAAATACCCTATTGTTCCACCACCTTTACAATTAAACACCCTAAGTTGTAAAAAAGTAGCATTTTAATACCTTAAGTTGTAAAAATTTGGCACGTTAGTACATTCTGTTAGTTTCATATAGGACTATTCCTAAGAATATTCCCATGTGATTAGCTCGTGACATTTTATAATTATATTGACCACATTTATTGTCATATTTACCACTATGCCTACCCTTCGTCATTTTAATAAATTTCTATAGAGGGGTATTTTTGTCATAATGGGTTTTTAACGGTGTTTATCATATTCTAATGGTAGACAACTTAGAATATTTATGTGCTATTTTTAACAACTTACGATATTTTAGTGCAAATATGGTGAAACAATAGGGCATTTAAGTGCCATTTAGCCTATTTTTCTCTGTTAAGAATCATAAGATTCATAACCATATGTAGTTTATGTGGGCGAGCATGAGACTGTACTTTCATTAAGGTTTGTTTGCATTTCCTATCAATATGAGCTGGGAAAAACTTTACGGCAACCTCCATCATCAAAAATGACAACTGTGACAGTAAGGAGTTGGGCAAGCAGTTTGAATATTAATGCCAATTCTAGAAAAGGTGCATCTTCATTGACCCCTGTAGATCCTTGAAAGAGAAAGTAAGAGCAAGCCAACTAGGACTCAGCTGGGGTCAAAAGAAAAGCATGCTACTTTTACAAACAAACACAGCTAGCATTCCTCACAATAAAATTGTTTTTTTTTTTAAAAGAAAAAACCAAAAAGCTTACAAATTGTCAGTCAAACCTCATAATCAGATTATAATTTTTTCTTATGAGCTTCACATGTTTTACCATTCATCAAAGCCTTCATATTTTTATTGTTCCTCGCACTTTGATCCACAATTATCAAAGCAACATCATTCCCATGGGTATAAATCTACAATAAAAAGGTAAATTACAGGTAGCTCTGACAAAATTAAGGGTGGTTAATTAGTGTTACCACCCTCAGTATGGTTTTATAAACTCTACAAAAAATTTAGTCTGCGCTCCTCAAACAAAATATAGCTAACTCCGCACGTGCATACACTACAAGCAACAGCTAGGGTAGAGTGCACAAACCGTGTACGCCCAACAGCAACTAAATCCAACAAAGACCAATCCATCACTCTCATAAGAAACCGCGTATATGCAAGAGAGAGGGGGGGGGGGGGGTGTTCGGTGGAGGGGGGAATCACTCCCTCAACCCTATAAAACCTCAAACCAAAATCTCTCGTCCTTCATTCAACACTCTCTCACTCTATTCTATCTTCATCACCTTCACCCTTCAAAATGCCGAAACACAAAAATCCGACACGTGCACTGGCCGCCCGTGCTTGGCGCCTCCTCCGCCTCGCCTTCAGCCATCTCAAATCCCTCTGCACCGATCACCACCGCCACTCCTATAGATTGCATTATGGTGAACATGAGCTTTCCTTCGATGAAACCCCAATCTTTCGGTTCAAGAAGCGTCAACATCCATTTCGTTCGTGTACTGATTCTAGAATAGACAGTCTATATGACGAAGAAGATAATGACACTGACTGTGATTTTAGTCAAAGTAAAGAAGAATGTGAAATGGATTGTAGTGATGAAGAAGAGATCGATGTCAAGGCTGAAGAGTTCATATCGAGGTTTTATGGTGAGATTAGGCTTCAGAGAGAGAGATCTTGGTTGAGATACAATGAGATGCTCTATAGAGGCATGAGTTGATTGGAATGATCTAAAAAAGTGATAATTGTAGATTTTTTTTATTCTTTTTTTCATGTTTATTTGGCATCAGCGTAGATGTTTTGAGCTTTAAAAGAAATCAGAGTAACCAATAATAAGAGACTAAATTGAAATGAACCAAAGCAACTAGTGTATATTATTATTATTACTTTATTTTTGTTTTTATTTTTTGGAGGAATGGCAACTTGGGTATTTGTATCTACATTTTCACCACTAAACAGACAAGGGTTCACATGGACATACCAGGACAAATGATGAATCTAAACGATGCAATTCACTCACTGCTACAAAAGTACAATAATTGAGATAAAGTTCACATGCCATGCAAAGTACCATTGTTTATCTTGATTTATGTGGGTCTCAATAGTACAATAATTGATTCTTGCTTGCACTCAACACTACAACATAAATCCTCCCTCTCTTCCCTGAGTTCGCTAAAATGAGTCTCAGCATTACTCAAACTGTATAGCCACTGGAACTCTATGGTAAGCTTAGTAGCACATCCTAATCTTCATAGTTTTCTATTGCTTTGTTTGTCATGTATCTTTTTGGTTGTTTTGAAGAAATCATATTTGGTAGCTTTAGAATGAGATCGGAAGGGGATCATGTTACTGATAATGTGTTTTTCAGTTTGTAAGATTATAATGCTTACATACATGTTTAAAATATAATTTCTAAGCACCGTGGTTGATCTGGATGGTTGGGAGGTTCGTGTTAAAGTTAATCCTAATTCTAAAAGGATTTGAGTTAGTTATCTCTAGAAGTCATGGTCATATTAGAATTCTATTATGAAACACTTTGTAAAGCCTTTAAATAGGTATTATAATTAGCTAAGTACTGTAGCAACACTAACCCAAAAACAAAGAGCAATAAAGAGATTAGTTTATTTGCTTCTTCCACTAAATCTCTCCTCATACATATTATACTTCTATTTGCTTTGCTATTATTTGTTCCAACAGTGGTATCAGAGCGGGGCTTTTCAGCCTCCTCATCGTCTTCTTTGTCATCGCCGGAGTCAGATTCGCTCCCGTCGTCGGTTTCTTCTCCTTTGTTGTTGGTTGGGGTTTTGGGGTCGGGGCTCTTTGTGACGGTTTCTTCATCGCTAGAGCCAGATTCACTCTCGCCATCGGCTTCTTGGTTGTTGATTGGGGTTTTGGGGTTGTGGCTCTTTGTGATGGGCTCTTGATCTTCGTCGGATGAGGAAGAGGGATCCTCCGACGAAGATCAAGAGCCCATCACAAAGAGCCCCAACCCCAAAATCCCAATCAACAACCAAGAAGCCGATTGCGAGAGTGAATCCGGTTCCAGCGATGAAGAAACCGTCACAAAGAGCCCCGACCCCAAAACCCCAACAACAATAAAGGAGAAGAAACTTGATGACAGAGGCGAGAAGATAGTTTTTATTGGCTATAAGTCCGGAGGTTACAAACTCTACAACCCCGTTACAAAGAAGGTGATTGTAAGCAATGATGTTATGTTTGCTGAAGAAGAAGCTTGGAATTGGGATCTAGAAGCACAACATAATTCACGGCGTACTGTCCTTGATATTCTTGAAGACGGTGTTCCTGTTGCAACTGAAGAAGCACCACCGGCCAATACCCCTGAAGCTCCAACCCTGCAAATTTCATTAGAAGTTGAAAGACCAAGAAGAAATCGACAACCATCAGTTCTCTTGAGAGATTATGAAGTAACTCCAGATGATGATGTTGATACAGATGGAGATATAATACACTTTGCAATGTTTACAGATTGTGAGCCAGTTTTGTTTGAAGAGGCTATTCAAGATCCTAAGTGGATAAACGCAATGAAAGAAGAGATAAAGGCGGTCGAGAAGAACAACACGTGGGAGCTTACTAATATCCCGCAATGACATAAAATGCCCCTAAATGAGAATACCCTCTCATGTCCTTTTAATAATTGTAAATGTAGTTTTCATAAAACCCCTTAATTTGGTTCGATTTGACCAAAATGCCCTGATCAATTTTATTCGATTTAATAACTAGAGTGTTCATTCAAAAAGGATATTTTGATCTTTTAATCCGTTCATCTAACACCGTAAGAGGGATTCATTGAGAAAATGAAACACATATGTGGGGTTTTCTGAAACACCCCAAAACTTTAGTGGCTTACGTGACATTTTTAAAATCTAGGAGGGTTATCTCAAAATCAACCTAATATAGAGAGCGTTTTGTGAAATTTACCCAAACCTTTTGTTTGAAAGGATGCCATCTTGTTCATGTCAACTGCCATTGTAGTTAAATTAATGAACGCATAAAGAATGTGAATGTATTCTTGGCTTTTGAAAAAACCAGAGAAACTGATGAGAGACCATATTGATATGAACCAAGGAAAGTAGAGAAGGATGAGAGGCTTATTATGAGGAATTATGTATTGGAAATTGAGTAATTAGTTCAAAATCGAAGACAATTTTCGAGCTTGTATTTGTATCTACATTTTGAATAATAAACAGATAAGGGTTCACATGGAGATACAAGGACAAATGGAGATAATTTGTGACAGAGTAGTTCACATGCCATGCAAAGTACAATTATTTATGAAGTCTTAGAGGCTAGCACATGTATCAATTCGCTCCTCTCTCTCTATATATATATATATATATATATATATATATATATATATATATATATATATATATATATATATATATATATATATATATATATATATATATATATATATATATATATATATATATATATATATATATATATATATATATATATATATATATATATATATATATATATATATATATATATATATATATATATATATATATATATATATATATATATATATATATATATATATATATATATATATATATATATATATATATATATATATATATATATATATATATATATATATATATATATATATATATATATATATATATATATATATATATATATATATATATATATATATATATATATATATATATATATATATATATATATATATATATATATATATATATATATATATATATATATATATATATATATATATATATATATATATATATATATATATATATATATAGAGAGAGAGAGAGAGAGAGAGAGAGAGAGAGAGAGAGAGAGAGAGAGAGAGAGAGAGAGAGAGAGAGAGAGAGAGAGAGAGAGAGAGAGAGAGAGAGAGAGAGAGAGAGAGAGAGAGAGAGAGAGAGAGAGAGAGAGAGAGAGAGAGAGAGAGAGAGAGAGAGAGAGAGAGAGAGAGAGAGAGAGAGAGAGAGAGAGAGAGAGAGAGAGAGAGAGAGAGAGAGAGAGAGAGAGAGAGAGAGAGAGAGAGAGAGAGAGAGAGAGAGAGAGAGAGAGAGAGAGAGAGAGAGAGAGAGAGAGAGAGAGAGAGAGAGAGAGAGAGAGAGAGAGAGAGAGAGAGAGAGAGAGAGAGAGAGAGAGAGAGAGAGAGAGAGAGAGAGAGAGAGAGAGAGAGAGAGAGAGAGAGAGAGAGAGAGAGAGAGAGAGAGAGAGAGAGAGAGAGAGAGAGAGAGAGAGAGAGAGAGAGAGAGAGAGAGAGAGAGAGAGAGAGAGAGAGAGAGAGAGAGAGAGAGAGAGAGAGAGAGAGAGAGAGAGAGAGAGAGAGAGAGAGAGAGAGAGAGAGAGAGAGAGAGAGAGAGAGAGAGAGAGAGAGAGAGAGAGAGAGAGAGAGAGAGAGAGAGAGAGAGAGAGAGAGAGAGAGAGAGAGAGAGAGAGAGAGAGAGAGAGAGAGAGAGAGAGAGAGAGAGAGAGAGAGAGAGAGAGAGAGAGAGAGAGAGAGAGAGAGAGAGAGAGAGAGAGAGAGAGAGAGCGACAATTGCATTTGGAATGGGAATAGACAAAGCAGATGTTGTGAGTCTTGCTAGAACTTGCACTTTCTGCTTCTATTTTTCTTATAACTACAAGCTGCATATAGTTCCTTAGAGGTTTTATGGTATGTAGTTATTAATACTTCAACTTTGCAGAGGTTTGTAATCCACAACACCTTGTCTAAATCAATTGAAAGCTATTACCAAGAATCAGGAGAGCAGGAAGAGACGGTCTACCAGCAGCATGTATTGCACTTTACCAGAAGAAAGATTTCAGTCGAGTTGTGTGCATGCTACGTAGTGGACAAGGTTCTAGAAGCGAAAGCTTTAAGGCAGCTATGACCCAAGCAAAGATAATGCAGGGATATTGTGAACTGAAGGTACCTTTTATTTTTTGTTATAGTATTGATCGGCCGGGCTACTCAAGGTTCAATTTGAAGCAACGCCAGGAGTAGATAATGCATGCCTTGATATTTCAGTAAATGCAAGATGAAATGTCTTTGGCTCCAGCTTGAATTTCCTCACACATTGTTATCCGTTTATGGTAATAAAAGTGACTTTGTTGTCCATTTATCAATAAGGCTTATAAATTTATAAAGTTTATGGTTGATTCATGATCAAATTATAATTTTCACGTTCCATTTAATAATATTGTTATTGAAATTTTGAAGCCATGAAGAATCCTATGCTTGTGTAAAAATATTTTGATTATCCATGTATATTTGCATCATACCCATTTAGTAGCCACACAAAAAAAAACAACCTTTTGTTTGTAAGGATAACATCTTGCTCGCGTCAACTACAATTGTAGTTAAATTGAAGCATAAAATGGGAAAGTGTTCTTGGCTTTTGAAAGAATCGGAGAAACAAATAAGAGACCAAATCGATATGAACCAAGGAAAGTAAGAGGGATGAGAAGCTTATTATAAGGAAAAATGAATTGGAAAAATTGAGCAATTAGGTGAAAATCTAAGTATTCAAGATTATGTTTATAATTTATATCTGCATTTCTTTAATAAACAGATAAGGGTTCACATGGAGATACAAGGACAAGTAATTAAATTTAAATGACGCAATTCATTTAGTGCTACAAAAGTACGATAATTTGTGATATAGTTCACATGCCATGCAAAGTATAATTATTTATCTTCATTTATGTGGGTCTCAAAAGTACAATAATTGATTCTTGCTTACACTCAATACTGCTATATATTCTCCCCTTTTCCCTGAGTTTGCACAATGAATCTTCCATTTCTGAAACTATGGCCACTGGTATTTTATGGTAACGCATCCCATTCATAATTTTTTTTCTATTGCTTTGTTAGCCATATATATATACTTTCCCATTTGTTTTGGAGTTATTATTTGGTAGATTTTGAATGAGTTCTCAAGAGGATCGTTTATGATTCATATTTCTTGAGAATGCCTAGTTCCATGTTTGCTTTCAGTTTATGTTATGCGTACGTTTCTTTGTTGTTTGCTTGTCTCACTTTTGTCTATTTACAACATTTCTATGCTTTACATATATCGCTGTTTTTAACTATTTCTTATAATATAGTCTACATTTGGTTATTCTTCTCAGGAATCGGTGAATATTTGATACAATCTTACAAATGGGAGGTTTCGGGAAAGATGGACAGCCTTGAATGCTCGTTTTCCCTTTGATCTCCGGCTCTTTTGTTAAGGCTGCTTCATCATATTATGGATCAGTCATCAAAGCCATAGTTGTTAACGCAAGCACAAGCTCAGGAAAACTCTCAACATCTATTAATGTAACCATCAAATTGTCTTTTAAATGTACCCCTGACAAAAACTCAACTAAAAAGACAGAATCATTGTTCTAGATCTTGTAATTATTAAAGCAGCTTTCTGATAAAAGATTTCAATCTCCAATAATCAGTGAGTGCCACAAAGATGTATTCAGTGCATCCATAACTTCAAAATCTACGTCATCTGTATTAGATCAAGAATTATTACCTTGCTTATTCATACAGAACACACTTCAAAATTTGTGAGGGATTACCTCAGAACAAAATTCATACAGAACACACTTCAAAATTTGTGAGGGATTACCTCAGAACAAAATTCATACTTACTCGAGTGAGGTTTATTGATAGACTTACCAGATTATTATCATTTGCTTGTACTTTCGGACCACAAAAGTAAGACAGCAACAAAAGGAAACAAGGTCTGCGATTTCGAAAATGAAGCAGCATTTCCTGTTTTGGTTGCTCCTCAGTGTATTTGCACCTCTTTTTACTTTTTTACTTGCAGTATCTGATTAACTTCAACTCGTAGTGCGTGTGATTGCTGCTGTGACAAGTTACAAACATAGAAGGGCATTAAGCATTACTGCAATACATGTTACAACCAATGAACAGCAGCTAAGCCCGAAGCTATTATTAGTCATATTTTTCTTGGCTAAATGGCACTTAAATACCCTATTGTTCCACCACCTTTACAATTAAACGCCCTAAGTTGTAAAAAAGTAGCATTTTAATACCTTAAGTTGTAAAAATTTGGCACGTTAGTACATTCCGTTAGTTTCATATAGGACTATTCCTAAGAATATTCCCATGTGATTAGCTCGTGACATTTTTATAATTATATTGACCACATTTATTGTCATATTTACCACTATGCCTACCCTTCGCCATTTTAATAAATTTCTATAGAGGGGTATTTTTGTCATAATGGGTTTTTAACGGTGTTTATCATATTCTAATGGTAGACAACTTAGAATATTTATGTGCTATTTTTAACAACTTACGATATTTTAGTGCAAATATGGTGAAACAATAGGGCATTTAAGTGCCATTTAGCCTATTTTTCTCTGTTAAGAATCATAAGATTCATAACCATATGTAGTTTATGTGGGCGAGCATGAGACTGTACTTTCATTAAGGTTTGCTTGCATTTCCTATCAATTTGAGCTGGGAAAAACTTTACGGCAACCTCCATCATCAAAAATGACAACTGTGACAGTAAGGAGTTGGGCAAGCAGTTTGAATATTAATGCCAATTCTAGAAAAGGTGCATCTTCATTGACCCCTGTAGATCCTTGAAAGAGAAAGTAAGAGCAAGCCAACTAGGACTCAGCTGGGGTCAAAAGAAAAGCATGCTACTTTTGCAAACAAACACAGCTAGCATTCCTCACAATAAAATTGTTTTTTTTTAAAAGAAAAAACCAAAAAGCTTACAAATTGTCAGTCAAACCTCATAATCAGATTATAATTTTTTCTTATGAGCTTCACATGTTATACCATTCATGAAAGCCTTCATATTTTTATTGTTCCTCGCACTTTGATCCACAATTATCAAAGCAACATCATTCCCATGGGTATAAATCTACAATAAAATGGTAAATTACAGGTAGCTCTGACAAAATTAAGGGTGGTTAATTAGTGTTACCACCCTCAGTATGGTTTTATAAACTCTACAAAAATTTAGTCTGCGCTCCTCAAACAAAATATAGCTAACTCCGCACGTGCATACACTACAAGCAACAGCTAGGGTAGAGTGCACAAACCGTGTACGCCCAACAGCAACTAAATCCAACAAAGACCAATCCATCACTCTCATAAGAAACCGCGTATATGCAAGAGAGGTGTTCGGTGGAGGGGAGGGAATCACCCTCAACCCTATAAAACTCAAACCAAAATCTCCCATGCTCTAATACTTTTTATTATGGTGAACATGAACTTTACTTCGATGAACCCCAAAATCTTGATTCAAGAAACATCACCAATCTTTCTTTCTTTTTTTTCCTGATTAATCCTCCCTTCTTAATTGTTGTGATGAAGAAGATAATGACACTGACTGTGATTTTAGTCAAAGTAAAGAAGAATGTGAAATGGATTGTAGTGATGAAGAAGATAATGACAGTAACAATGGTTTTGGTATATTGAAAGAACAATGTGATATGGATTATTGCAAAATTTGTGATAGCAATGGTGGAGTGAAGAAAGAAAGGGGTTGATGACACGTGAAGAAGCGTTTATTTATATCGAGGTTTTATGTTGAGATTAAGCTTCAGAGGGTATCTTTGGTTGAGATACAATGAGATGCTCTGTAGAGGCATGCCTGAGTTAATTAGATGAAAATATAAAGAGTGAATTCAAGTGTAGATTTTTTATTTTATTTTCATTTTATTCTGGATTACTGTAGATATTGAGCTTAGCTTTGATTGTTATTTTATGGTGTAATTGTTGTGTGTAACATTTATTGTAGGAAATGATGATCCAAATTTTTGAAAAGCTTTTATTTCTAAGGATAGCTTCTTGTTGATGTAATTTGAACCCTATAAAACTCAAACCAAAATCTCCCATGCTCTAATACTTTTTATTATGGTGAACATGAACTTTACTTCGATGAACCCCAAAATCTTGATTCAAGAAGTATCAACGATCACTTTTTTTTCGTGTATCCTCGCCTTGTTAATTTTAATGACGAAGAAGACAATGACAGTGCAAATGACTTTAATCAAATGAAAGAAGAATATGATGGATTTTTGTGATGAATGGATCAATCCTCGTCAAGTTTTGTAAGGGTTGCCAAACACACCTAATAAGTTTTCAAGCTTGCGCTTTACCGACATTTTCAATAACAAATAGAAAAAGGGTTCACCTGGCGATACAAGAACAAGTAGTAAATTCAAATGATGCAACTCATCCAGTGCTGCAGAAAGTACAATAATTTGTGATATAGTTCACATGCTAGGCAAAGGACAATTATTTATCTTGATTTATGTGGGTCTCAAAAGTACAATAATTTGTGATATAGTTCACATGCTAGGCAAAGGACAATTATTTATCTTGATTTATGTGGGTCTCAAAAGTACAATAATTTGTGATATAGTTCACATGCTAGGCAAAGGACAATTATTTATCTTGATTTATGTGGGTCTCAAAAGTACAATAATTGATTCTTGCTTGCACTCAATACTACTATATATTCTCCTCTTTTCCTTAGTTTGCTCAAAATCTCAGTTCTTGTCAAGCTGGAGTCACTGTAGTTAACTGGTAAGACATTATAATCATACCAGAACTTCTATTGCTTTGTTTATAATCTGTGTTTTCTTTCTCCCAATTGTTTGGTAGAAATCATATTTAGTAGCTTTTGAATGAGCTCTGTAGAGGATCTTTTATGATTCATTTTTCTTTATAGTGCTTAGTTTCATATTGCTTTCAAGTATGTTATGTTCTGTTGTTGTTTGCATGTCTCACTTTCATTTTTCAGTTTGTCAGATAACAATGCTTACATATATCTTTGTTTATAATCTGTGTTTTCTTTCTCCCAATTGTTTGGTAGAAATCATATTTAGTAGCTTTTGAATGAGCTCTGTAGAGGATCTTTTATGATTCATTTTTCTTTATAGTGCTTAGTTTCATATTGCTTTCAAGTATGTTATGTTCTGTTGTTGTTTGCATGTCTCACTTTCATTTTTCAGTTTGTCAGATAACAATGCTTACATATATCTTTGTTTATAATCTGTGTTTTCTTTCTCCCAATTGTTTGGTAGAAATCATATTTAGTAGCTTTTGAATGAGCTCTGTAGAGGATCTTTTATGATTCATTTTTCTTTATAGTGCTTAGTTTCATATTGCTTTCAAGTATGTTATGTTCTGTTGTTGTTTGCATGTCTCACTTTCATTTTTCAGTTTGTCAGATAACAATGCTTACATATATCTTTGTTTATAATCTGTGTTTTCTTTCTCCCAATTGTTTGGTAGAAATCATATTTAGTAGCTTTTGAATGAGCTCTGTAGAGGATCTTTTATGATTCATTTTTCTTTATAGTGCTTAGTTTCATATTGCTTTCAAGTATGTTATGTTCTGTTGTTGTTTGCATGTCTCACTTTCATTTTTCAGTTTGTCAGATAACAATGCTTACATATATCTTTGTTTATAATTATTTTTATAATATAGTCTACATTTGCTTATCTTTTCAGCAGAAGGTGAATATTTGACATACTCTTAGAAATGGGAGGTTTCGAGAAAGATGGACGGTCATTGCCATAGTCTGTCTCGGGTGACGTCCGATTTCATAGAAAACTTTGGAAGATGTTACACTTTCCTTACTCATGAAACATACACACTTTTGCTCTTCCATCAAGGCGATCGTGATTAGTTTATCATGTTAGGTGTCTTTCATCAAAGCTGTTAACTCAAGATCAGAAAAACTCTCCAACATCTATTTATATGACAATCAATTGTCTACAAAGTGAGAAAGTATATTCTTTTGACAAAACTAAACTAAACAGAGGACACTGTTGTTCTGGATCTTGTAAATTTAAAAGACAACTTCGTATTAAAGATTTCATTTATATCATCAACCATGACAGCCATCACTAATTTGGCAATTAAAACAGTCAAAAGACAAATCATTTGGCACCATGAAGCCGCACCCTCACATCCATAACTTCAAAGTCTACATCATCTGTATTAGATCAAAAATACCTTGCTTAGTTCATACAGAACACAGTTCAAAATTTGTGACAGGTTAATTCAAAACAATGCAAAGTGTGTTATAATGCAAATAGAGGCAAATATTCCTAATTGTGGCAACTACGAGCACCTCGATGCTGATGAGTCGATAGTTATAAGATTAAACAACCAGAATCAATCATTCAGAATAGCCTTGCAGTACAGAATCATCAAAACTTTGAGAAAAACAACACGTGGAGCTTACTAATATCCCAATGACATAAAATGCCCTAAATGAGAATACCCTCTCATGTCCTTTTAATAATTGTAAATGTAGTTTTCATAAAACCCTTAATTTGGTTCGATTTGACCAAAATGCCCTGATCAATTTTATTCGATTTAATAACTAGAGTGTTCATTCAAAAAGGATATTTTGATCTTTTAATCCGTTCATCTAACACCGTAAGAGGGATTCATTGAGAAAATGAAACACATATGTGGGGTTTTCTGAAACACCCCAAAACTTTAGTGGCTTACGTGACATTTTTAAAATCTAGGAGGGTTATCTCAAAATCAACCTAATATAGAGAGCGTTTTGTGAAATTTACCCAAACCTTTTGTTTGAAAGGATGCCATCTTGTTCATGTCAACTGCCATTGTAGTTAAATTAATGAACGCATAAAGAATGTGAATGTATTCTTGGCTTTTGAAAAACCAGAGAAACTGATGAGAGACCATATTGATATGAACCAAGGAAAGTAGAGAAGGATGAGAGGCTTATTATGAGGAATTATGTATTGGAAATTGAGCAATTAAGTCAAAAACTAAGTATTAAAGCATGTGTTTGTGTCTACGTTTTCAATAATAATCACAGAAGGGTTCACATGGAGATACAAGGACAAATGATGAATCAAAATGACGCAATTCATTTTATGTTATGCAAAATACAATTATTTATCTTCATTTATATGGGGCCTCAAAAGTACAATAATTTATTCTACTTGCACTCAACACTACTATATATTCTTCTTCCTCTTTTCCCTCAGTTTGCTCAAATGAATCTCAGTACTTGTCAAACTTGGTCACTGAAGTTCTATAAGATCAAACGGCCACAATCAATCATTCAGAATAGCCTTGCAGTAGAAGCACGCATCAAGACTTTAAGAAAAACAAATCATAGAGATTGCATTCACCTCTCGGTACAGCGCAAGAGAAACGTGTGAGATCAATGGAATGGTTTTTGACAATACTGCATGATGTTAAAAAGAAATAAAGAGTAGGGTGCCGCGTTACAAGAAAAATGTGCAAGATCACAACAATGTTACATGATGTATCAAGCTCTAATGAAAGTTTAAAAGTTAAACATTTTCACTTTTCCCATAATGCGAGGAATCTTTTATGTATCGATCAACCACGTACTAGGCCTGGAAAACTGCTTCCTCAACGTTTGAAGCAAAGCCAGGAGCAGATAATGTGTGCTCAGATACTTCAGTAAATACAAGATAAAATGTCTTGCAGAGTATGCATTTGTTGATGCTTTAGTCTTTAACTCGAACTAGAACTTCCTTAACACATTCCCCAAAACTGTGAATTGGAGTTGCATGAGAACCACTCATTAGCGTAATAAAGAAGGTGTTCTTAACTTCAATGAATATGGACTTGCAAATTCCTTTGTTGACCCCAAATATATATATATATATATATATATATATATATATATATATATATATATATAGAGCAAGGCTCTATGAACTTAAGTTCATAATAAATAGTGGTGCACCAACTTTTGTATCCATGAGAGTCCATATTCTTATCTTTAAAAGATATTAATTGGATCATACCCACATCATATCAAAAGAAAGGAAAAATATCCTTTGGAACATTCCTATCATGGATGGTGATAAGCAAAATCTCAAGACCTTCTATTTGAAAGTATGACATCTTGCTCATGTCAACAACCATTGTACTTAAATGCAAGCATAAAGAATGGGCAAGTCTTCTTCGCTTTACAAGAATCAGAGAAACCAAGAGGTGAGCAAATTGTATCAACCAAGAAAAGTAGAGAGGAGGCTTTTATTAGGAAAATGAATTGGAAATTGAGCAATTAAGTCAAAAACTAAGTATTAAAGCATGTGTTTGTGTCTACGTTTTCAATAATAATCACAGAAGGGTTCACATGGAGATACAAGGACAAATGATGAATCCATGAAGAATCCTATGCTTGTGTAAAAATATTTTGATTATCCATGTATATTTGCATCATACCCATTTAGTAGCCAAAAAAAAAAAACAACCTTTTGTTTGTAAGGATAACATCTTGCTCGCGTCAACTACAATTGTAGTTAAATTGAAGCATAAAATGGGAAAGTGTTCTTGGCTTTTGAAAGAATCGGAGAAACAAATAAGAGACCAAATCGATATGAACCAAGGAAAGTAGAGAAGGATGAGAGGCTTATTATGAGGAATTATGTATTGGAAATTGAGTAATTAGTTCAAAATCGAAGAAAATATTCGAGCTTGTATTTGTATCTACATTTTGAATAATAAACAGATAAGGGTTCACATGGAGATACAAGGACAAGTAATTAAATTTAAATGACGCAATTCATTTAGTGCTACAAAAGTACGATAATTTGTGATATAGTTCACATGCCATGCAAAGTATAATTATTTATCTTGATTTATGTGGGTCTCAACAGTACAACAATTAAAAAAAAGGAAACCATCAGTCCCTTCAACCTTTTAAACCTCAAACCAACGCCTCTAATGCTTTACTTAACCCTCTCATTCTTCAATCACACTTCTATCTCCGTCATCTTCTATTATCACCACCAATCTTCACCCTTGTGCCACAGCACGGAAGTAAAAATATCTCTCAAATCCATTATGAAGTGTTCTACAATTCACGAGGAAAAATCTCGAACTTAGGAAATATTAAAAGAGCAATTTTATTGAGAAAAAGTAATTGAACCATGGGGATGTAGTTCTTCTTCTTAAGTAGAAAGCATACCCCTAATAGGAAAAGATTTCAAAAGAAAGAGAAAATATCAAAGCTATTTATTAAAAAAACACTCCCTCTAATAGAGAAAATAAATCAGTCAAAATTGAATCAAAACTGAATTTATTTTCTATGTTAAGTTGCTGATGGAATGCTGCCAAAAAAGGTGTTGGCCGCGGACCGCTGAACCGCCGAGAGAAACCACCACAAACGCAAAGCAAAAACACAATAAAAGAGTAAAGACACGAGATTTACGTGGTTCTAAGCAAGTTGCCTACGCCCACGGGTAAGGAGGGGGATTTTCACTAATAGAAAGAGAGAATACAAATTAGGATTACAAGTTCTCACAAAGAAACCCTAAAAACAAACCTCTCAATCTCTCAAAAAATCTCCTCTCCAAAGATGCACAAAACTCAAAAGTCGCTTCTCAAAATCGCGGCTTGATCACATCCAAATAATCGGGTTTAGGGTTATATATAAACTCTAAACGAACCGGTTTAAAACCAAAACCCGCTGACCTGCTCGCATTAGTCGACTACTACTCGATTAGTCGACTACTCATCGTAGATTAGTCGACTACAACACGATTAGTCGACTACTGCACTCCAACGCAGAAATACACCTTCGTGCTCGCAGATAGTCGACTACTACACCATATTAGTCGACTACTCGCTCCCACCAAAACTCGCCACTCTTCACGCAGATTAGTCGACTACAATACCTGTAGTCGACTACCTAACCTCAAAACTCGCCTGCATGTTTTGTGCATGTTCTACAATTCTCCACCTCGCACATCATTTGATTCACCTCAAATTTTGACGAACACCGAAGAACACCAAGAACATCTAGAGATCACCATTAGCCAATCCAGCCAATCAAATTTAGGCCACTACACCTGACGCTTACGTGACTCTCCACCGATCAAGCTCACCGTAGTTCACCTCAAATCTTCTCCACCTTACCCATTACCAAGGGCCATGCCCTCTTGGGCAAATCAACAAGAGTTGATATGAAGCAAGTCTAAGCAATGCTTAAACTTACTACCGCGGACCACCTTGGTTAACATGTCCAGGGATTCTCATTCGTACACCTTCATGAGAGAAATATCACCTCCCTCTATGACATCCCGCACAAAATGATACGACATCAATATGCTTGGTACGAGCATGATGAACCCGATTCTTCGCCAAGTGAATTGCACTCGATCTGTCACACCACAAGTTCACGTTCGCTTCAATCCCCAAATCGCCTAGAAGACCCCACAACCACAATGCTTCCTTCACTCTCTCCATGGCCATGTAATTCGGCCTCAGAGTAGAAAGTGCCATCAGAGCCCGCAACATCGATCGCCAACTAACCGGAGCCCCATATCTTGAATACATAACCGTGAGTAGATCGTCGTCTATCTAGATCGCCGCGATAATCGAGTCCACAAACCCGCTAATCGACATGTTTCTCCACCAAACACGGACTGTATCAACGTGTACTTTTAGTACTGAGGACCCACTTCATCGCTTCCCGGCGCCTTTCCCGGATTCGCCATGAATCTATCACCACACTGACCGCTGTGGAAATATCGGGCGTGTACACACCATTGCATACATTAAACCGCCAATCACATAGCATAGGAACACGCCCATGTGCCTTCTTCCGGCCAGTGGGAGATTGATTACCGTAAAGCCTAAAGTGTGGAGCCAATGGAGTCACCACCGACTTAGCACTTTGCATCCCGAACCCTCAAGGACACTATGTAGCCCTTCCGACTCAACAATCGCCGATTCGGCTCTTCTAATCTCCATACCCAGATTTTCCTAGCAGCACCCATGTCCTTCATCTCGAACTCTTCACCAAGTTGAGATTTCAACCTATCTATCTCCACCCCGCTCTTAGAAGCAATAAGCATGTCATCCACATACAAAAGAAGATAGATAAAATTACCTCCGGCTTCAATGTAAACGCAACAATCATGATCGCTTGAAAACCCATGCTTCAAAGATGAAGGAGTCAAATCGCTTGTACCATCACGGAGATTGCTTTAATCCACATGCTGACTTCCTCAAACGACACACATGATTCTCCTTATCCTCAACCTTGTAGCCCTGGGTTGATGCATGTAGATCTCTTCATCCAAGTCTCCGCAAGAAGGCTGCTTTTAACATCGAGTTGATCCAACCAAAATCACCATGAGCAACAATACTCAATAGCACCCGGAAGTATGCTTCACCACCGAGAAAATATCTCATTGTAATCCACACCCTCTTTCAGGCAAAACCCTTAGCCACTAGCCTCGCCTTGTATCTTACACCACCGAGCTCTCAAAGATCTTCCTTTCTTTTATACACCCACTTACAACCAATAGCTTTTCCTACGCGCAATGGGACCACCTCCCATGTTTGTTCTTCCAAGAGATTCCATCTCTTCCTCCATCGCACCAACCAACTCTCACTATCCTTGTCCCGAATAGCTTCCTTGAAGGAGATCGCTCGCCCTCCTCCACCGAGGCGATTCAACCATATTAGCACGCCCATAGTGCTTCGGGGTTGATCGCCCCCGCCTTCAAAACTCCCGCTTGTATGCTCGCTGGCCTAGTGGAAGCCAAATTATCCTCGAGCCGCCATGTTGTAGTACCTGTATTTTCCTCGCTGAACCTCCTCCCGCCAAGCTCATCATCTACCCGACTTCCCACTTGAGCACGATTAGAACCTAGTTGGTCTTTAGGTTCTATTTCAATAACCTCGAGACTTAGAAGTCTCACCGCCATAACACCATCATCCTTGGACTTCTAGCAATCATGGATTTCTCATCAAAGGTAACATCCTCACACCACGAACTTTGATCTTCTTCAGACACCAAAGCGATAGCCTTTACGCCCTTTGCATATCCCAAGAATATTGCCTTCTTTGGCCCTCGCCAAGCTCGTTGACGGATAGTAGGCGTACATCCAAAAATTCCGAGCCTATCATAATCGTGATGCTCTCTCGACCACACCCTATAGGTGTATCACCATCCAATGTCGAATGTGGTGAACGGTTCACAATGTAAAAGTCAGAGCCACCGCTTCGCCCCACCATTCGCTGCCCAATCCCGCATAAGATCGCATACCATCAGCTTTTCCAAGTAGTTGTTCGGTTCAGCCTCCGACCCCATTCTCACGGGTGTAGACCTCGATGTCCAGCTGTCAACACCTCCTCGATCAACTCCTTGAAAGCACCATCTCAGATACTGCATCAAGTATCGATCTCGCCGTTTTCAATTTCTTTCTCCTCTGCCCTCGTTTCAACCATTGTTTCTCCACTTCTTGAATGTCTCAACACCTCATTCTTGTGCTTCTAAAATAAATCCAAGCATACCTAGAATAATCATCAATAAACGACATAATACTGAACCACCCTTGGAAGTTGTCCGAGCGGACCCCAAACATCCGGTGCACATAATCTAGTATCCCTCCGCCTAGACTTGCCGCTCGAACTTGACCTCGTGTGACTTTCCATACACACAATCTCGCGAAAAATCCATGCTAGGTTCCTCTCTGATTCTTCAACGCACCCTCTTTAGTGGCTTACGTGACATTTTTAAAATCTAGGAGGGTTATCTCAAAATCAACCTAATATAGAGAGCGTTTTGTGAAATTTACCCAAACCTTTTGTTTGAAAGGATGCCATCTTGTTCATGTCAACTGCCATTGTAGTTAAATTAATGAACGCATAAAGAATGTGAATGTATTCTTGGCTTTTGAAAAACCAGAGAAACTGATGAGAGACCATATTGATATGAACCAAGGAAAGTAGAGAAGGATGAGAGGCTTATTATGAGGAATTATGTATTGGAAATTGAGTAATTAGTTCAAAATCGAAGACAATTTTCGAGCTTGTATTTGTATCTACATTTTGAATAATAAACAGATAAGGGTTCACATGGAGATACAAGGACAAATGGAGATAATTTGTGACAGAGTAGTTCACATGCCATGCAAAGTACAATTATTTATGAGAAGTCTGAGTATGCATGCTTGCTAATCAACTACTCATACCATAGTCATTGGGACCCCATGAAAATACAATTCATGGGGTCATTATAGAAGAAGAGAATAGTTGATAGTGTCGGTGTCTATTATTATTTATTATTTATCTTGATTTATGTGGGTCTCAAAAGTACAATAATTGATTCTTGCTTACACTCAATACTGCTATATATTCTCCCCCTTTTCCCCTGAGTTTGCACAATGAATCTTCCATTTCTGAAACTATGGCCACTGGTATTTTATGGTAACGCATCCCATTCATAATTTTTTTTTCTATTGCTTTGTTAGCCATATATATATACTTTCCCATTTGTTTTGGAGTTATTATTTGGTAGATTTTGAATGAGTTCTCAAGAGGATCGTTTATGATTCATATTTCTTGAGAATGCCTAGTTCCATGTTTGCTTTCAGTTTATGTTATGCGTACGTTTCTTTGTTGTTTGCTTGTCTCACTTTTGTCTATTTACAACATTTCTATGCTTTACATATATCGCTGTTTTTAACTATTTCTTATAATATAGTCTACATTTGGTTATTCTTCTCAGGAATCGGTGAATATTTGATACAATCTTACAAATGGGAGGTTTCGGGAAAGATGGACAGCCTTGAATGCTCGTTTTCCCTTTGATCTCCGGCTCTTTTGTTAAGGCTGCTTCATCATATTATGGATCAGTCATCAAAGCCATAGTTGTTAACGCAAGCACAAGCTCAGGAAAACTCTCAACATCTATTAATGTAACCATCAAATTGTCTTTTAAATGTACCCCTGACAAAAACTCAACTAAAAAGACAGAATCATTGTTCTAGATCTTGTAATTATTAAAGCAGCTTTCTGATAAAAGATTTCAATCTCCAATAATCAGTGAGTGCCACAAAGATGTATTCAGTGCATCCATAACTTCAAAATCTACGTCATCTGTATTAGATCAAAATTATTACCTTGCTTATTCATACAGAACACACTTCAAAATTTGTGAGGGATTACCTCAGAACAAAATTCATACAGAACTCTTTTTTTTTTTTTTTTTTTTGTTATAGTATTGATCGGCCGGGCTACTCAAGGTTCAATTTGAAGCAACGCCAGGAGTAGATAATGCATGCCTTGATATTTCAGTAAATGCAAGATGAAATGTCTTTGGCTCCAGCTTGAATTTCCTCACACATTGTTATCCGTTTATGGTAATAAAAGTGACTTTGTTGTCCATTTATCAATAAGGCTTATAAATTTATAAAGTTTATGGTTGATTCATGATCAAATTATAATTTTCACGTTCCATTTAATAATATTGTTATTGAAATTTTGAAGCCATGAAGAATCCTATGCTTGTGTAAAAATATTTTGATTATCCATGTATATTTGCATCATACCCATTTAGTAGCCACACAAAAAAAAAAAACAACCTTTTGTTTGTAAGGATAACATCTTGCTCGCGTCAACTACAATTGTAGTTAAATTGAAGCATAAAATGGGAAAGTGTTCTTGGCTTTTGAAAGAATCGGAGAAACAAATAAGAGACCAAATCGATATGAACCAAGGAAAGTAAGAGGGATGAGAAGCTTATTATAAGGAAAAATGAATTGGAAAAATTGAGCAATTAGGTGAAAATCTAAGTATTCAAGATTATGTTTATAATTTATATCTGCATTTCTTTAATAAACAGATAAGGGTTCACATGGAGATACAAGGACAAGTAATTAAATTTAAATGACGCAATTCATTTAGTGCTACAAAAGTACGATAATTTGTGATATAGTTCACATGCCATGCAAAGTATAATTATTTATCTTCATTTATGTGGGTCTCAACAGTACAACAATTAAAAAAAAGGAAACCATCAGTCCCTTCAACCTTTTAAACCTCAAACCAACGCCTCTAATGCTTTACTTAACCCTCTCATTCTTCAATCACACTTCTATCTCCGTCATCTTCTCTATTATCACCACCAATCTTCACCCTTGTGCCACAGCACGGAAGTAAAATATCTCGAAATCCATTGCGAAGTGTTCTCTGATTCACGAGGAAAATCTCGAATCAGCTAGGAAATATTAAAAGAGCAATTTTATTGAGAAAAGTAATTGAACCATGGGGATGTAGTTCTTCTTCTTAAGTAGAAAGCATACCCCTAATAGGAAAAGATTTCAAAAAGAAGAGAAAATATCAAAGCTATTTATTAAAAAACACTCCCTCTAATAGAAAATAAATCAGTCAAAATTGAATCAAAGCTGAATTTATTTTCTATGTTAAGATTCGATGGAATCTTTGCCAAAAGGTGTTGAAGCGGACCGCGAACCGTCGAGAAAACACCACAGCGATAGCAAAAACACAATAAAGAGTAAAACCACGAGATTCGTGGTTGACAAGTTGCCTACGTCCACGCAGGTAAGGAGGATTTTCACTAATAGAAAGAGAATACAAATTAGGATTACAAGTTCTCACAAAGAAACCCAAAAAACAAACCTCTCAATCTCTCAAAAATCTCCTCTCCAAAGATGCACAAACCCTCTGAAATTGCTCAAAATGGGTGCGATCACATCCAAATAATCGGGTTTAGGGTTATATATAAACTCTAAGCAGCAGGGTTTAAAACCAAAACCCGTTTTGAATCTGCTGATTAATGACTACTACTGCCAGATTATCGACTACTCAAATAATGGGAAATTACTACACAGATTATGGGCTACTTTCGGACCAGAAATACACCTTTACGTCGTTGCGGTTAGTCGACTACTACACCATATTGAGCTTCTGCGTTCCCATTCGAAACACCTTTACGTCTTTGCTTGATTAGTGGGCTACAATACCTGGTAATTCGACTCTTTAGCTGTCTTGTGCATGTTTTTGTGCATGTTCTACAATTCTCCACCTGTTGTCATTTGATTCACCTCAAATTTTGGGCCGAACACGAAGAACACCAGAACATCTAGAGAGATCACCATTAGCCAATCGAGGGCCATCCGGTGCGTCACTACCGTGCCCTCACCCATTACCCTCCACGGGATCAAGCTCCCGTAGTTCACCTCAAATCTTCTCCACCTTACCCATTACGCCCAGAAGAATCCATGCCCTCTTGGGCAAATCAACAAGATGATATGAAGCAAGTCTAAGCAATGCTTAAACTTACTACACGTGACCACCTTGGTTAACATGTCGCGGGATTCTCATTCGTGTACACCTTCATGAGAGAAATATCACCTCCCTCTATGACATCCAGCACAAAATGATACGACATCAATATGCTTGAGTGCGAGGCATGATGAACGATTCTTCGCCAGTGAATTGCACTCATTTGTCACACCACAAGTTCCGTTTTCTGCTCAATCCCCAAATCGTCTAGAAGACCCCACAACCACAATGCTTCCTTCACTCCTCGCCATGGCCATGTACTGCGGCCTCTGTAGTAGAAAGTGCCAGCTGGCAGCTGCAACATCGATCGCCAACTAACCCAGCAGCCCGTATCTTGAATACATAACTTGGTAGTAGATCGTCGTCTATCTAGATCGCCGCAATCGAGTCCACAAACCGTCAATCGACATGTTTCTCCACCAAAACAGGACCATATCAAGCTGTACCCTTTAAGTGCACGAGGACCCACTTCTTTGCTTCCCGGTCGCCTTTCCGGATTCGCCATGAATCCGACCCTGCCATGACCGCTGTGGAAATATGCGGTGTGTACACCATTGCATACATTAAAGCGCCAGCTACTAGCATAGGGAACCACGCTCCATAATGGCCTTCTCTTCGCATGTAGTGGGAGATTGATTACCGAGCCTAAAGTGTGGAGCGATGGAGTCACCGACTTAGCACTTTGCATCCGAACCTCGCGATCACCCGCTGTAGCCCGCCGACTCCAGAACAATCGTCGATTCGCCCGCTCTCTTCTAATCTCCATACGATATTTTCCTAGCGGCACCCATGTCCTTCATCTCGACTCTTCACCAAGTTGAGATTTCAACCTATCTATCTCCACGCTCTTAGAAGCAATAAGCATGTCATCCACATACAAAGAAGATAGATAAAATTACCTCCATGAAGCTTCGAGATGTAAGCGCAACAATCATGATCGCTTGTGAAAACCGTAGCCCGGCATGAAGGAGTCAAATCGCTTGTACGGCTGGGGAGATTGCTTTAATCCAATGATGACTTCCTCAAGCGACACACATGATTCTCCTTATCCTCAACCTTGTAGCCCTCGGGTTGATGCATGTAGATCTCTTCATCCAAGTCTCCGGTGCAAGAGAATTTTAACAACATCGAGTTGATCCGACTCAAAATCACCATGAGCAACAATACTCAATAGCACCCGAATAGAAGTATGCTTCACCCGGAGAAAATATCTCATTGTAATCCACACCCTCTTTACGTGCAAAACCCTTAGCCACTAGCCTCGCCTTGTATCTTACACCACGAGCTACGAAAGATCTTCCTTTCTTTATACACCCACTTACAACCAATAGCTTTTCTTCCTGAGCAATGGGACCACCTCCCATGTTTGGTTCTTGAAGAGATTCCATCTCTTCCTCCATCAGCAAACCAACTCTCACTATCCTTGTCCCGAATAGCTTCCTTGAAGGAGATCGGCTCGTCCTCCTCCCGAGTCGCGTATTCAACCATATTAGCACGCCCATAGTGCTTGAGGGGTTGATCACCCCGGCTTCAAAACAGCTTGTATGCTTTCGCTTTGGCCTAGTGGAAGCCAAATTATCCTCGCTGCGTTTGTTGTATGTAACATGTGTATTTTCTGTTGAACCTCCTCCTGCTCAAGCTCATCATCCGACTTCCCACTTGAGCGATTAGAACCTAGTTGGTCTTTAGGTTCTATTTCAATAACCTCGAGACTTAGAAGTCTCACGGTCATAACACCATCATCCTTGGGCCTTCAGCAATCATGGATTTCTCATCAAAGGTAACATCCTGGACCACGAACTTTGAATCTTCCGTACAAAGGCGATAGCCTTTTACTGCCTGCATATCCCAAGAATATTGCCTTCTTGGCCCTGGCGTCAAGCTTTCCGTTGGCATTGATAGTAGGCGGTACATCCGAAAATTACGAGCTATCATAATCGCATGCTCCTCGACCACACATGGGGTGTATCACCATCCAATGTCGAATGTGGTGAACGGTTCACAATGTAACAAAGGCCAGCCACGGCTTACGCCATTCGTTGCCCAATCTGCATAAGATCGCGCACTCTTCGCGGTGTTAGGTTCGATCTCTCCGACCCCATTAAACTGGGTGTAGACACGGTGTCGGTCGAACAATTCCCTCGATCCAGAACTCCTTGAAAGCACCATCATACTGCGTACCGTTATCGGATCTCGGCGTCTTCAATTTCTTTCTGTCTGTTTCAACCATTGTTTCTCCACTTCTTGAATGTCTCAACACCTCATTCTTGTGCTTGGAAAATAAATCCAAGCATACCTAGAATAATCATCAATAAGCGAGACATAATACACAGAACCACCCTTGGAGTTGTGCGGCGGACCCCAAACATCCGTGCACATAATCTAGTATCCCTCTGCTCTTAGACTTTGTTCGAAACTTGACCACTGTGTGACTTTCCATACACACAATCCTCGCAAAAATCCATGCTAGGTTCCTTGATTCTTCAGAGACCCTCTTTACCAAGCGAGAACTAGACCCTTCTCGACATATGCCCAAAAGCCATGCCATAGCGTGTGCTCACATGGGTCTCCACTTTCGCCAGTTCCAACCGCTGCATCTCTGTCACGTGCGCACGAGAGTATATAGATTACCGTGGCGAACACCCTTCATCACTACTAAGGAACCACGAACAACCTTCTTCACTCCGTTTTCCGTCACAACTCGCAACCACCGAGTCCAAAGCACCAACCGAGATAAGATTCTTCCGCAAGTCGGAACATGCCTCACATCCGCCAAGGTTCGAACCACTCCATCATGCATCTTGATTTTGATATTACCTAGCCCCACTGCTTTACAAGCATGGTTATTCCCCATCAATGGTTCCCCCATCAATGCCGGTAGTAAACCACTGGACTATGGTGGCCAGTCAGATCAAACAGGAGATCTCCATGCTGGGCGACATTCTTTTTCCGCTCCTTCCTGGCGAAGCGTAGCCGCCCGCCCTCTCTCCTCCGGTCTTGTTGTTGTTCTTCTTTCCACCTACTCTCTTATTTGGATGGTCGACTTTGAAATGCCGAGCTTCACCGCTTGCGAAACATCCTTTTTCCAGGAGCTTGATTTAGATCTAGACTTTCCTCTTGCCTTTTCCTCGCCATTGCTCCTTCCTCTTGCAAACAATCCTGCGCTTGTTCCTGTTACCGCCGATTGCCATGTCACTAGTTGCGATCTTCCAAATGGGAGGTTTCGGGAAAGATGGACAGCCTTGAATGCTCGTTTTCCCTTTGATCTCCGGCTCTTTTGTTAAGGCTGCTTCATCATATTATGGATCAGTCATCAAAGCCATAGTTGTTAACGCAAGCACAAGCTCAGGAAAACTCTCAACATCTATTAATGTAACCATCAAATTGTCTTTTAAATGTACCCCTGACAAAACTCAACTAAAAGACAGAATCATTGTTCTAGATCTTGTAATTATTAAAGCAGCTTTCTGATAAAAGATTTCAATCTCCAATAATCAGTGAGTGCCACAAAGATGTATTCAGTGCATCCATAACTTCAAAATCTACGTCATCTGTATTAGATCAAGAATTATTACCTTGCTTATTCATACAGAACACACTTCAAAATTTGTGAGGGATTACCTCAGAACAAAATTCATACAGAACTCTTTTTTATTTTTTTTATTTTTTTTGTTATAGTATTGATCGGCCGGGCTACTCAAGGTTCAATTTGAAGCAACGCCAGGAGTAGATAATGCATGCCTTGATATTTCAGTAAATGCAAGATGAAATGTCTTTGGCTCCAGCTTGAATTTCCTCACACATTGTTATCCGTTTATGGTAATAAAAGTGACTTTGTTGTCCATTTATCAATAAGGCTTATAAATTTATAAAGTTTATGGTTGATTCATGATCAAATTATAATTTTCACGTTCCATTTAATAATATTGTTATTGAAATTTTGAAGCCATGAAGAATCCTATGCTTGTGTAAAAATATTTTGATTATCCATGTATATTTGCATCATACCCATTTAGTAGCCACACAAAAAAAAACAACCTTTTGTTTGTAAGGATAACATCTTGCTCGCGTCAACTACAATTGTAGTTAAATTGAAGCATAAAATGGGAAAGTGTTCTTGGCTTTTGAAAGAATCGGAGAAACAAATAAGAGACCAAATCGATATGAACCAAGGAAAGTAAGAGGGATGAGAAGCTTATTATAAGGAAAAATGAATTGGAAAAATTGAGCAATTAGGTGAAAATCTAAGTATTCAAGATTATGTTTATAATTTATATCTGCATTTCTTTAATAAACAGATAAGGGTTCACATGGAGATACAAGGACAAGTAATTAAATTTAAATGACGCAATTCATTTAGTGCTACAAAAGTACGATAATTTGTGATATAGTTCACATGCCATGCAAAGTATAATTATTTATCTTCATTTATGTGGGTCTCAACAGTACAACAATTAAAAAAAAGGAAACCATCAGTCCCTTCAACCTTTTAAACCTCAAACCAACGCCTCTAATGCTTTACTTAACCCTCTCATTCTTCAATCACACTTCTATCTCCGTCATCTTCTCTATTATCACCACCAATCTTCACCCTTGTGCCACAGCACGGAAGTAAAATATCTCGAAATCCATTGCGAAGTGTTCTCACAATTCACGAGGAAAAATCTCGAATCAGCTAGGAAATATTAAAAGAGCAATTTTATTGAGAAAAGTAATTGAACCATGGGGATGTAGTTCTTCTTCTTAAGTAGAAAGCATACCCCTAATAGGAAAAGATTTCAAAAAGAAAGAGAAAATATCAAAGCTATTTATTAAAAAACACTCCCTCTAATAGAAAATAAATCAGTCAAAATTGAATCAAAGCTGAATTTATTTTCTATGTTAAGTTGCGATGGAATCTTGCCAAAAAGGTGTTGAAGCGGACCGCGAACCGTCGAGAAAACACCACAGCGATAGCAAAACACAATAAAAGAGTAAAGACCACGAGATTTACGTGGTTGACAAGTTGCCTCGTCCACGGGGTAGGAGGAGGATTTTCACTAATAGAAAGAGAATACAAATTAGGATTACAAGTTCTCACAAAGAAACCCTAAAAACAAACCTCTCAATCTCTCAAAAAATCTCCTCTCCAAAGATGCACAAAACCCTCTGAAATTGCTCAAAATGGGTGCGATCACATCCAAATAATCGGGTTTAGGGTTATATATAAACTCTAAACGAACGGGTTTAAAACCAAAACCGTTTTGAATCTGCCAGATTAGTCGACTACTACTTCAGATTAGTCGACTACTACTTCAGATTAGTCGACTACTACTTCAGATTAGTCGACTACTACTTCAGATTAGTCGACTACTACACCATATTAGTCGACTACTCATCAGATTAGTCGACTACTACACCATATTGAGCTTCTGCGTTCCCATTCGAAACACCTTTACGTCTTTGCTTGATTAGTGGGCTACAATACCTGGTAATTCGACTCTTTAGCTGTCTTGTGCATGTTTTGTGCATGTTCTACAATTCTCCACCTGTTGTCATTTGATTCACCTCAAATTTTGGGCCGAACACGAAGAACACCAGAACATCTAGAGAGATCACCATTAGCCAATCGAGGGCCATCCGGTGCGTCACTACCGTGCCCTCACCCATTACCCTCCACGGGATCAAGCTCCCGTAGTTCACCTCAAATCTTCTCCACCTTACCCATTACGCCCAGAAGAATCCATGCCCTCTTGGGCAAATCAACAAGATGATATGAAGCAAGTCTAAGCAATGCTTAAACTTACTACACGTGACCACCTTGGTTAACATGTCGCGGGATTCTCATTCGTGTACACCTTCATGAGAGAAATATCACCTCCCTCTATGACATCCAGCACAAAATGATACGACATCAATATGCTTGAGTGCGAGGCATGATGAACGATTCTTCGCCAGTGAATTGCACTCATTTGTCACACCACAAGTTCCGTTTTCTGCTCAATCCCCAAATCGTCTAGAAGACCCCACAACCACAATGCTTCCTTCACTCCTCGCCATGGCCATGTACTGCGGCCTCTGTAGTAGAAAGTGCCAGCTGGCAGCTGCAACATCGATCGCCAACTAACCCAGCAGCCCGTATCTTGAATACATAACTTGGTAGTAGATCGTCGTCTATCTAGATCGCCGCAATCGAGTCCACAAACCGTCAATCGACATGTTTCTCCACCAAAACAGGACCATATCAAGCTGTACCCTTTAAGTGCACGAGGACCCACTTCTTTGCTTCCCGGTCGCCTTTCCGGATTCGCCATGAATCCGACCCTGCCATGACCGCTGTGGAAATATGCGGTGTGTACACCATTGCATACATTAAAGCGCCAGCTACTAGCATAGGGAACCACGCTCCATAATGGCCTTCTCTTCGCATGTAGTGGGAGATTGATTACCGAGCCTAAAGTGTGGAGCGATGGAGTCACCGACTTAGCACTTTGCATCCGAACCTCGCGATCACCCGCTGTAGCCCGCCGACTCCAGAACAATCGTCGATTCGCCCGCTCTCTTCTAATCTCCATACGATATTTTCCTAGCGGCACCCATGTCCTTCATCTCGACTCTTCACCAAGTTGAGATTTCAACCTATCTATCTCCACGCTCTTAGAAGCAATAAGCATGTCATCCACATACAAAGAAGATAGATAAAATTACCTCCATGAAGCTTCGAGATGTAAGCGCAACAATCATGATCGCTTGTGAAAACCGTAGCCCGGCATGAAGGAGTCAAATCGCTTGTACGGCTGGGGAGATTGCTTTAATCCAATGATGACTTCCTCAAGCGACACACATGATTCTCCTTATCCTCAACCTTGTAGCCCTCGGGTTGATGCATGTAGATCTCTTCATCCAAGTCTCCGGTGCAAGAGAATTTTAACAACATCGAGTTGATCCGACTCAAAATCACCATGAGCAACAATACTCAATAGCACCCGAATAGAAGTATGCTTCACCCGGAGAAAATATCTCATTGTAATCCACACCCTCTTTACGTGCAAAACCCTTAGCCACTAGCCTCGCCTTGTATCTTACACCACGAGCTACGAAAGATCTTCCTTTCTTTATACACCCACTTACAACCAATAGCTTTTCTTCCTGAGCAATGGGACCACCTCCCATGTTTGGTTCTTGAAGAGATTCCATCTCTTCCTCCATCAGCAAACCAACTCTCACTATCCTTGTCCCGAATAGCTTCCTTGAAGGAGATCGGCTCGTCCTCCTCCCGAGTCGCGTATTCAACCATATTAGCACGCCCATAGTGCTTGAGGGGTTGATCACCCCGGCTTCAAAACAGCTTGTATGCTTTCGCTTTGGCCTAGTGGAAGCCAAATTATCCTCGCTGCGTTTGTTGTATGTAACATGTGTATTTTCTGTTGAACCTCCTCCTGCTCAAGCTCATCATCCGACTTCCCACTTGAGCGATTAGAACCTAGTTGGTCTTTAGGTTCTATTTCAATAACTCGAGACTTAGAAGTCTCACGGTCATAACACCATCATCCTTGGGCCTTCAGCAATCATGGATTTCTCATCAAAGGTAACATCCTGGACCACGAACTTTGAATCTTCCGTACAAAGGCGATAGCCTTTTACTGCCTGCATATCCCAAGAATATTGCCTTCTTGGCCCTGGCGTCAAGCTTTCCGTTGGCATTGATAGTAGGCGGTACATCCGAAAATTACGAGCTATCATAATCGCATGCTCCTCGACCACACATGGGGTGTATCACCATCAATGTCGAATGTGGTGAGCGGTTCACAATGTAACAAAGGCCAGCCACGGCTTACGCCATTCGTTGCCCAATCTGCATAAGATCGCGCACTCTTCGCGGTGTTAGGTTCGATCTCTCCGACCCCATTAAACTGGGTGTAGACACGGTGTCGGTCGAACAATTCCCTCGATCCAGAACTCCTTGAAAGCACCATCATACTGCGTACCGTTATCGGATCTCGGCGTCTTCAATTTCTTTCTGTCTGTTTCAACCATTGTTCTCCACTTCTTGAATGTCCGAACACCTCATTCTTGTGCTTGGAAAATAAATCCAAGCATACCTAGAATAATCATCAATAAGCGAGACATAATACACAGAACCACCCTTGGAGTTGTGCGGCGGACCCCAAACATCCGTGCACATAATCTAGTATCCCTCTGCTCTTAGACTTTGTTCGAAACTTGACCACTGTGTGACTTTCCATACACACAATCCTCGCAAAAATCCATGCTAGGTTCCTTGATTCTTCAGAGACCCTCTTTACCAAGCGAGAACTAGACCCTTCTCGACATATGCCCAAAAGCCATGCCATAGCGTGTGCTCACATGGGTCTCCACTTTCGCCAGTTCCAACCGCTGCATCTCTGTCACGTGCGCACGAGAGTATATAGATTACCGTGGCGAACACCCTTCATCACTACTAAGGAACCACGAACAACCTTCTTCACTCCGTTTTCCGTCACAACTCGCAACCACCGAGTCCAAAGCACCAACCGAGATAAGATTCTTCCGCAAGTCGGAACATGCCTCACATCCGCCAAGGTTCGAACCACTCCATCATGCATCTTGATTTTGATATTACCTAGCCCCACTGCTTTACAAGCATGGTTATTCCCCATCAATGGTTCCCCCATCAATGCCGGTAGTAAACCACTGGACTATGGTGGCCAGTCAGATCAAACAGGAGATCTCCATGCTGGGCGACATTCTTTTTCCGCTCCTTCCTGGCGAAGCGTAGCCGCCCGCCCTCTCTCCTCCGGTCTTGTTGTTGTTCTTCTTTCCACCTACTCTCTTATTTGGATGGTCGACTTTGAAATGCCGAGCTTCACCGCTTGCGAAACATCCTTTTTCCAGGAGCTTGATTTAGATCTAGACTTTCCTCTTGCCTTTTCCTCGCTCATTGCTCCTTCCTCTTGCAAACAATCCTGCGCTTGTTCCTGTTACCGCCGATTGCCATGTCACTAGTTGCGATCTTCCAAAGATCGTCCGCTAGAAGTGCCGTTCTAGTCTCATCCATCTTCGATTTTCTCCCACAAGCCTCGGTGTTTGCACCGGGTTCTCATAAGACTTGGCGAAGTAGTAAAGCGCGATCCTCGTCTCCTACTTTAACATCTATGTCTTTCAACTGATATGATCCTATCAAACTTGTTGATGTGTTCGGATTGATGAGCCCTCCTCCATCTTGCAAGTATACAATTTGGATTTTAAGTAGATCCGGTTAGTTAGACTCTTCGTCATGAAGGTACCCTCTAACTTCTTCCACTGCGCTTGACGTTTCCTCTCCATCTACCAAGAAAGCTACATCCCTCTCAAGGCATAGGATAATCGGCCGTGTTCCAACTCCTCCCGATCCTCATCGGACATATCCTTGTTCTTCTTCTCCTTTCCATCCAAAGCCTTGTGCAATTTTTATGTAAATTAAAGTTTTTCATGCATCCTCCATAGGAAAAGTCGTTCTTCCCATTGAACTTTTCAATCAATTTTTCCCACTTTGGTGATTCTTGGTTGGCATCCTCTTGTTTGTCTTCGTGAATCCGCTTCTCTCGGGAATCACGAACCCTCAAATTAGAAATTACACCACTTCATCCAGAACAATATCGATACCAATTGTTGGAGGCGCGAACGTCGAGCCACCACAAGCGATAGCAAAACACAATAAAAGAGTAAAGACACGAGATTTACGTGGTTGACAAGTTGCCTCGTCCACGGGGTAAGGAGGGGATTTTCACTAATAGAAAGAGATAATACAAATTAGGATTACAAGTTCTCACAAAGAAACCCTAAAAACAAACCTCTCAATCTCTCAAAAAATCTCCTCTCCAAAGATGCACAAAACCCTCTGAAAAGGCTGCTCAAAATGGGTGCTGATCACATCCAAATAATCGGGTTTAGGGTTATATATAAACTCTAAACGAACGGGTTTAAAACCAAAACCGTTTTGAATCTGCCAGATTAGTCGACTACTACTTCAGATTAGTCGACTACTACTTCAGATTAGTCGACTACAACACGATTAGTCGACTACTACTTCAGATTAGTCGACTACTACTTCAGATTAGTCGACTACAACACGATTAGTCGACTACTACACCATATTAGTCGACTACTCGCTCCTCAAACAAAACTCGCTTCAGTTCACGTGATTAGTCGACTACAATACCAGTAGTCGCATCATCGAACTCAAAACCTGCCTTGTGCATGTTTTGTGCATGTTCTACAAAAGGCTATTGTCGATGGAATTTCGTAAATCTTCCAATCATGTTGTCTGTTGGAATAAAACGTAACGGTTGATCAAGAGTACCAAAATGAAACTCCAAACGAGAAAAATAAAAAAACCCAATTACACAAGGATTTACGTGGTTCGATCAAATTGAGCAATTAGGTGAAAATCTAAGTATTCAAGATTATGTTTATAATTTATATCTGCATTTCTTTAATAAACAGATAAGGGTTCACATGGAGATACAAGGACAAGTAATTAAATTTAAATGACGCAATTCATTTAGTGCTACAAAAGTACGATAATTTGTGATATAGTTCACATGCCATGCAAAGTATAATTATTTATCTTCATTTATGTGGGTCTCAACAGTACAACAATTAAAAAAAAAAAAGGAAACCATCAGTCCCTTCAACCTTTTAAACCTCAAACCAACGCCTCTAATGCTTTACTTAACCCTCTCATTCTTCAATCACACTTCTATCTCCGTCATCTTCTCTATTATCACCACCAATCTTCACCCTTGTGCCACAGCACGGAAGTAAAAATATCTCGAAATCCATTGCGAAGTGTTCTACGAATTCACGAGGAAAAATCTCCGAATCCGCTAGGAAATATTAAAAAGAGCAATTTTATTGAGAAAAAGTAATTCGAACCATGGGGATGTAGTTCTTCTTCTTAAGTAGAAAGCATACCCCTAATAGGAAAAGATTTCAAAAGAAAGAGAAAATATCAAAGCTATTTATTAAAAAAACACTCCCTCTAATAGAGAAAATAAATCAGTCAAAATTGAATCAAAACTGAATTTATTTTCTATGTTAAGTTGCTGATGGAATCTTTGCCAAAAAGGTGTTGGAAGCGGACCATGAGAACCGTCGAGAGAAACCACCACAAACGATAGCAAAACACAATAAAAGAGTAAAGACGAGATTTACGTGGTTCGGCAAGTTGCCTACGCCCACGGGTAAGGAGGGGATTTTCACTAATAGAAAGAGAATACAAATTAGGATTACAAGTTCTCACAAAGAAACCCTAAAAACAAACCTCTCAATCTCTCAAAAAATCTCCTCTCCAAAGATGCACAAAACCTCTGCTCCAAAATGGGTGCTGATCACATCCAAATAATCGGTTTAGGGTTATATATAAACTCTAAACGAACCGGGTTTAAAACCAAAACCGTTTTGAATCTGCCAGATTAGTCGACTACTACTTCAGATTAGTCGACTACTCATCAGATTAGTCGACTACAACACGATTAGTCGACTACTACTTCAGATTAGTCGACTACTACACCATATTAGTCGACTACTCATCAGATTAGTCGACTACTACACCATATTAGTCGACTACTGCGTTCCCAACTCGAAAACACGCTTTACGTCATTTGCAGATTAGTCGACTACAATACCTAGTAGTCGACTCTTGAACTGCTGTCTTGTGCATGTTTTGTGCATGTTCTACAATTCTCCACCTCGTACATCATTTGATTCACCTCAAATTTTGGGCCGAACACCGAAGAACACCAAGAACATCTAGAGATCACCATTAGCCAATCCAGGCCAATCCAGGTGCGTCCTACACCGCGGCTCATTACCCTCCAGGGATCAAGCTCACCGTAGTTCACCTCAAATCTTCTCCACCTTACCCATTACAGCCCGAGAGCCATGCCCTCTTGGGCAAATCAACAAGAGTGATATGAAGCAAGTCTAAGCAATGCTTAAACTTACTACCGTGACCACCTTGGTTAACATGTCCATGGATTCTCATTCGTGTACACCTTCATGAGAGAAATATCACCTCCTCTATGACATCCGCACAAAATGATACGACATCAATATGCTTGGTACGAGCATGATGAACTGATTCTTCGCCAAGTGAATTGCACTCATTTGTCACACCACAAGTTCCGTTTTCTGCTCAATCCCCAAATCGTCTAGAAGACCCCACAACCACAATGCTTCCTTCACTCCTCTGCCATGGCCATGTACTCGGCCTCAGAGTAGAAAGTGCCATCGTAGCACGCAACATCGATCGCCAACTAACCGGAGCCCCATGTATCTTGAATACATAACCGTAGTAGATCGTCGTCTATCTAGATCGCCGCATAATCGAGTCCACAAACCCGTCAATCGACATGTTTCTCCACCAAAACACGACCATTATCAAGCGTACCCTTTAAGTACGAGGACCCACTTCCTTTGCTTCCCGGTCGCCTTTCGGATTCGCCATGAATCACGACCACTTGACCGCTGTGAAATATGCAGTGTACACCCATTGCATACATTAAACGCCAACCGCACTAGCATAGGGAACCGCGCTCCATGTGCCTTCTCTTCACTGTAGTGGGAGATTGATTACCGAGAAAGCCTAAAGTGTGGAGCCAATGGAGTCACCACCGACTTAGCACTTTGCATCCCGAACCTCGCGATCACCCGCTCTATGTAGCCCTCCGACTCAAGAACAATCGTGATTCGCCGCGCTCTCTTCTAATCTCCATACCCGGTATTTTCCTAGCGGCCCATGTCCTTCATCTCGAACTCTTCACCAAGTTGAGATTTCAACCTATCTATCTCCACCCTCTTAGAAGCAATAAGCATGTCATCCACATACAAAGAAGATAGATAAAATTACCTCCGAAGCTTCAGATGTAGCCTAACAATCATGATCGCCATTGAAAACCCATATGACATGAAGGAGTCAAATCGCTTGTACCCGCTGCTGGGAGATTGCTTTAATCCATACGATGACTTCCTCAAGCGACACACATGATTCTCCTTATCCTCAACCTTGTAGCCCTCAGGTTGATGCATGTAGATCTCTTCATCCAAGTCTCCGTGCAAGAAGGTTGTTTTAACATCGAGTTGATCCGACTCAAAATCACCATGAGCAACAATACTCAATAGCACCCGAATAAGTATGCTTCACCAGGAGAAAATATCTCATTGTAATCCACACCTCTTCATTGCAAAACCCTTAGCCACTAGCCTCGCCTTGTATCTTACACCACCGAGCTCAGAAGATCTTCCTTTCTTTTATACACCCACTTACAACCAATAGCTTTTCTTCCTACGGGCAATGGGACCACCTCCATGTTTGGTTCTTCCAGAAGAGATTCCATCTCTTCCTCCATCATGACCAACCACTCACTATCCTTGTCCCGAATAGCTTCCTTGAAGGTCGGCTCGTCCTCCTCCACCAGAGTGCGTATTCAACCATATTAGCTTGCCCATAGTGCTTCAGGGGTTGATCGCCCGACTTCAAAACGCTTGTATGCTCGCTTTGGCCTAGTGGAAGCCAAATTATCCTCGGCTTCGCTGTTGTTGTAGTACTTGTATTTTCTGTTGAACCTCCTCCCGCTCAAGCTCATCATCTACGACTTCCCACTTGAGCACGATTAGAACCTAGTTGGTCTTTAGGTTCTATTTCAATAACTCGAGACTTAGAAGTCTCACCATCCATAACACCATCATCCTTGGGCCCTAGCAATCATGGATTTCTCATCAAAGGTAACATCCTGTGACCACGAACTTTGAATCTTAGTACACCAAAGCGATAGCCTTTCATGCCCATATCCCAAGAATATTGCCTTCTGGCCCTCGTCAAGCTTTCCCTCGTTGGCGTAGTAGGCGACATCCAGAAATTACGAGCCTATCATAATCGCATGCTTGACCACACCCATAGGTGTATCACCATCCATGTCGAATGTGGTGAACGGTTCACAATGTAACAAGGCAGTAGCCACCGCCGCCCACCATTCGTTGCCCAATCATAAGATCATACTCGCGCCTTTTCCGCGGTGTTGGTTCGATCTCTCCATGACCCATTACAGCGTGGTGTAGACACTTGTCGGTGTCGAACAATTCCCTCGATCACGAACTCCTTGAAAGCACCATCGTATACTGCGTACCGTTATCGGATCTCGGCGTCTTCAATTTCTTTCATGCATTCCTCAACCATTGTTCTCCACTTCTTGAATGTCTCAACACCTCATTCTTGTGCTTGAGAAAATAAATCCAAGCATACCTAGAATAATCATCAATAAGCGAGACATAATACCCGAACCACCCTTGGAAGTTGTGCAGGCGGACCCCAAACATCCGTGCACATAATCTAGTATCCCTCGCTCTTAGACTTGCTGTTGAGAACTTGACCTGTGTGACTTTCCATACACACAATCTCGCAAAATCCATGCTAGGTTCCTTGAATTCTTCAAGCGACCCTCTTTACCAAGCGAACTAGACCCTTCTCGACATATGCCCGCCGCTTATGCCATAACCGCGTGTGCTCACATGGGTCTCCACCACTTCCTTCAGTTCCAACCGGCGCATCTCACATCGCGTCGTGCGAGATATAGATTACCGTGACGAACACCCTTCATCACTACTAAGGAACCACGAACAACCTTCTTCACTCCGTTTTCGTCACAATCCGCAACCACCCAGGGTCCAAGCACCAATGAGATAAGATTCTTCCGAAGTCGGAACATGCCTCACATCCGCTCAAGGTTCGAACCACTCCATCATGCATCTTGATTTTGATATTACCTAGCCCCTTGTTTTACAAGCATGGTTATTCCCCATCAATACAGTTCCCCATCAATGCCTCAGTAGGTAGTAAACCACTTCCTATTTGGACACATATGGTAAGAGCAACCGAATCAAGTATCCACTTCCGGAGATCTCTCGCCACCCGCGGACGACGCATTCCTTATCGCTCCTTCCTCGGCGTGCTTCGCTTCTTCCTTGCCCTCTCTCTCTGGGTCTTGTTGTTGTTCTTCTTTCCACCTACTCTCTTATTTGGACGGTCGACTTTGAAATGCCCAGCTTCACGCGCCTTGAAACATCCTTTTCCTTAAGAGGTCTTGATTTAGATCTAGACTTTCCTCCTTGCCTTTTCCTCGCTCATTGCTCCTTCCTCTGCAAACAATCCTGCGCTTGTTCCCATTACCGCCGATTAGCCATGTCACTAGTTGCGATCTTCCAAAGATCGTCCAGCTAGAAGTGCCGTTCTAGTCTCATCCATCTTGATTTTCTCCCACAAGCCTCGGTGTTTGCACGGGTTCTCATAAGACTTAGTGAGGCAGTAGTAAGAAAAGCGATCCTCGTCTCCTACTTTAACATCTATGTCTTTAAAGTGATCCTATCAAACTTGTTGATGTGTTCCGGATTGATGAGCCCTCCTCCATCTTGCAAGTATACAATTTGGATTTTAAGTAGATCCGGTTAGTTAGACTCTTCGTCATGAAGGTACCCTCTTCTTCCACACGTGACCGTTCCTCTCCATCTAAGAAAGCTACATCCCTCTCAAGGCATAGGATAATCGGCCTGTGTTTCCGGATCCAACTCCTCCCAATCCTCATCGACATATCCTTGTTCTTCTTCTCCTTTCCATCCAAAGCCTTGTGCAATTTTGCGAAATTAAAGTTTTTCATCGCATCCTCCATAGGAAAAGTCGTTCTTCCCATTGAACTTTTCAATCTCGAATTTTCCCACTTTGGTGATTCTTGGTTGGCCTTCATCCTCTGTTTGTCTTCGTGAATCCGCTTCTCTCGAGAATCAGAACACCCCTCAAATTAGAAATTACACCACTTCAATCGAACAATATCTCATACCAATTGTTGGTAGCGGACCGCTGGCCGAGTCGAGAAACCACCACAAACGATAGCAAAACACAATAAAAGAGTAAAGACACGAGATTTACGTGGTTGACAAGTTGCCTCGTCCACGGGGTAAGGAGGGGATTTTCACTAATAGAAAGAGATAATACAAATTAGGATTACAAGTTCTCACAAAGAAACCCTAAAAACAAACCTCTCAATCTCTCAAAAAATCTCCTCTCCAAAGATGCACAAAACCCTCTCAAAAGTCGCCAAAATCGTGCTTGATCACATCCAAATAATCGGGTTTAGGGTTATATATAAACTCTAAACGAACGGGTTTAAAACCAAAACCGTTTTGAATCTGCCAGATTAGTCGACTACTACCAGATTAGTCGACTACTCATCAGATTAGTCGACTACAACACGCATTAGTCGACTACTGCACTCCAACGCAGAAATACACCTTTCGTCGTCAGATTAGTCGACTACTACACCATATTAGTCGACTACTACTTCAGATTAGTCGACTACAACACGATTAGTCGACTACTCATCAGATTAGTCGACTACAATACCTAGTAGTCGACTCTTGAACTGCTGTCTTGTGCATGTTTTGTGCATGTTCTACAAAAGGCTATTGCGATGGAATTTCAGAAATCTTCCAATCATGTTGTCTGTTGGAATAAAAACGTAACGGTTGATCAAGAGTACCAAAATGAAACTCCAAACAGAAAAATAAAAAAAAAAACCCAATTACACAAGGATTTACGTGGTTCGATCAAATTGATCTACGTCCACGGCAAGAGAGGGGTTTCACTATATTAAAGCTCTCAATCCAATACACAAAAATGAGCTCACTTATTTTGTAGCTCTTTCTGAGATTGTAACAACCAATGAAATTGAAAAGAAAAAATTTGTGTATGCTTTCGGTGGCTCAAAAACAGAGATTGCAACTTGAAAGCGACTCTCCACTTGAAACCGACCTTTTTGTTTCTACTGCCAAAATAAATCTCATTGATTGAAGGGCTGTCCGGTTCCTTGATTGAAGGACTGTCCAAATCCTCATTTAATGAGCCCTCCCCAAGTCAACAACTCTGGCCTCCTTTATTTTTCAAATCAAAATGGGTCCGCCCATTTGGCCAAATTCAAGACAAAAACCAACATTGTCTCGTCTCCGTCAAGATAGATGATTTTCATATATTGTATATACCTAATTTTGCCTTCTAGATTTAGAGATATTGCATTTTCTTTGTGGTCAAGTCAACGGTGCATCCATATTCGTGTTTCCCTCTTGACAGACTCGCTGCATCATCAACTTGTTTGCTATGCGTCCTACATCACCTTAGATGCTGAAACTCAAGAATTCAACACAGGCACTGATAGCTTGTGCATGATGCCTCCTCCGCCTAGCCATCAAGTCCCTTTGCACCACCACTCTTATAGACCACTTTATGCCCATGAACTTTCCTTCAATGAAACCCCAAATATTTCGATTCAAGAAACATCACCAATCTTTCTTTCTTTTTTTTCCTGATTAATCCTCCTTCTTAATTGTTGTGATGAAGAAGATAATGACAGTAACAATGGTTTTGGTATATTGAAAGAACAATGTGATATGGATTATTGCAAAATTTGTGATAGCAATGGTGGAGTGAAGAAGAGAAAGGGGTTGATGACACGGCTGAAGATGCACAAAACCTCTGCTCCAAAATGGGTGCTGATCACATCCAAATAATCGGGTTTAGGGTTATATATAAACTCTAAACGAACCGGGTTTAAAACCAAAACCCGTTTTGAATTGCAGGATTAGTCGACTACTACTTCAGATTAGTCGACTACTCATCAGATTAGTCGACTACAACACGATTAGTCGACTACTACTTCAGATTAGTCGACTACTACACCATATTAGTCGACTACTCATCAGATTAGTCGACTACTACACCATATTAGTCGACTACTACGTTCCCAACTCGAAAACACGCTTTACGTCATTTGCAGATTAGTCGACTACAATACCTAGTAGTCGACTCTTGAACTGCTGTCTTGTGCATGTTTTTGTGCATGTTCTACAATTCTCCACCTCGTACATCATTTGATTCACCTCAAATTTTGGGCCGAACACCGAAGAACACCAAGAACATCTAGAGATCACCATTAGCCAATCCAGGCCAATCCAGGTGCGTCCTACACCGCGGCTCATTACCCTCCAGGGATCAAGCTCACCGTAGTTCACCTCAAATCTTCTCCACCTTACCCATTACAGCCCGAGAGCCATGCCCTCTTGGGCAAATCAACAAGAGTGATATGAAGCAAGTCTAAGCAATGCTTAAACTTACTACACGTGACCACCTTGGTTAACATGTCGTGGGATTCTCATTCGTGTACACCTTCATGAGAGAAATATCACCTCCTCTATGACATCCGCACAAAATGATACGACATCAATATGCTTGGTACGAGCATGATGAACTGATTCTTCGCCAAGTGAATTGCACTCATTTGTCACACCACAAGTTCCGTTTTCTGCTCAATCCCCAAATCGTCTAGAAGACCCCACAACCACAATGCTTCCTTCACTCCCTCGCCATGGCCATGTACTCGGCCTCAGAGTAGAAAGTGCCATCGTAGCACGCAACATCGATCGCCAACTAACCGGAGCCCCATGTATCTTGAATACATAACCGGTAGTAGATCGTCGTCTATCTAGATCGCCGCATAATCGAGTCCACAAACCCGTCAATCGACATGTTTCTCCACCAAAACACGACCATTATCAAGCGTACCCTTTAAGTACACGAGGACCCACTTCCTTTGCTTCCCGGTCGCCTTTCCGGATTCGCCATGAATCACGACCACTTGACCGCTGTGAAATATGCAGTGTACACACATTGCATACATTAAACCGCCAACTGCACTAGCATAGGAACACGCTCCATGTGCGCCTTCTCTTCCGCTGTAGTGGGAGATTGATTACCAGAAAGCCTAAAGTGTGGAGCCAATGGAGTCACCACCGACTTAGCACTTTGCATCCCGAACCTCGCGATCACCCGCTCTATGTAGCCCTTCTGACTCAAGAACAATCGTCGATTCGCCCGCTCTCTTCTAATCTCCATACCCGTATTTTCGCGGCACCCATGTCCTTCATCTCGAACTCTTCACCAAGTTGAGATTTCAACCTATCTATCTCCACCCCGCTCTTAGAAGCAATAAGCATGTCATCCACATACAAAGAAGATAGATAAAATTACCTCCGAAGCTTCAGATGTAGCCTAACAATCATGATCGCCATGAAAACCCATGCTTCAAAGATGAAGGAGTCAAATCGCTTGTACCCGCTGCTGGGAGATTGCTTTAATCCATACGATGACTTCCTCAAGCGACACACATGATTCTCCTTATCCTCAACCTTGTAGCCCTCGGGTTGATGCATGTAGATCTCTTCATCCAAGTCTCCGTGCAAGAAGGTTGTTTTAACATCGAGTTGATCCGACCAAAATCACCATGAGCAACAATACTCAATAGCACCCGAATAGAAGTATGCTTCACCACGGAGAAAATATCTCATTGTAATCCACACCCTCTTTCGTGCAAAACCCTTAGCCACTAGCCTCGCCTTGTATCTTACACCACCGAGCTCAAAGATCTTCCTTTCTTTTATACACCCACTTACAACCAATAGCTTTTCTTCCTACGCAATGGGACCACCTCCCATGTTTGGTTCTTCGAAGAGATTCCATCTCTTCCTCCATCATGACCAACCACTCACTATCCTTGTCCCGAATAGCTTCCTTGAAGGAGATCGGCTCGTCCTCCTCCACCGAGAGTCGTATTCAACCATATTAGCTTGCCCATAGTGCTTCAGGGGTTGATCGCCCGACTTCAAAACGCTTGTATGCTCGCTTTGGCCTAGTGGAAGCCAAATTATCCTCGGCTTCGCTGTTGTTGTAGTACTGTGTATTTTCTGTTGAACCTCCTCCTGCTCAAGCTCATCATCTACGACTTCCCACTTGAGCACGATTAGAACCTAGTTGGTCTTTAGGTTCTATTTCAATAACTCGAGACTTAGAAGTCTCACGGTCATAACACCATCATCCTTGGGCCTTAGCAATCATGGATTTCTCATCAAAGGTAACATCCTGTGACCACGAACTTTGAATCTTAGTACACCAAAGCGATAGCCTTTCATGCCCATATCCCAAGAATATTGCCTTCTGGCCCTCGTCAAGCTTTCCCTCGTTGGCGTAGTAGGCGACATCCAGAAATTACGAGCCTATCATAATCGCATGCTTGACCACACCCATAGGTGTATCACCATCCATGTCGAATGTGGTGAACGGTTCACAATGTAACAAGGCAGTAGCCACCGCCGCCCACCATTCGTTGCCCAATCATAAGATCATACTCGCGCCTTTTCCGCGGTGTTGGTTCGATCTCTCCATGACCCATTACAGCGTGGTGTAGACACTTGTCGGTGTCGAACAATTCCCTCGATCACGAACTCCTTGAAAGCACCATCGTATACTGCGTACCGTTATCGGATCTCGGCGTCTTCAATTTCTTTCATGCATTCCTCAACCATTGTTCTCCACTTCTTGAATGTCTCAACACCTCATTCTTGTGCTTGAGAAAATAAATCCAAGCATACCTAGAATAATCATCAATAAGCGAGACATAATACCCGAACCACCCTTGGAAGTTGTGCAGGCGGACCCCAAACATCCGTGCACATAATCTAGTATCCCTCGCTCTTAGACTTGCTGTTGAGAACTTGACCTGTGTGACTTTCCATACACACAATCTCGCAAAATCCATGCTAGGTTCCTTGAATTCTTCAAGCGACCCTCTTTACCAAGCGAACTAGACCCTTCTCGACATATGCCCGCCGCTTATGCCATAACCGCGTGTGCTCACATGGGTCTCCACCACTTCCTTCAGTTCCAACCGGCGCATCTCACATCGCGTCGTGCGAGATATAGATTACCGTGACGAACACCCTTCATCACTACTAAGGAACCACGAACAACCTTCTTCACTCCGTTTTCGTCACAATCCGCAACCACCCAGGGTCCAAGCACCAATGAGATAAGATTCTTCCGAAGTCGGAACATGCCTCACATCCGCTCAAGGTTCGAACCACTCCATCATGCATCTTGATTTTGATATTACCTAGCCCCTTGTTTTACAAGCATGGTTATTCCCCATCAATACAGTTCCCCATCAATGCCTCAGTAGGTAGTAAACCACTTCCTATTTGGACACATATGGTAAGAGCAACCGAATCAAGTATCCACTTCCGGAGATCTCTCGCCACCCGCGGACGACGCATTCCTTATCGCTCCTTCCTCGGCGTGCTTCGCTTCTTCCTTGCCCTCTCTCTCTGGGTCTTGTTGTTGTTCTTCTTTCCACCTACTCTCTTATTTGGACGGTCGACTTTGAAATGCCCAGCTTCACGCGCCTTGAAACATCCTTTTCCTTAAGAGGTCTTGATTTAGATCTAGACTTTCCTCCTTGCCTTTTCCTCGCTCATTGCTCCTTCCTCTGCAAACAATCCTGCGCTTGTTCCCATTACCGCCGATTAGCCATGTCACTAGTTGCGATCTTCCAAAGATCGTCCAGCTAGAAGTGCCGTTCTAGTCTCATCCATCTTGATTTTCTCCCACAAGCCTCGGTGTTTGCACGGGTTCTCATAAGACTTAGTGAGGCAGTAGTAAGAAAAGCGATCCTCGTCTCCTACTTTAACATCTATGTCTTTAAAGTGATCCTATCAAACTTGTTGATGTGTTCCGGATTGATGAGCCCTCCTCCATCTTGCAAGTATACAATTTGGATTTTAAGTAGATCCGGTTAGTTAGACTCTTCGTCATGAAGGTACCCTCTTCTTCCACACGTGACCGTTCCTCTCCATCTAAGAAAGCTACATCCCTCTCAAGGCATAGGATAATCGGCCTGTGTTTCCGGATCCAACTCCTCCCATCCTCATCGGACATATCCTTGTTCTTCTTCTCCTTTCCATCCAAAGCCTTGTGCAATTTTGCGAAATTAAAGTTTTTCATCGCATCCTCCATAGGAAAAGTCGTTCTTCCCATTGAACTTTTCAATCTGAATTTTCCCACTTTGGTGATTCTTGGTTGGCCTTCATCCTCTGTTTGTCTTCGTGAATCCGCTTCTCTCGAGAATCAGAACACCCCTCAAATTAGAAATTACACCACTTCCAATCGAACAATATCTCATACCAATTGTTGGTAGCGGACCGCTGGCCGAGTCGAGAAACCACCACAAACGATAGCAAAACACAATAAAAGAGTAAAGACACGAGATTTCGTGGTTGTTGAGTTAACGTCCACGGGGTAAGGAGGTTTTCACTAATAGAAAGAGAGAATACAAATTAGGATTACAAGTTCTCACAAAGAAACCCTAAAAACAAACCTCTCAATCTCTCAAAAAATCTCCTCTCCAAAGATGCACAAACCCTCCGAAAAGTCGCTCAAAATCGTGCTTGATCACATCCAAATAATCGGGTTTAGGGTTATATATAAACTCTAAACGAACCGGGTTTAAAACCAAAACCCGCTGACCGCCAGATTAGTCGACTACTACCAGATTAGTCGACTACTCATCAGATTAGTCGACTACAACACGATTAGTCGACTACTGCACTCCAACGCAGAAATACACCTTTCGTCGTCAGATTAGTCGACTACTACACCATATTAGTCGACTACTACTTCAGATTAGTCGACTACTCATCAGATTAGTCGACTACAATACCTAGTAGTCGACTCTTGAACTGCTGTCTTGTGCATGTTTTTGTGCATGTTCTACAAAAGGCTATTGTCGATGGAATTTCGAAATCTTCCAATCATGTTGTCTGTTGGAATAAAAGCGTAGGTTGATCAAGAGTACCAAAATGAAACTCCAAACAGAAAAATAAAAAAACCAATTACACAAGGATTTACGTGGTTCGATCAAATTGATCGTCCGGCAGAGAGGGGTTTCACTATATTAAAGCTCTCAATCCAATACACAAAAATGAGCTCACTTATTTTGTAGCTCTTTCGAGATTGTAACAACCAATGAAATTGAAAAGAAAAATTTGTGTATGCTGTGGCTCAAAAACAGATTGCAACTTGAAAGCGACTCTCCACTTGAAACCGACCTTTTGTTTCTCTTGCCAAAATAAATCTCATTGATTGAAGGGCTGTCCGGTTCCTTGATTGAAGGACTGTCCAAATCCTCATTTAATGAGCCTCCCCAAGTCAACAACTCGGCCTCCTTTATTTTTCAAATCAAAATGGGTCCGCCCATTTGGCCAAATTCAAGACAAAAACCAACATTGTCTGTCTCCGTCAAGATAGATGATTTTCATATATTGTATATACCTAATTTTGCCTTCTAGATTTAGAGATATTGCATTTTCTTTGTGGTCAAGTCAACGGTGCATCCATATTCGTGTTTCCCTCTTGACAGACTCGCTGCATCATCAACTTGTTTGCTATGCGTCCTACATCACCTTAGATGCTGAAACTCAAGAATTCAACACAGGCACTGATAGCTTGTGCATGATGCCTCCTCCGCCTAGCCATCAAGTCCCTTTGCACCACCACTCTTATAGACCACTTTATGCCCATGAACTTTCCTTCAATGAAACCCCAAATATTTCGATTCAAGAAACATCACCAATCTTTCTTTCTTTTTTTTCCTGATTAATCCTCCTTCTTAATTGTTGTGATGAAGAAGATAATGACAGTAACAATGGTTTTGGTATATTGAAAGAACAATGTGATATGGATTATTGCAAAATTTGTGATAGCAATGGTGGAGTGAAGAAGAGAAAGGGGTTGATGACACGGCTGAAGAGCGTTTATTTATATCGAGGTTTTATGTTGAGATTAAGCTTCAGAGGGAGGTATCTTTGGTTGAGATACAATGAGATGCTCTGTAGAGGCATGCCTGAGTTAATTAGATGAAAATATAAAGAGTGAATTCAAGTGTAGATTTTTATTTTATTTTCATTTTATTCTGGATTACTGTAGATATTGAGCTTAGCTTTGATTGTTATTTTATGGTGTAATTGTTGTGTGTAACATTTATTGTAGGAAATGATGATCCAAATTTTTGAAAAGCTTTTTATTTCTAAGGATAGCTTCTTGTTGATGTAATTTGAACCCTATAAAACTCAAACCAAAATCTCCCATGCTCTAATACTTTTTATTATGGTGAACATGAACTTTACTTCGATGAACCCCAAAATCTTGATTCAAGAAGTATCAACGATCACTTTTTTTTTTTCGTGTATCCTCGCCTTGTTAATTTTAATGACGAAGAAGACAATGACAGTGCAAATGACTTTAATCAAATGAAAGAAGAATATGATGGATTTTTGTGATGAATGGATCAATCCTCGTCAAGTTTTGTAAGGGTTGCCAAACACACCTAATAAGTTTTCAAGCTTGCGCTTACCGACATTTTCAATAACAAATAGAGAAAAAGGGTTCACCTGGCGATACAAGAACAAGTAGTAAATTCAAATGATGCAACTCATCCAGTGCTGCAGAAAGTACAATAATTTGTGATATAGTTCACATGCTAGGCAAAGGACAATTATTTATCTTGATTTATGTGGGTCTCAAAAGTACAATAATTGATTCTTGCTTGCACTCAATACTACTATATATTCTCCTCTTTTCCCTTAGTTTGCTCAAAATCTCAGTTCTTGTCAAGCTGGAGTCACTGTAGTTAACTGGTAAGACATTATAATCATACCAGAACTTCTATTGCTTTGTTTATAATCTGTGTTTTCTTTCTCCCAATTGTTTGGTAGAAATCATATTTAGTAGCTTTTGAATGAGCTCTGTAGAGGATCTTTTATGATTCACCTCAAATTTTGGGCCGAACACCGAACACCAAGAACATCTAGAGAGATCACCATTAGCCAATCAGGCCAATCCATTTCGTCACTACACCGTGCCCCTACGCACCCTCCAGGGATCAAGCTCACCGTAGTTCACCTCAAATCTTCTCCACCTTACCCATTCTGCCAGAGAGCCATGCCCTCTTGGGCAAATCAACAAGATGATATGAAGCAAGTCTAAGCAATGCTTAAACTTACTACTGTGACCACCTTGGTTAACATGTCGTGGGATTCTCATTCGTGTACACCTTCATGAGAGAAATATCACCTCCTCTATGACATCCCGCACAAAATGATACCGACATCAATATGCTTGGTACGAGCATGATGAACTGATTCTTCGCCAAGTGAATTGCACTCATTTGTCACACCACAAGTTCACGTTTTCTGCTCAATCCCCAAATCGTCTAGAAGACCCCACAACCACAATGCTTCCTTCACTCCCTGCCATGGCCATGTACTGGCCTCAGTAGTAGAAAGTGCCTGTAGCACGCAACATCGATCCTAACTAACGAGGGCCCCATGTATCTTGAATACATAACGGTAGTAGATCGTCGTCTATCTAGATCGCCCGCATAATCGAGTCCACAAACGATCAATCGACATGTTTCTCCACCAAAACACGGACAGGTATCAGCGCTTTAAGTACCGAGGACCCTTCTTTGCTTCCCGGTCGCCTTTCGGATTCGCCATGAATCTCGACCCTGCTTGACGCTGTGAAATATGCAGTGTACACCATTGCATACATTAAACCGCCAACCGCACTAGCATAGGAACCGCGCTCATGTGCCTTCTTCATTTGTAGTGGGAGATTGATTACCGAGAAAGCCTAAAGTGTGGAGCCAATGGAGTCACCACCGACTTAGCACTTTGCATCCCGAACCTCGCGATCACCCGCTCTATGTAGCCCCGACTCAAGAACAATCGTCGATTCGCGGCTCTCTTCTAATCTCCATACCCGTATTTTCGCGGCACCCATGTCCTTCATCTCGAACTCTTCACCAAGTTGAGATTTCAACCTATCTATCTCCACCCCGCTCTTAGAAGCAATAAGCATGTCATCCACATACAAAGAAGATAGATAAAATTACCTCCGAAAGCTTCGAATGTAAACGCAACAATCATGATCGCCATGAAAACCCATGCTTCAAAGATGAAGGAGTCAAATCGCTTGTACCACTGTAGGGAGATTGCTTTAATCCATACGCTGACTTCCTCAAACGACACACATGATTCTCCTTATCCTCAACCTTGTAGCCCTCGGGTTGATGCATGTAGATCTCTTCATCCAAGTCTCCGTGCAAGAAGTCATTTAACATCGAGTTGATCCACTCAAAATCACCATGAGCAACAATACTCAATAGCACCGAATAGAAGTATGCTTCACCACCGGAGAAAATATCTCATTGTAATCCACACCCTCTTTCGTGCAAAACCCTTAGCCACTAGCCTCGCCTTGTATCTTACACCACCGAGCTCGAAAGATCTTCCTTTCTTTTATACACCCACTTACAACCAATAGCTTTTCTTCCTACGCAATGGGACCACCTCCCATGTTTGGTTCTTCGAAGAGATTCCATCTCTTCCTCCATCATGACCAACCAACTCTCACTATCCTTGTCCCGAATAGCTTCCTTGAAGGAGATCGGCTCGTCCTCCTCCACCGAGAGTCGTATTCAACCATATTAGCTTGCCCATAGTGCTTCGGGGTTGATCGGCCCCGACTTCAAAACACCTTGTATGCTCGCTTTGGCCTAGTGGAAGCCAAATTATCCTCGGCTCTTTGTTGTTGTAGTACTGTGTATTTTCTGCTGAACCTCCTCCCCGCCAAGCTCATCATCTACGACTTCCCACTTGAGCACGATTAGAACCTAGTTGGTCTTTAGGTTCTATTTCAATAACCCGAGACTTAGAAGTCTCACCACCATAACACCATCATCCTTGGGCCTAGCAATCATGGATTTCTCATCAAAGGTAACATCCTGGCGACCACGAACTTTGAATCTTCCGTACACCAAAGGCGATAGCCTTTTACGCCCTTGCATATCCCAAGAATATTGCCTTCTTGGCGTCAAGCTTTCCCTCGTTGGCGTGATAGTAGGCGGTACATCCGAAAATTTCGAGCCTATCATAATCGCATGCTCCTGACCACACCCATAGGGTGTATCACCATCCAATGTCGAATGTGGTGAACGGTTCACAATGTAAGCCGTAGAGCCACCGCGCTTCACCATTCGTTGCCCAATCCCGCATAAGATCGCATACTCACGCCTTTTCCGCGGTGTTGGTTCGATCTCTCCACACCCCATCTCACGTGGTGTAGACTCGATCAGTCTGAACAATTCCTCTCCGACACGAACTCCTTGAAAGCACCATCCAGATACTGCACTGCTATCGGATCTCGGCGTCTTCAATTTCTTTCTGTCTGTTTCTCAACCATTGTTCTCCACTTCTTGAATGTCTCAACACCTCATTCTTGTGCTTCGAAAATAAATCCAAGCATACCTAGAATAATCATCAATAAACGAGACATAATACACGGAACCACCCTTGAAGTTGTCGAGCGGACCCCAAACATCCGTGTGCACATAATCTAGTATCCCTCGCTCTTAGACTTCTTTGTTCGAAACTTGACCACGTGTGACTTTCCATACACACAATCCTCGCAAAAATCCATGCTAGGTTCCTTGATTCTTCAATGCACCCTCTTTACCAAGCGTAACTAGACCCTTCTCGACATATGCCCAAGCCGCTTATGCCATAACCGCTGTGCTCACATGGGTCTCCACCACTTCTTCAGCCCAACCGCCAGATCTCCTCCACCGTCTGCATTCGAGAGAGTATATAGATTACCGTGGCGAACACCCTTCATCACTACTAAGGAACCACGAACAACCTTCTTCACTCCGCTTCCGTCACAATCCGCAACCACCGAGTCCAAAGCACCAACTGAGATAAGATTCTTCCGCAAGTCGGAACATGCCTCACATCCGCCAAGGTTCGAACCACTCCATCATGCATCTTGATTTTGATATTACCTAGCCCCACTGCTTTTACAAGCATGGTTATTCCCCATCAATACAGTTCCCCATCAATGCCTCGTAGGTAGTAAACCACTTCCTATTTGGACACATATGGTAAGAGCAACCGAATCAAGTATCCACTTCCGGAGATCTCCTCGCCACCGTGGCGACATAGCATTCCTTATCGCCCTTCCTCCTCAAACGTAGCTTCGCTTCTTCCTTGCCCTCTCTCCTCTCGGTCTTGTTGTTGTTCTTCTTTCCACTACTCTCTTATTTGGATGATCGACTTTGAAATGCCAAATTTCACCGCGACTTGAAACATCCTTTTCCATAAAGAGGTCTTGATTTAGATCTAGACTTTCCTCCCTTGCCTTTCCTCGCTCATTGCTCCTTCCTCTTGCAAACAATCCTGCGCTTGTTCCCTGTTACGATGGCCATGTCACTAGTTGCGTCTTCCAAAGATCGTCGCTAGAAGTGCCGTTCTAGTCTCATCCATCTTCGATTTTCTCCCACAAGCCTCGGTGTTTGCACCAGTTCTCATAAGACTTCGGAGACAGTAGAAGCCTTCGATCCTCGCTCCTACTTTAACATCTATGTCTTTCAAATCTGATATGATCCTATCAAACTTGTTGATGTGTTCCCTGATTGATGAGCCCTCCTCCATCTTGCAAGTATACAATTTGGATTTTAAGTAGATCCGGTTAGTTAGACTCTTCGTCATGAAGGTACCCTCTAACTTCTTCCCACACGCTGTTTCCTCTCCATCTACCAAGAAAGCTACATCCCTCTCAAGGCATAGGATAATCGACGTGTTTCCGTGATCCAACTCCTCCCAATCCTCATCGGACATATCCTTGTTCTTCTTCTCCTTTCCATCCAAAGCCTTGTGCAATTTTTATGAAATTAAAGTTTTTCATCTCGATCCTCCAATAGGAAAAGTCGTTCTTCCCATTGAACTTTTCAATCTCGAATTTTCCCACTTTGACTGATTCATCTGGTTGACGCTTATCCTCTGCTTGTCTTCGTGAATCCGCTCTCAGAATCACCGAACACCCCTCAAATTAGAAATTACACCACTTCCAATCAATATCTCTCGATACCATTGTTACGCGACCGCGGAACCGCCGAGAGAAACCACCACAAACGATAGCAAAACACAATAAAAGAGTAAAGACACGAGATTTACGTGGTTCTAAGTTGCCTACGCCCACGGGTAAGGAGGGGATTTTCACTAATAGAAAGAGATAATACAAATTAGGATTACAAGTTCTCACAAAGAAACCCTAAAAACAAACCTCTCAATCTCTCAAAAAATCTCCTCTCCAAAGATGCACAAACCCTCTCAAAGTCGCTCAAAATCGCGCTTGATCACATCCAAATAATCGTGTTTAGGGTTATATATAAACTCTAAACGAACCGGTTTAAAACCAAACCCGCTGAATTGCCAGATTAATTAACTACTACTTGATTAGTCGACTACTCATCGAGATTAGTCGACTACAACACGCATTAGTCGTACTCGGACTCAACGCAGAAACACACCTTCGTCGCTCGCAGATTAGTCGACTACTACACCATATTAGTCGACTACTCGCTCCCAAACAAAACCCGTCATTCGGCCGCATTAGTCGACTACAATACCTAGTAGTCGACCATCAACTCAAAACTGCCTTGTGCATGTTTTGTGCATGTTCTACAAAAGGCTATTGCGATGGAATTTCGAAATCTTCCAATCATGTTGTCCTGTTGGAATAAAACGAACGGTTGATCAAGAGTACCAAAATGAAACTCCAAACGTAAAAAAAAAACCCAATTACACAAGGATTTACGTGGTTCGATCAAATTGATCTACGTCCACGGCAAGAGAGGGGTTTCACTATATTAAAGCTCTCAATCCAATACACAAAAATGAGCTCACTTATTTTGTAGCTCTTTCTGAGATTGTAACAACCAATGAAATTGAAAAAATTTGTGTATGCTTTCGGTGGCTCAAAAACCGAGATTGCAACTTGAAAGCGACTCTCCACTTGAAACCGACCTTTTTGTTTCTACTGCCAAAATAAATCTCTATTGACAAGGCTGTCCTGCCTCGATTGAGGACTGTCCAAATCCTCATTTAATGAGCCCTCCCAAGTCAACAACTCTGCCTCCTTTATTTTTCAAATCAAAATGGGTCCCATTTGGCCAAATTCAAGACAAAAACCAACATTGTTCTGTCTCCGCCAAGATAGATGATTTTCATATATTGTATATACCTAATTTTGCCTTCTAGATTTAGAGATATTGCATTTTCTTTGTGGTCAAGTCGGTGCATCCATATTCGTGTTTCCCTCTTGACAGACTCGCTGCATCATCAACTTGTTTGCTATGCGCCCTACATCACCTTAGATGCTGAAACTCAAGAATTCAACACAGGCACTGATAGCTTGTGCATGATGCCTCCTCCCCAGCCATCAAGTCCCTTTGCACCACCACTCTTATAGACCACTTTATGCCCATGAACTTTCCTTCAATGAAACCCCAAATATTTCGATTCAAGAAACATCACCAATCTTTCTTTCTTTTTTTCCTGATTAATCCTCCCTTCTTAATTGTTGTGATGAAGAAGATAATGACAGTAACAATGGTTTTGGTATATTGAAAGAACAATGTGATATGGATTATTGCAAAATTTGTGATAGCAATGGTGGAGTGAAGAAGAGAAAGGTTGATGACACGGCTGAAGAGCGTTTATTTATATCGAGGTTTTATGTTGAGATTAAGCTTCAGAGGGAGGTATCTTTGGTTGAGATACAATGAGATGCTCTGTAGAGGCATGCCTGAGTTAATTAGATGAAAATATAAAGAGTGAATTCAAGTGTAGATTTTTATTTTATTTTCATTTTATTCTGGATTACTGTAGATATTGAGCTTAGCTTTGATTGTTATTTTATGGTGTAATTGTTGTGTGTAACATTTATTGTAGGAAATGATGATCCAAATTTTTGAAAAGCTTTTTATTTCTAAGGATAGCTTCTTGTTGATGTAATTTGAACCCTATAAAACTCAAACCAAAATCTCCCATGCTCTAATACTTTTATTATGGTGAACATGAACTTTACTTGATGAACCCCAAAATCTTGATTCAAGAAGTATCAACGATCACTTTTTTTTTTCGTGTATCCTCCTTGTTAATTTTAATGACGAAGAAGACAATGACAGTGCAAATGACTTTAATCAAATGAAAGAAGAATATGATGGATTTTTGTGATGAATGGATCAATCCTCGTCAAGTTTTGTAAGGGTTGCCAAACACACCCTAATAAGTTTTCAAGCTTGCGCTACCGACATTTTCAATAACAAATAGAGAAAAAGGGTTCACCTGGCGATACAAGAACAAGTAGTAAATTCAAATGATGCAACTCATCCAGTGCTGCAGAAAGTACAATAATTTGTGATATAGTTCACATGCTAGGCAAAGGACAATTATTTATCTTCATTTATATGGGGCCTCAAAAGTACAATAATTTATTCTGCTTGCACTCAACACTACTATATATTCTTCTTCCTCTTTTCCCTCAGTTTGCTCAAATGAATCTCAGTACTTGTCAAACTTGGTCACTGAAGTTCTATAAGATCAAACGGCCACAATCAATCATTCACAATAGCCTTGTAGTAGAGAAGCACGCATCAAGACTTTAAGAAAAACAAATCATGGACAGTTACAGTATAATAGAAATCTGTAGGATCATTTAGAACAGTCTTTGAAAATGCTACATATGATGTTATGGAGAAAATCAAAGGAAGGAAACCACATTCATCTCTAGGCACATTCAAGGTAATTGAAATGAATGCATTCAACATGAAAATGTCACATGATGTTGCAAGCTATTATCAAAGTTAAAGAGAATCATTTTCGCACTTTCTTCTCATAACTCTGCGCATCCTTTTACTCAATCGCAATTGTCAATGGGATATCATTCTCATAGACACCAATAATACAATAAAAGCTAAAATTACATGTACCCCTCCTCACTCTACAAACGGTGGTTATTAAGGAGCAACTTGATTAAGCTGGTTTTGCAAGATCTAGTAAGTCATCTAGTTTGCACTTGTCTATCATATCGCAAAGTGCATTATCTTCACATTTCCAGCTTCTAAAACAAATGTATCCAATTCTTACGTGCATGCACTACAACAATAGCTAGGCGGTACACATCCTATCGAACCCGCACCAAGGGAATGATCTCAGCCATTGTGGGGCACCGAAAGTACCATAGTGTCCCCTTATCATGTGGGGCGTTTTGATAGGATGTGTACTCTAGTTATGCAAGTACCTGAACTGCATGCAGCCATCAAGGCCAACTAAATCCAACAAGGGTTAATTGCGGATAGACCCTTGTACTATAGCACAATTGCGATAGACACCCTATAGTTCTATTTGTGCGGATAGGCCCTTAGTGAACTTCTTTTACCCTTTTAAAAGTCAAAACAAATTCACTCAAGAGTCTATCTGCCCTTGGGCAAATATTAAAGGGTCAATTCGCACCAATAGAATTACAAGGGCTCTAACTGCAATTTGGTGATAACATAAGGGTCTATCCGCAATTAACCCAATCCAACAAAGACCAGTCGCATCATTCTTCAAGAAACCACGTACATTCATGCACAACTTCAACCTTTTAAAACCTCAAAGCCAACATCTCTCATCCTACATTCAACCTCATTCTATTCAATCTCCATCGCTTTCACCCTCAATGCGGAAACACAAATATCCGACACGAGCATTGGCCTGTTCTTGGCGCCTCATCCGCCTGCCATCAACCAACTCAGGTCCCTCTGCACCAACTTTTGTATCCATGAGAGTCCATATTCTTATCTTTAAAAGATATTAATGGATCATACCCACATCATATCAAAAGAAAGGAAAAATATCCTTTGGAACATTCCTATCATGGATGGTGATAAGCAAAATCTCAAGACCTTCTATTTGAAAGTATGACATCTTGCTCATGTCAACAACCATTGTACTTAAATGCAAGCATAAAGAATGGGCAAGTCTTCTTCGCTTTACAAGAATCAGAGAAACCAAGAGGTGAGCAAATTGTATCAACCAAGAAAAGTAGAGAGGCTTTTATTAGGAAAATGAATGGAAATTGAGCAATTAAGTCAAAAACTAAGTATTAAAGCATGTGTTTGTGTCTACGTTTTCAATAATAATCACACAAGGGTTCACATGGAGATACAAGGACAAATGATGAATCAAAATGACGCAATTCATTTTATGTTATGCAAAATACAATTATTTATCTTCATTTATATGGGGCCTCAAAAGTACAATAATTTATTCTGCTTGCACTCAACACTACTATATATTCTTCTTCCTCTTTTCCTCAGTTTGCTCAAATGAATCTCAGTACTTGTCAAACTTGGTCACTGAAGTTCTATAAGATCAAACGGCCACAATCAATCATTCACAATAGCCTTGTAGTAGAGAAGCACGCATCAAGACTTTAAGAAAAACAAATCATGGACAGTTACAGTAAAATAGAAATCTGTAGGATCATTTAGAACAGTCTTTGAAAATGCTACATATGATGTTATGGAGAAAATCAAAGGAAGGAAACCACATTCATCTCTAGGCACATTCAAGGTAATTGAAATGAATGCATTCAACATGAAAATGTCACATGATGTTGCAAGCTATTATCAAAGTTAAAGAGAATCATTTTCGCACTTTCTTCTCATAACTCTGCGCATCCTTTTACTCAATCGCAATTGTCAATGGGATATCATTCTCATAGACACCAATAATACAATAAAAGCTAAAATTACATGTACCCCTCCTCACTCTACAAACGGTGGTTATTAAGGGAGCAACTTGATTAAGCTGGTTTTGCAAGATCTAGTAAGTCATCTAGTTTGTACTTGTCTATCATTTGCGCAAAGTGCATTATCTTCACATTTCCAGCTTCTAAAACAAATGTATCCAATTCTTACGTGCATGCACTACAACAATAGCTAGGCGGTACACATCCTATCGAACCCCGCACCAAGGGAATGATCTCAGCCATTGTGGGGCACCGAAAGTACCATAGTGTCCCCTTATCATGTGGGGCGTTTTGATAGGATGTGTACTCTAGTTATGCAAGTACCTGAACTGCATGCAGCCATCAAGGCCAACTAAATCCAACAAGGGTTAATTGCGGATAGACCCTTGTACTATAGCACAATTGCGATAGACACCCTATAGTTCTATTTCAATAACCCGACTTAGAAGTCTCACCAGCCATAACACCATCATCCTTGGACGCCTTAGCAATCATGGATTTCTCATCAAAGGTAACATCCTCACGACCACTTAACTTTGAATCTTTCAGACACCAAAGGCGATAGCCTTTTACGCCCTTTGCATATCCCAAGAATATTGCCTTCTTGGCCTCGCCAAGCTTTCCCTCGTTGACGATAGTAGGCGTACATCCGAAAATTTCGAGCCTATCATAATCGTGATGTTCTCTCGACCACACCCTATGGTGTATCACCATCCAATGTCGAATGTGGTGAACGGTTCACACAATGTCAGAAGCACCGCTTCGCTTCACCATTCGTTGCCCAATCCTCGATAAGATCGCGATACCACGCTTTTCCCCGCAGTGTTGGTTCGATCTCACGCGACCCCATTCTCACATGTAGACTCGATCACAAGGTCGAATTCCCTCCCGACACAACTCCTTGAAAGCACCATCTCAGATACTGCATCATATCGATCTCCCGTTTTCAATTTCTTTCCTCGCCCTGTTTCAACCATTGTTCTCCACTTCTTGAATGTCTCAACACCTCATTCTTGTGCTTCGAAAATAAATCCAAGCATACCTAGAATAATCATCAATAAACGAGACATAATACTGGAACCACCTTGAAGTTGTCGAGCCGGACCCCAAACATCCGTGTGCACATAATCTAGTATCCCTCGCTCTTAGACTTGCTGTCAGAACTTGACCTCGTGTGACTTTCCATACACACAATCCTCGCAAAAATCCATGCTAGGTTCCTTGATTCTTCAATGCATCTCTTACCGCGTAACTAGACCTTCTCGACATATGCCCAAGCCGCCTATGCCATAACCGCTGTGCTCACATGGGTCTCCACCACTTCAGCCTAACCGCCGTGATCTCCTGCCACCGCCGTATTCGAGAGAGTATATAGATTACCGTGGCGAACACCCTTCATCACTACTAAGGAACCACGAACAACCTTCTTCACTCCGTTTTCGTCACAATCCGCAACCACCGAGTCCAAAGCACCAACTGAGATAAGATTCTTCCGCAAGTCGGGAACATGCCTCACATCCGCCAAGGTTCGAACCACTCCATCATGCATCTTGATTTTGATATTACCTAGCCCCACTGCTTTTACAAGCATGGTTATTCCCCATCAATACAGTTCCCCATCAATGCCTCGTAGGTAGTAAACCACTTCCTATTTGGACACATATGGTAAGAGCAACCGAATCAAGTATCCACTTCCGGAGATCTCCTCGCCACCGTGGCGACATAGCATTCCTTATCGCCCTTCCTCCTCAAACGTAGCTTCGCTTCTTCCTTGCCCTCTCTCCTCTCGGTCTTGTTGTTGTTCTTCTTTCCACCTACTCTCTTATTTGGATGATCGACTTTGAAATGCCCAGCTTCACCGCGACTTGAAACATCCTTTTCCCGCAAGAGGTCTTGATTTAGATCTAGACTTTCCTCCCTTGCCTTTCCTCGCTCATTGCTCCTTCCTCTTGCAAACAATCCTGCGCTTGTTCCCTGTTACCGCCGATTAGCCATGTCACTAGTTGCGTCTTCCAAAGATCGTCCGCTAGAAGTGCCGTTCTAGTCTCATCCATCTTCGATTTTCTCCCACAAGCCTCGGTGTTTGCACCAGTTCTCATAAGACTTCTACAGAGACGTAGTAGTAGAAGCCTGATCCTCGCCTCCTACTTTAACATCTATGTCTTTCAACTGATATGATCCTATCAAACTTGTTGATGTGTTCCCGGATTGATGAGCCCTCCTCCATCTTGCAAGTATACAATTTGGATTTTAAGTAGATCCGGTTAGTTAGACTCTTCGTCATGAAGGTACCCTCTTCCACACGCCTTAAACTCGCTTTCCTCTCCATCTACCAAGAAAGCTACATCCCTCTCAAGGCATAGGATAATCGACGCTGTGTTCCGAGATCCAACTCCTCCCAATCCTCATCGACATATCCTTGTTCTTCTTCTCCTTTCCATCCAAAGCCTTGTGCAATTTTTATGAAATTAAAGTTTTCATCGCATCCTCCAATAGGAAAAGTCGTTCTTCCCATTGAACTTTTCAATCTCGAATTTTCCCACTTTGGTGATTCTTGGTTGGCCATCCTCTGTTTGTCTTCGTGAATCCGCTTCTCTCGAGAATCACCGAACACCCCTCAAATTAGAAATTACACCACTTCAATCGAACAATATCTCGATACCATTGTTAGCCATGACCGCTGAACCGCCGAGAGAAACCACCACAAACGATAGCAAAACACAATAAAAGAGTAAAGACACGAGATTTACGTGGTTCGACAGTGCCTACGTCCACGGGGTAAGGAGGGGGATTTTCACTAATAGAAAGAGATAATACAAATTAGGATTACAAGTTCTCACAAAGAAACCCTAAAAACAAACCTCTCAATCTCAAAAATCTCCTCTCCAAAGATGCACAAAACCCTCTCAAAAGTCGCCAAAATCGTGTTGATCACATCCAAATAATCGTGTTTAGGGTTATATATAAACTCTAAACGAACCGGTTTAAAACCAAAACCCGCTGACCGCCAGATTAGTCGACTACTACTTCAGATTAGTCGACTACTCATCGAGATTAGTCGACTACAACACGCATTAGTCGACTACCGGACTCAACGCAAACACACCTTTCGTCGTTCTAGATTAGTCGACTACTACACCATATTAGTCGACTACTGCTCCCAAATAAAACCTCGTCATTCTGGCTGCATTAGTCGACTACAATACCTAGTAGTCGACCATCAACCTCGAAAACTGCCTTGTGCATGTTTTGTGCATGTTCTACAAAAGGCTATTGCTGATGGAATTTCGAAATCTTCCAATCATGTTGTCTGTTGGAATAAAACGTAACGGTTGATCAAGAGTACCAAAATGAAACTCCAAACGGAAAAATAAAAAACCCAATTACACAAGGATTTACGTGGTTCGATCAAATTGATCTACGCCCACTCGCAAGAGAGGGTTTCACTATATTAAAGCTCTCAATCCAATACACAAAAATGAGCTCACTTATTTTGTAGCTCTTTCGAGATTGTAACAACCAATGAAATTGAAAAGAAAAATTTGTGTATGCTTTCGGTGGCTCAAAAGCGAGATTGCAACTTGAAAGTTTCCACTTGAAACCGACCTTTTGTTTCTAATGCCAAAATAAATCTCTTGATGAGAGGTCGTCCCGCTCCTTGATTGAAGGATCTGTCCAAATCCTCATTTAATGAGCCCTCCCAAGTCAACAACTCTGCCTCCTTTATTTTTCAAATCAAAATGGGTCCCATTTGGCCAAATTCAAGACAAAACCAACATTGTCTCTGTCTCCGCCAAGATAGATGATTTTCATATATTGTATATACCTAATTTTGCCTTCTAGATTTAGAGATATTGCATTTTCTTTGTGGTCAAGTCAACGGTGCATCCATATTCGTGTTTCCCTCTTGACAGACTCGCTGCATCATCAACTTGTTTGCTGCGTCCTACATCACCTTAGATGCTGAAACTCAAGAATTCAACACAGGCACTGATAGCTTGTGCATGATGCCTCCTCCGCCTAGCCATCAAGTCCCTTTGCACCACCACTCTTATAGACCACTTTATGCCCATGAACTTTCCTTCAATGAAACCCCAAATATTTCGATTCAAGAAACATCACCAATCTTTCTTTCTTTTTTTTCCTGATTAATCCTCCCCTTCTTAATTGTTGTGATGAAGAAGATAATGACAGTAACAATGGTTTTGGTATATTGAAAGAACAATGTGATATGGATTATTGCAAAATTTGTGATAGCAATGGTGGAGTGAAGAAGAGAAAGGGTTGATGACACGGCTGAAGAGCGTTTATTTATATCGAGGTTTTATGTTGAGATTAAGCTTCAGAGGGAGGTATCTTTGGTTGAGATACAATGAGATGCTCTGTAGAGGCATGCCTGAGTTAATTAGATGAAAATATAAAGAGTGAATTCAAGTGTAGATTTTTATTTTATTTTCATTTTATTCTGGATTACTGTAGATATTGAGCTTAGCTTTGATTGTTATTTTATGGTGTAATTGTTGTGTGTAACATTTATTGTAGGAAATGATGATCCAAATTTTTGAAAAGCTTTTTATTTCTAAGGATAGCTTCTTGTTGATGTAATTTGAACCCTATAAAACTCAAACCAAAATCTCCCATGCTCTAATACTTTTATTATGGTGAACATGAACTTTACTTGATGAACCCCAAAATCTTGATTCAAGAAGTATCAACGATCACTTTTTTTTCGTGTATCCTCGCCTTGTTAATTTTAATGACGAAGAAGACAATGACAGTGCAAATGACTTTAATCAAATGAAAGAAGAATATGATGGATTTTGTGATGAATGGATCAATCCTCGTCAAGTTTTGTAAGGGTTGCCAAACACACCCTAATAAGTTTTCAAGCTTTTACCGACATTTTCAATAACAAATAGAGAAAAAGGGTTCACCTGGCGATACAAGAACAAGTAGTAAATTCAAATGATGCAACTCATCCAGTGCTGCAGAAAGTACAATAATTTGTGATATAGTTCACATGCTAGGCAAAGGACAATTATTTATCTTGATTTATGTGGGTCTCAAAAGTACAATAATTGATTCTTGCTTGCACTCAATACTACTATATATTCTTCTTCCTCTTTTCCCTCAGTTTGCTCAAATGAATCTCAGTACTTGTCAAACTTGGTCACTGAAGTTCTATAAGATCAAACGGCCACAATCAATCATTCACAATAGCCTTGTAGTAGAGAAGCACGCATCAAGACTTTAAGAAAAACAAATCATGGACAGTTACAGTAAAATAGAAATCTGTAGGATCATTTAGAACAGTCCTTGAAAATGCTACATATGATGTTATGGAGAAAATCAAAGGAAGGAAACCACATTCATCTCTAGGCACATTCAAGGTAATTGAAATGAATGCATTCAACATGAAAATGTCACATGATGTTGCAAGCTATTATCAAAGTTAAAGAGAATCATTTTCGCACTTTCTTCTCATAACTCTGCGCATCCTTTTACTCAATCGCAATTGTCAATGGGATATCATTCTCATAGACACCAATAATACAATAAAAGCTAAAATTACATGTACCCCTCCTCACTCTACAAACGGTGGTTATTAAGGAGCAACTTGATTAAGCTGGTTTTGCAAGATCTAGTAAGTCATCTAGTTTGTACTTGTCTATCATTTGCGCAAAGTGCATTATCTTCACATTTCCAGCTTCTAAAACAAATGTATCCAATTCTTACGTGCATGCACTACAACAATAGCTAGGCGAGTACACATCCTATCGAACCCGCACCAAGGGAATGATCTCAGCCATTGTGGGGCACCGAAAGTACCATAGTGTCCCCTTATCATGTGGGGCGTTTTGATAGGATGTGTACTCTAGTTAGGCTAGTACCTGAACTGCATGCGGCCATCAACGACAACTAAATCCAACAAGGGTTAATTGTGGATAGACCCTTGTACTATAGCACAATTGCGATAGACACCCTATAGTTCTATTTGTGCGGATAGGCCCTTGAGTGAACTTCTTTTACCCTTTTAAAAGTCAAAACAAATTCACTCAAGAGTCTATCTGCCCTTGGGCAAATATTAAAGGGGTCAATTCGCACCAATAGAATTACAAGGGCTCTAACTGCCAATTTGGTGATAACATAAGGGGTCTATCCGCAATTAACCCAATCCAACAAAGACCAGTCGCATCATTCTTCAAGAAACCACGTACATTCATGCACAACTTCAACCTTTTAAAACCTCAAAGCCAACATCTCTCATCCTACATTCAACCCTCATTCTATTCAATCTCCATCGCTTTCACCCTCCAATGCGAAACACAAATATCCGACACGAGCATTGGCCTGTTCTTGGCGCCTCATCCGCCTGCCATCAACCAACTCAGGTCCCTCTGCACCAACTTTTGTATCCATGAGAGTCCATATTCTTATCTTTAAAAGATATTAATGGATCATACCCACATCATATCAAAAGAAAGGAAAAATATCCTTTGGAACATTCCTATCATGGATGGTGATAAGCAAAATCTCAAGACCTTCTATTTGAAAGTATGACATCTTGCTCATGTCAACAACCATTGTACTTAAATGCAAGCATAAAGAATGGGCAAGTCTTCTTCGCTTTACAAGAATCAGAGAAACCAAGAGGTGAGCAAATTGTATCAACCAAGAAAAGTAGAGAGGGAGGCTTTTATTAGGAAAATGAATTGAAATTGAGCAATTAAGTCAAAAACTAAGTATTAAAGCATGTGTTTGTGTCTACGTTTTCAATAATAATCACACAAGGGTTCACATGGAGATACAAGGACAAATGATGAATCAAAATGATGCAATTCATTTTATGTTATGCAAAATACAATTATTTATCTTCATTTATATGGGGCCTCAAAAGTACAATAATTTGTGATATAGTTCACATGCTAGGCAAAGGACAATTATTTATCTTGATTTATGTGGGTCTCAAAAGTACAATAATTTGTGATATAGTTCACATGCTAGGCAAAGGACAATTATTTATCTTCATTTATATGGGGCCTCAAAAGTACAATAATTTATTCTGCTTGCACTCAACACTACTATATATTCTTCTTCCTCTTTTCCCTCAGTTTGCTCAAATGAATCTCAGTACTTGTCAAACTTGGTCACTGAAGTTCTATAAGATCAAACGGCCACAATCAATCATTCACAATAGCCTTGTAGTAGAGAAGCACGCATCAAGACTTTAAGAAAAACAAATCATGGACAGTTACAGTAAAATAGAAATCTGTAGGATCATTTAGAACAGTCCTTGAAAATGCTACATATGATGTTATGGAGAAAATCAAAGGAAGGAAACCACATTCATCTCTAGGCACATTCAAGGTAATTGAAATGAATGCATTCAACATGAAAATGTCACATGATGTTGCAAGCTATTATCAAAGTTAAAGAGAATCATTTTCGCACTTTCTTCTCATAACTCTGCGCATCCTTTTACTCAATCGCAATTGTCAATGGGATATCATTCTCATAGACACCAATAATACAATAAAAGCTAAAATTACATGTACCCCTCCTCACTCTACAAACGGTGGTTATTAAGGAGCAACTTGATTAAGCTGGTTTTGCAAGATCTAGTAAGTCATCTAGTTTGTACTTGTCTATCATTTGCGCAAAGTGCATTATCTTCACATTTCCAGCTTCTAAAACAAATGTATCCAATTCTTACGTGCATGCACTACAACAATAGCTAGGCGAGTACACATCCTATCGTAACCCCGCACCAAGGGAATGATCTCAGCCATTGTGGGGCACCGAAAGTACCATAGTGTCCCCTTATCATGTGGGGCGTTTTGATAGGATGTGTACTCTAGTTATGCAAGTACCTGAACTGCATGCAGCCATCAAGGCCAACTAAATCCAACAAGGGTTAATTGTGGATAGACCCTTGTACTATAGCACAATTGCGATAGACACCCTATAGTTCTATTTGTGCGGATAGGCCCTTGAGTGAACTTCTTTTACCCTTTTAAAAGTCAAAACAAATTCACTCAAGAGTCTATCTGCCCTTGGGCAAATATTAAAGGGTCAATTAGCACCAATAGAATTACAAGGGCTCTAACTGCAATTTGGTGATAACATAAGGGGTCTATCCGCAATTAACCCAATCCAACAAAGACCAGTCGCATCATTCTTCAAGAAACCACGTACATTCATGCACAACTTCAACCTTTTAAAACCTCAAAGCCAACATCTCTCATCCTACATTCAACCTCATTCTATTCAATCTCCATCGCTTTCACCCTCCAATGCGAAACACAAATATCCGACACGAGCATTGGCCTGTTCTTGGCGCCTCATCCGCCTTGCCATCAACCAACTCAGGTCCCTCTGCACCAACTTTTGTATCCATGAGAGTCCATATTCTTATCTTTAAAAGATATTAATGGATCATACCCACATCATATCAAAAGAAAGGAAAAATATCCTTTGGAACATTCCTATCATGGATGGTGATAAGCAAATTCTCAAGACCTTTTATTTGAAAGTATGACATCTTGCTCATGTCAACAACCATTGTACTTAAATGCAAGCATAAAGAATGGGCAAGTCTTCTTCGCTTTACAAGAATCAGAGAAACCAAGAGGTGAGCAAATTGTATCAACCAAGAAAAGTAGAGAGGCTTTTATTAGGAAAATGAATTGAAATTGAGCAATTAAGTCAAAAACTAAGTATTAAAGCATGTGTTTGTGTCTACGTTTTCAATAATAATCACAGAAGGGTTCACATGGAGATACAAGGACAAATGATGAATCAAAATGACGCAATTCATTTTATGTTATGCAAAATACAATTATTTATCTTCATTTATATGGGGCCTCAAAAGTACAATAATTTATTCTACTTGCACTCAACACTACTATATATTCTTCTTCCTCTTTTCCTCAGTTTGCTCAAATGAATCTCAGTACTTGTCAAACTTGGTCACTGAAGTTCTATAAGATCAAACGGCCACAATCAATCATTCACAATAGCCTTGTAGTAGAGAAGCACGCATCAAGACTTTAAGAAAAACAAATCATAGAAATTGCATTCACCTCTCGGTACAGCGCAAGAGAAACGTGTGAGATCAATGGAATGGTTTTGACACACGCCTTAAACTCGCTTTCCTCTCCATCTACCAAGAAAGCTACATCCCTCTCAAGGCATAGGATAATCGACGCTGTGTTCCGAGATCCAACTCCTCCCAATCCTCATCGACATATCCTTGTTCTTCTTCTCCTTTCCATCCAAAGCCTTGTGCAATTTTTGCGAAATTAAAGTTTTCATCGCATCCTCCAATAGGAAAAGTCGTTCTTCCCATTGAACTTTTCAATCTCGAATTTTCCCACTTTGGTGATTCTTGGTTGGCCATCCTCTGTTTGTCTTCGTGAATCCGCTTCTCTCGTGAATCACACCCTCAAATTAGAAATTACACCACTTCAATCGAACAATATCTCGATACCAATTGTTGGTAGCGGACCGCGAACCGTCGAGAGAAACCACCACAAACGATAGCAAAACACAATAAAAGAGTAAAGACACGAGATTTACGTGGTTCTAAGTTGCCTACGCCCACGGTAAGGAGGGGGATTTTCACTAATAGAAAGAGATAATACAAATTAGGATTACAAGTTCTCACAAAGAAACCCTAAAAACAAACCTCTCAATCTCAAAAATCTCCTCTCCAAAGATGCACAAAACCCTCACGAAAGCTGCTCAAAATCGGTGCTTGATCACATCCAAATAATCGTGTTTAGGGTTATATATAAACTCTAAACGAACCGGTTTAAAACCAAAACCCGCTGACCGCCAGATTAGTCGACTACTACTTCAGATTAGTCGACTACTACTTCAGATTAGTCGACTACTACACCATATTAGTCGACTACTCAGACCAACGCAGAAACACACCTTTCGTCGTTCTAGATTAGTCGACTACTACACCATATTAGTCGACTACTGCTTCCCAAATAAAACCTCGTCATTCTGGCTGCATTAGTCGACTACAATACCTAGTAGTCGACCATCAACCTCGAAAACTGCCTTGTGCATGTTTTGTGCATGTTCTACAAAAGGCTATTGCTGATGGAATTTCAGAAATCTTCCAATCATGTTGTCTGTTGGAATAAAAACGTAACGGTTGATCAAGAGTACCAAAATGAAACTCCAAACAGAAAAATAAAAAAAAAACCCAATTACACAAGGATTTACGTGGTTCGATCAAATTGATCTACCACGCAAGAGAGGGTTTCACTATATTAAAGCTCTCAATCCAATACACAAAAATGAGCTCACTTATTTTGTAGCTCTTTCTGAGATTGTAACAACCAATGAAATTGAAAAGAAAAAATTTGTGTATGCTTTCGGTGGCTCAAAAACAGAGATTGCAACTTGAAAGCGACTCTCCACTTGAAACCGACCTTTTTGTTTCTACTGCCAAAATAAATCTCATTGATTGAAGGGCTGTCCGGTTCCTTGATTGAAGGACTGTCCAAATCCTCATTTAATGAGCCCTCCCCAAGTCAACAACTCTGGCCTCCTTTATTTTTCAAATCAAAATGGGTCCCGCCCATTTGGCCAAATTCAAGACAAAAAACCAACATTGTCTCTGTCTCCGTCAAGATAGATGATTTTCATATATTGTATATACCTAATTTTGCCTTCTAGATTTAGAGATATTGCATTTTCTTTGTGGTCAAGTCAACGGTGCATCCATATTCGTGTTTCCCTCTTGACAGACTCGCTGCATCATCAACTTGTTTGCTATGCGTCCTACATCACCTTAGATGCTGAAACTCAAGAATTCAACACAGGCACTGATAGCTTGTGCATGATGCCTCCTCCGCCTAGCCATCAAGTCCCTTTGCACCACCACTCTTATAGACCACTTTATGCCCATGAACTTTCCTTCAATGAAACCCCAAATATTTCGATTCAAGAAACATCACCAATCTTTCTTTCTTTTTTTTCCTGATTAATCCTCCCCTTCTTAATTGTTGTGATGAAGAAGATAATGACAGTAACAATGGTTTTGGTATATTGAAAGAACAATGTGATATGGATTATTGCAAAATTTGTGATAGCAATGGTGGAGTGAAGAAGAGAAAGGGGTTGATGACACGGCTGAAGAGCGTTTATTTATATCGAGGTTTTATGTTGAGATTAAGCTTCAGAGGAGGTATCTTTGGTTGAGATACAATGAGATGCTCTGTAGAGGCATGCCTGAGTTAATTAGATGAAAATATAAAGAGTGAATTCAAGTGTAGATTTTTATTTTATTTTCATTTTATTCTGGATTACTGTAGATATTGAGCTTAGCTTTGATTGTTATTTTATGGTGTAATTGTTGTGTGTAACATTTATTGTAGGAAATGATGATCCAAATTTTTGAAAAGCTTTTTATTTCTAAGGATAGCTTCTTGTTGATGTAATTTGAACCCTATAAAACTCAAACCAAAATCTCCCATGCTCTAATACTTTTATTATGGTGAACATGAACTTTACTTGATGAACCCCAAAATCTTGATTCAAGAAGTATCAACGATCACTTTTTTTTCGTGTATCCTCGCCTTGTTAATTTTAATGACGAAGAAGACAATGACAGTGCAAATGACTTTAATCAAATGAAAGAAGAATATGATGGATTTTGTGATGAATGGATCAATCCTCGTCAAGTTTTGTAAGGCAAAACACCCTAATAAGTTTTCAAGCTTTTACCGACATTTTCAATAACAAATAGAGAAAAAGGGTTCACCTGGCGATACAAGAACAAGTAGTAAATTCAAATGATGCAACTCATCCAGTGCTGCAGAAAGTACAATAATTTGTGATATAGTTCACATGCTAGGCAAAGGACAATTATTTATCTTCATTTATATGGGGCCTCAAAAGTACAATAATTTATTCTGCTTGCACTCAACACTACTATATATTCTTCTTCCTCTTTTCCCTCAGTTTGCTCAAATGAATCTCAGTACTTGTCAAACTTGGTCACTGAAGTTCTATAAGATCAAACGGCCACAATCAATCATTCACAATAGCCTTGTAGTAGAGAAGCACGCATCAAGACTTTAAGAAAAACAAATCATAGAGAATTGCATTCACCTCTCGGTACAGCAAGAGAAATGTGTGAGATCAATGGAATGGTTTTGACAATAGTGCATGATGTTAAAAAGAAATAAAGAGTAGGGTGCGCGTTACAAGAAAAATGTGCAAGATCACAACAATGTTACATGATGTATCAAGCTCTAATGAAAGTTTAAAAGTTAAACATTTTCACTTTTTCCCATAATGCAGGGAATCTTTTATGTATCGATCAACCACGTACTAGGCCTGGAAAACTGCTTCCTCAACGTTTGAAGCAAAGCCAGGAGCAGATAATGTGTGCTCAGATACTTCAGTAAATACAAGATAAAATGTCTTGCAGAGTATGCATTTGTTGATGCTTTAGTCTTTAACTCGAACTAGAACTTCCTTAACACATTCCCCAAAACTGTGAATTGAGTTGCATGAGAACCACTCATTAAGCGTAATAAAGAAGGTGTTCTTAACTTCAATGAATATGGACTTGCAAATTCCTTTGTTGACCCCAAATATATATATATATATATATAGAGCAAGGCTCCTATGAACTTAAGTTCATAATAAATAGTGGTGCACCAACTTTTTATCCACTATCTTGTCTTGAGATTTGTGATGCACAAATCTCAAAGTGGCTTTATATCTTTCACGGATCCCAAAGCAAGATGAGTGGTTGAAAAGTTGGTGCACCACTATTCATTATGAACTTAAGTTCATAATAAATAGTGGTGCACCAACTTTTTATCCACTCATCTTGTCTTGAGATTTGTGATGCACAAATCTCAAAGTGAGCTTTATATCTTTCACGGATCCCAAAGCAAGATGAGTGGTTGAAAAGTTGGTGCACCACTATTCATTATGAACTTAAGTTCATATATATATATATAGAGCAAGGCTCCTATGAACTTAAGTTCATAATGAATAGTGGTGCACCAACTTTTTATCCACTATCTTGTCTTGAGATTTGTGATGCACAAATCTCAAAGTGGCTTTATATCTTTCACGGATCCCAAAGCAAGATGAGTGGTTGAAAAGTTGGTGCACCACTATTCATTATGAACTTAAGTTCATAATAAATAGTGGTGCACCAACTTTTTATCCACTCATCTTGTCTTGAGATTTGTGATGCACAAATCTCAAAGTGACTTTATATCTTTCACGGATCCCAAAGCAAGATGAGTGGTTAGAAAAGTTGGTGCACCACTATTCATTATGAACTTAAGTTCATAATGAATAGTGGTGCACCAACTTTTTATCCACTCATCTTGTCTTGAGATTTGTGATGCACAAATCTCAAAGTGAGCTTTATATCTTTCACGATCCCAAAGCAAGATGAGTGGTTAGAAAAGTTGGTGCACCACTATTCATTATGAACTTAAGTTCATAATAAATAGTGGTGCACCAACTTTTTATCCACTCATCTTGTCTTGAGATTTGTGATGCACAAATCTCAAAGTGAGCTTTATATCTTTCACGGATCCCAAAGCAAGATGAGTGGTTAGAAAAGTTGGTGCACCACTATTCATTATGAACTTAAGTTCATAATAAATAGTGGTGCACCAACTTTTTATCCACTATCTTGTCTTGAGATTTGTGATGCACAAATCTCAAAGTGGCTTTATATCTTTCACGGATCCCAAAGCAAGATGAGTGGTTAGAAAAGTTGGTGCACCACTATTCATTATGAACTTAAGTTCATAATAAATAGTGGTGCACCAACTTTTTATCCACTCATCTTGTCTTGAGATTTGTGATGCACAAATCTCAAAGTGGCTTTATATCTTTCACGGATCCCAAAGCAAGATGAGTGGTTAGAAAAGTTGGTGCACCACTATTCATTATGAACTTAAGTTCATAATAAATAGTGGTGCACCAACTTTTTATCCACTCATCTTGTCTTGAGATTTGTGATGCACAAATCTCAAAGTGAGCTTTATATCTTTCACGGATCCCAAAGCAAGATGAGTGGTTGAAAAGTTGGTGCACCACTATTCATTATGAACTTAAGTTCATAATAAATAGTGGTGCACCAACTTTTTATCCACTATCTTGTCTTGAGATTTGTGATGCACAAATCTCAAAGTGGCTTTATATCTTTCACGGATCCCAAAGCAAGATGAGTGGTTGAAAAGTTGGTGCACCACTATTCATTATGAACTTAAGTTCATAATAAATAGTGGTGCACCAACTTTTTATCCACTCATCTTGTCTTGAG